>CM069309.1:18275000-18950000 GCA_035609425.1 Epinephelus awoara
CAGTCCCATGACCTCTCAGTTCTGACAGAGGCCATTTTGAGCATACACTTAAGGTGGAAAACAAGGACGAAGAGGGCCTGTTTCCTAATGCTGTCTATCATCATTTAGAGACTTAAATCACAGACAAATATATAACATGAATAGGCCCAAACAGTCTGCTCAGATACAGGCTCAGATTTGAACATTTGGCCCATATCAGATACATAAGGAATCTATTATTAGTAGTCTTAAATAAAAGCTGTAACCAGCTGGTTATCAAGTCAACGATCTAGCTAAATAGAAGCTTGCAGTTGTTTTCACTGGCACTGTTATTTTATTTGACAACTCTCTTTCAGAATTCTGTCTTTATAATACTGGGTCTCCTAAATCTGGTATCAATACGAAGCAGAAACCTCAGAGGCTCCGAGATTGTGAAATTCTGGGGCTGATAGCCAATACCTATACCGATGTTGTTTAGCCATTGTTTACTTTGTTTTCTGTTGTTACAGCCAACATTATCTAGCTCATTGGTTTCCATCTGGTTCAGCCACAGGATCCAGATTTCTTCTTAGTCATGAGTTTAAGGTCCACACATTTTAATACGTTCAGCATCACACTTGGGTTTGGCTATGTCATCGAGCTAGTTCGTTGTTACTTTCCAGTTGCTGTCTGTTGGTCACTAATTCAACAGCAAGAAATGGCACTTCAAAATAAAAACTCTCTGTCGGAAATTCACTATACTTAAGAAAAGGTGTTTGGTTTTTTTAAATTGACACATTTGGGGGTCACTTGCGGTCCATTCAGAATGGACCTGCAACCCACTTTTGGGCTGCAACCGACCAGTTGGGAACAACAGTAGTCCCGGTGGCACCCCAGGGAAGATCTCTGTTTGTCCCAAGCACATTCTCTATTGTCCTTGGGATAATTGGACTACATTAGTTTTGACCTACCTGCTTTTTAGCCTGCACAAAATTTAAGTGACACAGTGGAAAAACACTGGCCACTGCCATCAGTGAATGTCATCTCATGCGCCGATGTCAGTCAACAAGACGAATATCGGCCGAAACCGATGCGTGCCATATAAATCACTGCATCTCCAATTGTGTTTTGTTTTATTTTGCCTTTTTAAAGAATGCATGGGAATGGGAATAAAATAGTTTGAAATGAATTATGAAACAGTCAAGATGAACCGTGGTAAAATTATAAAAAGAAATGTGTTACAGTAAATACTGTGCAGCATCAATCAAAGTTAGCAACAGACTCCAACTCCAACTTGAGTGCAGCCAAGAGAGACGGCATGTGTATGACGGTGACATGTGACAGTGAAGCTGCGGTGACAGGAGCAGCGAGTGTGAAGTTTAACGTAGAAGTGCACTGTGTGTACAGTTTACAGGCTATCTGTCAGCGAATAAATGCTTCAGCTCTTTAAGACCAAAGCCAAGTTTCCATTTCTTGCTGTCCACCTGCTGAACAAAGTGACAAGGGTTAGCCCTGAAGTTAGCAGGCAAAGTTAGCCTCTGTGGACTGTTAGAGCGGATCATCTATTCTCACTGTAGCGACAATCTCAGCAGCTCCTAAACAGACAAAGGAGAAATGTCTCTCTTGAGCTGGCGAGACAATTATTGATCCCAACTCAAAATTTATTTTGCTATTATTAGCACTGCAATGTAATAACATTTCAGAACTGGTATCGAAAAAAAACAAAAATGAATGATACCTCATAGTGTTGCGTGTGTGTTTGTGTGTGTGTGTAGTAATTTTTGAACATTTCATTACATTCTATGTGATCACTTTGGTCACTATAATTGTGATAATTTTCATACTGTTTCATTTCTAGAATGCAGCACTTTGATTGCTCACAACCCCCGCAGGGAAACAGCTACTTGTGAAAAATCTGATGCTAAGCACCATCTATGTCCTCTCCTTCAACCCTGTGACCACTCAGTTCAATAGAGTACCGCTTCTGTGGGGAGAATCTATGGGCACAATCACCCGGTGTGAAAATGTCAGCCTCCCCTCCCTCAGTTTCTTTGTTGATGCTGACATTTAGCCCGATACCAGAGGGGGGTTCACTATAGTACATCACATCAAAGACAACATACACTGCCACTACATCCAGGGTCAGAAATGTGTTGAAACATCTGATACAGACCCAGTTTCATACTTAGCATTGTCACCGACCCATGAGGAGACACAGTGTGAGGAAGCCAGACATGTTTCCCCCCTCAGCATAGTATCAGTGCGCTCTGCTACAGTCTGCATTACAACTACACTGGATGCTGTCTCTGCTGAGACCACATTCCCCTCTCCGCATCTTCTCCACCTCTCCACCCCCTTTCCCCTTTCTCTATCCCTCTTCATCACCCCCCCTCCTCCTCCTCCACCCATCACCCTCTCCCCCAGGTGGCTATGGGGCCGGCCTGTCTGAAATGTGATAGGCATAATCCCATTTAGCCTAATTGCATCTGCGGGAGAGCAGCTCTATGTGTCCCATCGCGTGCCTACCGAACCCCTTAGAACACATTATACACACATATCACATAGAAACCTCCTCAAAGCAGAGTCGAAACATGTGCGCGCACAGACGCACAGGCATGCGTGCTCCTGCACAGCCCCTGCGAGTCACATGTACTGCACTGCAAGGTCCCTGTGCAGTTCTTTGTTTGTTTTCCTCATCGATAAATGCACCAAAAAACCGAGACACTGATCTCTTTCTCTCTGGAACACATGCTGGTCGGGGTCTGCGCTCAGTCTGCATTAGCACAGGCGAGACAGAGAAGCCAGACAACCATGTTAAGAGAAGGGTGCTACAGTAAATGGCCTAATGGAAAGACCAAGGGTTTAATATGTGCATGCTTGTGTGCATCTGCCTCAGGGGGCTGTGGTCCAATGGGTGAAGGGAGATGATGCCGCTACAGGGAGATCTGGGGAGTGGTCCACTGCAGTGGGAGCCATAATGAGACTGTGTCCTCCCAGGCTACTGCTCCCGTATTATTCACACTAGAGTGGAGAGGGCAGAGGCATTAGGGCCAGTGGCATAGCAGCACATTAATGATCATGTTAGAGTCCAAATAGAGATCCAGTGGCATCTATGAAATTGCCATCAGCGTTTTCCATGATGATGTTCATTTAGAATACGTCTAAGTAGGGATGGGATGAGTTCATCATGGATTGCGATTACAAAAAAAATAAAACACACAATAAGCTGATCGTGGTGAATTTACATTACATTACATTATCTGGATAATTTGTGGAAATCATGTCCAGCGGCATCTTAAGAGACTGCTGAGCATATTGAAAGATATGATGCCATTTCAGATAGTTGAAAAGCCGGGCTTTTTAAGATTGATTTACTGTTGTTAGGGAAGCATCCGTTGTGATATTTAAAACCACATACCAATGTTATTTTGCTGTTGTTGTTTGTTTTGTTTTTATGTTGCTTGTCAGAGCCATTTCTAGCAAGTCTTACTTTCCTGTTATTTTTTTGAGTCACTTAAGTGCACCACCTGACCTGGCATCTTGGGAACCTTTAATTAAAGGCAGGTGTGCTCAAGCGAGTGCAGAGAGTGGAAGACACCACAGGGTTACATTTTTTATCTGCTGTGTTTTTGGTTAATCTTCGTTATTGTTTGATGAAGTCGCTAAATACCCCATTGATTTGAACTGTTTTTTGTAAAGGCGTGTTTATTTAGGGAATGTCTGTTTGGGGATTTTTGTTTTCATTTTTTGAACACGACAGTCAGTACAATCAGTTCATAACATCCCCTTACAAACAGTGAGTAAAACTAACCCAAAGACAGTGAGTTGATAATATCTCCAATTATGGCATCTGTGGGCTGATACCTTTGAACTTAGGTGGAAGCCGCAATATTGTTATTCATTCCCCCCTTTGTGCCTGGGAAACAAAGAAATCAACTGAACTGTTTTAAGTCATTCAGTCCTTCATTACATTACCTTTGAATTAGCACAAGCTTAATTAAACACATCTTTTAAAAAGTATTAACTTCCTCAAATGCCTTTTTGCTACATATGTCATAATTCCTTCTCTTATGTTTACTTTATATTGCTGTGAAAACATCAACAAATGTCTCCTTCAGACAAGCATATCTATTCAAGTTTCTTGCCAAAAATCATGCATTTTACAAGATTACATTTGAACACATCATCATTACAATTTACCTCCGCCCAGTATTAATTTTCACTGAAAAGAGCTTGAACGCATCATAATATAACTCCAGCCACTGCCTGCTTAGAGCTAACGTTAACTAGTTCTCCTCCTGCTGATGTCAACCATAGACTGTATATAAAGATAGACAGCGCATCTCCTCTTACCCCCACTGTACAGAAGTGAAGCTAAAATATCCCGGATACAGCCGCTGCCATCTTGCTCTCATGACATCATTCAAAACCAGAGTGTGTGCAGTAGCAACCTCCGTGGTATCAAATTTCCCACCCAAACACCGGTGCGACCAATTGCGAGTAGCTCCACTGAATGTGAGGCCACCAGCTGGCTCACACAGTTGTTAATCATGTTGTAAACTTCCCATTTTATAGCATTAACTAACTAATTAAAACCAAACGTAGCAGATAAACAAACTCTTGAACAAACAGCAGCGTGACAAAAACTACCTTAAATGACAGAAAGCATCTTTGAGGTGAACTTTGAGTTCTTAGTTTGTCTATGGTCATGTCATCCATCTTTATATACAGTCTATGATGTCGACGACTATTGCTTGTTCACAATGTAGAATTATCAGGGAAACAAAAGGGTGCCTCCCCTTACGTGTCAATAATGAGTTTCATCCTGGCGTCATACTGTGGAAGATCTTTGTTCATCCCAGAAACATTTTCTAATGTCCCTGGGATGATAGGAAGCCGAAAGTTTTGAGCCCTGCTTTTCAGCCTGCGCAAAACTGATGCGTCACAATGGAAAAATACTGGCCAAAATATTGGCCGATGCCAATGTGCAGCGGATAAATCGGTGCATCCCTAATTGTTGTTTTTACCTTAAAAGGATGTTCTCTAAAAATGGATGTGTGTAGTATGATGCAATAAACAAAATGTAAAGTGATTCCAGTATGTTTTACTGCCAGTTTTAACCATATTTTCATGATTATCAGGATGATATTGTGAATCACAATGATATTGAATCATGACATAAAATGTTCATACCGCCCCATGCTTGTGTGTAACACATTAGTCTCTGATACGTGCTGAAATGTGCATTAAACAGAATATTCTTCATGATATTTGATCTATTTTACTCGGCTCTATTCTATCGTGTCTTCATGCATCTGTTTTTTATTGTGTCCCTTTTACAGGGAGGCTGTGACATATTGAGCTCTAACAGGCCACGGATCAATCTGCAACACAAAGGAAATCAATGCCCCGGAACTGAGTTACTCCGATGGGTTGAGTGCAGATCATTAGATTTTCTGTTGAATGAAGGACCATTATCATAAAACCAAGTGTGGTGGAATTTAGTTGTATCCCCGGAATATAATAGTTATGTTCAAGATACAGATCATCACAAACATTGTTACTGGCGGTGGATAATAATCAAAATAATGACTTCTTCAGTTTTAACAGTCACTGTCTGGCATTTTCTATTAAATGGCATGCTATCACTGCAACCAAGCACGTGGGGAAAAAAAATCCATGTGAGTCATAATCTGTGAAATGAAACTATTATCTTGAAAATAATAAATAGGCCCACTCTGCATAATGTGATATCACACATATAGAGTGCCATTCAGTACATCATATTCAAATAAGTCCCATATGGTCACATTGTTTTGGAGATAGGGACGAGAGAATGCTCAATCACCTGTTATTCTTAAGTATGGATAAAACCGCAACGCCGGTTTTCAAATGAGACAGCTTGAGCGTACCTCTCCTATATAAGAATAGCCACTACATTACAGAATCTCCAGCTGTTCCTTTATCCCCTACTCAATCCAGTCATTAAAACTTTCACATCTTTTCAAACATTTGTTGAGAAAGCTGCCAAACCATGCTCTGATGTCTAAGCAGTAAACACAATTCACAAGAAAAGAAAAGGCAGGGAAGGGACGGAAAAATGTGTAAGACGTGAGAGGTACGGGGGGGAAGCCAGAGAGCCTGAAAATGACACTCATCTGAGTTTCCATATTGTAGTAGTGTTCGTTTCTTTGGGTTGTTTTAGAAGGCTTTCATTCTGTGTTTGATAAGTATGTGTGTGGATTTTTATGTACTGAACACGTAGATCCACGTGCGAGCGTGACCTCCAGGTCCTCGAGTCAAGGTGTGTGTGGGTGCAAATTCGATTACACTCAAGTTAAAGCAATTTCCTGCGGAATTCAATTCTTGTCCTCCGTTGCAGGTGAGCTCCCCGCGGACATCTGTGTCTTCTCAAAGAAATAAAGCACCTATAAACAGCAGCCTTAAAGGAGGGAAGTAGAGCCAAAATGCAATTAATATGCAAATTCAGGGGGAGACTTAATGGGGAGCCTTAACAAACATTCGTGTGTTGGGAGATAAGGCTGTTTTCAGGTTGTTTTCCTCTAACCTCTGCCTGTCCAAAGTCAAAGCCTTGGGGAGCTGAAACTCTTGAAAAGGCGTGGATGTTGCTGGTAATGGATTATTGCACTGGGAGAAGTAGGGCAGTCTAGGGCTATGTTTTAGAGCGCATGCTGTTCGTCATGTCACACAGTCATGCAAAAATGGCAGCCGCCTAGCTGAAACAATTCACTTTCTTCCTTTTATGTTATTCTGTGTCTTTTTTCCAGGGGTGAGCAATTTGCTCTGAATCCCATCAGAGTTTGCCATGGGTGCGGGGCGGGGGTGGGGGGGAGCGGAGGAGAGGAGGATAGAGGGGAGGAGAGGTAGAATGAGTAGCCTGAGGCGAGAGATGGAGGGCAGCAGAGAGAGGAGAGGGTGAGAGTATGCATTCAGATTGGGAATTCATTTGCCATTCTCAGGCCCAGTCATACTTCAAGAGGCTTACGAGAGACATGCAGAAGGCAGAGATGAGGCCTCTGATGTGGAATGACATGCCTGATGACAGAGGGAGAGGAGAAAAAGAGCGAGGGAGAGGCTGCTATGAATCACAGTGATAGAGGAATAGTGAGACCAACAGTTTGCAAAAGCGAGCGAGATGAGAAGGAAAGATGGACGGGTTTGGGCTGCAGTCCTGCGGGTCGATGCTGCAGTCGAGGCCACAGCAGTGCTGTCTGATGGATCTAAGTCCCTGGGGACTCTACCCTCTTTTCCATCTCTCCATCCCCCCCTGCCCCCACCCTAATGATTCATCCACCACCTCCAAACCCCCTGCGCCTTCCACCATGATTCACACCCACTCCCCGAGCTAAATTATCGCCGCGGTCCCTTGGAGAGCTCCATCACTCTCCCTCCATCTTCGGTTATCATCAAACAAGTATATGAGCTGAGACCGGCGCCTGATTGCATTGAAGAGCCCAGCTCAGCAGTTTTTATGAGACTACGCGCGTTTGATCGCACACTCGAACTCACACACCGCTGGCTTTGATGGCACTTCTGCAGGAAGAGTTTTCAATCTTAAAATGCTTGAGTGTTTACAAGTGATGACGCAGAGTCGATTTAGTGGAGGGCAGTGTAATTCCACAGGCAGGACACTATAAATGTTGATTAGATGAAGGTTGAGTGGAATATCTAATCACCAGGGACCCATTGGTATTCTTTTCATACAACTGTCGTATCGGGTGGCCTCCGTGGCAGAGAGCGTGACGGCAACAACTCCAGTTCACGTTTTGCACCATCAGGAAAGTTCATAAACAGAAATGATATGAAAAGGAGCCTTGATTATATGATCAAAGATTACAATATGTCAGGCATGTGTCAGCTCCAGCTTGATGATAATTACTGTAAACAATTAGGGATCAATGTAGGCCAAAGGTCTGCATAGCACATATCAGGACAGTGAGTTCCCAGTGAATCACTCAGTCATCTATGTTAAAAAAGGAACATACTTTCTCACTTACCTTGAATGATATCTGGCTATAATTTTGTTTTTTATTTGTATGCCCAGGTTTTGAGTACATTGGATACCCCTATTACAACTGATACCACACACTCTTGCTACAACAACAAAAAAGCCCAAAAAGTAAGGCACATGGGTATCAAGACTAATAGTAAAAATTTGTGGAAAGACACATTGCTGTTGAATTTTTACCTTTACTAAAGGCATGGCCCTAAAGAGATGGCAATGTTGGGTAGGTTTGTCCTTCGGTCTACCACTTTGGCCCGAACCGTCCAGTTTGAATGTTACCTCTCAACTAAATGGGCATTATCAGTGTCATTAATACAAAAGGCCTGCTTCATCTAGCAGGTTCACAATGCCTTTATCAAACCATTAAATGGCAGTGCTCATTGTTAGGCTGCAAACAAACACAGGAATTTCAACCAGGAGAACAGGGTTTGTGTCCCATGTGGAACCAAGAGTAAATGTTGAGTTATTTTAACTACATAATATGGTATGTCACCTGAGGTATGCGATATATCTCACTTTATGTACATCAAATTACTCCTGATAGCTGTGCCATCCTTGTGTGAGTGCATGTGAATGTTTATCACCAGTGATTGAATGCTCGGTGAATAAATGAATGTTGCCTAGCCTGGAAATCCAGACTCAAATCTAGAAAGATTTTGACTCTGGCCCTCACCGATACACCATTCCTACCCAAGGGGCGGCACGAACTGAGGCATTTCAAATGCCGCTGCATGCAATTGGATAGCACGATGGCCAGTCAGAGCAAAAAACAAGGTGACGTATTATTGCACTAAGCCCCATTTCTTTGCCGAACAATGGGGCTAACTGATATATTATGCTTTTGACATATCCCGTCGGTAAAATGGCAAAAACGTTCTTCCTGGAAACAAAGGCTTGTAGGGCAGTCTGCTGTTCCTCTCTCAAGGAAAAAAACAAATATAGTTGGCTTAGCGTTTCTTCCAAAGCTACATCGGCAGCTGCCAGAATCCCATGCAGTGCAAATTCGAATTTGCTAGGGGCGGGGCATCTGGATTTCCAGGTTAGATGTTGCTTGCACTTGGTATATAAATGCAATGCATTTATAAGTTGTCTAAATCTATAACACTGGTGTCTAATTCTAACAAGTCAAAATGAAAGCTAATGAAACTGCTCCAAATGAAACTGATAGCCAGCTGATAACAGCATTCTGAACCCACTTGTAACAGGCCCCTTCTAACCCATATCTATGAGTCTGATAACCTGTCTTCAGAGCTGATCAGCAAATGTTCGCGTGTTGAAACACTAAACTAAGATGGTGAGCATGGCAAATGTTATACCTGCTAAACATCATGTTAGCATGCTGACATTAGCATTTACAGTACCTTAAAGCCCAGCTGTGCACAGCTGTAGGCCATTGTGTAAATGTAATTTCTCAATGCTGTGAACATCACAAGCAAATTTCAAGCAAAAATCTCACTGATAGCGTCAATCCAACCAAATAAAACCCAAACTATCTGCATGGCTGGACAGAGGTAAGTGAGAAAATATGTTTATTTGTATTTTGGGTGAGCTAACCCTTTAATGCATCCACACAGAAGCACAGACCTCTGCCACTACACAGTCACACACCGATACAGAGGGGATGATCTGGCATGTAATGGCCCCATGATTAAAGTGTACTGCGCTCACCTGCCCAAGTCCAATCAGGGCCTGTGCTGATTGCAGCAGCTTGCTGGAGACAAGAGATGGGAGACCGGGGTGCAGGGAGGGAGGGGGGGCGGGCTTGGGGCTCCATCACTGGTGAAGTGACACTGTGGTGGTGCCATGGCAGGGCGGCAGGAAGCTGCAGCCCCGGGGAGGCTGCAGCTCCCGCTCTCCTCTCCACTCCTCTCTGGCCAGACGGGGTGAATCAATCATCTCCAAAGATGTCAGCATCTGCCCAAGCAATTTCAGATTGGAATAAATGGCAGATGGGGATGTTGTTCCCTCTGTTTAATCAGTTCCACCAAATGTGGTTTTATCTCTTATAAAATGAAACCATCTGTAGCACGTAGGTGTAAGGATCAAGTGAGGGAGGACGGAGGGAGAGGGTGACAGAGGGAGAGAGGAGAGATGTGTGTGTTTAGTGTGTGTGTGTGTGTGTGTGTGTGTGTGTGTGTGTGATTGTGTGTGTGTGCGTGCGTGTGTATGCTTTTTTAATGCGTGTGTGTTTTGCGTGTGCGTGGTGACGGAGGGCAGAGAGAGAGCAGGAACACTGTGAAACAGAAGCAGAATAGTGGGAGTGAAATAGGAAAAAAAAGAGAAGCACTTATCCATTAAAAAGAGGGAAAATGTAATCTTACTGCGAGCTCACACCTCCACTCTAATCTCCTCTTTCTCCCTCACAGGAGTACCACCCAGGGGCCATCACCATTATATCTAGACCCATCTATTTCCTTCCCCGCCTCCAACCAGACACTGGGGCTGTAATTTGGTCCCCCTAGCCCCAGCCGAGGCAGAGACATCCCTGATAAATCCCCTTGTTTTTAACCAGGGATGATAGTGTGTAAGCATTATAGCTCTCAAAGCCCTCGCTTTAGGGATCGTCTTGGTAACACTTTACTTTAGGATGGCCTTATTCCAATGTGCAGTAAACTATGGAAAAGTCTAAGCAGGGTACACAATGATGCTGTGTTTCAGTCAAAATCCTTTGATTACATTAAGTTAATGTAGAATGCAACGCGGCGACGGTGTCAAAACAAGCAGCTACATCTGCACACTTGCTCTTACACAGTGTTGTTACACCCTCGTGGGCACATTATGCACAAGAGAGACTTCCATTAAGCGCAATAAAAGTAAAGTGTTACTAGGGTTTTATGCAAGGTGGAGAGAACGGAGGGAAGATAAGAGGAGAGGAAAGGAGATAGGTGTGAGGAGGAGAGAGCGATACTGTAGGTAGCTGTGTCCCAGCCTGTGTGTTCTTCACATGTTCTGCCTTATAGCTGCCATTAATGAAAGTCTGACGGGGTAATTCACAGGAGACTCCGGCGAGACATCTTATATCACTCACATCCCTACAGAGAAGGCTGCATATGTGGAGTGGTTTCGCCTGCAGAGATTGTCTCTGTGCTGCATATATTTCTAAATTTCCACGCTCATATTAAACAGTTTAAAAATTCTAAATGCATAAACACAGATGACAAATTTGAGAGGAACAATTTGAAATCAAATACAAAAATCACACGTCTAAAAAAAATAGGAGAAAAAAAGGGACTTTTATTCCCAGAGTGTCGACTGGAAGGCAGTCGGCTCTTCCTAGACTGCCAACATTAGGATTACACCCCTAGCCAACAACAAGTGATGGGCAAACTGTTCTTTGATCATTTTCTCAGCCAATCATTAAGCCTTATTTTTCCACTTGGCAAAAGACTTGTAAATCTTAATTGTTTTAGATTCACGACAATTATGATAATCAAAGTAAAACTGATAAACGCATACAGTATGTCAGTAATATTATATACTATAATACAAGTGTATGAATAAAAGATAAATAAATAAAATGCAAATCAAAAAGTGTCGATCCAGATTTGTCAGATTTGGGGGATATAGCTCCCTTTTAGTCAGCGTTTCCTGCCTCATACTATATGTGTGTTTGGAGCTTGAACCTGACTTGTTGAAATTAATTCAAATAGAGATAGGAACAAGGAGTGTTTCTGTGAATTTATGAGATTTAATTCAATAAAAATATACCATCTTTTACTCAGTTACAAATTGTAATTTGTTCATTATAATGAAATCATCTAATCATAAGCATTAAATCAATGCAAATTAAATACAGTACCTGTGGTCATAAATCCATTTTTGTTAAGGAATTCAAAGTATAAAATGTTCCATATTATGTGGACACTTTCATTCAGAACTACTGAATCGACCAATACAATTACATTAAAATATATAACGTATTTGTGAAATATTAGGGACAAAATGTTCTTTAACATTCCCAGAATGTTCTGTACAACTGAAAGCAGGGGTGTAGGTTTTGTTTCAATATTGGGTGGGACATATGTGAAACAGGGGAGTTGGTGTCTTTCATTAGAATATTTCAAGCATCAAACACCTCATTTCCTGCATTCTGGTGAATTTTAATGCATCACTTTGTGTATTTTCTGCATCAAACTTTTGCGTAAATGCCTTTAATTTTGTTAAAATAAAAGTCCTCTGCTGCAAATGCACACGTTCTAAATATTAGGGAGGACAGCACAGATAGAGCACAGATTTTCCTTCTTTTTCTACCTCCAGACATTTATGAATAGCTGTGTCATTTATTGTGACAATATTTAAGAACATCACTCGTGAGAGGAGAGTGGAAAAGGCTGTTTGTTAATCAAAATTAATTCATCAAATATTTCTTAAAATACAAAAAATGAATAAAAAGATATGATCGTTTTTAACACTGAGTTGTTTTCATGAACACACACACTACTGCCGGAAATATCAAAGTCCCCCTCTAATACACGAGCTGCTTTAATATTTTTAGACATACAAAACACTTTCAGTAACAGTGAATGCCTCATTTATTTGTATTTCTGTGGCAGAGAAAGACCACAATATCCACTATTTGTTCTACATATGATTGAGTACATCCCCCCATAATAAAAGCTTTCTAATTATATTTTCTGCTCAGTTTCAAGAGGCTATCTACTGACCCTTCCTCCATCCTACAGACACCCTGTCCCTGTCCCAGTCCTGCACCCTCATGTGACGAGATGTATTGCGATACAAGCTGGGCTCACTATTTGTTCCAGAAAGTGACTGAGACTCATGCTGAGTGCTAAATGGACACAAAGAGAGCCCGCTATATCTGGACAGCACAGTTCACATCCACTTTATTTTCTGGTCTGGCTTTATTAATTTTTAATATTAACACAGACCAAAACGGCTCCCAGTATTACAGAGACAAAGAGACCCTCCACGCAGAGCATTTTAAATTGATGTGTGAAGTGAAGCTCGGCCGTTCCTCAGAAATATTATTTTTAACCTGCGAATCAACACAAGACAATGCACAATGGGTGCACACGAGCAGGAAAGGAGTCGTGCGCGGATGAATTAGGAGGACGGCGACGAAACAAATGTCACACTGTGAATCAGTGGCACTCTCTTTTACTCTTTCTGTCTTCTCTTTTCTGTCACCAAGTGGGATAATAGTGCTTCAGAGATGATTTGTTAATTAGACTGTCTAGACGTTGTTCAACTGCGCTCAGTACAGCTGGCCAATTGGAGATGGAGGCGCATAAGTGTGTGTGACCATTAAAAGGATATCAGGCCAATCCCATCGCCAGTGACAAATCAGATCCTGTTGTATTGGAGAGTAATGAGGGGACGAGAGAGAGGAAGGTAACAAAGGAGAGACCAAGTGAGCTGCAACCAATAAACCAATAAACTATATTCACCTCACAAGACTGGGGTAATTGCTGCTGTAAAATTTGTTTCCATTCCTCGTTTGTAGTACAGTGTCAGGAGGGGGAACTGTTTGACAGGACAGCATGGTAATCAGTCATGTACTGATAACCCATACCAACTGCTCCCAGAGTTAAAAGGACAGGAACCCGGTTTGTGTTCTTCAGACTGCAAATAGAGCCTATAAGCAGCTGCTAGACATCCAGACGCACAGTCTGAATAATCACCTTGTAAACCATCCCTGCTTGTCTTTTGTGTCGCCCGTGTCCGCTATTCTATTTCTATCTTTGCCGGACGAGGAGCCAATTTGGGCTCCGGCGGGCCTTGAGACAGTCAGGTACAGTAGGCAGGCAGGGAGGCAGGAGCTGAACAGAACGGAACAGCCAGCCATACATATGGATCAGGTCGACAGGCTGAGCATTAATGGCCTCCCTCTGGAATCTAAAACACCGGCACAGGCCAGAGAGGAGCTCCTGAGGGAAATCAGAATACCAGCAGCCATTCAGGTCAGCTTGTACGTGTTCGCTGCATGTTACAGCTCCATTTTCCTCCCCCACCCACTCGCAGCCAGAGAGACAGAAAGCCTTCTCTGAGGTGATTTATACGCTTGTATTATGTATTGAGTGCAGAGCATTGTTGACCGCTTTATGGAGTACAATTGGGTTTTCTGTTGAGAGCGACGCGTACAAGGGTGAAATATGGTTTGGGTGAAGGGATTGGTTATGTGTGGAGACGAAGCGCCACTCTCGCTGTCGTCGTCGGAGGGTTTTTACATTATTTTTATGGTATCTCTGCCTTCTTGGAAACTGCACTGGAGAGAGGCAAGCAGGTTACACTTTGAGTAAGGGACTTTATTTTTCCTTTTTGTGTTACTCACTGTTGCCAGTGATCTCCCCATCTTGTTGAACAGACAGCGTGGTTGTAACACGTTCAGGCTTCTTCTCGGGGCATTGTTGAAAGTCATTCAAAGAAGCGCAGGAACAGACTGACTCAGGGTACAGCGACAAGTAAATCATTACACCACGTCATAACATAACTCCTGAGATTTCAAAGACTGATGATACTGTATATATCTCAGAGTGTAAGAGAGTGGGATGGATATTGGTTTCACTCAGTCTGCCACGTGGAGACTCTTACCTAAACATGCTTTTCTCACACCCTCAATTTGTCTTTACCGCTCTTCTGTATACGTCAGCGTTGACAGAGATTGAACCCGTTTCGCACCCCATAAAAGCAGTGGGTGTTTCGTGGGGAACAAAGGGCTTTATCCGCTCCAGTCAAAGAATGCCAACAATGTGACTGTCATAAGCACGACTTGTGACCTTGCTGAAGGGCCATTCCCTCCCACACACCCATCATATCAATACTGTCTATGTCCTCAACACTCAAACTCTGGTAAGCTACGGCTTGTGACTAGGGCACGACATTGGTAGCTGTACAGGAATGCTGCGTTATCCATCAGAAGGATGATTGTGTAACGATGATTGCATTGTTACGGTGAGAAGGACCAGAATCCTTTGAATGAATGAGATGATATTTTACACTACAAAAAGGCCTGTCAAAATCTGGAAATCCATTTTGTTTGTGCACAGAGAGCTCAGAAGAACAAGTGTCCTTCTGTAATGGCATCAAGAGGCAATTTCTGGAGTAGCTCAGTTTAAAAAACAACATGAAACAGACTGAGGAAAGCAAGTTTACCAGTTCATACCAGTAAAAACAATCAAAACATGGATGTGGAAATGTTAAAGGGCCAGTGTAGGGTTTAAGGGGATTTATTGGGAGAACTATGATTTCATTATCTTATAATCACCTGAAACTAATAACTGATGTGTTTTTGTTTCCTTTAAAATGAGTCACTTCTATTCACACACGTATATTAATTACCCCATAATACGTTGAAAACTGGGGAGGAATCTTTATTTTTTTTCATATGCTGTCACAGTGAATAAAGAATCCAAAAACTGAGAAAATTCTTGATGAATTAAAGTCAAAGGCTACTGCATTTAACAACAGCAAAACATCCTTTTACAAACTCTCACAGAATTCATGCAGTATAATCAAGTCTAATTTATCCAGACACGTGTATTTTCGGTAAAGCTTTACCATTTGAAACAGTTCCACATGGAGAATTAGCATGCTCTTCCATTTATGGGTAAGTGTTTATTTTAAGCGTGAGGTTTTAGTGAAAATGTATGTGTTTGGGAACTAGTGAATATACGACTCGATAACTGAGACTTGGACTATACCGCATGAGTTGTTTGAGTGTGTAAATAGATGTTATGCAATAGTTTTGCTGAGGGTGGGCGATGTATTGATTATCCTCAATATACTTTGGCTTGTTCCACATGGGATGTATAAAAGGACTGTATCACGAACGTTGGGTATAAATTGTCATCATTTTTTTAAGTCACCAGCATGAAAGTAGCTTCGGCATGCTCTCTCCTTTGCCTCTTTACCTCTCACAGACACAAAAACAAAAGAATAACCTCAAACATGATACTTAACACAGACTCCCCACCCGTTCAGACCACTCTCTCCTTATCCCTAGTGTGAGCAGATGAAGCATGTGGGTTGTTTTGGGTTTTTTGGCTCCAGATCGTGACTATTTTGTCACATTTTGCTACCATGGAGCACCAATGGGAGTTGCAGATATTTTCAATACATGAACAGGATAGTCGGTAGTTTGTTTCCAACTCACAGTGAGTCAATCCGCTGACAGTTTAATTTCACGCTAATTCCTAAAAACAACTGCTGACTCGAAGCTTTAAGTTCACAGCTAAAACATCAACACTTCCTGCCTGAGACGAGCCAGGAGCTTCAAAATAAAGGCACCGTTGTTCCGCTTTGATTTATTTCATTATAACACTTTCTAATTTAACTTTATCATATAACAGTAGCGGAGTTATTTAACTTTATGATAACAGTACTTTATTATAGCATAAAATTATATTATTCTTTTTAATTATATAACAGTCCCTACTTGATTTAATTCTAGCCCTGACTGTCCAGCCTTAAGTGTTGTTAAACGCAGTCCCCTGTGACGTCTATTCATCAAGGATTTTATCCATTTTTGGATTTATTCACTGTGGAGGCATGCAAATTCCAAATTCAACGTGACACAGGGTGAGTAATTGATATACAAATGATCATTTGGGGGTTGAAGTATTCCTTTAATTTGGGCGAAGAAGCTTAAAGTAATATTGCACAAGTCTACAGACCAGAACAGAACTGAAATTGCTTTCTGGCAGCCTCACAGATTGGAGTCTGGCTCTCTTTTTTTTGGAGTCAAACTTTAGAAGACAGTGGGTCACATTCACAAACACTGCTTGCATTTCAACAATAGAGAAACATGAATTCTGCGTCAGAGCAGATTCTCCCTGCTCTGCACCGATAGCTGTGTGCGATTGCGTGTGTGTGTGTGTGAGAGAGAGTACATCCACACCTCTTCAACTCCACATATCATCATTGATGGACTCCAACCGGTCACCCCTTTTCTCTTCACTCTCCATCCAGCCATCCATTCCCATCATCATGCTTCTTTGCTCTGTCTTTATTGCTGTCCACTGCGTGTGTGTGTGTGTGTTTCGATGTGTGTGCCTGCTACAGATGAGGCAGGGATGGTTATGTCTTGACGCGGCAGCAGCAGCAGTAGCGGCAGCCTGTGGAAACAAAGGCAGGGTGATTTATAGCCCCGTACTGAGAGCATAAATCACACCTGCAGCGCCGCGCCTTTAAACGCCCTGCGTCCTGACAGCATTTACCTTTTATAAATGATTGGGCTGAACCTCCCATGGAGCCTGAGACCACAAAGCTCACTCACTCCCCATCTAACTCTTCCTTTGTTTCACCTCTCCTTCTACGTCCCTCTGTCTCATTTCAATTTTCTCTCCCTATCTATCTCACACGTCATTCTGCTTCTTTCTCCCGCATCTCTCTGCGTCTTGCCTTCTCTGTCTCTGTCTAAATATCGCCCTCCTCCTTCTTCTCCCCTCCATCCTCCCTCCTCCTATCTGTCCCCACCATGGCCTTCCCTTTCTGCGTTTGCGGGGCATGATGGGATGCTCCCAGTGGCGCCTCGTTCTGCGCTCACCCAGTGTCTGTAGGGGATATATAGCTAAAGCTGCTTAAAAGACGGCAGCACTGCCACCACATCCACGGCCGTTAAGGAAATGAATGTGTCAGTCTTGGCCCTATCTGCCTTCCTCATGACCACTTTTGTGTGTGGCAAATACATAAGGGGGTGTGGGATAAACGGCGTATACACACACACACACACACACACACACACACACACACACACACACACATAACGCCACACCTGTGTATCATGGAGGGAGTGTGAGGCAGGGAATACACAGCCCCAGCTGCAGGAGTGTGGCTACAGATAAAGGTGACGTCTTGAGGCCATTACTTATCCAGCACAGCGGCAAAGGTTTGCAGATATTATACCTGCTGTCTCCACATAATAGCTCTGGGTTGGGAGCCACACACACTCACACACATTTAGATACACACACGCGACGGGTTGCGCATACACACGCAAACAAAACAAGCACACACAACATGGTACACAGACAGGCCCACACCAATTCAGACACGCAAATTTATACACACTGCTTAATCACAAACACACACACGCGGGCGCACAGACACACTCTGTGCGATACCTCGCCTCACTGAGTTAAAACAGATGAAAGAGCTGGTAAATGAAATCTGACTCAACAGTTTAAAATGCAGCACTGCAGCACTGCGAGCATCAGTAGAACAAAACGACAATATTTCTCAAAGCTGCCACAGCAACAAGCAGCAGGAGCATCCAAATAAGGGTTTGTTTTAAGATCTCGCTTTTCTCGGGAGCGCTGCGTGTAGCCTGGTGCGGTGTGAGGAGGAATGTTTTCTGTGTAACTTGAAAATTGATTTGTCAGTGTAAAACACGGAGTATGATTTTCCCTATTTTAGAATAGTGATAGCACATTAGGAGCTCATTATCAAAGTCGCAGCACTGGGGAAAAAACGGTGGGGCTACATGTGAAGTGTCTTCACAAGCCTGATAATCGAATTTATATTGCAACAGTTGTTCAGACTGAAAAAACGTATCGAAAGCGTTTTAAGTGAATATCTATCTATCTATAATTCATTTGTACTAATTGATAAAGTATTAAATGAAACAGGTGCCTGGCGATTCAACACAATAGTTGATGCAGTTTTACTTCGAAGCACCTGCGTCGGATAAATCGATTCTTTCCAGTGAGAAACTTTACTAAATTACACGAATCGTCCCTTTTTTCTATAAGATTTCCTGCAAATATTCCGCAAATTATCATCTGAAAAACCTGTAATCACAGATATGATTTTAACAGGGATTAACATATTTTTTAAAAACACACTTTCTACAACTCTAAGTGGAAATTAAATCAACAACTAACTTCCACCTTGAGCAGCAACCATCTCATCATGTCTCTGCTTTAAAAAAAAAAAAAAAAAAAAAAATGCACAGTGGATTCATACCATCCATGCATTAGCGCTTCATTTAGTCCCAATTCCATCTGTTAAATCCTTACACACTTGATCTTCTCCCTCTAGCGCGGGGTTCTCATACAGTTCCAACTTTTCATGGCAGCGAATAAAAAAGAGAGACCCGGACAGACAAGATGAATCGAAACCCAGCCAGTCATTTCAGCTCCAGTTTGAATGTGACAGTTGTTCTTTGTATTTGCGTTGGACGGTCTACAGTGGAAACGAGAGATGCCCTGCAAATGTGAGCTATTCCGCTGCCAGGATGCCGGTTGTTCTACTGTAACTGAGCAGGAGCCTGTGTGTGTGCAGGAAATAAATACCAGCACCCTCGCAGCGAATAAAGCTTTGCAGATATCCTCAAGGTCTAAAGAGATTTTTTTTTTATTTGTAACAGACAATCATAGTATATGTTTATTGAAAGAGGCTGTAAATGGCATTGCTTTATGAATTAGCAAGAACACAGATAGGGCTTTATGTTGTTGGCACAAGGAGCTGTTTATCGACTGTTGTGGCGCTGATCAACAGGGAGCGAGACGAAGGACGGTGGCTTGTCGTGCGAGTCAGCACAAGATTGACAGTTGTGACTCTTGTTTTACCCTTTGTGGAATATATGAACCAAAGTGACTCACTCGCTGGGTGAGACTAATAATTACGTTCGCTCACAAAAGAGGAAAAATAAACTCAAACGTTCCTTTCCTCTGAGAACAAGCCAAACCCTCAGCGGAGGCTAAGAGGCTAATGTTTGGCTGCTATTAGCATGCCCTCTGTTAGTCTTGCAGAGAGGCCTTGCATGTAGCAGACCTGACCTCCATGTTGAGAACTACACCTCGACACGGAGCAGGGCGTCTACTCCCCTGAACCTAACCTCGCTCTGTCTGAGGTAAGGGATCAGTAGAAGCAGCACCAAGCTGCATATACACCCCACCTCCACTGTTTTCTGCCCTGGGTTAATTGGTTTGATTGTTGCCCTAGGCTATGGCGGATTCTGTGGGGCACTTCAAGCCTTGCAGCCGTGAGGGCATATAAAGCATTCAGATGGTATTAATTAACTATTCATAGGAGTCTAGCCCCTGCCTGAGGTATGTGTTTACCTCATCTTCATCACCCTCAGAAATATCTCCTTTTATAGTTACTAAAGGCTACACATCTCCACCTACGTGAGCAACGGGTGAACTATTTCAGCAATGCAGTGAAATTGATGTCAACCCTGCCCAGTCTGGTACAAACATTTACACAAATGACATTTTTCTGGCTATGTAAAAAGAAAATATGTTTATCTGACAGATCTGTCAGAACGAAAGCTCGACAATTTCACTTTGCCAAAGCCTCACAAAACAATAAAAAAAAATGGGCAGCGCGAAACGTGAAGAAATGCTGAACGTAGCTTAAAAGGTATGAAAATATAACCCTTTGATGGTCGAATCTGATGCTGAGTGAAGGCACCAGCTATCATTTAATGAGACGGTTTGCCTTGAGATTAAAACACAAAACTTTTCAAATTAAGCCCTGTTTGACCCGTGCCAGTTTTAAGCTTCAGCGTGCTGATGAGGTAGAAATACCTCCTCTATCAAGGAGGGACTCTTCTTAAATCACTTCTTTTCTAAAGGAGTTTCTGGATTGCTATCAGGCAGCAGCCACTCCTGCATGACTTAGCCAAGATTGTTGGGCAATGACTAAGGTGAAGCTGCCCTGACTTAAACCTGTCCTTAACCTATCCACCCATTTGTGGAATATTACACTCAGGGTTTCCACACATTTTTACCAGTGCATTTTCAAACCTTTTCCATAATATTTTCACCTATTTCCATGACTTTAATCAGTAGTTCAAATTAGTAGGCCTATTTCGCATTCATTAGTGTTCATTATTTTAGTGTGCTTTGCCTTAAGACAGGCACTGTTGCATAAATGTAGCATGGAATATGGAATGTAGTTCCTTTGCATCTAAACACACAATAAACACAAAGTGGTTACATTATCTGGCCTCACTACAGCATGCGTGAAATATGTGCCAATGCTGGAAGTCTGTAAAGCAGCCTTTAGTTGTCTTGATGCTCTTTCCCTTTAGCATGACCGACCACAGCCACTCATCCCATGTTTCCAAAGTCATGCAGAGTCTACATGTATTTACAGTCAGCCTCTTTCTTGAGCCTTGTATTATATTTGTTGCTTAAAAGCCATACGTTACTAAACATGTACTTCCCAGGCTTATGCAGATAAGCAAACTGCTTGCACTTACCAACTTTACTCACTCATTAGAGACTCTAGTCGAACACTAGAGCTGCACAATAGATATTTTTTATTGTCATCACAAAGTCAACTAACAATAAACATATCACACAAGACTGCAAAACTACACTTTAACAGGTTACTTTCATTCTTGTTTATTGGTGCCTTTTGCATTCAGCTCTGTTAGAAATAATTTCCTTTCATTGTTTTGATTCAACAAACAATTTGTTGTACTTTAGCAGTATTGAAAGCAATAGAAACGCAGAACTGAGTACACTTAAACATTTCTTTATCACAAGTAATATTATAGCAATATTCAACGTTATTGCACATCGCATATGTTCCTCATATCGTGCAGCTCTACTGTAAACGCCAGTGTGTTTCACATGATACTAGTGACATTTCAAGGGTCATGCAGCATAGCATTAGATTTTAAATTAGTCAGTCCCGCCAGGAATGTTACCCAATATTGTGATACAACAAGTAATGCAAAGTCAGCCAATCCCTGTGAATTCTGCGCAACCATGCAATCTGTTCCAATCCCCGCAACTTTACCGCAAATTTGACTATTTAAAAGGTACAATTTCATTTCATCGTAGAGCTGGGTGCAGTGTATTGCTTCTTTAAGTCCGTCTCTGTGTTTATCATGAAACCAATGCTGTGGCTCTGAGCTCTGTGCCTGGGACAGAGTCACACACACAGTGACAGGGCTAACTGCTAGCATCATACAGCTACTGTTACCCAACAGTTATCAATAGGTTTAACGACAGAGTCTAGTCGTTTCGGTATGATTAACAGCTCGGTGTCGGATGTTATCATCTGTTGCAAGGCTTCAGCCCAAGCGGCAAAATATGAAGAGTAGGGTAGTGCTGTGTTAGCCAGGGAGCCCCCCAACCACAACATCAGACACAGTGAATGCTCAAAACAATCAGTTCTGAATCTCTGACAGCATCACAACTATTTGTGCACTTTTCACCTGCCAAACGGCTATAAACACTGCAAAATGTTATCAAAAGTTTTTTGGAAAAGCTGCTGTGAAATCAGGCATTTCAGCCCGCAACAATCCAAAAACAGTTGGCAAAATCCTGGCGATACTGATTAGTATTACAAGGGACATATCTCGCATAACGTTAAACATGTTTTGGGATTTTTATGAACAACAGTCAAAACAACGTATGCTCAAAAGTTTTCCGAAACATTCTGTTAATTCTAATCCACATCAAGGTCTTTCTAATCTCATAACTTTTCCAGGAATTTTCATGATCGTGGGAGGCCTGTATATTACGAGGCTGAACCATATCAGCATCAAAAGCCCTATCACCACTCCGCCGTGCCATGCAGTGCTGATTTTTAGAGCACTTTAACAGTGAAGTGTGCCCTGAGATGTCAGGTCATCTCAACCTTCAACCTGTACCATGTCAGGCTGAGATCTCACAGCTCCCAAACTCCCCACAATTCTGCAAAACTTCAGAAGCAGAAGAACAAGTCGAGGCAAACAATTGTAACCAAACCTCGTAATGAGCATGCACTGACGCCTATATATACAATCATACCCGCTCTCACACACACGGCACTGCTGCAATAGCACAACATTTGTATGATAGCGTCGGCTGTTTACAATGAGTCTCTCCTCCACCTCCTCCTCCTCCTCCTCCTCCTCCTCCTCTCAAACTGCACCTGCTGAAGTCTCCAGCCCTCCGCTATAGCTCGTATACATTATGTGGCTCAACATCACAGGTAAAGAAATATATAAATAAATATAAACACTGGCTCTGGAACACGTTTTCTCTCTCCCTCCCCTCCCCTCCCCTCCCTCCCCTCTCTCCTCTCCCCTACACTGAGAAGTAATGAGGGGCTACCTGTAATTACAAGCAGCTGCTGTCTTCCCTGACGAACGCTAATTGCCAATAATGATTTTGGAGAGCTGTAAAAATTCACCGGCTGACGCTCTCTCCCTCTCGCTTGCTCTCTCTCGCTCTCTCTGTGGTTTGTAGAGGAGGAGAAGGAGAGAGAGAGAGAGAGGAAGACAGAATTAAAGGAAAGGAGAAGAGAGAGAGGGGGAGAGGCGGGAGGGGGGGGGGGGGGGTTGGTTGGTGGGTTTATGCTCTCCCTGCCTGTGTCACAGTCGGGAGTGCAGTTAGCTAATTTCTGTTGCTGACATATCAGAACCCTCAGTCGCCTGTTTGCCATCTCTCTCCCTCTCTTTTCTTTCTCACCTGTTTGCCATCTCCTTCACGGGCTGATAACAGCTTTATTAGAGCTATAATGTGCAGGTGGAAGTTTAAAGGTCCCGTATGAGCACAGCGAGGAACAGAGGGGAGTGTAGACGGGAAAGGCTTGGGTGAACGGTTGAGGTGCCTAATAAGCCACATGCATAATTAAAAGACAACGATGCCACTAATTAATGAATGCTTGTGTTTGGCTGCGTGTTGTAATGGAGACGGCGTCAGCGTGTGAGAGTCTGTCTGAGGGAAATTGAATTAGCCCCAAAATAAGGGAGAGGAAGCGTGGCAGAGGTAGGGGACTGCTGCATCTCAGTATCCAGTACAGTGTGATACAACAGATACAGTATATTCTGAGTGAATCACAAGATCTGGAAGTTTCCTTCACAACACAAAAACCCTGCAAATGTGTCTAATGGCTTTTGAAATTACACTGAAGTGTCTCACTCTTGACTGTTCAATCGATTTGCCAAATCTCCCCGATGCACGCGGCCATGAATGTGGAGCACTGCGTTATTAAGAGTCAGACTTCGCAACATTGATCGTCTCATTTCCAGCCATCTCTATCTTTCTCCGATCCAATGACACTGAAAATAGGGAGGCTCGCAGTTTGAAACAGAAAGGGAGAAAACAGCACCGTCCACGCTCTCCGTCTTTATCTGCTCCGGGTATCGAGTGTCTCCTTGTCACAAAGATAACGGTTTAATAACAGAGTGAACAAACACACTGATAGAGCCGCATCGCCGCATAAAGTCCACACTTGAAAGAGTTCGACGGTCAGTTTTACAGCAGGCAAACTCGCCCACCTCTGAGCTGTTATCAGAGACATTATAAAGCTGACACACACAAAAAAAATCAAGAGTTCCCACCATTCGTGAAACACTTACAGCCTGTCCTCTCAGAGTTATCACAGCATATGCAATCAGGGAGTCACTTTTAACTTTATACACAATAGAAAATGGTGCTTTCTTCAACTTGTTTTATCATTCATTCATTGTTGGAGTCATTTCTCCAACAAAACTGCTGCTTTTCTCTGTTTTGTTTGAATGTGAGTTGAACATTTTGGAGACAGTGACGTTGGAAACCTTGAAAAACAGGGAAGTTTTTCACTCTTTTCGAACATCTCATCGACTAAACAAACAAATAAAACAGTCATCACATCAACCAGTAATGTTATTTTTAACTGTGTGTAATCTCACGTTTCTGTCACAAGCATTCGAAATGTCCCTCAGCGAGGTTTTTTCGACTATAGTTTTCTAGATTAGAAATATGAAAAAGTAAGATGCAGCTAATAACACACAAGAAAAGGTGTCTTTTAAATAGAGTGTTGCACTTAAACACTAAAAACCTGTCGAAATATATAACAGATAAAGATTTGGGAACAGGGCTGGCCCACTGAAGTTGGTTCAAGGTCACCTTCAATTTATTTTAAATGTTTAATAGTTTTCAGTTGGAAGACACTTCTGAGAAACCCAGTCTCTTAATTTAAAAACCATATACAGTAAGAGTTCTGTGTCTCTCTCAAATCACATCTGATTTCATTCAGTTTGATCGTAGCTTTGTTCTTCTCTCCACAAATGATTCCACTCGGCTACCTTTCCCAGTTATTATACAACATCTCTCCAAATCAAATCACAATGATACTTGAACTAAATCACACCAATTAGAATTACCTGTAAAAACCCTATAAGACAATTAATTTGGCCAGTGGAAAAATAATTCGTTTTCAGATTAGACCCTGGTGATTAAAAATCTGGCACCTCCTACAAAACGAATGTTATGTAATTGTATGGACGGCCATACAGCTCAAGATCAGGCTTCAGATTTATTTTACAGATCTTTAAAGAAACATCTAATTTTCAAGTAAATTAACACAAAATGTCAATTTCTTTTATGCTGTGATTAATCTAGGATGAGAAGCACTCTGTAATGTTTTATTTCTTTTCACATTTCTGTTTCTAGTTCTGTGTTTTACTGACTGTTGCAATATGGTGTGGGTATCTGTTGTCACGGTTATTACTGTGAGCAGTTTCATTGTAGGTGATTTGTAGGTGTTTCCTTTCACCTGGGATTTTTTATTACACATTTGTTTTACATTATGATGTCATGTTTAGTTGTATGGACCCAAAAGAGTGACTGCTACCTTGGTAGTTGCTAATTTATTGCTTAAATGTTTCAAATCAAGATCTAATTTATCACCACTCAAAAAAATTAAAAAGTAAAATACCAAAGGAGGTTTTTATACCAGATCAACTAATAACTTCAAGATCTGGATGTTCTCTGTTTATTTTACTGTGTGGGCTGCATTGAGAATGAAAGGCACCACCCTCTGTGAACAAACCTAATCACCAGTAGCTCATCTCTGACATTTATTTATTCCCCCTCTGCTTTGATCCAGAACTGCTGCTTTTTATGGACACCTTTGGTTGAGTAAGAGACCTTTGAACAGCCTGAACTGTGGGAACCTCTTGCAATAAAAGGTGCTTAAACACTATCTTATCTCAGCTGCCTTGAATAGTTTACATGTTTATTGTTGAGCATTCGCTGCTCTGTAATTATTATACGACTGCGAGTTTCTTCTCTGTGGGAAAATTGTCGTGGCACGGACTCATATCGACGCCATAATAGCGATCCGGGGAGGGGGTTTTATGTCATTTTCAAATGCAGAAAAGAATATTACTTTGAGCTTTTGGGAGGCAATAAAACAATATGATATCACACCGTTTGATTGTCTCATTGTTTTCTTTGTAGCGTTGCATAATACCCAGCGGCTGCATCCAACTTCTTACCTCCTCGCTCTCTTTCTTTAATAGGTAGGCAACCTGGAAGAGCTGCTTGGGATGATTTCATTGTTTGGAGAGCTCAGGCGAGTTCTCTCCTTTGAATCCACTGATGTCATGACAGCTCAGGATACGTTCCCAACATGTGGTTAAAGGCACTGTCAAGTTACATTTTTGGATTAGTGTCTTTTTGTTATTGACATCAGCAAAAATGATAAGAGCTCATGTCCATGTATTGTACAATGATGCCATTGTGTTTACAGGCATGATACAAGAATAAACAGCAGGGTTTTCCCGATCATTACAAGACATTTTTATAGTGCCTTAGCTATGCAGAGACATGTTTTGTTGCTGCTTGTGGTGGCGCTGTTTCTGTCTTCTAATCTGCTCTCTGTGTCACGCACACAGTGACAGTGGAGCAGGTGAAGTGAGGACAACGTCATGCCTCACTCCACAGCTCTGGTGTGGTTTTTATTTAAAAACGGGGGCAACGAAAAGTGGCTCTACAACTAATCTAGGACATTTTAATATATATAGAGTTTCATATTCCATTTCCAAGTGTCTGAGTATTTAAAGTTAGTTGCTCTTTGAAAGGGTGTACTTGCATTATCATGTTACAATATTATCATTATATCGGAGGTATAAATTGTCTTATTTATCGTAAACTATTTAAAAATATATATAATTTACCAATAAAAAAAACGATGAAGTTAAACTAATAATTTCCTATTTTCTTTTGTAGATTTGTCTTATACAGATATGTAATGATGATTGCTGTGTAATATGCATGTTAATGTGTCCAAAATCAAGTATCTGCAAGTGGATGTAACGTAAAAGCGTAATAGGGCCCCTCATAATAGCGTGCACTAGGGCCCACTGTAACTACCTTACGCCACTGGCTAGAAACCTCTATGTATTGCATCTACTTTGTTTTTTAGATATGAAGCAATATCTTATGCATTTACCCTTGTCAAATCAACAAGTAAATAAATAAATAAACATATTGATTCTGGATATTTGAGGCAGTTTCAATGCTTGTTTTCTGCTGTATGGATACACTGACACCAGCTGCTCTTTCCTATTTCTTATTGCTAATGTTTACTACCGTCACTCTGCTGCTCTCCTAAAAAAGAAAAGCCATCATTATCATTTTGTTATATTTATTTTTTTAACAAAGTAATTACATTGTATGCCCTCAGAGTCAATTTCATCCCATGGTATCAAAAATGACATCAATATTTTTCAAGGTATAACATCAAAGTTTTTTCCAGTATCCTAAAAGCACTATTTCAGATTGCACATTGCTATTACCCTCCCGGGTGCAGTGTAACAGATGCAGAGTGACTGTTACACTTACATTTAGCATACAGAAAGATGATTTTAACAGATTAATAAATACGATGGAATTGCTGAGAAACACAGTTAAATTAGTAAATTTGTAACATTCAAAGCAAATGGCCTCATCTCACACCGTGTGTGGACTTCATCTATGTGTGTAGGCTGGTGCAAAAACTCTTAACAGGCTGAACCAGTTTAGGCATATTCCCCACAGCCAGCTACTTTGGATTTGAATATGGTGCCTGATATTTGGTATGTAATAAGAGGCCTGCAGCCTTTCCCTCTCAGTGAGCAGTAAGGGCCTGTCTTCCTGATAATACCATGCATGGATAACTGAGTGAGACGCCATCAGATACCGAAAGCAGCGGGCTTAAGGGAAATGAAATTTATTTGGAGGCAAGAGAGTGAGGGCGGCAAGGAAAACGGCGGGGATAATTGAAACGGGGAGCGTTCAGTTGGGGAGAGAAATTGAGATGTTGTCACCAAGTCCTCCTTATCATCATCGGGGCCACTGTGCAAAAGCAATTAAAGAGTCAAAAAGAATATCTGGAGTTATGCAGAATCCAAGAGAGCAGAACGCAAGTCAACAAGGTGCCCTGTGCACACTAAACACACACATATCCCGAAGACGTAGAAGAATGACAGTGACAGATTGTAGTCGTTTGTTTCTCCTGATATGTTTCAGTGTCCAATTTGCAAATTACAATGCAAGCAACAGCTCACTGCAGGCCCATCGGTTGTTCGTTAAAGTCGGACAGAAACGAGGTTTTGATGGTCGTTATTCTGGTCTGCAGCATGTCTCAAACACACGTGTGAAATATTTAAAAATAATATGTTTTGTTTTGCAGGTTTCCATGACTGGTACTTGCATTCCTCACATGCACAGCCCACAATGTGATTTCACTTTCAGTTAAAAATAACAATTGGCTGAATTGAGATATACCACATTATGTACAATGATGGCATAAGCCAGTGCCAAGTTGCTCTCACTGTGGTACCATATGAGAGACTGCGGGTGCAATTTGTGTTTCTTTTTTTTTTCTCTTTTGTTTTGTTTTGGACGGAATTATGCTATAGAAAAAGTGTGGCTATAAACAAATGCTTCCTATCACTAGATTTTTATTTTCTAATGTACCGTCCATCCAGTTGCAGTGATAGTTCTGAGGCCGTCACCAGTAGAGGCTATTTCATGATTCACCTTGGCTAAATAAATGATCAAAAATGCAAACGAGCTCCAAAAAGTACAGAGAATATCCGCTGCTTTTTTTTCCCCCCGCACAGTAACAAAGGGGAGCAATGATGAGGGTTTTACAATCTCACATATTCCCATGTCTGATTTTCATAGATGTTCTGGCATACCTCAATAAGCTAAATCTTGTCATTTCCTTTCTCCAAATTGAATTTCTAAAGGGATTTAAATGGGCCAACTATGAATGATGCCATGGGCGAGAATGCTCAAATTACCAACAATGTGGAGAAAAATGGGTCTGAAAGCAGACAAGAGGCACCAGGGGGTTTGAAGATGTGGGTAGACTGATGCACTTTCACAGACAATTCATCAAAAGCCTTTTCTTCTCCCCCCACACCCCCCACCCTCCACGTAAGCCGGCCACTTCTTTCTCCTTCGCACTAGTTAAAACAACCTGTCTGATGATCCCTTTCCTGTTAGAGCAAGACCACGTTTCTTTTAGCCGCACAGATTTTTAACTACGACCGAAAGAAGAGGGAAGAGGCAGTGAGAGGAGAGATAATGCTGCACTGCTGAGAAATTAAAAAGCTAGAAAATAAAAAGAAAGAGGGAGAGATTGGGTAAAAAAAAAAAACAAAAAAAAAAAAACGGCAGGATAACAAAGAGAGAACTGGAACGAGTAGCGACAGACAGAGAGAGAACAAGAACAAGGGAGCGGGTGAGAGGAGAAGAGCAGAGTGGTGGTGGCTCGGTGGGGGGGCCCATAGTAATGAACAGGTGGTGGGGGGAAGAGAAGGTTAAGCCTGTTTCTGTGGGTGTCGCTGGAACCCACCCCGTGCTGTGTGGACAGATGTGTGGACGGGCCGCTAGCTAGCTCTCCCTGTCTCTCCCTCCCCTCCTGCCTGGCCGGTGCTGCCAAAGCCCACTAGCCTGTGCTCAAAAACTCACTCATTTATCCGCCTTTGTTCTTTGTTATTTTTGGACTCGGACGCGGCAGCGAAAAATTGTCTCTCTCCAAGGAGAATCACGTTCCTGTCTCCCCGTCTCGTTAGCTTCTGTCCGTGTACGACACACAATAATGTGACATTTGGGAACGCTGTGATGTTTGGTTTTGTTGTTTCGACGCGGCTTTGGATCTTGTCTGCCTGTGGCATATAGAAAGAAAGATTAGGAGTGTTAGTTGCTTCTGTTTGAAAAGCCAGGTGGCTAAGGGAGCCCCAGACAGGTACTATTCTAATGAACACACACGCTCATACTGTTGTTGCTTCAGGCCTGTTGACAACCAGAGAGGAACAGGATGTTGTCACTCAGACCTTCCACTGGGTGTGTGCATGTTGCTCACGAGTGAGTCGTTTGACTGAGGGCTGTATGTGACAGGTGTTTCCTTGTTTGTCTATCAGACTGGTTTTACATTGTCAGCTCAAAGGCAATGATTTATAATTTATCAATGAGGGACCCAGTGGAGAGAGTGGAAGTTCAAACTCTCGAGATAATCTAAGTAATCAAACTGTCATTTAGGTCTGAAGGCATTCTGCGTTTCAGAACGGGGGGGAAATAAAGTAAGAAAAACTGTGGAAAAGTGGAAAGGATGTGTGTTTGTGTGTGCCTTTCTGGGTGGAAATCACCTGTGTTGGCACAGCAGAGTCTGTATTTTGTCAGTGCATAGAGATCTGGTCTGCACCTGTTGTCAGACACACACACATACACACACACCAGATGAAAATCAGTTGACAGCATGGCCAGCTTCATCAGATGTGCCCACTCCTGTTCCGTTCATTAACGTCCAACCGAAGGCGGCTGGCCTGGGGCCTGCTGCGAGTCCCACTCGGCTAAACAGCACCCCCACAAAGCAAACACGGAGAGAAAGACAGAGAGAGAGAGAGAGAGAGAGAGAGAGAGAGAGAGACAGACGAGCAGGCGAAGAGAAAGACACTCGAACAAAGTAAAGCACAAAACATCGAAAATTTGATTATTTAATGGAATATGTGAACGCAGCTGGCAAAACACGAGCATGATAGCAAGAGGAAGATGCATGCAGATAAACCAAAAACTAGCGTTCGCCGGAGATTGGCGAGCGCAGCCATAGCCTTGGTTTGGAGGTCAGCTGGGAATTTTGGATTGGCGTCGCCTGTGTGACGCCCACGCGCTCTGCCCGTTCTCCCTGGGATGCCAGCGCCACCTGCTTACATTGTGGATGGCAGCTTTGGTGCCCAGCAGGAGGGCTGGATGGACGGACTCACAGACAACATGTTTCAGCTAGTTTGTTTGGAAACCTGCGGCCGCCCAGCCAGAGAGAGGAAAACTTTGGGAGAGAGGGGTGAGAGAAACAGAAACAGAGAGAAGGATTTTCAAGAGTTTGCCACATCGCACTGTCTGACTGGTGCGACGTGCGACAAACAGTGACCTGAGATGATTGGCAAGTCAGTTATAGACCGATAAAAAATCCGAGTGCTGAGATTTTCTGCCGCTCGTTTCATCAGGCGTGCGGGGATGACGGTGGCATTTAGCCATTTTGACAGGCAGGTTTATCGTATAGTCACACACACCCAGAAATATCCATCTCAAATCAACATTATCACACCATATGAAACCATCTGACCGTCGACGGAAAGCTGCTACTGCTTTGGTCAATACACACACCAACAGTTCAAACCTGTGGGAATCGGAGACAGAGGTGGTTTCCCGAAGCCTCCCACTGAACGTGAACTCTTTCTATTAGCATACAGAGTCAGCACCCTGGCATGACTCACAACAAGTGATACAACCCTAGAAGAAATAAACATGACATAATCATCGCCTGTGCCCTGCTTTTCTGTTATCATCTACCTACTTCCACCTTCTGAGATGAGTGAGCAAAGCGGGGGGAGGGATGCTAAGAATGCACACATTGTGCGCCCTGTTTTTGTGAGTTATTGGAAAACTATCTGAGGGCAGCAGTGTAGCGTGTGTGTGTGTTTTTTCTGGAGGTAAGGGTGAACAAGCTGTGGGCAAGAGTAAGCGAGAGAAGGGAGTGAAGGAGCTGAAGGGGAAACCACCTGCGGAGGATTGGAGAGCGCTGGGGCCGGAGAAGATGAAAGAGCGAGGTTTTGATAACTTCCTTCAAAGCCCCTCCGAAAAGGTAAAAGTATCCCGGAAGACACACACAACCACACACTCGCTATATCTAGAAGTAAGCATCCGGTGTCAGAGGAGTTTCTGAGAAGGCACTCTGAGGTAAATCTGCCTTCTTTTGCTGTTTTTTTTTTTTTTTTACTCCACTTCACTCTTCTCTTCAACAGAACGAGATGTTTCTTTTGTTCTTGAAACAACTCCCTGACAGGAAGCCAGGGTGCGAGATGAAGATAAACTGGTTTCCTTCTTCAAAAAAGAAAGAGTCTTTCTGAGATGTCTAGGGTTTTAGCGCTCCTACGCAATGTCACAGCAGCCCTCGGCAATATATTTTAGGAGCTACAAAGAAGGATGTTGATGTTGCTGATGAACCGACGGGCAAAATTAAACAAATAAAATGCTCCTCAGTCCCAAGGCTTGACCTTCTGGGTGATTTATTTCATTTACCTCTTCTCCTGTGCGATATCAGTAATGGTCATTAAAAGGAAATCTGAACATTTTTAATTAAAGGCCTGAAAAGAGAGGAGAAGAGAAGAGGTGCTACAAAATGCCCTTCGTAGTACAAACGTACCCTTGATATTTATGCACAGCCACGACAGGCCTAATCAATCATTAATATTCAACTGGTTATATCCTCCTCACACTCACTGCATGCAGACACAGACACACACACACACACACACACACACACACACACACGCACACACACACACACACACACGCATTAACACAGAGCAGAAAGGTCAAAACACTCTGTCATCTGTACTGTAGGCCTCAATTAAATATGGAAGATGATACTTTAGAATCTCGCTTGCACTCCCTTTCAAATTATAATATGCTTTACTTGCATGAATGTGTATGAGCCTCGTACTGTACACACACACACTGAGAAAGCTAATGATAAATGCATGGCATTAATGAATGAATGAATTATAAATAAATTATCAACAGTAAAAGGTCAAATGGAAACATAGGATACATATATGCATATATGTTTTGACTAAGTTCATGCATTTTAGGAAATCTGTTTCACCGATATGTTTATATTTTGAGTTTTTAAAAAATGTTGCTCAATGGCAGTGACATATCTCGATAGCATTGTACCTATTTAATAAATTTACCACCATTAAAATTTGTAGTTTTAATCTGATCTCCACACTTCTCTCTGTCTCTGTCTTGCTTTACTGACATTACTATAATCCTGTACAGTAAAAATATTAAATAATAAATATAATAAATACATTTTTATGATATAAATCACTAATAGTCTGTTCACTACACACATTTTGCTAAAAAAAAAGACTGAAGTGAAATTATCAAACTGAAAACTTTATCTTATTTGATAAAAAAAACAAACAGATGAAAACAGGTAAGAGATAGCAATATATCGCAATATATTTTATCGCAATACTCAGCATATATGTTTAACATCACATCGTACACATATCACACATGGTATCAGTGATGAGGGGTGTGCCATATCATCTCGTTTGCGATAACACGGGTATAACTTTTAATATCATGTGAAACATTCATATCCTGATACTCACAATATTTCGGCTTGTTGACATATTGACATCACACTGTTACCCACGGCAACAACAAGCATGGCTGAAAGCAAAATTATTACTGACTCCTTGGTGGTTCCAGAAAGAGGAGCAGCTTCAGTAGTGTGGAATAAACGGTGGCGTCCTGAATGTTTATGAACAGCCTCGGACCTTTCAGACTCTTTTAGTGAGTTACCGCTCAGAGGGAGCTCATTCAGCGGCTCCTCTGGCAGCAGCACAGCGTCTCTCCCTCTCCTCTGTCACCATGCGCAAACATGAAAAAACTCCATATATGTGAATGTGCGATAGTTCTGGTATCATAACAGCCTGTCAGGTTACGGGGTGATGATTAGAGAAAAACAAACAACTCAATCACTGAGGATTTTGCTATGAGAAGGAAATCACCTGTTGATTTATATTTATAGATTTGTTTGTATTTGGGAGCTGTTTAAATGTGTAATTTGTGGTAGATTTTATTTTGTTGAACTATTAATATTGTATACAGAATCTGAATCTCACCCTGAGTTACTGCTGTTGTTTACAAACTAAAGAATGAGAGATCATTTTTGTTTAGTTTTTACTGTAAAACTATGACTTATTTTTCTTTAATTAATACTTTTTTTAAATAACTTGTCATATCGTCAAGAATATTGTTATTGCAAAAATACCCTGAAATATTGCTATATTACTTCAGGGCCATATCGCTCACCCCTATCATGGATCCTCTGGTGATTCCCACCCCCATATGTTACATCATTAGAAATGCTGATATGATGCATATGAAACGTGCAAAGGGAACGTATTCATGGTTTGCAGAAATATACAATGCCCACACTTTCTTCTAGCGACTGCGTTGAGTAAAGCCAAAGCAGGAAGTGCAAGGTTTGCAATGTATAATTTAGAACGTTAGCGAAAAGACAATGGTTTACATGTTACTATGTTTATAGAGATCTCTGCTTTTCCTGTTGGGATTGTATAATAGAATGAAAGAAAAACAAATAGCTGCAAACAAATCTTTACAAAAATGATATATAGTTTTATATAGTTTTGATAACTGAATGTAACAGTAATGTGAGAACATTCTTCCTTCCTGGTGCGCCGCTCTCTCTCACTCATATCTTGTTAACTTGCTGCCAATAGCAAATGTTTGTGGTTTGTGCCTGTCATGAATCCAAGCTGCTGTCGACACTCTCTGGGTGCTGTTTTAACTTTCTAATCTTCTCTCTCTGTCCCCAAGGCGCAAAGTCAAATCATGAGAAATAAAATAAAGGAGAGGGGAAAAAAAATAAATGAATTGAGAGTGAGAGTGAGAGAGCGAGAGTGGTCACATCACACAACACTGCAGGAAGTCCTCCTCCAGTCAATCATAACCGTCAGCCTACTCAGCTTCCTGCGCGGCAAATCTCATTTGCTGCCTCTGCTCCCTCGCTGGTGCGACTATAAAGGGGGATGTGGGGATAATGTGCATTATTACTTTTATCCAATGTAAGTGAGGCAGGCCAATAATTGAGCAATGTTGGAGTTTTATTGTTCCCAGCTGCTGCGATCATTACTAAACGTCAAGGAGATGCAACATTTCCTGTCAACTTAACGACAGTAATCACTTCCCTCTCCCTGTGCTCTCTCTCCCTTCACTCCGCTGAATACTCTGCCACCGAGCCCAGCCCTGCGAGGTGCGGAGATGAGGCTTCTTCATCATCTTTATTGGATTCCTCCTCCAAACCAAATCATGGTAAACACACACTGCATCATTTTCCCATATTTTCTCATATAGACTGACTGCCTGACTGCAGCTGCTGGAATTATTGGCTAATAATAAACTTCTCTGTCCGTTCTTAGAAATGTTCCTGAGTGAGTTACTGAACCCTCTGCACTCCAGCTCTTACTTCCAACGCAAAACCAAAAAAAATCTGTCATGATCAATGTTGAGAAGCTCGGTAACAAGTTGCCAAGCTCTCTCTTTCTTTCTGTCTTGCTCCCCTCCCTTTCCTCTTCCCTCTCCCTGTGTGTCTGTCAGGCAGGTGAATGCCCTGCAGACAACACACCAACAGGCTGACTTCATGTTCTGAAGGTGTTTCTGGGTTGCTTCACAGGTATCACAGTTGAAGTGCGAGAAAGAGAAAAAGATCTGAGGGAGACAGTGAGGTTGTGGTGAGTGGCACACAAGGGTGCGCGCTGAAAATTGCAGCTTTTTTTTCCCATTAGGAAATAATTTCATGTTAGGGGAGCTGCTGAGATAGTTTCCTTGTGGGTTCAACAAAGTTTTTGTGTGTGTTTGGCGCACTTTAAAATTCAGGGCGGCTTTCTTTTCAGCATGGTGAGCAACAATACTGTAAACTGTTGTATTTCACAGAAGACTACAGGGTGTCGGGGTGTTTCTTGCACACATAATAGCCGACGTTGGTCAATCAAAAAGGTCATTAGTCGACAAGATTTCATTAGTTGTTTAGTCGCAGAAAATACAAACAAACTAGCTAACAAAAAAAGGCACAAGAGTAGCACCCAGAGTCAGACCTCGTGTATTCAAGGCGGTTAAAGATGCAGCATGTGTACTGCCCCTAATTTCCAGGGCTGGTACCTGCGGTTATTCCACAGGCTAGTTAATAACATGTCGGGCAGGAAATCCAAAGTGTGGGATCATTTTGAGAAGGTGAAGGACGAACCCAAGGTGATATGTAAACTCATCTTCATTGGTTGACTACAAACATGACGAAAACATCTGAAACATGGAAGTAGCTACATGCCCATTACTGCTTTGCCGACAGCGTCATTAACAGATGTGCAATTGTAGATATAATATAGGCCCAGGGCTGTTTCAAGACACTCTGGGGGCCCCAGGCAAGAGGCACCTTATAAAATAAATAAATGAAATAAAAATCAACCAGCCACCCTCCTCCCCTGGCAAGTAAATAACAGTCCCTTCACAAGTAAAGAACAGTCCTTAAAGTGCGGTGAGGTTTGTCGCTCGTTACCTGCCACAAAGAGAGAAATATGAACAGCTCATTTCTCCTCTGACACATCACATACCTGTGGGCCGCCACGGCTCGGATGTTCAGGTATTTCTGGGCAGTCATGAAATCAACAAAGAGGAAATTATTGGACATGGAGCCGGACTTCTCCCTTGCCGGTAAGCTGTTATCTTGCGCCGTATTTGACAGGAATACGGCATCTGTGACCCCTGTTCAACCCATAACCAGCAGGATTCGCCTTTAGTTTCTGCTGCTGGTTGAAATCTGTACTCGCACAGTGTGCTCATTAATGATTTGTTTTGCTTGCGCAAAACTATTTTTAGTCGCAAATGCAAGTAAAATGCTCACAGCTCTGTGGAAAACAAATCACTGTAGCATATAAACAAATCTAACCTACAAGTAAAAAGAAATAAATAGTAACTTTCACTGTTTAAAGATACTCAATAGCTCAGCTAATACCTGAAATGTCACTGGATACAAACCACCGCAGCAGCATATTGAGTGCCAGGTGGCCAGCGCGCACCGTTATTGGACGGCGCTTGGACACTCACCCTCTTGCAATTGGACTTTGAACTTATCCCACAGTAGTGGTACCTGAGGCACCGTAGTACTACGGTACTCCAACTAGTCGACTAATGGCCCTAAATGACGAGTATTGGTCGACTAGGATATTCTTAGTCGGGGGAAGTCCTACTACATGGGGAGTGGGTCCTTGTTTCTTCCGTACCTGCTAAAGAAGCTGCACTTGACTATAATAAATTGTATTTAGCTCAACCCCCCTCAGACCCCCAGCTACCCTTATAACATCTGACACTCCAGTGGCATCTCTGATGCGTCTGGGCTGCTGCAGATCTTTCACCAGCACAGTGTATCGTACAATACACTGGAAACAACAGCAAACCACTTACACAGATTTCATTTCCGAAGGTGAACACATACACACTCACTCGTCACATGTAAACATCCTCACTCACACTTTCAATTGGACAAACACACACACACATATCTAATTTTTGCCTCATGCTACAGAAGAGCTCTCTTCCTCACACAAACAAACACTCCTCTGCATCCGCGCCCCCTCCCTCCGCTCCCCTCCGCTCGATGTGCATGTTCATTCTAAACTTCGCCTGGCTTTTGATCTGAGCCGCGGATGGCTCTCCTGCCTGCTGCCCTGCTCCCAACACCCACATATGGGGTGTAAAGAGAATTATTCATTGTTTTCAACACACAACAAAAGTGTTTGAGCTCAAAGAGCAGCTGCCTTCACATAGTTAATTTAACATCGCTGGGGCTGCAAGCCACACTGATGATTGGAGGTCTCCCGTTCATTGCCATTCCATGATAGTGGTGTGCTTATTAAAAATAGATGGTGGTGAAATTAGCCAAAAACATGTGAATTCAGATCAAAACGCAGCTGTGCCATGTGGCTGTATGCGCATCCAAACAATCCACGCAGTCACCAATTAAATCAAGTATGGAAACAGAGACTCAATTGGTTTGCAATTGTGCATAAAGAGATTTATACTCTTCATCATGAAACGGCTCAACTCTGAGGAACAATTACTCAGCAGGATGTTTCTTTTAATCTCTCTTACCTTATAACCTCACAATTTATCCTATGGGCAAATACTTACCCATCTGTAACCTTTTTTAATCAGATTTTCAGCGAATATTTTGATAACAGATTAATTGTTTGAGTCACTTTTCAAAATAAAATGCCAATCAACTGTGGGCTCCATCTTACGATGTGAAAATTTGCTCCTTTTCTTTCTTTCATATCATTGTAAAATGAATACTTCGTATTGGATAAACTTATATTTTGTTTAATAAATGTCAAGTTAAAAGTCATGAGTCGTCCTCTCCTCTTTGTTCTTCCCTTGAGCCGGGCTGTGACAGACAAAACGGGAACTCTCAACATGTCACTTTGGGCTGTGAAAAACTCTGATTTATAGTTTTCAATATTTTGTGACATTTTATAGACAAAACAATCAACTGAATAATTAAGAAAATAATTGTCAGATTAATCAATACTGTAGAATATTTATGTAGCTTTGAGTTTTTTTAGTCTCAATTGGCAAACTTTGGATTAATTGCATCAAATTGGAAGCTTAATTTTGTTATTAGGTCAGTTAAATATGCAAAAATGTACAATATATGTGTGTGTAGCTGTAAATGACAGTGAGCTAGAGCTGCAGCAAATAATCGACAAATTGATTAGCTGTCAACTATAGAATAAATCGCCAAAATTTAATATTAAATGAATCAGTTGGAGTAATTTCTTTAATACTTTGCATTCATGCATTTTTTTTTTTTTTTTTTTTTTTTTTTTTTGCATTTTTACTTTTAGGAACAAAAGAAAAACCGTACACAGGGGAAAAAGACAAATATTAGGTCATGGGATATTTACAAAGACATTTTCTTAATTTGAAGGACATACAGTAATCACATACAATTTGTCTAATTGGCTAAATAAACACACCATTTTTGCCACTGTCTTTCGTCCAATTCTTTTTGAAGTTGTATGAAATATGTCATCTGTTGCAGACGACGTTAATTGTTTAACAGAATTAATAAAGAGGCTAGCAGTGGGGCAGTTTTTCTGGAGCCAGTATTCTGTGATGGCCTTTTTACTTGCTGCAAGCCGGATCCTTAGTTTATAGATATCATCTTTACTAAGCCCATCAGGGATGTGTCCAAGATAAAGAGATGTGAACGCTGGACTAATACTAAAACCCCATTTTTTTGAAATGATGTCTAAATAGAAGGACAAGAACACTTCAAAATTCAACGTCAAAATTCTGAATCCAGTGTGAGTATTTTCTGGTTTCTTTACCCCTCTGTGACAGTTAACTAATCTTTGGGTTGTGGACAAAACAAGACATTTGAGGGTGTCATCTTTGGCTTTGGGAAACACGATCAATATTTTTCACCATTTTCTGACAATTTATAGACCAAAAAATGAATCAATTAATCAAGAAACATTTTACAGGCCAAAAAACTAACCTATTAATCGGGAAATTAACTAACAGATTAATCAACAAATAAGCTTCATCCTGATTTCCAACAAAAAATAAATAAACACATGGTTTTAAACGATTTTAGCAGTTTAATCAAGTGAATTATTCTGGATATCAATGTGACAAACTGCCCATCAGTGCAACTACAACACAATTTCCTGTTTCCATCTTAAAAACTAATATAGATGAGTAGGTACCTGCTGCATTTTCTGTATATAATCACCATCAAATTAACTTTTTAGACAACTCAATTGAAAATTGTTTGGGTATTACAGGATCCCTTGAATAAAGCATCATCAAATACAGCACACCAACACATTTTTGCACCAGGTATAAAGCCTCTGCCTCTCTTCTCTGGGGTAAAGGGAACACAGAGTAGCGCTAATTGAGACAGGACAGGCAGTAGCTGCTGCTAGTGCTCATCACTGCAGTTCACTGCTGAGGAGAGGAGAGGCAGCTGAAAGCCTGTGCCAGATCTCCTCATGCACCACTGATTGCAACTACTTGGCCTGATTTTGGCCTGGACTAGCCCTCCACTATTGTGTCCCAACTCACCGCCCAGTGCCCAGTGCCTGCTGCCACTAGCCCATTACTCGCTGCACGGTGCCCAGCGGTGGGTTGACCTGGAGTCCCACAGGCTTTCACCCAGCACAGAGGAAAGGTTTGTGCCAACAGTTAAAGATGTGCAGCGGTGTGCACCATCAGCCGCGAGAAGTGATCACCAACTTCACAATAACAAACACACAGTACAGGGAGCCAGTCGTGATTGGCAATCTGGTTTCCAGCAAAGAGGGAAAACTAAACTGAAGTTTCCTGTCATTAAACATACCTCGCACTAAACGAGGAGTCACGGGATTTCAAATGAAAAGTAATACTATAAGACAAGCTCGCCGTCATTTTGTCACGCTGTCAGAATAACACAATGCTTTTCGATAGATATGATAATTGTGCACACTGTCAGCTGGAACAGCAACCCAGCCGTGACTTCAGTCCATCACAGAGAACCAGTCAGTTGCTCAAGCTGTCAGAAAGTTTGCTGGTACACAATCCCAGCGAGGCAGCATCTTGTAACTTCGCTTCTTATTCTGTTCCCGTGCCAAACTCCTTCCCGAGCCAAACTAGGAAATGAGACTCTCTCTGAACCTGGTAGACTGAACAGAATGTGAGAATTGACAGGTATGGCAGCGTCTGCCAAACTGTGAGGCTTCCTGCCTCTGCCATCCCATCGCACTCAGGATCAATCTCCATGACTCACTGAGCTCATATCCACATGCCGTTTCCTATCAGCTGGGAAGTTAATGTACAGGTTAATTATCCAGGCAACTCTGTTTGGAGAAAACAGAATCCGAGCCAAGAGCGGTTTGTTAGGCCAGCATTGTTGTTGTCATCCGTGATATTCTCAACTTACCACTCCTCTCAGCTCGTGATAAATCAGTCAATAAAGAAATGCCAGCGAGCAAGTATCATTTGCGAGGCTGGTGACTTGATGGCCTGGACAAATGAAGGCAGATGTTGTAAAATCACTCAGCTGCTGCTTATAAGTCTACAGTAAACACCAACAAATCAGCAGCCAAACATTGCTTGTGCAGAGAATGTAATTTGTCATCTTCATCATAAAGAAGCCACTGCACTCAAAGACTCCTGAGAAATTACCATTTCATGATTCACAAATCAATTTTCACACACACTATGAGGCCTCTATTGTCTTCATCCATCTCCATCCTACGCTGCATGTCGCATCACCACCAAGCACTGTAAGATCGCCAAGAGAGGACGCAGACACTTCCATCTTAATTTCTGTCAAAACTATATGACAAACAGCACTGGTTTTTAAGACACCCTGTTTACAGTTACCCCCTCTGTGCTGCTTTTTCCCCCCCGTCTCACTCCATCTCTACTTTGCCCCCTTTGACCTGCTCAGCTTCACCGTTCCTCCAGCGCTGGGCCTGATCACAGCTCAGTGCTTCACAAAGCATTAGCCTGTAGATGAAAGAGGGTCTACAGTAGGATTAGGGAACTGTTGTACATGCCCCAATGATTGAGGAATGCTCTCCTGCCCCACTCAAGGACAGGCTCAAACAATCCAGACTCCAGTATGTATGGTGCAAAAGAGACGGCGCTCTCAGATCTGGACAGCGGCGAGAGGGACTTACTGTAAGCCTCATGTGAAAATGTTCACGTGCATATACTTTGGGGCGTCCACCTATTGTATGTTGCTGGAACCCAGTCGGCACAGGAAATGTTGGCCTCATACATGCAAACCACAGACATGCTACATCTGTATATTTTATATGTAGTGGATATGTTGAAACTTCAGGTTTCTTTATTTTTCTATTCCATGTTGTGACAATTTCATGGTTAACATGGCTATGTTAAGGCTAAAAAAATACCTGTTTGAATTAGAAAACATCATACTTTGGCTTAAAATACCTGATTTGGTTGCTACAAACTGAGCTAGAAATGTCCAAAACTCACGCTAAAACTCTTGCTCTTGTCGCTACAAATGGAACTGGAAATGTCCTGAACTATTGTTATAAAAATGCCTGCTTTTGTAGCAACAAACATGGCTGGAAATGTCCAGAACTCTCACTGAAACACCTGCTCCTCGCTGCAGACGTAGCTGGAAATGTCCCAAACTCTCATTGAAACAACAGCTCGTCAATGCAAACATGGCTGTAAATGTCCAAAATCCCTATTAAAAAATACCCAGGTTTGTAGCCACACTGGCAACAAATACCCTAAACTGTTAAAAAAAAAATACCCACTTTTGTTGCAACAAACAAGGCTGGAAATGCCTTGTTGCCCTAACCCTAACCCCTAACCCTAACCCTTGCTAAAAAATGGGGCTGGAAATGTCCCGAATTCTCATTAAAAATAGTCACTTGTGTAGCTACAAACGTGGCTAGACGGGTCCCAAACTGTCATTAGAAAAATACCCGCTTTTGTCCTAACAAACAAGGCTGGAAATCCCCTGAACTGTCATTAGAAAATACCCGCTTTTGTTGCTACAAATGAGGGTAGACAAGTCCAAAACTGTCATTAAAAATAACTGCTTTTGTTGCAACAAACAAGGCTGGAAATGCCCTGAACTGTACCTGCTTTTGTTATTACAAAAGGGGCTGGAAAAGTCCCAAATTCTCATTAGAAATAGTCACTTTTATAACTAGACATGTCCCAAACTCTCATTAAAAAAAAAATATACTCGCTTTTGTCACAACAAACTGTCGTAAAAAATATACCCACTTTTTTTCATTTTGAGCAGTAGTCTGCTGCTGTCTGCCACTTAGCAGCTGTCTTGCCTTGGTGTCACGCTATCTACGATCCCCTCCTGCAACATATGGTTTGCAGAAACATACAGTACCAACATTTTATTCTGGGCTGCCTGCAGAGAACATGAAAGACAGAATGTTGAAAGGAAATCCATATAAAGACCATTTACAGGTTTATTCAGTGTTTTGTTGCACATTTTATATTAATAACCACAGCTTAACCTCGTGGGGCCCTAAACTTGAGAAAGGTGACAGCTACACTCCCTATCACAAGACAAAGCAGTGTGTAACTGCCTTTCCTTTATCATTACAAAAGGACTTTAATGATGCTACATTGTCTACATCTACTTGCAGGGTGCTTAAGTTCTTGCTTCGGCTATCCTTATCTTACCTTTAAACTAAGATCAATAGGAATGGGCGTAGCTCTGAGCACGACCAAGCCTTAGTAGCCAAACCCTCATTAAGATGCAGACACAGGAGTATGCTAATTTTACCCTACATCCTAGAGAAGTAAAAAGACAACAAAAAGGGGCTTCATTAAAAAGACCATGCATTATTCAGAGAGCAGCAGGCCAGAGGAATGGCTTAAGGCCAATTATCCACTGCTGGAATCTTCCCCTGGCTGCTCTGCTCTGTGCTAAATGTCTCTCTCTCTTGTCTTTATATATATATATATATATATATATATACACATACATACATACATACATATGTATATGCACACGCACACACTCGCACACAGATGTAGAGATATATGTATAGACACATTAAAGAAACAGGATGAGAATACAGATAATGTGAGGTAGTGATTAAGTAGGGTTATAAGGTAGCCTGAGGGCCTGATGAGTGACCTATTTCTCGTAAAAGCAAGACTTCTATTGTCAGTCTACTCAGGCCAGGATGTGTGCACGCGCGCACACACACACATATACACACACACACACACACACACACACACACTCAAATAAAGATACAGCTGTAGAAAGAGAGTAGTACAATGATGTAGACAATGCTTTTGCTCTAAACACTGTTGCTAATACCAGATTTGTATTTTTTCTATTTAAACCAGGCAAAGCTGGAAACTTATTTTGTCGGAGCGACCTGGCCAAGATGGCAACATAAAGATATACTGTAGATTTTAGTGCTACAGAAAGATGTCTTATTTAAATGATCTCCACAGGCTACGCATGAACATCAATGAATTGCTTTCTATTTAACATCTTACAAACATTCCCTGTTATTACTGTTTATTAGGGATGCACCAATTTATCAGCTAAACATCGATATCAGCCGGTATTCACCTTGTTGACTGCCATCGGCCTATCGGCAAATGAGATGAAATTCAACAATGACAGTGGCTGATATCTTTCTGTTGTGTCGCATCAATTTTTCGCAGGCTAAAAAGCAGGGCTCAAGACTAACGGCCACAAACCTAAATAAATGAGCAGGTACAAGAAGAATACAGTGACTGTTTGGCAAATAGGCTCTGTGTTCTCACTGTTGTGTGATCTTTCGCAGGACGAAAGGACACGGTAAACTCACTATTGTCACATCAGGGGACTCACCCTATCGTTTCATTGATAATGCGACAGTGTGAACAGCGAATCCATGTTTGGCAGGAGAAAGGCTATTAAATATTAGCTGTTAGCAGCTGGTGGCTCTCATGATGTATTCAATGTAATCTTGTAAAATGTAGTTTTTGAAGAGAAACTTGAATAAATATAGATTTTTTGTTTTGTTTTTTGCAGGAGAAATGTGTGTATAAAATAAATATTAGAGAGGGAATTATGAAACTGTTTTTGTTTTTTTTCTTGTGAATGGTTATATTAAAAGTTTCATAATTTTGTATGATTGGATATGATTGTGCTCATTCAGAGGTAGTGTAATGAAGGGCTTAATTACTTGAAAATAGCTTAGTAATATTTTTGTACGGTAATTGTCTTTGTTTCCTGGGTACAAAAGGGAATAACTACTAACAAAAACAAAAAAAAACAACACTATAAACTTCAGTATCGGCTATCGGCTAAATTGTTATTTTAAACAATGGCATAGCCATCGGTCCTGCTATTTGTGTGTGTGTGTTTGTTTTATGCTATGCCATGTTCCTTTAACTGTTTTTGGTCGTACAGGGTCACATATTCTGACTCTTTGGATTATGAATCACAATTGAACTCTACTCTGCACTCTGTTGTTCCTCAACATCTGTCAGGGTGTGAACTGTTTTTCTCTGTAAGTGGAAAGGAGAAATAACAAAATTCTCTGCTGTTACTGCGATTTGTTTTTCTTTTATTGGCAGGGTGTTCACACGCCCCTCACACTTAGGCCTGGTCCACAGGAACACTTACTTTTGAAAGTGAGGTTTTTCCCTTCTTTGTTCTTAAAAAAAATAAATAAATAAAAAAAAAAGGCTGGCCACACAAGCAACCTGTCCAAAGAAAACGCGAAAAACACAATCAAAGTGCTGTCAAGAGTACGCCAAACCAACAGGTGGCAATATAACCCTGACCCTAAAGCCACATGAAGAAGAAAAAGAAGAAGATGTTGGCAAAACAGAAGCTACAGCTGGAAGGCTTCATGAAGCAGTCACTGTTGTCGTGCATTCTGACGCCTCTGTTCCTCAGTATAGACGAAGAGTAACTGTACTTTTGTGTGTTAACATGGACGAAGTCCTGTCAGAAAGGTTATAACCAGCACTATTTAGGTCACGTCCGCCATTGCACGAAATAGCGCCTCTTTTGTGACGTTTCACAAAGAAGATAAAAGCACACACTCCGACGTTACAGGCTAAAGATTCTGATTACAAGTCAACACTAACCGCTGTGGTTGGACACCAAACTCGGCACTTTTAAGGGTACCAACCAAATTACGTCGGTACTACCAAGTGGATTCACATTAAATCCATCGATTCCAAATTTTAGTACCTGAGAGCACATTTGGGTGGGAATGCCGGCTTTAGACAAGAACAGAAGTGCCTCAAAACACCCCAAAGCTTGGAGGCAGCCACAGAGCTCCAAGGCCAGCAATGGAGCGTTGCAGAACCGCCAGGTTTAACTACAGACAGGAAGCGGAAGAACACCCAAGCCAGGAAGTCAGCCACGGGGCTCATCATACAACTTCTAAAAAGTCACAGGGACCAGCACCAATATCACTTCAAATGTGAACGTACCCAACCCTGCTAAAAGCAGAGTTTCTGAACATCTTCATCCTGGAGGGAGTTTTACAAAAAGTGTGTTTGTGTGTGGATGAAAGGCCAAATCACATAGAAGGAGCTATTTTCAAATTCACCTGTGTACGTCTGGACTAGGCCTTAAACAAGATCAAGGGTCAGTATCCTAAGAGACAGGTGAGTGTGTGTATATGTGTAAGGTGTTTACATAGTCAAGCAGAGCAGGAGGGACAACAAAGATGCAAGCACTTAGCAGCGGTCAGGAAGCAAAAGTACAGCAGTACAGTCTGAAATTCTCTAAATTAGAAAAAAACCCTTTCTTTAGTTAATGGTAGGAGTCCATTCAGATGAGTAACTGTGTCTGTAAACTATGAGATGTGTCACTGGTCAGGTTCAGATGGACAGGAAGTGGAAGAGAAACAGGAAGGAGGAGAGTCGTGGTTACCAGACGTCATTGCCAGATCAGATCGCACAGCTGCTGGGACACGATTTATTAACACTGGAACATAGGGAAGTGTGTGTGTTTGGAGTGTGTGTGCGTAGACAGAGAGGGGAAGTCATGTGGCAACAGCCTGTCCTTCTGTCAGTCATCCTGTCACAAGACTTGCACAGTGTGTCCCATTGTGGTTATGCGTATGCGTGTGTGTGTGTGTGTGTGTGTGTGTGTGTGTGTGTGTGTGTGTGTGTGTGTGTGTGTGTGTGTGTGTGTGTGTGTGTGTAGCGTGAGAGTTTGAATCTGGCTGCACTGTGAAGGTAATTCAACATGTATCCATCTGAAGCTGTTTTCCAGCCGTCTCCTTCACTTTAGGCAGATTCTTCCAGTGTTTCCAGTCACATTTAATTGTCCCAGCAAGACCATGTGTGTCTCTGTCTATGTGTGTGTGTCTGTGTGTGTCTGTGTGTGTCGAGCCTGGTTCTGCTCCTGGTTCTGCTCAGTAATGAGAGAAGACAGTGCATCAGCAACAGAACCCCAGACCTGTCTGCTGCGTTGGAGATATATGGGGTGACCGAGCATCTGAACCCTGTTTGACACACACAGGCACACACACACACACACGAGTGCATATGCTTGCATGCTAGGCTGTAGCTCGTACACACACACAAACACGCAGACAAACACCCCAGGGACAGCAAGGGAAGGGCAGATGAGGACATCTATCTCACACTCACCAGAGGTTACCCTGCCCACGACCAGCACAAACAAACACACGCCTTCTGTCCATCTCTCTATGTATGTTTCCATCCACCTGTTTTATGCACAATATTTAACAATGAATTATGATGTCGAACAGTTTCTTTATATAACTCTGATATCCACTATTAACAAGAAAGCCCAAAACATAAAGAATAAACTGGGTGCAAGACCAAAACACAACACTGTCAGCATAAATGGAGGATAAGTTATTTCACAAACATACTGATTTAACTGTCTTACAGAAGATTTTCAGGCATAGGCATAGAGTATAAACGTAGGGACATGCTCCTATTAAAGTCAAGATGCAAGTGAATTGTCACTACCAAGAGTGCAAAAGTGAGGCATGCGGAATACCAGACCGAATGATGTGGCAACAATCAGTCTGTACTATGCTGTCGATGCTCTGCGCTAGTAGTAAGTTTATAATGTGAATGAATGATGGTGGATTTGAAGTGTTTAGTTATTGTAGTTTTAACAGTTTAAACATCATAGAATTAAAAATATTCTATTGCTAAATATAACTAACACCACTCAGTTGTACTATAGAGGTGTAACGGTACACAGAAGTCACAGTTTGGTTCATACCCAGTTTAGAAGTCATGGTTAGGTGCGTGTTTGGTAAAGCAGGAAAAAAAACCTAATGTATAAGAATCTGTTTTCATTTACCTTGAACAGACAGTATTGGAGGTGTCAAAGACAGGTAGCATTTTGCCAACTGGCAACTATTAAACTATTCCATTGTAAACAGGAAATTTTAAAACATCTCTGTAGTACACTGTGATAACATCAAATGCAAAAGCCAATACTGAAGTGCTAAAAGCTGCAGTTCTTTGAACGGCCACTTGAGGCTGGCTCCAAAAAGCGAGTCAATCTCCCCTAACCCCCATGTTAAAAGCCCGACTCTACAGCAGACATAAACTCTTTATACAGACTGGTACAAAAAGCGATTTTGGTTTCCATAGCTAATTTCCCTCTTCATGACAACTCTACTGTGGGTGAATTTTTATATAGCTTACCCATTTACATTTTATTAAGGCCAAAGTTACACATAATAAAGGTGGGCTGCTTTGAGTGACAGGCTTTCTGTGGATAGTTTCCTCAGCCTCTCGTTCAGATCTAGCCTATCGCCTAAATATGAATCACTTCTGGCTACAGAAAAACAAGATGGCAATGGCCGTCTACAAACCAACGGATGAAATCATGGTAGCTTCTTCTGACAAAAAAGTACCCGCCAAAGTTCAAACCATACCTTTGCCCTTGGCCACAGGTGCTATTTTGATGATATAATCTTGTAACAGCCGTTAGACTACTTCAAGGAAACGCTTTGCCTTCTGCTGACTTTTTGGAAATTTGCTTAAAAAGTGTGGAGCATTTGAATGGAAACATACCTTCTGTCTCTCTCTCTCACAGACACACACTAATGGGGCTGTGGCTCGACTAGCACAGTCATCCTAATTGACTGGGCAGGGGGGTCCAGAGCGTGAGCTTCTGCCAAATACATGTAGACCTCAGAGGCATGGAAACGTCAGCAGTGTCCCCGCCACCACCCCCAAAAGACTCAATACACACAAGAAGCTCAGGCACACCTGGCAGCATGGTGTTTGTTACACACACACAAGGACATTTTCTGTACTGATGAAGAGGATAATGTGCAGGATGAGATAACTGTGAGTTTTAAAGTATGTGTATGCATACTACTACTGATTTGAAGCCTGCAGCTTGCCGTTTTGGCTGTCTTGTTTTTTTGGAGGCATAAGTGACCATATTTGGATGAGTGGATGAGTCAGGGGTGGATCTGACTGTGAGTACTTTTTTCCTACGATGGCAAAGGCATGTTTTGCCCCTGTACTCTGCTTAGATATCTATTAATCTTATCCCAAACCACAACTTTATTTCTAACCTTAACCAATAGATGTCTTTCTGGTAGAAAGCTCTTGAGTAAAATTTCTGCTAACCAATGTCACACCTCCTACCTAAACCTAACCAACCCAACCATCCAAGGCAAAGACTACTACCCAATCAAACAGCGGGTAGTTTGAGTTATGCCTTTGCAATGCCTTAGCCATCCTTGGAAAAAAGTTCAGCAATCCCCAGGACACTGCCATGGTAGCAACTTGTCAATCACAAAGGAGCAATCACAAGGTCAATCATACCCCTCATTACTTATTTTTCTCTAAATGGGACCATAATCTACTAAATGGACATCATGCTGTATTGAAGAAGACTTAAAACGAGTGACTGAGACCATAAACTCATTAGGTAGGTTTATTGGGCTGATAAAGCAGTTAAGTGCTGCTTTTGCAGTGATGCGGGCACTGCGCTGGACCGTTGTGGTGAAGAGGGAGCTGAGCTGGAAGGGGAAGCTTTCGATTTAGTAGTCCATCTACGTCCCAATCCTTACCTATGGTCATGAGCTCTGGGTAGTGACTGAAAGAATGAGATCACAGATACAAGTAACCTAAATGAGTTGGGATCATCCTTAGAGATAAGGTGAGGAGCTCGGACATTCATAGGGAGCCTGTAGCAGCGCCGCTGCTCCTTCGCATCGAAAGGGGTCAGTTGAGGTGGTTCGGGTATCTGATCAGGGTGCTTCCTGGGCGCCTCCCGCTGGAGGTGTTCTGGGCACGTCCCACTGGTAGCAGGCCCCGGGGCAGACCCAGAACACACTGGAGGGACTACATATCTCACCTGGCCTGGGAACCCCTTGGGGTCCTCCAGGAGGAGCTGGAAAGTGTTGCTGGGGAGAGGGACATCTGGGGTGCTTTGCTGCCCCTGTGACCCAGCCCCAGATAAGCGGATGAAAATGGGTCGATGGATGGATAAAGCAAGTGAGAAATGGGGTCATTTTTTTCATAGTTTTGTGAGGAATTGGACCTTTTTGACCAGTGGAGTTGCCCCCTGCTGGCCTTTAGAACAAATGTAGTTTTAAAGCATTTCTGCATTGGATTCATTCATTTCAGACCCGGAGATAACCCCTTGACTATATCCAAACACGTTATGATGATGTAATGCACACTGCCACTGCCAAAGCCAGGTTAACTAAAATATACCCCAACCTCAGGGATGCTGTAACTTCAATTAGTCCTCTGAGATCACCAGTGTCCTGGATTCACAGATAAAACTGAGAGCAGGAGAGAATTCCTGCTCCTATCCTCCCTTCCAGGCAATTTTCAGCCAAAATCTGGACTGACGATTAAGTAGGATTATGTGCTCTATAGCAAGGTTTTTGCGACAACCATGTCCTGCGCTCAAACCCTGTGAGAGGGTGCGAGTGTGCATGTGCACGTACGTGTGTGTATGTGTGTGTGTGATAGAGAGAGAGCGAGAGAGAGACACCGAGAGAAAGAGGGAGCAGAGGAGAGCGAGCTTTTGTTCCAACTGAGCCCCTAATTAGCCAGGCTAATTGAGCTGTTAATTGATCTGTTGTCTTAATTAAACATCTCCTGACGCTTCTTTGCTCCTTGTAGTTGGGAATCTGAGGGATATGAATGTGCGTGTGTGTGTGTTTGTGTGTGTGTGTGTGTGTGTGCAGGAGCATGGAACACAGAGGTAGCTAGCCCAAACAGATGATGATAATCTGAGTGGGCTGATGACTCCATTAGACACTTTGGCTTGTTTTAGTTTGGGGCTAAAGCCGTCATTATAGATTTGTTTGGGGTTATTTTGGCGGTGAAATGCATTTAAAGTAGAATCTGATTACATTAATCTATGCAAGATGTACTCTGATAAAGCTGCCAATTTCACCGAAATCTGTTGAGTGACAGGCGAGAACTTTAATCAATTACTCAGCCAGATCTGATCCTTTGGTTCGGAAAAACAGACCCATCGGTGTCTTTGTGTGATGTTGGCTCTGAATTATAACTCGCCATTATCGTTTCCATCTGGAGGCAGGTAAGACAAAGCAGAAAGAAAATTTCCCTACATTAAAATCATGCAGCGGCAGAATTAAAACATCATACTATCTTGATAGAGAAACCAAGCTGGGGGAGCACAGAGGAAAAGATGTGTTCAGTGAACCGCTGTCAGTTTCAGTTAATGTCTTTCAAGCTCTGATTGCTCCTGAAATCAAGGAAAGTTTATGCAAAACTGCAATAAAAAAGAAGTAACAGTGGCAGAGTGGATAGTCACCTGGATAGTCAGCTTTTCAAAGCCTTTCCTGACACCTTTCTTTCACCTTCATTGGATACATGAACACTGTCTGATCAATTTATATTAATCTACTTGGAGGAAAACAATAACTAACACCTAATTAACACCTAACCATGATAACTTCAAGTTATACTAATTGTTGTCTTTGATGATTTATGTAAAGGACCCCATGCCACTAAAAGCAGCTACTTAAGTTCTGGTAAAGCGGAGTAAAGCCGCTGTCTCATATGAAAATGAGATTCGAGTCCTGACATTTGACAACAATTTTGGCGTGACCGTACAAACAAAAGTTCCAGAATCTCGCCATCTATCCAGTTAGACATTTCTATTGGCATCTTCGTGCAACTGACCCTTCTTCACCTTTGGATGTTTCTTTTCTTCCGGTTTTATGTCAGTCGCATCATCAACATGCATAGATACCTGCTCTATTCACACAGGAGCTCAATTGGACACTACACGGACTTCATACTAGGATGTTGGCAGATTACCTTATACTTCAGGTTGTGAGCAGCTTATCATACTATATATTTTTTTAAATCCTTTGATTTCTTTTTTCAAGGTTGCAATGAGCAAAAATTCATTCTCCTAAACAAATCCCCATCCCCATGCCCTTTTTCTCCTTAAGTGTGATTCTTCACCCTTTAAATGTTTGTTGCCATTATCCTCCATCATCTTCTTGTTGCCCTCATCCCTTCTTCCTCTCATTCTACTCCATGTTTTCTGTGTCCACCTCTGGGGAGAACAGGAGTTGGAGAGCCGTCAGGTGGTCATTTCCTCTCTCAGAGCACACACGGATATGCTAATACATTGAACATACAGTGTGCTGTGTGTGTTTTGTGTATGTTTGTGTCCACGTGCGTCTGTTTGTCCGTATCCAGGGGGAGGACGCAAAGCGGAGATACTAACTTTATCATCTGCTTGGAGGGGCGGTGGCAGATGGCGCTTCGAGGCGCTTGCGACACCGGTGTTTCTGAGCCGGCTGGGGAGCACATGAAAGGCAGGCTTTTGTCGCCGTGTGGCCAGCGGGTGTCAACAAGGATGTGATGAAGTAAGACCAGTGGCATGAGGAAAGAAGGAAGGAGGAGGAGAGGAGGTGGAGACAGAAATCGAGAAATTCTCATATAGGCTCGGAGAATGATTAATGGAGTGTGGTAATGGTTAACCAGCATGGAGTGATTTTGTCTTCCTGGGAATGTCGCACAGATTAACTGAAGCGCTTGACTGATCTGACCCTTGTGCTCAGTGGGAGGAATACAAACTTGGGTGGAGATATAGTCACATTAATTAGGGGATGTGTTGAGAAACACTTTTGATTCTGCATATTTCTAAGACCTCAACTAAAGCTAGCTGTAGCTGCGGCTTCATACTCACATTTATGGAGGCCTAGCTAACATTAGCTAAAGCCTCTAATCACAGTGTGTCCTTCACCTCACTCCCCACCACTGCAGACCACATCACCAGGAGAAGAATGTGCAGCAGCTCCAGATACTGACCCCTAGTAAACGGCCACAGCAACATGAATCCAGCCAGCTTGACCCCCAACTCCCCAACACCCCGCCAGATCAGCTAACGGGATAGACCTGGTGCTGCCTCTGGCCAGCAGCCTGCTGTGGCACCTCGCCCTGGGGGGGTCTGAGCTGGTCGAATTCAAGCCGCTACAGCCACCAACCGAAGGTCTGTCTCCTAAGCTGCTGCCCGTGAGAAATCAGGACAAAAAGGGGCAGAATGACTGCATCCTGTGCAACTCTACATTAGAATAACATTAAATAAATCAATGTACGGAAAACAAGGGTTACTGTATGAAGCACATGCATATGCCGGTGGTTGTGGTGGAGGGGGGAGTTGAGGATAGAGAGGCGAGAGAGGACAGCTGCATGACGAGGGCGTATTTTCAAGCTCTGCCTTTTTTTTTTTTTTGCCTTTTACAGATTTCTGCCTACTCCAGTTTGAACACTGGTACGCTGAAGCTGTACTGTACAAAAACAAATTAATTTTGACAGTTCGGCAGCAGGGACTCTTAACTTCCATACTTTATAAAACACAATTATATAGTTCCACATATTGGTAGGAACCAGGAGCCACAGTGATTTACTTGTGAGAGGAACATTTTCTGTTTTAATCAATGTGCCTTTGCCTTTGCCTGGGCTTTCAATAATCAAACAAGCCAAGCACACCATGGCAGATGTCACGTCCATACTCTGTGGACTATTAAAGAGGTTACCATGGCAGCACAGGGTGGTCAGACACTGACAAATCTATTATAGCTGTAACCACTGTATGCCACGTTGAAGACATTTTGTGAATTTAGATGTGTGAATCATGTGTAATGAACAGAAAGCCTATTTCTATGGACTACAAATTTTTATATGCAAGTATTATTTGATGCTTTTTCATGGATCTTAAGTCTTCTCAACACGTAAACACACATTTACACCCTTATGTGAGAGCCACAAGAACATCCCCCTCCTCTGAGGCTGCAGTGGTTGTTGGAATAATAAAACATGTCCAGTGGTTTTAGGACCACTGGCTCCCCAGAGATGTAACTTTTAACTCCTCGCTAACCTCTAACATTATGTTTACGAGCCAAACTCGATTACAGAGACCAAAGAAACTCCATCTCGACTCAGATTTCTGCGTTCATGACAGGCTCAGATAGCTGAGTGCACAGAAGTTGTTCCCAGCACTGCAACACTCCACATACAGCATCTCCACTGACAGCATTTCAATCTTAATTGGATCTTTGTCAGGTCGTAAAATAACACCAGATCTGGCTGCATGATTTAGAACTTCCCTCTGTGTCGTGCCCCAAGTTATCAGAGAGCACTAGCCAATAGGGTTTACCTTCAGAAAGAGAAGTGCAATATATCAACTTCCACATCAGTACAGAGGAACACTGCATGGCAGCTTTCTAGTGCAACGCTGCACGTCTGCACGCAGAACTGTAAACAGTAACGCTTACACTGCAGTGTTTATGATAGATATGACCACAACTGTAACTCACGGCCTTCTGGTTTTCATCTAAGGTATTAAAGATAGCATAATGTCAAAGTGTCAGTAATATTTCTTCATGTCAGGTTGTGGACAGTTCCCGTCCTGCCTAATAATTCACCCTGCCACGCTGTGTGAAAAACAGCAACAGGCCAAGTGTTAAAGCTTGATATCAGCTGTCCTCTCGTGTTAGGGCAGGAAGGTTCATGCTCAGGCATTCTTCACACTTAATGTAAACAGATTAGCTTGGCGGAGGATCCAAGTGTACTCTCTGGAAGACATTATGTATGTCAAAATAAGGCTTGCTAAAAGGTTTTCCAGGTTTTTCGCTCTTTGCTCGGTTGCGATAGCGCGGATGTGCCGGCGGGAGTCGGATAGAGAAAACAAAGATTAGATTAGGAGGAGGCAGGGGCGGCGTTAATGGAACACTGATTGATCAATACATTAAGGTGTGAGGTCATTGGAAGTTCAAGCTCGCCCACAAGTATCTGGGGTGTCAGTGATGGCGAATGAGGATCACATCATCTTATATGAGTTGGAGACGGATCAGGTTCAGGATAGTTATGGTGTGTCTTGTATGTGTATATTTGGGTGTTAAATAGGGCTGCAAGTAACCATTATTTTTTTTGTCATGTAATCTGTTGAATAATCTATCAGTTGTATCAGTTTCCCAAAGCCCAGGATGACGTCCTCAAATGTCTAGTTTTGTCCACACCCCAAGATATTCAACTACTGTCATAAAGGAGCAAAGAAACCAGAAAATATTCATATTCAAGGAGCTGAAATCAAAGAAATTTTGACATTTTTTACTCTTAAAAAAATTCCTCAAACCAGTTTATTAATTATCAAATTACCTGGCAATTAATTTATTAGTTGACAACTGATCGATTAATCATTCTAGCTCCAGTTCAGTCTGCAGTAGGTTTGTGTCCTGTGCTGGCCCACTAATGATGGAGTTGGTCCATGCAGGGCCACATGGCCGGCTGTAACCGGTGAGTGGGTGGGAGGAGGCGGAGTAAACAGGAAGTCATTATTACACTTCCTGCAGCTGCTTTACACCTACTGACCACATGGACTGACTGGAATAAATTCAGTAATAAACTCAATATTAACAGGTGTTCCTCTCCACGAGCTCAAACACATGCACACGTTTTTTAACCACATGCCTCGTTGTTGTTGTTTTTTCTCCCAGTGAACTATTTCTGAGTTTGCAAAAAGAGGAAATATCCAAAATTACATCCGCTCGCTCTGATGAGCCATTGAACTAAGAATGGGAAAGTCCATTAGACTCCAGAACAGAAGGAAACAAGTCCAAAACGAGTGTGCATATGTGGGTGGAGTGTCTGTGTGTGTGCGCGTGTGTCTGTGTGTGAGTAACTGTGTATGTATATGCGTTCATGGCGGTCTGCCTGCATGCGTCTCCTTGTGATTGAGTCAGGGTGCATTTCTCTGTTTGAGGGAAACTTTGACAGCCTGGCGTCTTTGTTCTAAAGTTCAGACAGGGAAGCAGATGGCTCTTCTCAGTGTGACTTAGCAAGCTAGCTAGCTGCGGAGTGCGACTTCACCGCCTCTGGTGGTGCCACTGATAATGCTGTATGGAAGGCAACAACCCAGCTATAGATCGAGCCCGTCGGCCAACCAGACACACATTTATTCTGACTGAAGAAATGAATATTTTCTGACTAAAAGAGGGCATACTGTCATCTCTCCCATGTTTCTGCAACTTCATTCAACTGCTATGTTTATACAGTGACTGAGAAATATCCTTTCATATAATATATCATCCTGTGAGGCTCAGACAATTTAACTATGACACTTTTAGGCTTTTACGTTAATTCTCCTCAGCTGTGACAGTGTGGAGTAGCCTGTGATAAAATGAATTAAGTCAAGTTTGAATGAAATATGACACCAATTTTCCAATAACAACAACTAAAAAAAACAACAACAAAAAAACAAAACGAAATGACATCACTGACAGGGGGTTGCCTAAGTATTTATTGTGAAATTAAACATGACTTTTTTGTTCCAGTAAAAATGTTAGATGATCTACTTTCAATGCTGAAAAAAAAAATCTAGGCATGGTGGAGACGAGTGTAAAACAGAACTGGAAAATACCTGACATTTGTTGGTTTGGTTTTCTTGTGTTTTTCACTCTGCATGTGGGATTTCCATTGTGCTGATGGAAAACTTTTTGCATAAAACACACAGAGCCTTGTGCACTGCCTTGCACTGGTTTCAGCCATATCTAGAAAATCTTTAAATAGCCAATTGTTTTGAATATGCCCTTTCCCATGTTGTCTAGGGTACAGTGACAGCTATCTAGCAGACAGTGGGTCCTCTGCTTAGACCATCCCAGTCAGAAATTAAGTGTTGTTGCTTCAGTTAATTTCAAAACTACTTTCAAATCCCGCCTCAAAACTCTTTCAACTAGCCTTTTCAGTCTGACTCCAGTCGGTCTATCCACACACATCCACTATTTACACAGAATTTTGTCCACTGTAAACTTGTTTTGCTGAATATTTATTTGTTGTTAGGTAATTTTATTTTATTATTCATTTATTTATTTCATGTTATATTATTCCTTACCTCTGACTTTTTTTAATCTGCTGTCATTTTCTGTCTTTGCCTGTGAGGTGACCTTGAATGTCGTGTAAGGCGCCTGTAAATAAAATGTATCATTATTATTATTTATTTATTTATTTATGTATTATTTATTTATTGATTCATTTATTTACTTAAAAAAATATATAGGGTTAGGGTTAGATACTTCCAATTATTTTGAGTTTTACAATGTCAATGAAAAATACAATTAAAATTAATTAAATTTAAAAAAAAAAAAAAAATTAAATTAAAATAAAATCCTACTTCCCATGTCCCAAACCTTTTTTAGGCCTCTTTATTAAATTAATTATTTAAATACCTTTTAAGATGTTTTAGAGATCTGCAGGAAGTAGGTGTATCTATGAAATCATCTGTATTAGAGCTACTGCTAAGCTGTTGATCAACACGTGGTCAAAAAGAACGAGACCAAAAAGGTCACAGTGAAGCGAATCAGTGGTCAGATGGAAACAATGAGGGCCCACTATTGAACAGTTCCTCTATCAGAGGACCATATTGGTATGTTACAGGCTTTATTAAAGCAGAAACATTTCCAGTGCCAGATTTATTGGGTCACATTTATAGGCTTGTTCCTAACTCTAAACACGCCGCTCCGTCGACATCATCAAAAGCTAATTTAACTAACCGCTTCGCCAGACATTTCTCCCGGTCGTAAACGCTCTCTATTTAAAATAAAGCTCGCTTGAGGTTGTTCTCTTTTAATGCCTGCTACTCCTGTAAGCCACATGACTCTGATCAGCTGATTCATCCCCGCCTACACACACATTGTTTCCAAATAAAACGACTCCCACCACTAAAGTCCAGACCTCACATTCTTCTCCTTATTTGAAAAACCCCAAACTTTATCTCCAGTGGCAATATTCTCCCTCTTTTACTCGCTCTCCCTCTTTCTCCCGCTTCACAAGACGTTTGGTCTTTAATGTATTTCAGAGAACATCTGCTAACTATCACTGAACCTCGTGGGATTTCCATTTAGCCCAGTTAATTACTCTATCAAGCCAGGTTCATTATCATATTCCTCCTCTTAAAAAATGCACCCGACACTGTGCCACTGTGCGTGTGTGTATAGGTGTAGGTGTAAGGGTGAGTGTGTACCTAGACACGTGCACACGCTGGTGTAAATGTATGCGCGTGGCTCCGTCTTAAACACATTCCTAATTGCAAGTGGTTCAGCCATAATACTCGTGTTAATGAACCAGAGCCGTCTATAGGAGCCGGCTCTGGAAGTCAAGTAGGGAATCTGTTAGTTAGCCTCTCCGGGGAGGACAGTGAGCTGTATTAATCTTGATGAACAACAGCCCTGTGACTCCTGCTTGTCTGTCTCATTCCCTACAGAGGTTAGTCCAGGTGACTGATGGCGCAGCCTCTCTGTCTCAAAGGAGTAGTATGTGGAGAGGTTCATTTGAAAATGAGACACCCGTTGTTTAAAAAATGTGACACTTGCCCTTAAAAAAAATGTGCTGGCTTGATGGCTAAATTCATTCATTCTTCAAGTGATTAATTCACACACGCGCCAACAGGGAGCTTACGCCAGCAATGAGGACACACCGTGGACAGGCCGTGAGTCCACTGCAGCACCAGTGACCAATCTGACCTTAAATATTATTTATGTTTCCCACAAAAACCTTTCTGCCTCAAAAAAATAATGTTTGAGAAAGTACAAGACCAGCAGGGTGTGTAGCTTAAAAAATGAGGAGACATTTTTCACCCAGAAGGTCAAGTTTCTCCTTCAGGGATCAGCAGACAATCACAAACAACAGAAAATAATAATACATCAAGGAAACGTTATCCCAATATGGATAGCAAGTGCTTTAAAATGACACCCTTTATAATGACTTTACTGTGCTATCATTTATAAAGTGCTTTCAAGTGAGTGACTATTGTTTTGTTTTTAGAGGTCACAGGATTTAAAGCATCGCCAGCTGTTCTGCTAAACAACCATCAAAGGGAAAAACAATCACAGATCCATCTTCTATAATGTATGAGCTGGAAAGCTTGGCAGGGATCAGTGGAGCCGTCGAAAAGTAAAAGGTTACTGGTTCAAGCTTCAACAACCTTTGACCCAGAGGCTCCATGAATCCTGAGAATTAGTCAAGCTCACCTTAAATGCCTCAACACAACAAAATAAGGACCAAAAAACAAGACTTAGACTTGTGTATAGACACTGTATGTTGGTGGTAATTGTTGCTTTTTGTATATATCTATACAGATACACACCTATTGTTACACTTATATGTATGTGCAAAATAATATAATTTTTATTTTCACTAGGAATGCATCGATCCGAGTTTTCAGTCCCACTCCGAAGTCATCGAAATCCAGCACTTGGGCAGTGACTTGCATCAGACACTGACGAAAAAAGGCGTCCTTTAATATTAGCATGATACACGGCCAGTTGCCATCATAGTTTAACTGCACTCAGTGTCGTCAGGGGGAAATGTACTAGGAGAAGAACAAAAGTTAAGGTAGTGAAAGTCCAAGTAGGGCGGGCGGGTGGGGTGTTGGATGGGTCCAACGAACACTTTGACCTAGGGAAGCGTTCTCACCCCCTAAGATTATAAAGGCAAACCCTGCTCTTTTTTCCTGAGCCAAACCACGTGCGTTAGTTGTTGGAGGGACAAAAACGTCAATTTGGCCACAAATTGGTGGCGACATTGAAGTCATACGACAATGGTGAGGTTCATTTATAGCCTCACCGTTTTACTTCTGCATTTACATTTCTAAACCATAAAAGGTGTTCATTTGTTAGGATTATCTTGCTGAACAAAACGTGTAAGTATCATAAACTTTTGTTCGCCACGGAGCTTATTATCTGCAATCCAATCCATCTTTTTTTAGGGCGATGTTAATTTCCAGGTTGGCCTGTAAAACAAATGATGTCCCTGCAGCACTATTTAAGTTAATATCGGTCCAATATCCAATATCAGCATCGTCATTGGTGCATCCCAAATTTTTGCCTATCTTTATTTAGGTTTTTTTGTCCTTGTTTTTAGCTGTATGTCTATTTCTATCTTCCTGTAAATTATTCTTGGAACTGTGTGTCAGTGTTTTGAGAGAGTCAGATGCCTTGTATCTGTACACATACGCCACCTATTAAGCGGTTTCTATAAAGAGACAAAACACTAAAATGAGTGTAGTGATAGTCTGTGTAGACCAGGCCACACCAAAGTCATTATAATTAAGTAATAATAATGTCTAATAATGGTGAGGCGGATCATTTTGCAGCCAAAAAAGCCATTTATAAGGGATGGGTTCATAACTTGTGTTATGGTCCTTTTTTCTGTTGCTAGGACACCGTGACTGGAATAATAACTGTAATGTAAGATTTAATACATCTGTAGGGCTTTTCTTACAAGTGTGGCTTCTGTACTTTCTCTACACTACTGTGACATCATCATTCCACTTTAAAATTTAAGAAGTTAAATGTGCACAGTTATTTGTAATAGACCTTTTAAAATGTGTTTCCATTCCACTGTGACTCTATAAGGGCTGTGCATTTGTATTACATTATTTACAGTTTTCATTTCATCATCTACAGCATCAGTCAATCCTCTCTCCAGTAATTGCCCTTTGATTCTGATTGTGAAATCAGCACCCACACTATGAAGCCTTCCAGTCCATACAGACTGGTTTCCCTATATGAGGGTCTATATGGCGGTGGGTGTTCACAGAGCAGTGAAATCTACCCTTTGATGAGATTAGCTGAGTGGTGTACTTGAAATAACCTTTCATGCGCTGCCATTATTGTATTAATCTATTCTAAAACAATTTGGTTGAATTAATTAGGCCCTACATATTTCAGCAATGCTCACAGGCTGCCTGGAAACAGATGGCTCTGAGGGCGAGCCACTCTCCAACGGATGTGTATGGCTGAGGAGTAAAAGGGAGAGGAGAGAAATACGAATGATGAGGGAGAGCGAAGGAGAGGAGGAAAACGGTGTGAAAGGAAGGAAGAAAGAAAGTAAGGGAGATGTGTCATCAACACCTCTGTATTGTGTAGCTACCTGACAGACTGACGGGAGAGAAAATGAGTCAAAGATTGAGCGGAGAGAGAAAGTTGCCCGGGGTCTCGGGTCCTAATGCCTATCAGTTCCTCTGCAGCTGACAGGAGATTGGTAGCTTAACAACAGTTGGGCGAAGAAGGCTATTATCTCAATCCTACAGTGTTCTGGATGGGTTCAACCTTGAACAGCTTGTAGATGATGAGCCTATCCATATGGTGTTTAAATCGCTCAGCGTTTCCTAAGCCATTAACCTTCAGGACACCTTGCACTTGTCCTCCACTTTGACTGACAGCTCTGTGTAAATTTTATAAAAAACATCCCCACTATTAAGTAAAATTTCATACACTGAGTTACATCTCAACCACATATACCAGCAATATTTTAGGATTTTTGCCCCTTAAATCAATGTCTACTGTCAAATTATCACAGATTTATCTGAACCCCAGGTTGGAAACCACTGATACTGCTAGCTGTAATGTTAAAACTAGTGGTAACTTGAATAAAAAAAACTTGGTCATATTTGCTTAAACTGTACATCCACACAGTACCACATGATAATGCCTCAAATATGGATGTTGCTGCAAAGACAATACATATTCTAAAATATGAATGCCCCACACACATCTTCATCCCGGCAGCACAGATCTATACAATCAGCACAGTTTCAAGATGGACACCCAAGATTAGTGTCACCAATTCAGTATCCAACCAAATGTCTCGCCTTCTGTTCCTGAGTTATGGCGTTTAATAATGGCCAGAAAAGTGTTTTTGCAGAGCATTGTGATGTCACAGCAAAGTTGACCTTTTGGATATAAAATGTCATCACTTTATTATTTTATTCTATTCAACGTTTGTGGAAATTTTTGTCATAATTAGTATATGAATTCTTGAGTTATTGTGAGGTCAAAGTAACCTTTGACCTTTAACCACCAAAATCGAATTAGTTCACTATTGAGTGCAAGTGGACGTTTGTGCCAAATTTGAGAATATTCCCTCAAGATGTTCTTGAGATATCGCACTCAGAAGAATGGGATGGACGAACAGACAGACAATCTGAAAAACATAATGCTTCCAGCCACTGCTGTCGCCCCTTCCTCATGGTGCTTCTATTGGCATTTGCTAGACTTTACCACGGCTGACAGAGAACAACCAATCAGAGCAGAGGAGTGTCTAAAGCAGCAGCCAATCATGTTAATCACCACTTATGAACTGTTGCTGCATTGCCTATTTCTTGCCTAAAATGTTTTCAGAAACATATTTTAGTGTACTGTTTAACTGTAAAGTGAGAAAGTTTGTCTGGCTGGTGGGCAGTGCTTTGTACTTTGGTTGAATGTTTCCAACATGTCGGCCAGGTCGTAAACTTTGTCATTTTACAGCTAAACAGTAGACTAAAACATGTTTCTAAAATCATTTAAGATGAGAAATGAGCAATGCAGTTGCAGAGTCTTGATTCATTTTTGATCAGCGCTGCCTAGTTTGAAAGTTTGGCGAGGTTCACAAGCAATGATTGACATGATTGGCAGCTCCGTAAGAGACTGCTCGATCTGATTGGTTGTTTTTGATGTGCCACGGTTAATTCTGGCAATACCACTACAGGCAGTGGGAAGAGGAGGAGGGAAATGTTGTTGTTTTTTTAACAGACTATCTATCTCATGTAACTCTTTCAGAATATAGTGACAGTTTCAGGGAATAAGACACAAAGTTTTGATAAAAATTACCAACTATAGTAAACCCCAGGTTGGAAAATACTGCTATTACTGCGATTAACATGCTCTTACTGGTAACATTGGTCAGATTTTTATCACGTTTTGTGCATTCTCAGAACCCAGTGGCTATCATACTGATTAAGGGCTTAGGTTTCGCTTCAACACTGGGGAGGACACACGTCAAACTGTGCAGCTTGCAGGTCATTCACAAGGAAATTTACAGAATTAAACATTCAATTTCCTGTATTCTGGTGAACTTCTACGCCCCAATTTTGGACATTTCTGCATCTATTTATGGTATAAATGTCTTTTGTCAAAATAAAAGTTCTCTGCTGCTTTCAGGTTTTTATTGAGGGGGACATATTCACATGTTGTATATATGGAAAGGGGTGTGTCCCCTGCGTCCCCTATGAAATCTACGCCTCTGGGTCAGTCGACGATTTTGTCTCTGGGGGCAACAGCCAATATTTGCGGGGTTGCGGTGCAGCCAGCGGATATCTGGTTAACAGATACGCAATCTAAGACTTCCTCTTCAGTACGCCGATCGTTTACAGTCCAATAAGCAACTTGAGATGCTACATATATGCATGCAACCAAAGCCTGCTTAAACACAATTGGTCAATACTACTCAGTGATGAGCATAAACTAAAACGCTTCCAATTCCAAAATCTTGTCCTGTTGCCTCAAGATTTTGCTCTAATATGCAGGTATCTGTATAGAGGTTACGTTTTGTGTGGTTGAAATGTGCGACCTTGTGTGAGTCTAACTTTCAAAGGGATTTGCAACAGTGCAAAGTGGTGAGGACAGTCAAGATGTTTTACAGACTTTGGCGTGTAGATTTAAGAGCAGAGGAGCTTGAGTGCTGAAGTGCCGAGGCATTTACAAGCCGCTGCCACATTATGAAGGACAAGTTAATGGGTAGCAGAGAGGAGGTGGATCATAATGCATTTTGTGGCCCGGGTCCAGCCAAGTCTTGACTTTTTAACAGGAATCTCAACCTTGCCCTCCGAAAGGAAGGACAACAAAGGAGAGAAAGTGAGAGCGAAGGAGGGAGGGAGGAAGTAATGAAGAGGCGGAGAGACAGTAAGAAAGATGATACGGAGGTTCTGGGGTTAGCTAATGTTGCCACAGAGTGCTCAGCTCAATCCAAGTCCACGTCAACTCTTGTTTCAGGGTTTGGGTAATGGACATCAAACCTCTGGCACTCTCTGCAGAGCCAAGGAAATTAAAGTTTTCCAACTCCTGACTTGGCAGCAGCTGTGGCAAATGATACCTTTCACCTGAGCAGGCGGGAGGGAGACGTTGCAGCGAGAGTGATGTCACTGGCAGAGCTCTCCCAAGCCATTTCAGAAACAGCTTGAGCTGGAGACACAACACAGGAAATGAAACACGGAGGGTGTGACGTGCCAGCATCAATCTATTGTATGTTATATTTCTATGACACGAGCTGATAAACTACAAATTACTATATCACATTACCCTAACTGCCCTCGCTTTCTCTGGCAGGATGGCAGGCTGTGGCCCGTGCCAGTCTCTCCACTCTTCCCGCATCACTACCGTTTAAACTAACATGGACGTCCTGCTGCCCAACACGAGTCAGGCAGAGTGATCCCTTGTGCCCGCTTTTATTACCTTGTTGACACCAGCTGCTAGTTTTAAGCACTTTTAAATGCTGAGGCTCAAATCACAGAATTAATGCCGTTATTCCTGCCCAGCTTTCTTTTTGGCAGTGCTTTTAAGCCCCAGACTTAACAACAAGCCTGGGTTTTATGCATTCAGACAGCTGGTGGGAATAAGGCAGTTGCCAGTGGTATAAAACACTGTGTGTGTATGTGTGTGTGTGTGTGTGTGTGTGTGTGTGTGTGTGTGTGTGTGTGTGTGTGTGTGTGTGTGTGTGTGTGTGTGTGTGTGTTTATAAATGTGGCCGGCGTGTGCCTTCGCGTGTGGGAGGGCATCTGAATATTAAAAACTGTCTTTTAAAAGTTGCTTGTCCGCAGTCCAAATATTAAAATTGCACATTTGTCATATTGGTCAGTCTTTGTAAACAAGGATTTATCTCTCATGCTCAGTATTTGGCATTAATAAAGGTGATTAAAATGCGGTGGAAATGTGACATACTGGAAACCAAATGTTGCAGATTCCTCCTTCCTCTTCACCAGTTTGACACTCAACTTCCACTCTCTCCACACTGGCACGCTTCATTACTACTACGCCTGTGTGAAGTCACTCGCCTCTCACACACACGCACACACACACCACCACACTCATGAAAAGTGTGCATTCCCGTGTGCACCCCCCTTACACACACACACTTTCCCTCACTTCACACACACAAACTAAGCAATGCTATCTAGCAGCTGTACCTCTCCTTATGTGCAGAGAGTGTTGATCCCAGTTCTTCTCTCACACACAGTGAACATATGTCAGTCAGAAACAAGGCAGACTCTGTATTCCTTCTTCTGAATAAAAAGTTTGCTTCTCTTTTAATACAGCACTTCTAAAGTCTCCTCAGACTTATGTAGAAGGACCCCAAGCGATACGTGGAGGTGACCTTGTTGTGTCTGCGTGCGTGCGCGTGTTCAAATGTGTAAGCGTGCATGTGCGTGTGATTACAAAGGGAGGATCTGAGACGCCTTAGGTAAAACAAATACAGACTCTGATAGATGCCAGCAGCACCTGTCTGATTTACATTTCCTAATTGCAAATGAATTACCAAAGAAACATTTCACCAGCACCGACAGGCAACGCGACACAGAGACGAGTTCTACCTGAAGGAGAAAGTGTTTTCACAGAAATATTTATAGGAGGCTTAGGAAACTTCCACATAAGCCCGCCGTCCCCTGAAGTCTGTTTGAATGTATGTAGGAATGCAAATGTATATGTACATACATTAGCGACTGTGGAGTTTATGCACAAGCTTTAACTCTGCAATGCAGAGACACAGACAGGAAAACAAAACTCTGTGCACAGTCTTTGTGTACAAAACAGCTCTCCCTAACATTTAATAGGCAAGTTGCAATGGTGCAAAGTTTTACCAAGGCTCATGATATTCATGTCCCTTGCTTTTAATGTCATTTAAAACATTTATACATCTACCCACTGTCTCCATTTTATAATACATCAAACTTATTATTAAGATTACAAGCTAAATGTATGAAATAAAGCAATATATACAGCTACTTATATACAAATTCTCATATACATGTATACCTAGAGAGACTTTGGGATTAGGGTAGTGGAAAAGGTGGAGGTATGGCAATGTGCGAAACATGCCAAACCTAGGCCTTAACTGTAACTGCTGCTCCTTTGCTAATCTTTAACCAGCTTTGTACTATAACAATGTGGGTCATATGTGTAAATGACCTATGGTCAATTTTACCAGCTCCCAGATCTCTAAGCCCAAATCTCTAGGGTTGTTGCTCGTACTACAACATCTGCCGCCACGTTTAGATTCTCTATCTTTTGAGCTGGACCATTCATCAGGTGTGCTGTTGGAACATACTGTTCGGTTATTCATGGCATCACATACTTTCTGAGCACAGAGCGTACTCTTGGCACAGACGGAGCAGCAGAACTTCAGGAGCAGTGAAAGTGAAACCGTTCATTGTGCCAGGTCTAAAAGTTTGTTTTCTTTCATAAACAGCTCCGGTCAACCATTGATGATTTTTTTATTTTATTCTCGTATATTGCTCTTGTATGGTTTTAATTTTTAGTACTACTTATTTTTGTATATATTTTACATTTCTATATTCTATTGTCCAAATACTGTTTGATTATTTGCTGCTGTAATAAAATAATTTCCCAGTTTGGGATCAATAAAGTTCTATCTATCTATCTATCTATCCATCCATCCATCCATCCACCCCACCCCATTATTATACGGTTATTTGAAATTGTTCGTTACCAGCCGGCCACCATATTGTTTCCTATGTCAAAACAGCCAAGCTTGCATTATGTTACTACTAGCAGGAAAGTTTATTGGTCCAGTGCAGTGCAATGCATTCTGGTAGTTGTAGGTTTTCCACCTCTTGAGTAAAAGCAAATGCCACAGCCCTTTTCCTCTACTTTCTCTGGTCATATAGCTCTAATTTCAAAAGCATAAACTGCATAAACAGCCAGTCTTATGAAAAGACCATCTTTCCAGCAATGAAATATTCTTTAATGATCAAACATTGTGAATAGGGATGCAGCTAGCTACTGTCTCCAGTCACTCAAATCAAATTGCTCCTTGTGTTAAACTAACAGTCTTATACTCAAAGATATTCAGTTCACTGTCACATAAGTACAACCATCACAATTCACTTGCTAATGTTTGGTATTTTTGCTAAAAAAAATACTTAACAGACTCATCAGTCATCAAAAAACTTACTGTCTCTGGCTGGTATTATTGCAACAGACTCCTCTCACATTTTTGAAGAATATCAGCTTTTGCCATCACACAGTAGATTCAGAGTCTCACAGGATCGACTGAACAGGTGCAGGAACTCTTTTGTTCCTCAGTCTGTCAAACTATTTAATCAGAGTTTTGGTAAGTATGCCTCCCTGTATCTGGGTCAAATGTAATGGGGAATCATTAAATTGTTTGCACTGCATCCACTTTTTGTAATGTCTGATGTGATGTGTAGTATTTGTAGTGTGGCTTTGTTGTTTGGATAATGTTGTGTTTTATATTTTTGTGTTTATGTGCATTTATGTAAAATTTGTCATGAGATTAGTGTTGTCACGATACTGTTGTATGTAACTGTGATACAATACCTTGAAATATAGCAATTTTCAATAGCTTGGGAAAAGTGACATTGAGGGAATAAAATTAAATTATTTTATAAATGATAAAAATAACAAGGCTATAACATGACAACACCCACTTTTCTTTTCTTGGTAGCAGAGAACAGAAGGACTGTAGTAAACATTATCAAGAAAGGAAAGCAAGAAAGATCAACTGGTATCGGTATCGATACTATGAAAAAAAATAAAATATATATATATACATATATATATATATATATATATATATATATATATATATATACATATATATATATGTATATATATATATATATACATATATATATATATACACATATATACACATATATATATATATATATATATTTACGTTTATGTTTGTTAATAATTACCATTTATTTAACTATATATTTGTAAACACTATTGTTTAAATTTCTTGTATTTTCACGTATCTTTCTTCTCTTGCAAGGAGCACCTGTAACATAAATAATTTCCCCTCGGGGATCAATAAAGTATTTCTGATTCTGATTCTGATTCAATTTTTGACAATATTTGGGATGCAAATCGAACTTATACTTACTTAAAATATTCTGATAATAAAGTAAAATTTAATTTTTTTTTATCAAAATACGTAATTAATTATTATCTATCTATTTATCTACCAAACTGTTCAATTCTAATTATGACAAACAAAGAGTAGTCTGATGAGTATTAGACAACACCAATGTTTTTCAAACTTTCTGTGCCCAAGGCACACCAAAGGACAAGCCAAACAACCCCCAAAACAACCAACTTTTACTCATGAAATAGTTATTAGTAAAATGATTCAAGAGTTCATTTTAAACGTTTTAAATTTCATCAAAGCACCAATAACACATCCATTGAGATAAAATAATGAATTATAATTTGAGACAACGTGATGTGTCACACACATATAATTGCCTCGCATGAATGGTGACAAATAGGTTCCCTGTGAAGTTTTTTTTTTTTTTTTAAAAAAGAATTACATTTCTTAGATAGAGTTTGCCTCTTTATACCGATATAGTCAATTAAAAATTCATTCCTAACTTTTTGTGTAGGCCAAGATGAATATTGCAATAATAATGTGTGGTTATCACCAAATCCCACAGCACACCTGGATTTGTATCATGGCACACCATTAGAGAAACACTAGTTCTGCAAACTAAAAAAACAAACAAAAAGATTATAATATAAATTCTTCTTGATCTGTTTAGTGTTTGCTTCAGTTAATTTACAGGGGACAGTTAATGAACATTTAAACTGTAAAATGAATTAAAAAAAATAAAAATCAAATAAACACCTAATTTGCACATCTAGCAATGTATGTAAAAAGTCCCAGGTTGTCATCTAAAAAAATGTCAAATCAAAAGTGAAAAGAAAGAAAGGAGCAAAACAATGGTGGGAATTCACGTGGTGTAGCTACTGTGCGATGAGTCACCCTGAATTCTTTATTCATCAGGTTTCAATCTCACCACCTTCCCACTCAGTCGCCACCTGAGGTGAGAAGTAGTCCTGAGGGTCCAAAACAGGTCCAACAGGTTCAGGCTGACAGTCAGAAAACCTCTCTGCGCCCTCGCCCTAACTTCGGGACAACAGCAAACAACACCTGTCCTGATGATGTCATGCTCTCAAGGGTATCCCATACGCCCCTCAAGTCAAACTCACTTCTTAACCTCCCCCTGCTTCACCTCTCACTGCCCTCCCTGAAACCATACACTTCCTGTTCCCATTATTCACCACTAGTGAGCATCATCTCCCTCAAATACACCTTTAAATTAATTTAACATCCCATTTACCCTGAACGCCACACTATTGTCCTCTGTCATCTTTATCTTTGAAGTGTGGAGGCTGTGCAGCCGCACACTAACACCACTCTGACAAACGACCAGGCAGCTGTGAAGATTTTTGTCCTTTTGCTAAAAGCAGAGCAGGAAATGACAAAACACAGAGATAAAACATGAAGGGGAGACACGAGAGGAACGCAGGTCAAAAGGTTCAGGTGACACAGGTGGATGTGGCTATGAGTTGTGCACGTACATGCACATGCAGCATCTACACGTGCGCTTGGTGTATAGAAAGACGGATCAAAGCAGAATATAAACCCATGTTAACTCCTTTTATCTAAACTTTTCTTGTTTCTGCGATCAGAGGTGTGTTGTGGTAGCGAGCCAGTCGTCTTTGATTTGGGAGCATGGCGCTGTCACCGCCGAGCACAAAGACACCACACACACACACACACACACACACACACGCAAACACACACAACCCAAGCAGCGGGAAACAAGAGAGGAGCAGCTGTGAGTTGCACTCATCAGTTCAGATTGAGGGAGACACAGGCAGGCTGGTAAACAGACACAGATGTACGGAGCTGAGCAGAACAGAGAGTGGGAGAAAGAGGAAGGTCACCCTTTCACAATGGGAAGGTAGCTGCAAAGTCAACAACACTCGCTGCGTGACTAAAGCAACTGTAAAAAAAAAAAATAATAATTTAAAAAAACAGGCTGGTCAAAGTTGCAAATGTTAATTTTTTTTTTCAAAGTTGAGTGACCGTCTATTTCTAAAATAGCCCTTTAATATTTACTTCTATACATTTTCATTTGACTTGCACATTATTTCTGCAACAGTGACCACAGCTTGAATCCCTGCGACGCTTCCACGTGTCAAATTGTCATCATCCCAAACCTGGGGTGTCGTCTAATGAGCAGCAACCAAATAATCTTCATTTGTAAAGAGAGAGAACTCGAGGAAATTCTCCTGCCAAGACCTTCTCATGTGACACACACACACACACACACACACACACACACACACACACACACACACACACACACACACACACACACACACACACACACACACAGCTTTGTCAGCAACTGTTGCCTCCCCTGAGGGTGACACCCCACCTGGGAGCTCAACCCTGTCAATGCTCACTATCTCAGTTTCCCTTTCAGTCTAGTGTGTTCTCTCTCGTTACATTCATTCCCAGAGTTTTCTCCCCCTCGTCCCGCCCTGGGTCGGTATTAACCCCAGTCACAGCTCCAGATACTTAAGGAGGGAGCAGCAAGGTGGTGTAATAATGAGTGCTCATACTTGAGTGTGAAGAGTTCATTTGAAAACATTGACAGTGGGTAGGGATTAGTGGAGTTATTACAGTTTTTATTACATTTTTAATTTTTGTTTTTAATTTGTTTCAGTTTATTTTATTTATTCATTTCTTTAATACTTTAGTTTAGTTTTCATTGGTTTCAGTATTAGGTCCCGTTTATACGACAACGATTTCAACTGAAAACGCTAAACTTGAGTTGCGTTTTGGCCGATCGTTTACACAACAGCGGTGTTTTGGGTGCCTGGAAATGCAACGTTTTGAAAACAGGTTCCAGAGTGCAATTTTTTGGAAATGGCACCGTCTCCGTTGTCATGTAAACTTGCTATATGCAGTTCCTCTGAAAACACAAATATATGCGCATATGCATACGTGCATTACGCTTCCAGTCACTAGGCATGCGAAGAAAGTCAACCATGACAACGACAATGGCGGACTCCCGAGCTCTGTTTGTGCTGCTCACCCAGTTGAATTTATCAACAGTTCCCCATCATAGTGTAGATTTACTGTAGCAACTCAACTTTGTCGTCCTATTTCAGTTTGCTGAAAAAAAATTTCACACCTACTTTTTGTCTTCTGTTCAGTCGACTATAATCACCTCAGGATGAAGAAAGGAAGGGGAACAAGATGACACCTACCTATCACCTGTGTTTTGGCAGAGATAGGGTGACTGACACCTTTTGTTGTCGCCTATAGAGACAGGATCATCAGGAGTTCATGTTAGATGTGTCATAAACTTTGCCCAGAAGTGTTATTATAGTATTTTTAAATGTGTCTACCTTCACTGCAGCACACACTGAAGGTTCATGTTTTCCGAGCAGCCGATCAGTCCAGGTTCGACGGGCTCTTCTGTATCAGAATAAAGCACAGTGTGTTAGTGGACTCTCTCTTTCACTCTCAGTGGTCTCCCCTCTGACTTTGAATAAGAAGAAACACACTGAGATGTTTTGATAGAAAGTGAGATGCTCTGGAGTGAACTCCATGAACCGCCACCCCCTTTCCCCTGTTGTGTTTTCTCTACATTACTCTTTTCCACCAAACTATGTGCTGTACTATCATGTTACTACAAATGTCAGGCCGAGCAGTTTCCTAGAGTTTTACACATTTTTCACAACATCTTAACGTCCTAATTACCTCACTTTAGGTTTATCTGGAGCATCTTAACTCTCGCTTTCCTTGTTTGCATTTCTTCCAGTTCTTAAAGAAACACATACTGTAAGTCGTTATCGTGTGTCACAGTTACAAATAGTTACAAACTGTTACAAACACTTTGAGTCGAGTCTTACTCATCCTAGCCTCCAGGCTCCTGTAATGTCTAACCTGTCTGAGGTAAACATTTACCTGCAGAGCTGATCAGACATTAATGACTGATCACCACCTGGAGCCAAACCATTCTCCGGTTCCTGACTTAACATGCTAATAAGTTGTCCAGGTGTGTGTGTGAGTGTGTGTGCAAGCGAGTGGTGCGCACACACACAAGCCGGGATGTTTGTAGCCCGCAGGAGGTAGAAGTGAAAGACCACCAACTGAACAACGAACCAGGTGGTGAAATCAAAGCGAAGACAAGTCGGTCCAGCAACTGTTATCCTCAAACAGCCAAACTAAAACTTCAGGGGGTTGAATCTGTACTCTTTGCAGCTGCTGCTAAAAACATCTGAGGGTCTGAGAGACAAACAGGCTGCAGCCAAACACTAACACCTTTTTCTTGTTTGTTTTTACACTGTTTGCTATATACTGAATCTAATCTATGTATTATATACTGTATATATATCCAATTTTAACTTATCCTTTTCTCTTTAAGAGGAAAAATGTGGAAAATGCAGCTGAGAGTGCTGAAATTTTGAAAACCGCATGAATGTGCTTATGTACTGTATACAATGGGAATGTGACTTCGCTAATTAGACGTTATCTCGTGAATGCAAAGCTGTTTTGTGGCCAGTGTTAAAGAGGCAGATGCTAGAGTTCCTAGTGAGGCGTGAGCCAAGGACAGAACCTAACTGGACATTTCTGCGTGGTTAAAGGGGCACTCCACCAATTTCACATATACAATCTTGTTTCCTTATCATGGTTAGTACTACTAAGCTTGTTAAAACAGCTGTGTAATGTCTGGCTCTGAAAGGAAGTTGTCATTAGTGTTATCTCAGCTTGGGCTTTAAGGTAGCTACTCTGTTGCATTATAGGATCTTGGTGGGATTTTAAACTGATACAAGAGACTTAAAGTCAGGATATCTCAGCTTCTACTACTTTAATTATGGACATTCATTTTTTAAACTGTCTCTTCTGAGTCCCCAGACTTTTTCAAGTAGTGCAATACAACCAATTTCCTGTATAGGTAAGGGTAGGGAGCCAAAATACGTGGGGTATGGACACAACACACCAAGTAGGCAGGGCAGAGCAGGGTTTTTACCTGCTATATAGACTCTCAGTGTGGCTCAAATCACATACTTCCGTTGGTATACTTCTATATATACCGTGTGCACTATGTACTCATTGGCGTAGTACGCAAATTTCGACAGGGTAGTGTTGTCTCAAACCAAACACAGCCATTGTGCACTCACCGGAAATGACGACCGCAAATTAGCTTGTTAGCATTGCTAAATTAACCCAACAAACCTACTGCTGGCTTATACTCGACAACAGTGTAGTGGGGCTCAGGCACTATTTCCAGTTTGAAAGATGGTCCCTCCCATTCCACAACGTAGCCGAGATGGCGACCATTGAGGGTGAGAAGTGTCCATAGTTCCACACTCAACTTCTTGACCATTTTGATTGCACCATCCGGGTACTCATAGTGCACTGCATTTTTCCATTCTTCTCAGTGTGAACGCACTTATGCACTCAAAATCGTTAGTGTAAGTGCAGAAGTTCGCGATATGAGACACAGCATCTGTCTTTGTAGCAAGTGGTTACATACCAGCTTCACTGTGTGTATATTTAGTTTTGCCAAGTGACTATGCAGTTGGTTATGCAGGGTTTGGAATCATAGGCTTTATTAACATGTATTGAATTAATTAATTAGGTCATTTTAACAACAGGTTACATTGATATGAATTGTCAAACCACCCACAAGGTTGCTCTGCTGAGTCGCTTTGCCTCTCATATAATGTATTCATTTTAAACAGATTTGGTTTTCTTGTACACAGTGCTGTGTAGTTTTTACCTGTTAAAGGGCAAAGCCACACATAGAGAAAAAAAACAAACCAGCTGCATACAAATAAATAGAGAGACCATGGCTTTCGTGATTACTGTACCAGTTTCAGTTGATTATAATGGGCGGGGCTACACATCCACCGCAGCATGCCTGCAGCAGCATGCAGCAGCAGACGTGTCACGCCGCATCCGTGCCTGACATAGGCTGTCATATCTTACAGCCTATGTCAGCTGTAAGATATGACTTCCTGGAAAAAGCGCATCATCAGTGGAAACCTCGGCTGCACTTGTAGGTGTAGATAAAGAAGTCCAACCAACAAACTGATCACAATGATCACAACTTTTTGCCCTACTTATTAAACCAAAGGGCTGTTCTTTCCATCACACTTAGCTCCCTCCCTCAAAATACATTAAACCGACGACATCATTACTTTTATGGGAAAGATACAGATAAAGGAAAAAACAAAATGACTTGTTTCACTGTGACAAAGCAAGTTTGAGGCTCTACACACCCATCCACCAGCATAACCGCCACAACCTTGGTTTCAGAATCACTAAGGGCACACTGCTTCCTGCACTGACTCCGCAAAATGGTCCATTATGAATGTAATTCCAAGGGATACTGACATGGGACCTCCAGAACTAAATCCTCCGCCTGTGAGAAACACTTCTTTTACTTTTTCTGTTGTCAAGTGTGGGCAAGTTAAGTGAGTCAGCCCAGAGACGCAACTTTCCCCCTCTTTCCTCCTACCATCACCTTGAAAGCGAAAACAAGCGTTGAGACTCCGGCGGACCCACGACATATTCTCATTTAGCGGCTGCGCTGTTGTGGGATGTCATGGCTATTAATTCTATCTGAGCTTCATTAATCCACATTTTCCCATCCAGCCCCCCTGTCCTTAATCATCATTTCAGCCTTTGCCAGCATGGCCTCTGGTGGCCAAATACAACTAGGGTCACAATGTGTTCCCTCAGCACTCTGGGAGTACACGCACACATACACATACATACCAAACACAGATAATAAAACAGGGCATCCATCTCAATCACACAGTATTGGGCCCATGTCATTACACTCCTCTCACTGGGGTGAAGCACAGAGAGTGTATACACAAATGTACGCTCGCAGACGACAGCCTCGGTGCATAGAGAACTCTAACAGACTGAGAGTCGTAACACTTGCTAGGTTGTGGCATCCACTAGACCGAATTCATCTTGTATGGCACTCTTGAGTGATATCTGATTTGTGATGAAGCTGAAGGTCAATCAGCAGCGAGGGGAGAGAGGGAGGTAAAACTAGAATCAGAGGGGAGGCTTTAGAAACGCTAGCTGCTGGAAGAAAAAAGAAAAGAAACCCACATTGGCAATTGAGTGGTGGTGAAAGAACTATCAAGACTGTCTTAACACAGCTCAGTCCAGGTGGGCGATTGGTTGGAAACCGCTTATTGTTCCAGCAGATCTGAGCTGTTTGCTGTTATCTGAATACCAAATGGTTCCAATTTGCTGTGTGAGGGGGGGGAGAAATACCACGGAGGGGGCCAACACACACAATGGAAACTGGAGAGGGTAATCTGATGGAAATCTCTGAATGTTCCTCTCCCGGCTCGCTAAAGGTTAGCCTGCTTAACTGCCTGTCTGCTGGGTGGTTGCTTGTTATTCATTCAGAGAGACGGACGGACAGAAACACGTGAGAGAGAACGGGTGTATGCATAAGAGGAAATCACGATGGATGGTGGGTGGTAGTTTTGCACACTCTGTGGGATCTGATACGGAAAGGTTTCCCCTTAGCTGATGTTTGACTTCTGACTCAAGATCATCTGCCGACCTTTGACCTTCAGATACCTCAGCGGCGCCTATCGCTTGGCCCACCTCTCCAATCGGATTCACTCAATCACATACCAGCACGAGCAAATCGTCCCATCATACTGCTCCCACTCATATAAAAGCCATTTCATCTCTGTAATGCAGATAGCACATACAGAGAGCAGTGGATAAAGGAGGAGTGGGGGGGGGTCTGTCTGCATCACAGGACTGTAAGCACATAGAATAACTGTCGCAGAGCACAGCCAAAAGCCCTTAGCATTGTGACAGAGCAGATGTTAAGAGTAATGACAGTGGAGATTACCCAATAATTGTAGCAGTGTAAATCATTTCAGAGGGGGGTGGGAGAAAGGAGGAGAGAGGGGAGAAGAGGCGGAGGGATGAAACAAAGGAGGATGAACCACGGCTGAAGCACAGAACGCCTTATTGTTGGTATGATAATGTAAAAGAGGACAATTCATACGCAGCGCTATTTCATTTTTCTAACTGCTTATAGGCAGACGGCTCATCTGTAGTTGCATAAAAGAGGGCGGAAGCTTCCAGAAATGAGTGCCTGCCATGTTTTGCGGTGGTGGTGGCGGTGGCGGTGGTGGTGGGGAGAGATAATGGCGATTATGACGATGTGGCTGCTAGTGTTATTGTCTGTGTTTGGGAGCTAATCGCTGTGATGCAAGCTGCTGCCTGAGGCCAAGGATAGAGGATAGAGAGGCCCCTCCATCTAAGAGTGTGATGACACATTTCTCCCTAACATCCCATAACAGCATCGTCCTCCCCCGACCTCCAGCTTCAAGCCCGCACCGGGATCCCGCCTCCCCCTGCCACAGTTCACCGGAGCTCGCATGGGTCAACAGATCAGGGGCCCTGGCACCTGCTATGAGCCCCTGTCTATGTGGGTGTGTGTGTGTGTGTGGGTGTGTGTGCACTTGTGAGTGTAAGAGTGTGCGTGTGTGTGTGTGTCCCTCTCACTTGCTCTGTTGTCGCCTTGATTGTGTAATAAACTTTATTCAGTTAACCGTGAATTATTGTTAATTGAACTAAAAAGTAATTTTCTTAATTGAAACAGAGGGGGGAGGGCAAGACCAGATTAACGATGTAAAGGAGTGTTCCTCTCTCCCTCTCTCTCCCAACATCGTGAGACTTTTATCTTGTCTAATTCTTTTTCCCATTACTGTTTCTCACCATCATTTTTTCTCCCATCCTGCGCTCGCAGTAAAAAGCCAATAATCTACTTAGCCTCACACCCATCCTAAAATCAAGGCAGGGTGAGGCTGAGACATTTCTGAAGAACACTACTGCTGGTAAAATGCTCGTTTGCCAAAAGCCTTTAGCCCTTTTCACACGTAAATTCACTGGCATTAATCACATAAATTGTTTAGTCATTCACACAAGCAACGCCTTATTTTTTTTTCCAACAAAAGACGACCGTTCGACACAACCACCAATAGCATCAAAGCCCTCTGTTGCCAGAATTTTGAGGCGTTATACACCAGAGCATCCTCGTGTTGTGCATGTCCACTGCTGTAATTTAACACCTTTGTTTGCACAATATGGAATTATGGATCTTTAACACTTATGTTGCGATGCCAGAATTATCTGATCTACCATCATTGGATGTATATCAACTTTCTATTCATGTGTGCCCTGTTAAATGCGATGAAATCAATGGTAAAGGCTGCATGTGATAAAGCAGCTACAGATACAACCAGGTCTCACGCTCAGCTCGTCAAATACACACACTTGGTCCGTGGCCCTCGGCATCAGACACCCTTTAGTGGCGGTATGAGACACACCAAGGGCAACTACTGTGGTATGAGGTAGGGCTGGGCAATATGAAGATATTAAATCATTATTGAGATATCAGACTATATATCATGTTAGATTTTATATGTCGTTGTCACATTCTATGACATAAATGGTGTTTTTTCCCTCGTTTTAAAGGCCACATCACAGCAAAGTGATGTTTTCTATTTGTTTTAGCTCTTGCCTTAACCCATTTAGTATCCACATTTTTGATGATTATTGATCAAAAATCTCACTGTATTAATATTTTCTCAAAAAAAAAAATGGACATCACCCCAACTTTGTCATATCAGAGACGGTATTTGGTAAGAAATATTGTTATGTTTCATTCTGTCTCCCAGTCCTAGCACTGACAAAAAAATTTTTTATTTTTTTTTTAATTATTTTTTCAGGCTTTTTTGCCATTAATTTACAGGACAGATGAAACGGGGTGAGAGAGAGAGCGGAGGGTTGACATGCAGAAATGGTCACAAGCCGGAGGCGAACCTGTGACCGCTGCAGCGAGGCACTGCCTCTGTACATGGGGCGCCGGCACTATCCACTATGCCAACGCCCCTGACGAAATGTTTTTGAGGAGATTTAAAAATATTGAGATATTGCCTTAAAAATATTGTGAAATAACTTTAAGGGCACATCGCCCAGCCCTAGTATAAGGAGCATAAAAGTTAGCATAGGTTGGGTGGAAGGAAGGGGAGGTGAACAGATCAAGCAAACTCAGGATTTTCATGCAGGAGTCCGCTGTTTGTGTCCAATGTGATCCCATAAGTCAAGCTAGCTATTTTAAAAACAATGTAGTTTGCTAGTATTTATACTATGCTGTGATGCTATATTGCGTAAGTAACACACATACTTAATTCATGCCTAACGATGTTTTTCTCTAAACCTAACCATGGACTTTTGTTGCCTAATCTTGAGGAAGTAAAGCTAAGAAAATCTACATTCTAAGTTTATTTAGTATGCATTTAATGAGCAGAAACTGTACATTTCCTGTGAAAACGGAAATTATTTTGAGAAGAGAAGGCACAATTTTCAAAATTGATACACTGTTCCCTAACGTACAAAACTGATGCAGCAGGGGAACATAGTAGGAGTGTGCCATATCATCTCATTCATTTTAATAACTGTGTAATACTTGCAATATTTTGACTTGCTGGCATATTGACATCATACCGTTACCCACAGCAACAATAAGTATGGCTGAAAGTGAAATGATTACCGACTCTGTGGTGGTTCCAAAAACAGGAGTAGCTTCAGTAGTGTGAAATAAACTGTGGCGTCCTGAATGTTTTATGAACAGCCCCGGACTTCTCAGACTCTTTTAGGGAGTTACCGCTCAGAGGGAACTCAATCAGCGGCTCCTCTGGCAGCAGCACAGCGTCTGTCCCTCTCCTCTCTCGCCATGCACACATGGTCGGTGTCGTCAAGTGATTAAACCTTTGGTAATGTAAACTTAAGACTCGACAAAAAACTCCATATATACGAATGTGTGATAGTTGTGGTGTCATAACAGCCTGTCACAGGTTACAGCGTGATGATGGCAGATGGAAAAAAGACATATAGATCCCAGGGTACATTTTTTGTATTTATTTATTTACTTTATTTGATGAACTATTAATATTGTACACAGAATCTGAATCTTACTCTGAGTTACTGTTGTTGTAGAAATGAGAGATCATTTTTGTTTAATTTTAATGAATATTTGACGGCAAACTGTAAAACTATATTAATTATTCTGTTGTATTTCTATGTTCTTTTCTTCATAATATTTTTTTTTACTAATTTGTCATTTCATGAAGATTATGGTTATCGCAAAAATACCCTGAAATATTGTGACATTATCTTAGGGTCATATCGCCCACCCCTTATACATAGTGTAGGTCCATTGTGTAAGCGTTGGTATTTGACGAGGTGGGAGTGAGAATATATGTTGACATATACATTAGCACATGTACACAAGATCAATAATACATGAATCTACATGATCACCATACACCCTGCTGACACTGTGGGGTACAAGTAAAGCTGCAGAGGAAGACTGCTAGAGAAACGTCTTCCTGATATCCCATTTTATTTATTATTCATTTATTTATTTAACCAGGAAGTCCCATTGAGATTGAAAATCTATTTTACAAGGATAGATCTGGCCGAAGTAGCAGCCAATCAAAACACATTTAAAATGCAACAAATACAACATATAATACAAAAATCCAGAATGAAACAACAACTATTCAAATGTAGTGGCCTCTCAAGAAAAACAAGCACCACATTCTTTACAATGCCCTTGAACTCATCAATGGATAGAAGTGTTTCTGAAATGTTTTAAAGCCTCTGCAAGAAGTAAATCTCACTTGTCAGCAAATTCCATCCTTTTAAGATAAATACTAAATTACTGAATAGATTCTTGAAACATTATTGTCAACACTGCAAAACATCTTGTTTGCTCAGTTACACAAACAACACTTCTTTAACAAAATATGACCATTTGCAGAATTTCCCATGCAACCACCAATACTGCTGAAGCCCTATGTTGCAAGAAATTTAGAGCTTCAAATGTAAATCATCATCTCCTCATCCATAATATTCTACTAAATCTATGTGGGAGAGCAAACTACTCCACAAGAAAGGGGAGCAATGTTTTGGAATTCAACCCACATACCAGAGCTACTGCAGAGCTTCAGGAAACAGTCACATTCCAGTAAACACATGTGGAATTACGAGGGCAAGAGCTCCTGGTCACCAGCCTAGCCAAATATTATCTCATACAGAACAATATCAACCCCCCCCCTTTACATAGCAGCTATTGGCTGAGAGGGAGGAAGTGATGTATATTGACTTTTCATTTGTGTCTTGCTGACTCTGCTGACAAAGGGACCAAACCACTTCCAGCTGCGAAACCTAGAGAAAACAACCACATTCTGCTGAACATGATTCAGCTGCATTTCGCTCCTCAAATTAGGCTGTTCATCAAGCACTTCTGCTGCTTCTGTTGCCGCCACAATTGTGAGTCATGCAGTGGTTAAAGTAGCTAAATGGCACTCACGCCATTATCACAGTAATATTCCGCTAAAATGATTAGTACATTACATGTAATATAACCAAATGAGGCCTACAAATGACATAGCCGCGCACGTTAATGAGATCCATGTACACAATAAAATAAACATTATCCATCTATTCCTGCTGATCTCCTCTGCATTAACACATGACCTCTGCAACGTGAACATTCTTGTCTAACAATACCAATCACCCTCCACTATTTGTCTATGTATAGAGTGTGTCTCCGCCAGCTCGCACCTTGTCAGTCATAAAAGCAGTGGGAGAGGGGGGAAGGGAGGAGGAGACGGAGGAGGGGATAAGAAGAGTGCCATTACCAGTGTTCTGGACCCGTGTCTTCCTAGGGTGAATAATTACGTCTGACATGTCGTGAATAGGGAGGGACATTATCGCAGTGATCCTCCGTACCCCCTCTGTGTGTTCCCTTGCACACACACACACACACACACACACATTAGGGCCCCTCTGAATGATTTAAGGGGTCTGTTAATAATGCAGGGGCTCCTACAGCTAATTAGGTAAGTAGCAGAGGGCGCCGGCTGTGACGCCTCAGCTCACTGATACGAGCTGTAAAGGAATGAAGCATCGACTGCGCGCACATGCTCGCACACAGTTTGGGTTTATGTTTCACCACACACACACACACACACCCTAACCTCAATAATAGCCCTGATTGTTTTCAAAAGGGTTGGATTAAATTTGTGCTTACGATTAAGTTTCATTATTGATCACGGCGCAAAAATGACGGCCTGCAGCAGCAGCTTCCCTGCTCCTTTCATTCACATACATTATCAATTATTAAGTGGGTGAGGGAAGGTAATAAGTAACAGGTCTGTACACTGTGGCCCTTTGGTATTTTGACAAGCAGCATCAGAGGGGCTGAAAGGTAACAGGGATCTGTGTGCTCCAGGAAAATCAATAGAAAGTGATTATCTTGAGAGGGAACAAGTGGGGAGCCAAGGTGGGCCTTGTCACGTGTACAATCTCTCTCTGCCTCTCGCTGGCGCCATAGCTGTCAGCCCTGTAAGTGCAGTGTCAGGGTGATTAGAGAGCAGCGCAGCCCAGACAGAGCACAGCCAACCTCCAGACAAGCCCTCCAGAGACGCAGCACCACAACAAGCCTCAGCCCAGGGTCAAGCCTACTTTGTCAGCCTCCCTGCTCGCAGGATGGGCCCCTTCAGTGCACAATCAGGAACCATCTCGTATAAGAGATTGCAGGGTCAATGATATATAGCTGCTTTATGGTACCTTCAGGGGAGAAGCAGTTTTATTCAAAGGGCTGTTCCACCCAAAATGCAAAAAACACATCTTTCCTCACTTATACCCAGTGGCATGTTGACATGTAGGTGATTTATTTGCCAACGCTCTGAGACATTGCTGAGATTTTTGCCTCCACCACAACACAGTAGAAGTGAATGGAATTAACTATGTTCTACTTAAGAAATACTTCTCTCTTAACATCAAATCAGCTGAGTCTGTTCTGCAGTTTAAAAAGGTTGTTAAAAACCCACCTGTACAGACTGGCATTTTTAAACACTGACAGATTTTGTATGTGCACGTATGTACATATATGAAGCCTTTATGTGTATGTCTGTATATTGGCGTCTATGTAAGTGTGTATGGACATATGTGTATAAGTATATGCTACATTATATAGATAATTAATTGCATTTTCTGTCTTTTACTTCTTTGTTTTTCATAGTGCCACTATACTTAGAAAGTATTCTTTTTGTAACTAAGGTGTATTTATTATACTGAAGGTAAAACTCAATTTCAAAGCATGGGTTGTAAGGTGGGAAACACAGTATTATTTTAAGGACAAAAATAAACACAAATACAGTAAAAGCGTTAAAATAGTAGCATCCTACAGTTATGACAATATACAACAGCATAATTTAAAAGCTGTGGAGAAGAAGCTACCTTCAGTCACTGCAGCTTCATTAAACATGTGTTACAGGCCATAAAGCCTACCTTGTCTCCAGGGTCCATACCTGTCGCTGATAACTGGCTAAATACATATGAAAGGACGTCATGTTGATGTTTCCACTACACGGACACTGTGGACTGTGGAGGGGAGAAACCGTTTGACCACATAGCCTACAGTGTAAACATAAGCGTCCACGCGAGGTTTGGGTTCAGTCCACCTGATTGACACACCTGTCGTTAGGTGTGTAATTAAGCTACGTACCTGGAGGAAAGTGGCGCAGTTGATATTTTCTGGCAACAGGAAGTTGGTTTAAAATTGGTACAAACTTTAAAACTTTGATTCCACTTCACAGGGTCTGTCTTGTAAAGCAAACAGATACAACTACATCGATTAATATGAATTTAATTCTGGGGAGAGGGGATGCATCATGGCAAGATACAAAAACTATTTTAAGACTAAAGTAATCTGATGGCTATTGTGAAGCTTACTTCCTTATGGTCAAGTGCAACTACAGGAGCCTGTTAGGTCTTATTACTTTTCTATATGGGATGTGAAACGTGTTGTTGCTGTTTTGTTTTTATTTTTATTTATTTCTGTATTTATTTATTTGGTGCTGGTTACAGCCCATTGCCACTGGATGAATGCCTGGATGCTGTTCCTTAATTTTTTAAATATTTAAAATATTCCATTAAAGGGTCAACCCAAAAATCCCATACAGCATAGGATACTTTATTTTTTTATTTTAAAGGCTTATCATTCTTCCCCAAAATAAGAGTCTATAAGAACTGCAGGTATAGGTGTAACAGAGTCAATTATACAGCAGCAATATGTGTAACAATATCAAATGTACATTTGTAATATTAAGTGTTATAACTACACAAAAGTTGTTTCAGTTGTTATTACCTGACTCACTCAGGCCTCCATAGTTCATATGTGGAACGTTTTATACTTCTGTGCCCCTACGTTCACCTATTTAGAGGTGTCTCCCGCCTTACCTCTCCCCTTTTGCTGTTGTACTCCATGGGAGAGGTAAGTGACATTGTTCTCGTAGTGATTTCTGTGGTAAGCGATGTTTATAAATTCATAATATGCTAACATAATCCTGTGTCACTGGCTTGAGTTGGTCATAACTTTTGTTTTTACCTCTCACTGTCAGGTGTGTTTCCTGTGTTTTATTGTACTACATTGAATGTAACATAGCCGCCCTTTTTGCTGTTGTGCTCCATGGGAGAGGGGCTCGAGTTATATGGTTGTAATTGATGGAGGATTTTGTTTTTACCTCTTGCTGTCAGGAATAAACGAAGATCACCCCCAAAGATATCCACAGTCTGGGCCTCTTCATACCAACACACACAGACAACAGCAGAGTCCAGCGGTTATAGGCTATATTACCATGTGTACCTTTCTCTGTGAATGCTGATTTGTTTGTATAGCCTATGTGTGTATGTATATGGGTTTTTGTTTGTTTGTGTGTATGTTTGTTTTTTATCTATGTGTGTTTATTCTATTTTACTTCCAAATTTGATATCATCATTCACCATATAGATGTCTTTTTATATATTTTGTATAGGCAGTATAAGGAAGTTTGGGGGATTTTTAAGGAGAAAGATTTGTTGTTAAATGTTTGTGAATAATACATTTTTCTCCATTAAAAATGTGTTTTAAAAAAACAGTTATTAAAGTTATGAAAAATGCAATTTATTTGAGCAAGAAAGTAAATTCAAAATCCGAAATTAGGCTCTGACATGAGACTGATATTGATTATCTCATAGCTTTTAGGGGGAAGGTGAATTTAATAACAGTCCAATTATGTTGAACTGTTCCTTTAAATCACAGTCTTTAGTCTAGACACTGCAACTGGTAGAGGTAGAGAACACCTACAAACATTTCTGCTACGGGGCAGATTATTTTGTAATTCCTTTATCATGGAGGGTGGTGTGTGTGTGTGTGTGTGTGTGTGTGGTTAGGAGGCAAATTCGTACAAGGATATCCACCATATAATCTAAATTTTTTCAATGTTTCTTTTTTTTCCTTCCAAAGTTCCCTGTAGCACACACTTGTTGACAGATTGCTCATTAGTGTGACACAAACTTTCAGCACCGTCTGCACTTTCTGGAGTTCACCAGTTCTCTCTCATCCCACAGCATAAGGGAACGCCATAGCCTGACCGCGCTCTACCTGTATGTGATAGCTGTGGCCCTGGGGGCTGACAGTATCTAATCACAACCTCAACAGGTGAGGAGAGGAGACGGCGCAGACAGCATGGCACCACACGGAATTCCTACACTATCATAACGTTGATCAAACCACACACACAGTATCCATGATTCATGTTAAATACATACTGCTCTCTGCTGAGATGCTAAATATAGCAAATAATGCACATATTCCAGCACACATGGTATCGCAATGCATTATTCTGTATTATGTTACAGCGTGGAGGCATTTACTGTCAGCGTCCACGGGATCAAATCCACAAGGATTTATAGCAAATGCAAGACAAAAACCACAGTGTTCAGGCATGCGTTCAAGTGTACACAAACATCATTGCATTAATCTTTATTCATTTTACGACGTGATGTTCCTCAGCGTGGCGTTTGAAGTCGCCTGACCTCGTCCTCACCTCGGCAGCACAGAACCTCGTCAGACATAAAAGCCGTCGGAGGGGGCAGAAGAAGCCAAACCTCCCCAGGGGAAGGAAAAGCAGAGGAGTGGGAGGAGACGGCGGGAGGAGAAGAAGGAGGATGGGTGTCACTGTCTCTACAAAGCCCCCTTATCCTCTAGATATCAAAGCGTTGTACTCCCGGCATAAAATATTGTCCGAGTGATATGACTCACTACGGGGGGGAGGTTGTCCGATTCCAGAGTGAAAACAGGAAGAAAGAAAGGAACGAAAGGAAGGAAAGAAAGAAAGAAAGAGTTTGAGGATTGTAAAAAAAGCAGCGGGGGGATTTCATGTGGTTTTGCAAGGGCGCGTGTTCTTGAAAGATGTTTTGGATATCACACAAAGAAAGTATTGTGTGAGGCCTCTTCCTCGCTGAGGTGAACTCAGTGTTTCAGAGATGAGCAAAACAGAGAGGATACGAGACAGAATCACTGGTCTGTCCTCACACAGTCGCCGAGATGACGTCCGCAGCACCCAGATGACAAACAGGGAAGTGATAGCGTGAAACAGTGGTGAATAAAAATGCATTGTTGTAACTTAGCATAGTAACTAACTTGTGGCCTGCGTCTAAGGCACCAAGTGTTCACACTCTTCTCCTTTTTTATTTGCTTTATAAAGAGGAAGTATTTAGGATGTAGGCCAGATGGGTACACAGCGCTATTGTATGGTTGACAGAGAGATGACCTTGTTGCGCCTGTGCGTGTGTGTGTGTGTGTGTTTAATCAGACAGAGAGGGGGGATTAGAGACCAGGCACCTGGCAGGTGGAAACAGTCTGTACTCATCTGATGCCCTCCTGTCCTTCTGCACTCACACACACACAATATGTAACTTGGTCATAACCGTACTGTCATATTACAGTGCGTACAAGCACCTGAATTGTATCTTTGTTTCAGATTGAGAGGCCGTGCGGTGAGTCGCCCCGTGGCAGCCCCTTTTAAGTCAGGGAGAAATGAAATAACACAAGCAAGAAACCTGAAGCAGGACTTGAAATGCCTGCAGAGAAACTTGTTTCTTGAATGACTTTCTCCTTTGGCCTGGGAGTTCCCTAATTTTAAAGTGAACTACAAGATAGGAGGAGACACTTTGCTGAGCTTCAGGCTATGTTATGTTGTATAAGTTGTATTAGAAGATGAATTTTGCTTGCAATTTCTGTGTATCATCTTCTAAAAATCTGTGGCAAAGGTTTAGGAGGAGTTCCTGCAAAACACTTTTGCGAGGTAAATTAATCTGACGAACATCAAGCTGAAAAATCATAAAGCTCCATCCTGACTCATGTCAGACTTCCCAAAAGAGTACTAAGCACCCCATCTGTTATGGCCTGCTCAAAGATAGTAGCTCAAGTGGAGTCATCAGTGTTAAGTTAAAACAAACACAGTAATTACCCTAATTAAGATCTGGCAGATTCCTTTAGATTAATCGTAGCCCGCATTAGATACCGGAGAGGTTGATATCAGAGGAGAGAGAAAAGAGGATTAGATGAGGTCAAGAAGAGGAAGGTGAGGGAGAGACAAATAAATCGAAGGGGAATAAAGGAAATAAGTTGTGAAGAAGAGGTAAGGAATGCGAGGAGAGAAAAGAAGGAGGGAGGGTGTGCGTCTGTGCGGCGTGTCTGCAGTCCCGGTGAAAGGCGGTGATAGAGGAGGGCTTTTTCCGGCTGCACCGGGAGTAAATGGCTCTGCGGGCGCCTGTCACTCTGAGGGGCCAGCATGGGACGATCAGCGATGATGACGGGGGCACGGACCTGTGTCAAGATGCTGAACCCAGCTGTCAATCAAACGGCTCTGCCCTATGGGATGACAAGGATGGGCCTTAATCCTGCTGAAGAGAAAGAGAGAGGAGGGCGAGGAGGAGTGATGGAGAGGCAGGATAGAGAAGTTAGACAGGGAGAAATGAGAAAAGATCAGACAGAGACAGGCGGACAGAAGGAGAGAGTTGGTAGAGAGAAAGAAGGAAAGCAGTGAGTAAGTTGTCTGCAAGATGATTATTTATTCAAGGAATGTACTGATGTCATTTAATTTCAGGATGTCAACCAAGCCAAACTCAAGTCTGGTGGGAAGTAATGTTAGCTAGCGGCGCCACTCATTCGGCAGTTACCACTTGTAACGTCATTGTAACCCCACTGTGTTGCTGCGAAAACATTCTGCCCACCCGTTCATCACCCCCATGTCAACCCTGTAATGCTGTCATCACACGACGAGCAACACTGCAACGGCGTGACCAGCTACATTATGGGTTGCCATTGACAAGCTGCTCAAATGCTTGTTGACGTAATTACGCCCTGGCTTTTGTGTGTCTGCTTCTTGCCACAAACAACCCGTTCTCACTCCAAAGTCTTCAAAATTAGGCGCTTGGGCAGTGACTTGGGGCGTCAGACACTGACGAAAAAAGCTGGCCTTTAACCTTTGCATGATACGTGGCTAGTCACCATTATGGTTTAATGGGTTTAACCAACACACCAAGGGTACCTTTCGCATCATATCTGGCTGGGAAGGTCCATGACCAAATGTCGATATGTGACCATGTCTGAGTGAGAATGTGTTGCCACAAAGCAACTTGACGCAAAGTTGGGATTTCGTCAAAAAATACGTATGATTTGATCAATGTCTGGGACCCATTTCAACATCATAATTTCACTAAATAACACACTGCTACAGCTAGAAACAAAAACATATGATTTGTTGATGCTTAACTGTGTCATTGGAATGCTGGAAAAAGTTGAGGCCAGCTCAGCTTTTGTTCGCGTCATCCACAGTGTCAAGTGCTGGGCGTCAGTTTGTTGCCTCATGTCACTGGCTTCCATCAGGAATAATTTGTGGCCTGTTGCTGTATCCCTTGTCGTGTGAATACAACATAAACAGCTCTATTTTGAGTCGCAAACCTCCTTTAGCATTAACTACTGTTAGCTCTGTTAGCGCCCTCGCAGTGTTGCAACGTCAGCACGGCTGTATGACAGTGTGCTAGCTTAGCTAACAGGCTGCTAACTGGCTAACAGGCTATTTTCTTAAATTCAGTTGCCTGTGTTGGTCGTCAAGTTTATTTAGTTTTAAACACATGTGAATCTGAGTAATGTTATTCTGCTAAAATATTGTTATACTTTATAAAGCTACAGTCAGATCCTCATTATGACTCATTCAGTCGTCCAAACGTCTTTTTAATTAAGTATTTCACAGAACGGTACTCATGGAGCAATGCAATAAAAAAAAAAAGGCCTCTTGTATTTCATGTCATTTTTCTTTAAAAAAATTAACCGGTTACTTACCAGTAATAGGTGCTGGGCTTTCAGAAGCAAATTTAACCAAAACTGATGTCCCTGTTTAGTATATTGAGGAAGACTATACCCAAAAGGTGATTGTGTAACATCATGAAGTTTGCACCGTTGTGTAACAGCCAGTCCAAAATTACAGCTATTCACTTTTCAATTTGGAGCCAGCTATCTTGGGAAATGAAATATTTGATGTCCCTCTCCTTAGTAGGCAATATGACACTGTGTGAACATGTCATTTGACGGCCAGAAAGGCTCGTATGAGTCACCCTCCAGCTATCTAGGACCGTAACCCCTCAGGCCTCCTGGGAACACAGAGGAATGACCAGAGAACCAGTACATTAGAACACAATAGGAAAAGAGACTCTATCCCACAGTCAGTATTCGCTGGAGCTCCAGCAAGCTGTTTTCAATTAGCGCTCGCTGATTCTCAGTGTTGGTCTACCGCATCATTTCAAGTAAATGCAACCATAACTTAAAGCCACAGTGTTTGGTTTGGCCATGAGGAAATCTGTGCTTCTCTCCTTTCTCTTGTCAGTGGTAGCCACTGCAGAAGTCCTCTCACATGCATTTATGTTGTATCTGTCCTTCAGCAGTGCTGCACACAAAGTCTTTCTCTTATGTTTTACAGTGACGTAATGTTATGAAAATGTAACACAAAACTCCTGCACTCAACTACAGCAACCACCAAATGGTAGAAAAGGCCAAGAGAGAGAACAAAATATGTCAATGTTTTAATCAGAATAAGTTTGTTAGCATTTACTCGACTTCTCCAAAGACGTTTTCTGGGAAATGGGGCACGAGCGCAGCAGTGCTTTAATAGTTAAGGGAAGACAGCTTTATTTGCACAGCCTCTTGTCACACGCAGTTACTCAGTGGGCTTTATATGTCCCCAGAAGCTACATCTCCTGACCTATAACCAAGGGTTATAAGGAAGGAAAAGCTCCCCTCAAATAACCTGAACACAGGAAGTTCAGGCATACAAGCATCCCAGAAGTGCGCCAAGCTTTGAGGCTGATTTTTGTAGTGGCCAAACAGTGGAATTGCAGTTTCCAGGTCCGTCTCGTAATGCTATTGGGCCAAGGAAGACTATTTGCCATAGACACACACTGGGAAAGAGAGAGTTTTCGAGCATCAGATCCCATGCGTAGGACTCATTTTACCATCAGAATTTGATCCATTCGGTAAATAGCATCAGTAAAGTCTAGACGAGCTGCATGAATACACCATCGTATCCCTATTCAAGATAGTGGAGCACTAAACCGAAAGTAGCCTTCAGAAGTCTCTAGCGCTCTTTGGACTCAATGATGCGGAAGTAGTGCTGATCATCCAGGTAATTTTCATACTGATCATCCAGGATACCTGAATCAAAATGGCAATTGAATGTTTCGGGCTTCATGAGCGACAGAGTAACTTTTGTAGGAATTAACGGTGTCCCGCATCAAACAGTGTATCCAGTTCTATTTGTACATGCTATTGGGGCTATTGGTTTAGAAGACTGAAATTACAAAAAATGAACAGAACTCTAATAATTGGAAGTCACACAAAATTCATAACTGGGCCTTTAGTGAGTTGGTAGACATGCTTTTATTTTTAACATTTTCCAAAACCATAGGTATAAAGTTCTTCACAAAAGGGAGCAAAGAAAAAGATGCAGTAAAGGACATTGATAGGTCAATCTATACAAACAATGGTACCAAATGTATGAACCACAAAATATGAAGTTATAATATCCAAAGAAAGGATTGCGTCCTTCACACCACTGCACAGCAACCACCCTGACAACCACTATACCAACTGGAGCGTTTCCCCCAAAAGCACTGACTGCTGCCACTATGGTCCAGGACAGCAATGACAGGCAAGTGCTTCAGTGAACGTCACTGACGGAAGTGCAGGCTAGCTTGAAGCTGCATACTGTGGGAAGAAAAAGGACATCACAGAAATAACCAAAGCTTTCTACATATTTGGACAATTTACTAGTCATCTGGAGTTGTTCCTCTGGTGGTCCTTCCAAGTTGCTGGTGCCTTGCTGTATTCAGACATCAACAGCGTCAACTCCTCGCCTTGTCTTCTTTCATGAAAGTGCCCACCCTGTTCTATTTGATCAGCCGAAGCCAGGCAGCTATCGCCAGAAGTTCAATACCATGAACGTTGAAATCTGTTTGCATGCAGGTGGGCGGTAACCCCTACTGCAGTGTCAAACCCCTTCCCCTCATTAAAATGACTGGAGGCAGAGAGTTACAGAGCAGCGGTGTGAAAACCCCTTAATTCTAACAGGACCCTCACAGCTTGACTCCTGGCTGATTTTAGCACATGTCCGTGTACTTTTCAACTCCGCACTCTGACACCTCATGTAGCAATATTTGTCTGGTGCTGGGTTTGAATTAAATCCTAGTTCTTGGTGTGATCCAGCCCTAGTTAGTTAGCATATCCCTCTCAGCAAGATATATGCTATGGAAATAATCACATGTAGCATATTCTCCCTCGGCTGCTGCCTGGCTGCATGAACAGAGAGATGGGGTCAAAGGTGCAAAAGATGTACATACAATATATACATAAAAATATAAATAATACAGCACATTGCCAAAGCTTCATCTGATTTCCCTTTCAAACATGTTGCACAAGTGAGTGTTTACATTCAAGCATCCCCAGACTTTACCAGTCTGGGTCACAATCCAAGAGCGTCCATTGGCCAAAACCTTTGATCTCCAGATCAGAGTCGGAAACTTGTTCTTTATGCCAGAAATATTTGTATTTGTACATGTTTGTCTTTGTATTTGTGTATGTGGGCACAACAGAGAGACAGACAGGTAGACAGAGAGAGACAGACAGCGAAGGACAGCTTTCTGGGGACACTGTGAACCAAGAGAAAAAGCCAGTGGTCTTTGGGGGGCCCAGATGTACAGTGTCCCTGAGGTGATCAGAGCTGTGACCTGACACTCCAGCGTCCCAGCATGCTCGGCAGATGTGGGTCAACTGACATCTGTTTCTCACTACAGCCCGGGCTCAGCTCAGCTCGGCCCGACCCAACCCCGCTGCCATATTCATCCTAATAACCACTCCCATAATCACCAGGGATTATTCTAATATTAGTGAACACACACACACTCACACATGCACACACACAGTGGCTGCTCTGATTAAGGTATAGTGCTCCATATGGTTTTTCGGAGGGTTTTCGGGGGGATTTGTATGTTTTTAGCCCTTCAGTGAAAAGCCTTGAAAAAGCCAGCTTAGAGAGGACTAAAGAAAGTCCCTGCATAAATAATATTGGAAAATAGCCTAGGCATGAAGCGGCGGGGTGGGGGGGGGGGTCATGCTGCGGTGAGATGTGGACTGCCAGCAGAGGTGCTCCAACAATGAGAACGCATCGCGAGGCTGCTGCGCAGATATCTGGCCTTGAAGTTAGGCGCTGAAGGGAGACAGCGGCGTGCTATTCTGCCTCCATAAAGGAGGGATTACGAACCACTGACAGGATGTGTGAATCAAGATGGCACACTCACCACACAACAGGACTAGAAAGAGACACTGCAGGGGGCTGTCAAGACAGACCCAGAGTGAGCTGGGAGGATTACCATATAATGATGAAAGATGATGAAGACTGATGAATAGATTGTTGGCGCTTTAGCTATGGGGGAGGGCGGACGACGTGCTTCTGTGAGGAACTTGACATTTCAAGCGTGGATGCCAGAGCTTAGGATTTCCAGTGCAAAGAAATGTGCTGATTTTTTTTCTTTCCTCAGATGTACTTATACAAGTGATTGCTTGTTTGTGCATTTTCTTTAATGCAAGCGAGTTTTTCTTATTTGCCTTGTACGATTGTAAACTCATTACATTCCGAGCATTCTTGCGCTGCACGTCTTTCTTTTTATATTGTGTGTGAAATCATCTCCCCCCCCCCCCCTTCTCCAGCTCTCCTTTTTTTCCCTAAGAGGTCTATTTGTGGAAGTCATGGCCTGCTGGTGTTTACGATTCTCACTGGGCCCCTACTGCTGGTGTTTTTCCCCGCACACACACACATACACACACACAAACATGCACACAGTGGGTCCTTACTGCTGACACTCAACTTCATTCTTTGCTGCAGCTGCATCTGTTGTCACCATGGAGACCTTGTTTATTACTTAACCCCCCCTGCTCACAAACACACACACACACACATGCACTCGCACACTATGACAGAGAAATAGGCAGGCTGCGTCTCCCTCTGTGTTTGATTTGGTGTTATAGGACCCATCGGATCACAGCCCCCAGCAAGCCCAGGCCCATATGCACAAACACACACACAGCAGTTGGCCTGGATGGATGCAGCAGGCCCATGCTAAACACAGAGCCATAAGCAGCACACTACCTAATCACCTCCAGGCTGGTTTGGATAATGACATTTGTTAAGGCTTTGACTCAACCTGCGTGAGTAAGGAGGCCGGTCTGGCTACTTTTCCTCTCACACATCGCTGATATAAATAGAGAAACCAATAGCCATGCAAATGATGCAAAGCAAGAGCACCCGAAAAGCATCCTGGTGGCGAGGCTGCGCAATGAATTTGTAAAGCATGCATACGTGTCCGTGTGTGAGTATAGAGGGCGTTAGTGAAAGGCCATCCTGCTTAGCGGGCGGCAGCATGCAGGCAGGTTTTTCACGAGACGGGGAATCTGTTATGCAACATGTGAGGGGCTGCTAATCTCGCCGAACAGGCTGCTCCTCCTGGCCACCTCTCGGCCCGTACACACAACAGATACGCACACACTCGCACACCTCCTGGCCATCTTTCCAGCCATGCATGGCTACACACCCAGGTGGCCTTAATGGGTTTAAGAGCAGTCGGAGATCCTCCTGCGCTTCTGTCCAGACCCTGATCCCTCCTGTCTCCTGTCTCCGCATGTGACTGCACAGGAGAGACGCGTGAGAGGTCGAGAAGCCAAGAAGTCACCAAAACACACGATAGTGGCAGCCTGTTTATTGTAGGCGAAAATGTGATGCAGCTTGAAATAAATTGCCATTTTTTAATTTGTGCTGCTGGTCAAAGACAGAGTACGTGCGCACAAACAAAGGCGTCTAAATGTTATAATAAAAGTGCTGGCAGTGCGGCTGACTCTTAATGATTGATCTGGCATTTGGCGCTTGGCAGTTGGTAAATTTGGACCCTGTGTCTGCAGCTCCACATCTGAAGTAAAGGTCATTAGGTGACCTATCGGGGTCAGGTGGCAACAGTCACTAAGCTAACTCTCGGCAGCATTACTCAGCTTGTTGGCATATGCTGACAGGCTCCCAGCTGAGTGGCTCAGCCTGCAACAGATGCACACATGCACAAACACACACCTATGTGCAGCAATGAACACACAGCCAGAGGTCCTGTCCAAGATGACCTCCAGGGGATCGACATCCTGCAGTCTGCTCTCATCTGTAATTCCCTGATCCCACATGTGCTACTGTGCATCAGGCTCCTCTGATCGGGACAGGAGTAGAGCAAGGCCTGAGTTTGTTATTATTCATTTACTTTGACGGAGGAGTAATTCCAACTTCAGCGTATTAATCACTTGCTTATCATTCTGCAATGCCTCATTCCAATTAGTTCGCTCTGTGACAATGTGAATGGAGCTAAAGTCAGTCGCTGTGAGAAGTCAGCAAAGTGATAGAAGTGTGAGGATATTAACCAGTAGCCCAAACTTGCAGAGCACAATCACTACAACACTGAGAGAGACGTTAAAAGTGGCTTCTTATCAGTAACAGTTTGGGCTTATTTCATTTGTGCCCACAGCATTTCTTGCCATTTGGCCCCCACTCCATATTTGTGACAGCTTTGATGTGCTGCAAGGCTTCAGGCCTCTCTCCCTGCATCCACAACTGCAGCATGGCGGCACAATAAATACTTTGATAACAGCACAATCTGTAACTCGGGAAAAAAACAAATAACACAGCGGTCCTTACAAGAGTTCTTTTGTCAGGGTTTGGTTCTGGATTCATGAACCGAACAAAACAATTGGTTCCAGATTGAGGCGGGCTTCTGTTCTCCCCAGGGGGATGATTTAAATATATCAGAGGAGAGAGAAGCAGAAATAACAGTGGAAATGGTGAGAAAGCAATTGAGAGAGGAGGAATGAGTGAAATGGAAAAGAATTCAATGGGTAGCGTGGGAACGTTTAAAGGCGTTGGATGAATAGATGGATGCAAGGATGGATGATAGATAAAATGTAGACAGTAAAACAAAACATTTACGATTAAAAAATGGAAACTTAAAAGGGGGAGTTCACCCCAGGATGAAAAACACATGTTGTCTCTCTGAACTCTAGTGCTATTCATCAGTCGTGATTGTTTTTGTGTGTGTTGCAGAGTGTTGGAGGTAATAACTATAGAGATGTCTGCCTCCTCTCAAATATAAGTAGATGGCACTTGGCTTGTGGTGCTCAATGTGCCCACAAAATATATTTGAAAAACCCAACAGCAATGTGTCTTTGCACAAATCATGACCTCAAAATAATTCACAGGATGCCATTAATGTTTACATCTGTTGTCATGAGCCCGAGCCTCTCCAGAAGGAAGCGTGCTTATGACCACACGAGATGTAAACATAAATGCCGTCGTCCTCGGCTAAACGGTAACTTTAGCTAGCTCAGGTGAGTTAGCAGTATTGAACTAAGATGAACGCTTCCTTCTGCACTGTTACACAGTTGGTAGGTGTAGTTTGGTAGATAGAAAATAGTTTTGACATCAAACTGCTCACAACAAGGTCTGTGGATTATCTTGAATAACCAGGGGTCTCATTTATAAACATTGCGTATGCACAAAATGAGGCCTGGAAAAGATGTACGTCACTTCCCACGCAAAAGTTGTGATCTATAAAAACAAACTTTATAAGAGAAACTTTGACCCATGCTTATGAACATTTTCGAGACATTTTTGGTTTTCACCTGTACGTACGTTTTTAGTAAGGATCGTACACATTGTTTAATAAATGAGACCCCAGGTCATGATTTCTAGAAAGAGACGTTGCTGTTGAGTTTTCCAAATGCGTGTTTTGACTGCACTGGTGATGTCACTGACACTCCTAAAGCTAGGCTACCTTTATCATGCATCACTGTACACGCTGTAAGCTCGTTGTTAATTGCGTGGTCAACCATTAGCTACCTAGCTAATGTTAATGTGAAGACACTGTTGTGATAAAACAAAACCAACGTGCAGTGCATCATTTCAAAAAGTTCTCTCGCTTTTGTACAAAGGGCGAAGATGAAGCACTCCCCAGTGTCCTGCTACTGCTTTTCTGCCAAAGAACCTTGGACAAACAACCTTATACCCTTTTTTCAGAAAAAGGGTACTATGTTTCCCGGTCCCTATATTATGGGGGAACATAGGACCCGGGGGGGATGCCCCTCACCACAGATGTGGGAGTTTACCTTTAGTGAGTTTCTATAGTTACATTTCACTCTCACTCTAAGAATTCAGCTGTGTCATGAGAAAAGTTGGCAACACTGCTTACTGGTGTGACCAGGCCTGGAACAAAAATGATTGAGTTAATAAGTTAAAGCTGAATAAGCGTGCGAAAAGGCTCTTGCGTCAGAGAAAGACTGTACAGATCTCGTACTATTCACAGCCCACATTGACTACACAACACAACACTATCGTTTGTACTAATTTCGGACAGCTCCATCTGTATGTAGACAGCAAGCTAACTGGATGCTCGAGGATGATTCGTGAGTATGGGTGTGTTATTGGGGTTATGCAGAGGGCACATCCCATCCCAGATGTTTGGTTGAATCAGGCCTGCTACACTTTCAAAAACATTGACAGGAATTCCCCATAACCCACCTCCACGTCAAAATTGTTCAATTTTGTGTCTTGTTTGTAGCTTAGGAGGAGAGACGTTGACATTTTCTTGATGTTAATTATGTTATAAGACTCTCAACGCTCTCTCTTACTTACACACACGCACACTCAAGTGCGTGCTTCATTCTTGAGAGGACGTACCAAAAAGGACCTGGCAAGGGTTTGGCTAAAGTCCAGCTGCCTTCACACAGACACAAACAGGGCACACTTAGTCCCCATCTTGGGTGATTACATAGCCTTTCAAACTCATTTACACACATAAGCAGTCAAGCTGAAAACTAATTTGTCCCAACATACACAAATACAAGGATACACTCGTGCACTGACACACACACACACACTCTCACGCCCACAAGCATACACACAATATCAGCAAAGAGAGGATAAGAGAGGTGGAACAACGTAAGGACAGAAAAGACAACACAGACACACACACACGTGCATGGTCACACACATATAAACCATAGCCATGTCCAATCTCAATTCCAAATGCTGATAAGTGACAGTAATTTGACATGACAACCATGAATTGTAGTATCAAACAATGATGTCACAAAAGGACACTGCTGCTGTGGTGGATGTCAGGCATCACCTCGTGGTTCTTAAAATCAAGCTGAGATTCCATCGGATGATGAAAGAGGAAGTTTCCTCCTCCATCCTTCTCTTCCGCAACACCTTCCTACCTCCTAGATTCAAAACTGCACCCTCAGCCATTAGCTAAGGCAGTACCTGTTTGGTCGGCTAATTACTCATTATCAGAGCTTCAACGGGCGTGTGTATAGATTTGTATATGTGTGTACGTGCCAACAGATGCAAACAGGAGGCAGGCACACACTGTGCAGGAAGGAGGCTGCTGTCGACTGAGCATCCAAGCAGGGCGCTGGGGGAATGAAGACAAACTGCTGCTGTGACGTATGGATGACAGTTTGTGTGTATGTGTGGCAGACAGACAGACAGACAGACAGACAGCTCTCCAGTTGTTGTGTCCCAGAGATGGGTCCCCGGGCCATCTGACACCTCTTCCTGTTTGGACATCAGGCCCCTGAGGACACACACAGCTGGGGACGGGACAAAGCTATCTCCCCCTCTTTGCATCCACACACACACACACACACACACACACACACACACACACACACACACACACACACACACACACACAGAGTTGCCTATAAGGTCCCATATATCAGCCTCGTTGGTGACACATTCTCCTTTTCATGTGTGACCAGCAGCCCATGGTCACATGAAGGATGTAACAGCAGCTGTGAGGAACGCACAGAGGAGCATCTGTGTATACACATGGGTGTGTGGATGTATGTGTGCGTGCATGTTGTTGTCAGTTCAGTCAGAGCCAAACAAGTTTCTTCTGACATCACCTTGTCATCTCTGTGAAACTACAGGATCCAGAAAATGACCGTGAAGGAAGAAAAAGTGCAACAAATCAGTGTAAAACCACAGCTGCATCTCTGAGCAGGATGAGTCAACTGTCACAAAGTGTAGAGACAAAAAAGACAAAGCAAGGTCTCACACCTGCTCTGTTTGAGGCAGCTGGAATCAAAATGTGATATTTTTCTCGTTCGGTTTGCTTAAGTTTGGGATGTGTGGTAAGAATGTGCAGATCAAACTGATACTTTTCAAAGACCTTGAGTTGAGTCTGTTGGAAATACCCAAATTCCACCGCTGTGCTAAACAAGCATAACAAATCCAATGATATATGACATTACTGACTGTGCACTGCATGTCATATACTGTAAACTTTATGGCCAAAAGTCAGTACAAACCCCCGTCCACATACTTTAGTGTTCTGTGGGTCTCAGGCCATTTTTCATGGTTTGCATTAGGGCCACTGGTTTAAATTAAGGGAAATCTTAATGCGACAACATACTGTGATATTCCAGATAACCTAGTGATAACAGTCTGGGGAAGGCACTTTCCTGTGTCAATATGAACAGCACCCCCTGCACAAAGCGAGGTCCATAACTGGGAGCATTTGCCAGGTAACCAGCTGAGACTCCAAGAAGTAACTGGCCGTGACCGAGAAATAGTCTGGCACATAACCCCACATAAAACAGTAAATTGTCAGTGTCACAGTGCTAACTCATTCCTTATAACTGTAGGCTGCGCACTGACCAAACATAGTTTCTGCAGTTCTATTATTTCCTCCACCCTGCTGGCACAATGGAGTGATAGCTCCAATTGCGTTGCTGTTCTACATTACGTTATAGCATGCTAACAAACATCATCACAGGTCATTTTAGTGTGTGTATTGTCCTCATTCACATTCTTAATAAAAATACATTCAACAACTGCACAACCTCCGATCCAAATTACTGCTGGCCATGGGTTCAAACCGCCAAACAGGAAGTGAGAGCATCCAATCTTTGGATGTATTAAGAGAAGTGGACACAGTGCTGGTGGCAGGGCTCATTCATTCTTATGAAAGTTAAGTGGTGATGAAGCCTATAAAGGTTGGACTTCCCGGATCCTGGACTGACCCAGATCTTCCACATCGTGGGGCCTATAAAGGAAGCGCACGAGAAACTTCAGATCATGAGTGAGGCTCTTCTAGACTTTTGGCTTTAAACAACCTATAATATATTAAACTGAGAAACCATTCAGACTAGCTGCAGATGACCAAAGCTGACATTTTGAAGAGTTTAAAAATTCCAAATAAGGTACATTAGTTACATTTACTGTGTCTTCCTCTCAAACATCCATTTACTTATTTCTATCTTCAGTTAAATGAAGGGGAATCTGGGTGCTCGGTGTGAATTGGTCCTAGTCCTGGTCCTGGTCTGGCCGAAGCACTTTCACATAAATAATCTGTCCTATTGTAGCTTTAAGAATATATGACCCTTAAGATGCCTGTCTAGATTTACAACAGCATTTCCACTCATGTTCTTGTGTCAGCAAGCTTTGGTGCGATTTCACCCTTGGGCACTTTAACATTTAGCATGGCGTAGCATTTTATCCCGGCCACACAAGTCCACTGATAAGAGAGGAGCCATGTGGTGCATTAGTGTAGCATCTTAGCCAGCCATGCTAGTAATTCCTGCTTTGATAGGAGCGAACCTGAGGAGGACGAGAGAAATATCTTAGCCAGCCATACCAGTTAAGCTAGCCTTGATATGGGACGAGACGTGTGTGGGAGATAGAGGAAGAAGCAGAGAGACTCTTCTCCTCATCTCTGGGCAGCAGGATTATAATGTTTACCCACTAATGTCTTTAGCTACGCTGAAGCAAGAAACTCACACACCAATACATACACTCTCTGATACACACAATGTGGACACTGTACGTGCAAACATAGAGCGGAGAACAGACGTGTTGCGTACGCATAATTTCACATATATGCAGTACATAAATACACAATATAGACTCGTATAGATCCAGTACATTCAGCTGGCCTGGCCTTGCTTTGTGTATTTGTGGGTGCTGAGGTCTGCACCCATCTGCTCCTGTGTGTGTGTAATCTGCCTCAGACAGGCTACAGTGCTTAGAGGGGCCAGACTGCAAACACTGCACTGGGATGAGACACCTGCTACAGGGCTAAGACCAGAGCCCTGACGCACAAACACACACAGATGGAGAGGCCACAGTTACCATGGACAAAGCAGTCACTCGATTACTGCCCAAGCTGTGTGACATTCAGGTGTTTTTGTACCGTTTAAACCCATATTTTTACATTTAGACCTGCGTTTTTCCTGCGGTGTGTGGATTTTCTGTCCCCATGCTGCAACCATCAGTCCTAATTGGTTGGTATTAATCGTCCGTGGAGGAGGCACATTTGACAGTTCCATAACTACAGTGTTCAAAATGCTCCTGGTGAGGAGGGAAAAATCTCTACTTATCCTCGTCTTGAAGTCTAGCTTTGAGCATCTGCTGTCAGAGTGTCACGTCTGAATTTAGCAAATGCCCAGGCACGAGGTGGCTGCGTTCTAAATGCCCAATGCTCAAAGGAGTGTCTGTCGTGCCGCGGCTCGGCGTGCCAAATCAGAGCTGGCTAGGAGCTCCCTATAGGCGAACAGATGGCCATTACTATCATTTATAACTTATTAGGGCCTATAATCCTACCTGCGTCAAACACGCCCCGACGCTTAGGGCTGGCTCTCTTTTTTTTTTTTCTTTCTTTTTTTCGCCTCATTTAAAACAGTTGTATGTGCCAGAAAAGTCCTCATCACGATTTTCTCTGTCTCTCTATCTCTCTCTGTATTTTTAATCTGCAAACTGCGTGGTTGACACATATGTGCAGGGATAATACGATATAGGGTTATCTTTCCTTTAAATCAACAGTCAACAGATTGCCCCACGATGGTGCAGATCTGGAAGCGGATAGTACTGGATGGAAATGCAGGCGCAGCATGCGGTGTACGGTAATATTCACCAACTGTAAAGGAGAGTCATACACAATCATATTTATTTCCATAACATTGACTGTTTTCCCCTATATATAGCAATCACAGCAACAATAAACAACTATTCATCTGAAATCAACTGTTGCGAGCCTGTGCTTCTGTCAGCGTCAGCGACTACAGGCACGCCCGGAGTTGACATTTTACAATTCTTTGAACTGATTTTAAGAGACATGCATTTAATAAAGTGCTGATTGTGTGCCACAGTGATGAATCTGCATCCTAACAAAGTCCTTCCTCCTACTTTGTCAGTCTCTCAGTCTGGCTCCACAGAGCCAATCGTCAGTGATGCCTCACATTCACCACCCAAGCAGGTGTGGGCATTGACGTTTCTGCTGTGAACAGGCTGCATCTGTCATGTGGCAAAGCAGAAATAGCTCCAATCAATGTCCCCCTCGGACACACACACACACACACACACACACACACACACACACACACACACACACACACACACACACACACACACACAAGCACACCCACATACACATGCTACGCTCGCACACAGCCTCGGCACCGCTGTTCTCCATCCGGCAAACAAGGATCTGTGGAACAATTATTGTAAACTACCCCGGCCAGCAGCGAGGGCGATCGATCGGCTCGTCTGGTAGAGGGAGTCAACACGGCTGTTGCATCCTACTTCAAAATAATCACAACCTAGATAAGGCCGGAGAGATCCCGAAACCTTTGACTCCATGTCTCACCTCCCATCTGTCGCCATTTTGCAGCAGCTACTTTGTTGCAGCCATTTTGTGTCCCTGCCATTTAGCACTCTATTGAGCTTCAGCTGGGGATGCCAAATGGCACGTGTGAAACCCCCCCACACCCCACCCCATCATTTGTGACCGTTTGGATGACAGACAAATAGATGGGCAGACACACAGGCAGACAGAGAGACAGAAGGAAGGCAGATGACTGGCTTTGATGAGCTTTATGGGGATGTGTGCGGAAAGACAGACAGACAAATGTGTGTCGGCAAACAGACAGACAGATAGACAGACAGAAGGTATATATACATGTGTGTTTGTGCGTGCGTGCGCGTGTATATGTGTGTGTGACTGCGTGTGTGTGAGAGCGGATGTCAGACCAGGTTGTGTGTTCCTGCAGTGGCAGAGATGAGAGGGAGAGAACAGGAAGCTGCTCTCCTGGAGACAGATGGACTGCCATGCTGTGGACACACACACACACAAACTCACACACACAGAGAGTGACACACAACAGTACAGCCAACAAGAGAACATATCAGAGCACGACGGCTGAAAACAGAAACACACCAACATGCTAGCCTAAACAGGCGTCACGGACACACTCGCGGCACATTTGAGGAATGGCGGATGAAATATGCAAACAAAACTAAATGCGCCAAAGTTTACTTCAGGAGACATCGTCGGCATGTCCAGTGTTTCTCGACTTTACGAGAACTTACTCCCATGGTTTAATCGAGAAACTGAACCTTGACTGACAGATTCATCGCAAGTTTCTTTGCATAAAATCGCAGCTAAATGCCTAAAAGGTAAAACCCACAATGAACACGGTGAGACGTTCACTGACAAACATACATGACACACTCATGCTCATAACAGGTGTTAATCCCGCCAGCCTCAGGTATGTGGTGACAACCTTCTCACACCCAACTTGAGAGCTCTGGCGGATCTAGGCTACGCCAGGTTGTCACACAGGATGTGTTGTGTGTACACATACACACACACACATACACACGTTGTTCTTGTTCTCTTCACTTTCTCCTGCCTGTCTTTTGAACGGAGACACACAGGAAAAGGAAGGAACAAGAGAGTGAGGGAGCGAAGATGAGAGAGTCTTCACAGACACCGACTCCAGCAGCGACAACAGCAGTATCACACCGTGTGTTTGGGTGTTTCTGCGAGCGTCTGCGAATGTGTGTGTGTGCCCGGGCGCGTGTGTTAGGTGTGTTTCACAGGATTGCCAACACATCTCCTCGCAGCGAGAGCCCTATAGGAACAGAGACATCTGTGGAGTGAAAGGACGCCAGCTTGCATGGCCGTCTCTGGAGAAAGAAGAGGATGGGAGGAGGAGAGGATGAGGAGAGGGAGAGGAGTAGGAAGAGGAAGAGGAACGGGCAGGAGGATGGAGGACAGTCGGCAGGAGCTCCAAACCTTGTCTGTCAGCCGATAATTAGAGGAGAAGTCCTGTCTAGTTTCGACAGTGATGAAAATGTTTAATCTGAACAAGTTGTGTCCTGAAGTAAAACAAGTGAACATGGCAGCCAACTTTCAATCTTTTTTCCAAGATTTTTCAGGGAGCAAGTCAAAATTAAGTCGTAATATAGCCTTATTTTACGATTAGTCTTTGTATTTTAAGACTGCTCTTGAAATAAAATGATTGTTTATCCCTCCCATTGATACATTTCAATCAGTTGTATTGAAAGAACACTTCAAGATGAATATTTTTGCAATGCTCTTCAATGCCACACTCTTGACCGTCCATATTAAGTTGATAAGAAGTGACCTCAACAGTAAATTCATGTGATTTTGCAGTGATTCGCTTCTGTATGATGACTTTCAATACATAAACCTTGGACATAAAAGCCATACTATAATTCAAGTACTGGCTATGTCTGCTTCAGTGATGAATCCATTTGAACAAGAGCTGCTGCATGATCGGTACGGAATAAAAAAAGTACCTCAGTAAGAAAAAAAAAAAAAGTTTACAAGTGCCCTCAGTGAATGTCAGCATATCAGCGAATAGATATTGGAGACGTTGGCCTTCTTCAACAATTCATCCATAACCCTGCAGCCAGGGACTTCTGCCGCAAATGGAGCTGATGACAATACAAGCAAATGTCCTCCTTGTGTGTACAAGCAAGTGCACTCAAGCAGATGTGCACCGCAGACCTTGGGAGTATGAGCCAGGGAACAGGACACAGGTGCACCTGCTCTCTGCTCTCGATGAAAGGTCAGCCAAATTCAGAGAGGGATGCAACCTTCCAGTGTTTGTGTGTCAGTGTGTGCGAGCCAGTGCAAAAAAGAAAAGTGTGAGTGTGAATGAGTGACACAATAACTATTATGGCAAATTCATAGTTTGAATGCAAGCAGAAAACATCAATTAAACTGTATTATTTGCAGGAATTAGTGTTGCAATGTGTTCCCTGCAGCTCATCTTTTCTCTGTAACTATCTTCACCGCACACTTTTTTTTTCTAAATAGCCATCATTGCCACACGTGGCTCCGCGTTGGTTGCCAAAGTGCATTTCCAGCGATCTGAGCAGGTATACAGGAGAAAACATGTGCAGCCGGACCGGTGCCAGAAGAGACAGAAGGTCCGCAATGATGTTTCACTACATAGATTATGCAGATACCGCGGTCAGAACGAGGAACAGACAGAGAGAGGGAGACGGGGAGAGGAAGAAAGAGGACGCGAGAAACAGACAGAGAGACGGAGAGCGGGCGACAAACGAATACAGACAGAGAGAGGGGACAGAGATGGGAGCGAACACAGAGAAACGGAGCAAGTGTAAGCATGAGAGGGAGGACATGAGAGACAGAAAGAGGGAAGTGAAGCAGGGAGGGGTGTGTGCAGGCTACAGCTGGCAGAGGGATTCCCAGAGCCAACTGCCAGTGTAGAGGAGCTCCTTAACAACTTCACAGGACTCTCAGAAAGGAGCTTTAAAGTGGCCACATGGCCTGGCCAGCACAGCAGAGCAGAGCAGCAGGCTTTACTGGGGCTCTGCACACACAAACACACACACACACACACACACACACACACACATCCGTGCACAAGCATTCATACACACACAAGCTCAAACAAGACTCAGCCCGCCAGCTGCTGACAGGGACAAGAGTGTCCAGAGCGATAAATCTGTGAGCATGTGTGTGTGTGTGTGAGAGAGAGGGGGTTAGGGAAGAAATAGCAAAAGAGCAAAAAGCCTCTTCTAGCCCTACATGCTACACGGAAGTCAGCGTATAGCATAGCAGTCACAGATTTGCATGAAAATGTGAAGTTAGCCCGATATGCTCGTCAAAGCCGCTTCTTCAATATTTGCCTCACTCGTACCTGCAAACCCTTTCATCTGCTCGTAAGCTGGCTCTTTGCACAAAACAGAAACATAAATTCCTACAACTGCTGTCCTCCTCCTCCTCTGTACCTGCAGTACGCCTCCAGGAGTGAAAACATGTGGTACATGCTGTTCGGCAAAGCAGCTTTGCTTTTTTTCGCTGTTTGATTTCTCCGATAACAGCAAGCAGCGGCTGATCATCAAATGTTTTCAAGGAGTTAAGCCTCGTAATTTTGGAGTAGCCGCCTGATCCTTTAAATGCCAGTGCTTGGTGCAAAGTAGAAATTGCTTCTTTTTTTTTTTTTGCTCCATTCATATGCTTGATTATCATTATCCCTCCTTTGAGCTGAACTTTGAGGAAGGGATGGAGGGGGTTGAAAGACAGGGGAGGAAAGGGGAGGAGGCCAGTGGATGAGATGCCATCACAAACCCTAACTCTGTGTGTGGTGGGACAAATATCTCCCTCTCCTGCTTTTCCTTTCTCAAACCTCCGCTAGACGCTTGTCTGTCTGGATCAGCAAAGTATGTCTTCCAGGGGTTGTTCGGCGACAAAGGTTTTTCAGTCAGGATCGCGGTCTTTCCTTTTTTTCCCACCATCACTATGCTAGACCACCGCTATACTAATGGTGGGGCATTAGCATTTCAAGGAGCCTCCATTAAGGAGGGCAAGAAAAGCTGCTCTCAGCGGGGGGAAATCCATTTTGTCCCAGGCTCCAACATCTGCTGCAGCCGTCCCAGCCAGAAGGACGCTCGGATAAAGCCGAAGAGCCCTCTGATTTACTGTAATGACAGACAGACAGATAGACAGGCAGAACGGATGACCATATGCGGAAGCGAGGGAGAAAAAGGAAAAGACAAAAACAACTTCTGTCTCACTGTCTGTCATTTTCTGGTGCTTTCTATGTGCATGTGTCAGTGGTGGTGGCGGCGGTGGTGAGGAAGAGGGGGGTCATGGGAAAGGCAGGTTGCCAGATTAAGCTCTGCTGGGTGAAATCCTTTATGCCCAAAGTAGTGTGCAAAATAAAAAAAACAACTGCCGTGTTTAAACTCAGATACTGCTGTACTTATACTTGCTATTTTGGAGTGCATGAGTGCATTCCCCCTGAGAAGTATGGCAAAATGCAGAGCACTATGAGTACCTGCATGGTGCACTTATTATAGTCAAAAAGTTGAGTGTGAAACATTGGACTCTTTTACTCTCTCAGTGGTTGCCATGTTGCCTACGTAGCATAAGAGATGGGACCACAATGCTGAGGGCAACTACCGCTCTGAATACCAAAGCATTATACATATATACATGTGTATTTTTCACTACCACTATACCGTTTCAGTTATAAGCCATCTATTTGTTGATTGGGTTACTAATGTAACAATTCGGTACCACAAACGATTACGCGAATGCTAACATTAGCTTGCTAGCTAGCAAACAGTGATGATGTTGCATGCATTGTGGTGTAAGTTATCAATCTGTGGGCGTAAGTTACATTTGGTGTTATGCATGTTATTTTGTTGCCTTCACTGTAAGATTATTTATTATTATATTTGTGGCTGGATGCTTGACAAGTGGTAAATATCTGCAAAATGCTGCATTTGTCATGAACTCAGTAGATCAGCTAGTGACAGAGCCAGCAAGTATCAGCCACAGACATTCATAGAAACATGCTGTGAAAGCAAGTTCATTTTTAATGCAAGAAATAAAAACACAAGAAGCCAAGTTAGCAAACAAAGAGATAAAGCAAGCATATATTTTGGCAAGTGACAGTCGTTAATTTTGGGGATAATGCTCCAAAGAAGAAAAGTCGCAAGATCTTGCAACCTTCATTTCTGTTAAGTGCACAGCCGCCATGTTTGGTTTGAGACAACACTACCCTGTCAAAATTTGCACGCTACTCAAGTACAGCGGGATTTATACTCTTTGCAGAGTCTACACCACAGCCAACGCACGTGGCCCACTTCATTGTGAGCATTTATACTTGTGCAGTGGTGTGTCTGTGTCACTCTGTAGTTAAAACACTAATAAATAATAAACTAAAACACTAGTCTGCGGCAGGGTTTCTGTGAAGTGCAGTAAAGTTTAGTTGAAAACACACATTAAACACACATTAAACATGGCTTAATAGAGACAATTTCAAACACAAATACACAAATCAGCTTCACTATAACTTGCAGCATTCACAGACAAAGCACTTGTCTTTATCCGGACTCATTTTCCCCACAAATACAACATGCTAATGTTTTTAGCACAAGCCTATGGCATTTTACATTGTATAAATTAGCTTAGCAGCTAGCAGACTTCTCCACTACTTATATGAAGCCAGGGACAACAGCAACATTTAACCAAGGTAACATTACTTTAATTGGTTCCATTACAGCTCACAACAAAACAACTGTCTTATACTGAACATGTTTTCTAAACAAATACAACATGCTAATGTTATTAGCACAAGCCTATGGCATTTTACATTGTATAAACTAGCCTAGCGACAAGCAGAGATTTCCTCTGCTCATATGAAGTAAGGATAAATCACACACAAGCCTTAAAATGCTTTTTTGTGGAGGCTTTACTGTCTTCACAATGTATTGTTTCTTACCTGTGAAATTAAAGTAAATAAAAGCTTTGTTTCCACTGCGGGAAATGGTTTCAGCTTACAAATACAGACAGAGGTCTGCGTTGCCGCAACATGTAGTTACATTTCTAAGGAGGTGCATGTCAGGCTACAGCGTAGGGTAGGGCATCAATTTGATGAAGGAGTATAAATCCTGCGTAAGTGCGTGGTGTTTGCAGTGTACAACATGTAAGTGTGCTAATGTAGTATCCGATTTTAGATACAGCAAATGTCTTAGAATGATAATGTCATGATATAGAAAAGTGATCTAACAAAAGATTAGAGCAGTGTTGAGACGTCTGTGGTCATAATGAGAGGGACTCACAGGTTGATTGTCATCTGGTCCCACATAATGGCTAAAAAGACCTGAACCAAAGAGAAGAGGACCAGTCAAAGAGAGCGGCAGAGAGGCAGACGGACAGAGAGATGCAAGGCCTTGATCCCTGCCCCATCTGTCCTGCTTCTCGCAACTCCCTCTATCTCCTTCATCCCTCCCACTATGGTGGTCTCCTGTTTGCTTTGGTCTAAACCTACTAAGTCCCTCACCGTCCTAAAGCCTGAACAGCACGGAGGTGAGCTGAGTCACACCCTGGCCAACTGTGAGTGGAAGCTTTTAGCAGACGGATGGACGGATAAACAGAGAGACACAGAGACAACACCAGCAGAAACTTGAGGTCAGAGCAGGAGAAGATTTTTTTTCCTTTTAAATCCTAGTAATAACTCATGTAATATAACGACACGGTGCCCTTCTAATGACAGAGTATGTTGCAATTACATGACCTTTTCCGCACCCAAATAGAGAGTCTGTGATGTCACGGCGCCACAGCACAGATATTTTTATGTTCATCTGCGCAGAGCACGCTTGATAATTCTCAGGGATGAACACCGCAGCCGACACTTAACAACCTCTGGGTTGCTGTGACACAACACAACACCACTGTGATGGATAATGACTGTTGCCACGCACCAAAACAAAAAACTCACTCCAGCTGATAAACACTGTATTTTTTTATTTTCACAGCAGCATATCTGACTGTTTGGCCGGATAGCTCGCGCAAATTCATCTGTCTCTGCTCAGTGCCGTCTTCGCAGAGTAAAGATACAGATACAAAGTGTCTGCTGGAGTTTAAACAGATGGAGGGCCTCTACTGGGAAGGGCTTTTAAAGAGTTTTCTCGCGCAGCAAAATAGGTCCGTCTTAACAAGCCATTTATTTTCATATTCGATCTTAAAATTGTGGTTTCATTTAGAGACAGAACAATACCCGCTGTTAGAGGTAATTGTTTCCAAAGCATTCTCACTTCAGAATGGGTGAAAATATGTTCAAGATATTGCTTGACCTCGATAAAATCTTGAAACAATTTGATACGTATTGGAAACAACTGAAATTATCTGCTAATTAGCTTTTGGAAGATCATTTTTATTTGTTCTGGGAAAAAAATACGATTTTAATATTCTTTAATGGCTGAAGATATTTTTCCGTGCACACGCACACACACACACACACACACACACACACACACACACACACACGCACACACACACACACACACACACACACACACACACACAAGCTGCATGGCCCAAACAAGCCTGTCAAGGAGAGGCAGGGCGATGATGTCATCGAGCCGAGCCGGTGCATCACATCTGCGGCTGACCCGGTGATGTCGCCTGCGGTGAGCACCTGGCTGCTTTCACCACGAGAGAGCCATTACATGTCAGAGGGGTGCTTAGAGCGTGCCGTCATTACACACTCTCTCACACACACACACACACACACACACACACACACACACACACACACACACACACACACACACACACACACACACATATACACAGAGGCAGCAGCTGGTGTGCAACTCCAACTGGACAAAACAATAAAACTTGGAACATCACAATGCATTGGATGGTACAGAAACCTGGTAAATTTGGAAAGAGCTCTCCCTCGCTGTCTGTCTGCGTGTCTGTGTGTCTGTCTGTCTTTGGCACCACCCAGTCTCGGCTGCGATGCCACAGCTTTTACGCAGCACCAGCCTGACTGATGCCTTTTGCTCTGTGTGGTCCAGACGTAAGTCATCCAGGCCACTTGCTTCACTCTGTTTACTAGTGGGTTACTTCTTACACACACACACACACACACACACACACACACACACACACACACACACACGTCATCTCCCACTCTGTCTCCACAGGTCTGGTTCTGAGCTCCAACACTCCTAACAATTATCTTTGGTGTTAGCTCACAGATCGGGCACCTCAGAGTCTGGGGCTGTTACAGACGAAGCACATGCTGGCCTCGAATTGTGTTTACAAGAACTGGGGGTAAAGTGTGTGTGTGTGAGTGTGTGAGTGTGTGAGTGTGTGTGTGTGTGTGTGTGTGTGTGTGTGTGTGAGAAAGAAAAAAGTGCATGAGAAGTACGAGCAGAAGGCTAGCTTATAGTGTGCTACAGTCAGCAACACTTTAAAAGGAAGGCTTGTAGTGCTCTTCCCGCTACCGGATCATGTCCAGTGTCTACACACACAGAGACACAAGATACACTACAAACACACACACATACGCGGAGCCAGATGGACAGCAGTGCTAAGGCTTAGTTTAATGACAAAAGGACCCTCAATCTGGACACGGATTTATCACTCACTTTAAAGTCCATCTGCGAGAAGTTTGGACCGAAAACACAACTGCTCAGTCTCTCTGTCTTCCTCGGCTCGTGTTTGAGCAACTTAGCAACTCTCTCCCTCTCTCTGCAGACCCCTGCGCTTTCAAACACACACTGAGGTCCCATACCTCTCCTGCATCTGTAACAAATCTGAATGATGAATGTTTGAAGACAGGGGGTGGTTGGGAAAAAAAACCCCTCTCAGCCCGGTGGCGATATCATAGAGCCATGCAACCATAGGCTTTTATTTCCTGGGTTTTAGTGGTGTCCAGGGGCCTGGCAGCATGTGGGGTGGGGTGAGGGTGGGGTGAGGGGAAGCTGGGAGGCAGATAGACAAGAAGAGTGACAGCACGGAGATAGACTAGCTACCTATTTATAGCCCGGGCCATCTGCAGAGCTCCCTCTTGTCTTTGGTCATCCTGTTCACAAAGGCTTGGAGGCAGATTCCAGCAGCCCAGCGCCCAGCCGCTCCATTCACTATTCATTCCAGAGCCGGCAGCACCATATGGATCCGGCCCCACTGCTGGGCCCTGGCCGGCCTGTTTCTCCCTCTCTATCTCTCTCTCTTCAGATTGACGTGGTAATGAAGCCTGGGTGGCTTGCAAAGCGCTCTCCTTTCTTTTTTCCTCTCTTTCTCCCTGTGTCTTTCCCCTCTTCTATCTCAAAGACGCCGGGCTTGAGCATGACCGGACACCCCCTCCTCCTCCTTCCCTCCTGTTCCCTTCCTATTACTCTCCCTCCTCCTCCTCCTCCTCCTCTTGCTGTTCTCTCCTTCTGTCTTTCTTTATAAGCCGCCCAGACACTCCTCTCCTCCCTTTACCCACTCTCAGACATTCAAATGATCTCATTTCTTTCCCTGACACCTGTGAAGAGCTAATGTGACCTTAAGTGGCCAAGATGTTCTGTTGCCAGTCTCACTCTACACATGTAGCGCCTCCATCCCAATCAACACTGCTACATTACATCTGTATATATATATATATGTATAAATATATATTTATATATATATATCGAAGCAGCCATGAGTCAAAATCAATTTTTTTTTTAATATACATCAGTATCACATGTCAGCACAAAGGCTGGATACTCCCAGACCACATCCTCTTTTTTCAGCTCACATCCCCTTTCCAGCTTGACCATCTCACTTCAATGAGGCCAAACTGGCAGTAAAGTGGAAATGGAATCAGAGAAGGGGATTCCACACAAGGAAACTGTTAATGATGCTACAAAGCGCAGCCCCTTGGGGGAAGTAAGAGGACTGTGAAACTAAACCCAAACAGAGCTTCTGTCAGCCTCCCTCTATCCCACTTGGTCCTTTAGTCAGTGAACTAAAAGGACCACAGACTATTTTTATTTACTAATATGCCATTGTAATTAAACCCTGTTGGTGATAGGCCTCTAAACCGGTGCTCCCCGGTAAGAGTGGGTTTGTGAATGTGGGAGTCAAGAGACGTCAGGTGAAACTGGGTAAAAGGATAAAAGTGCCAAAAACTTTTAAAATTAAAAAATAGTCTTGTGATATTTTATATTTTTCATTTTGGCAACCAGCTGCATGAAAGGCCCAAAACCTTCATAGTATTTTCAAATGAGCCAACACATCCTTACTCTCAACTTGTCAAAAACCATTGTTTGCTCGCTGGCCCTACACGTCAAACTATGACACTCTAGGCACCCCTTCAGCATCAGTTTGGGATAGAGTCTCAATTTACACTTGTTACATGCATTGTTCTTTTCAAAATAAACTTTCATTTTCACAAGGTACAGTTCCTGCTTGTTAAATGTGTACAGTCTCTTTTACAAATAAAGCATAATTTTTTGGCTATAAATAAACTGAGCATAGCGTTACTTCAGGCAGGACATGATGTCCAGCTCAGCTCACATCCCAGCTACATCAGCTGATCTCAAACAGCCAATCAACTGATGGAGCAGCTGATTGATGGAAGGGAGTCAGCTGATAGATCACATGATTCCTTTCTATGCAACCAATTGACAAATCTCATTCATGGCCCCCTATTTAAACTGTTCTGGCCTGCCTATTGTTGCTGCTTCCTCTGCAAGCCACTTTGCAACCCGACTCCACCCCAGCTCCTCCTTTTGCTGTGTCTGACTCATCAGTGTCATTTCTGTTTGTCATTGATGCTGCTCTGTTCTGTTCCTGGGGGCCTTTGCTGCTGCTCTCCCTGCCCATGTGTTTCCATGTAGGCACATGAAGGGCAGGGAGGTTTGCTCTCTCTGCCTCAGGCTTTCCTTGTTTGCACATGGAAGGGCAGGGAGTTTTGCTCTCTCTGCCTCAGGCTTTCCACATAGGCGCATGGAAAAGGCTTTCTGCATAGGCCCTAGGAAAATCAGAGAGGCCCCAGGACAGAGTCATACCGCCAAATACTACAAATGGAAACTGAGTTTTCTTTGACTAAAGTGGTCCTGTCTGAACTATGTTTATTATTAACATAATATAACCTAGTGGCATAGCCCATCTGACGTTACCACAGCCCACTTGAAGGCACTTGAGTGTGCTTTGACCCGACTCCAGGGATGGTCCATCTCAGGCCAGACTCAGCACAACTCATCGTGTTTTAACTGGTGATGAAAACACAAATCAAAGAGGCATAGTTTGACTCAGTGCATCCAAAAGTGCCAATGGAAGAGATCTAGTAGTTTACTTTGAGCCAACCCCACATACATTGTTGTGTCATGTTACAGCCTGCTGCCGTACACAGTCACTCAAGCGCGAAATCCCAACTAAAAAAAGCCCCAAACAAATGCACTATTTACTACTATTTGAGAAACGTTTGCTAAAAAAACAAAAAATACAGTGCCCAGCCAAGTGTTGAGTGTATTTGTCACCTGTTTTTAAAGATTTACTTTTTTGATTAGAGTCATTGGGCTTGAGAAGTCAGAAAGTACTGAGAGATGAACTAATTCATTGGTTTTGGCCTTTTCATTTGTTGACAAAAACAAAAATATACAATATTACCAGACCATCCTTTGGAGTAGAAATAGACCACTTTTTTGCTTGAGTTTATTATTATTATAAAGTAACTGTTGATTGCACAATGTAATGGCTATAGAATAATGACACCATCTGTGTTTAGGTTCCCTATAAGACTCACTCTTATTATGCAATTCTGTCTGCCAACAGGTACAGTCTCCTGGGAAAGGAAGTGCGTCAACTGTTGGCAACCAAAGGATAGAGGATAGTGTTTTTGTTTTCCCCGGTAGCTATTGGTAGCTATTCCCAGTTACCAAAGAGTATCAGAGTAAGGTCCTCACAGATACTATCCCCAGTAGCAGAAATGCAGACTGAGGAACACACAAAGTAACTGTAAAAACTGGTGGTTTCTAGGCTCTAAGAATGGAAAGCAATGCAGTTGTCTTTGCAACAGCAGCACCAAGAAAACTACCTGGAGACGCTAGATGGGAAAACTTCAACACTTTATTTTGTTTTACTGGCATTTAAATTATTATATTTTAATGAAAAGCAATCAAATTTACTGCAGTTTCAACCTAGATGTTCACACCAAATCCATGCTTCACTTGGCCACAGAGGAAAACTACGGTTTATTAAAAAAATGTTTGGGTCTGACCATCACTTCTTCCAGCTATGATAACATGGTACTCACCAAGTAAAAACTGAGATCAGGGCACAGCACTACCATTAAAGAAAAGGGATCCTGAGGGGCGACAAACACAAGCGGTCAAACAGGTTGTAGACATGTGGAAGAGAAAACAAATTACAACCTGTCTTATCTCCTTTTTGGTCACGTTTCCTGCCCAGTTGGACCCACTGTGTATTGATAACTGAGAATGAATGCCTAGAGCCATTAATAAATTTATTTTCCTCTAAGACAAGCCATTATCTAGTCCATTAGACTGTTGTATAAATCATAATGGGAGCTGCAACTCTGATTAAAAAAAAAAAAGAAAAAAAAAAACTTGGCTTTTGTTTAAATCTCACCTCCCTGAACAGAATGATGCCTGCATATTTATCAAACTCTGCCAGCACCGAGAGTTTTACCTGCTAATTGCAGAGGGAGAGGAAAAATAACTGCGGCTGTGTGTATTTCTTGCGGTCATATTTTTAGAAGATAGATAACGTTAAAAGTGCATTAGTAGGCGTAGGTATCATTCCTCAGTTGTAGTGTGGCATTCACCTTGGGATCTGTGGAGCCTGAGGCCTAGGCCAGCCTAGTTAACCATGCATGCTGTGCTGGGCCTAACCTAATTAGGTGCCATCCCAATGTCAACACTGCTGCGTTCAGCGCCTGATAAAAGACAAGCCTTTTCCTTCTCTGCTCACACTGTGAAAGGGCTACAAAGAGCCGGGTTAGAGAGATCCTACCATCTGCAAGCTCTGTGTGTGTATTTGTCTGTGTGTGCGTGGCTGTGTGTGACGCATGCATGCTGTCATTTTGCTTTCAACTTTCAAACGTTTGCTGCGAAATGTAGGAAAATAAAGCCTCTGCAGGTTCTGTGACCAACTTCTTTATCTGAACAGGAAACTGGCGGTGACGACTGAACATTTAAATCAAGTCTATAGCTGCTTCTGTGACAAGAAACCATCATACTACCTAACATAATCACCTCCATCTTACTCACAGTAGCTAATGTACTTCACACATACATCCACATACAGCTGTGTCGCTTTCAGCGCTGATTTCATGCCATGTGTATTTTGTGAATCCACTCCCACTTCAAGTCTGTGTGCGCTCTAATTTCATACCAATGCGTTTCATTATTTTTATTTTACCTCACATCCTCAGCATCATTAAAGCAAACAAACATTTTGCACAGAAATCCCAATTAGGGCCGATCAAATATGGCTCCTCGAGCACGGGAGGCACACGCGTACACACACCCAGTGTTGCCTTTTTAATGTGTCGTCAAACCATCCGCTAATTCCATTTATACGGATAAAACACTCTCACAAATAGATTACCTGCTACATACGATCCCCTCTTTCACTGTGAAATTGTGGCACAGAGCCACATCCTCCCACTGCTTCATAGTCCATTAAAATACAGATGAGAGTGTTTTACAGCCTGGGCCAACAGCAACGCCTCCCAGCTAATCCACCAACAAACACAAACATCAGATGAATTATCTGTAATGGAGAGGACTCTGTTCTGGCACCGCTGACGGAGAAATGAAACAAAACATGAGTTTATTTTGGTAAATATTTGGATTTCATTTTGATTCTGCTTTTCATGTACGTAATTAGCTGGCAAATATAGATCTGTATAGAAATCCTTGCTTTTTCATCAAGAGGGTGTTGGTGTCTTTAGGTGTGCTTCCAGCAGTTCTTTTCAGAACTGCTTCATGCGTAAACTAGATATGAGAGGAAAGTTTCTTCGCTTTCAGCATTTGAAGAGTTTGTCAACTTCAGCGTCTAAAAATGCACTTTAAGAGGAGAAATCCGCTCTCTGAATCCTCCATCCATCCGTCTATCCGTGGCCAGCAGCACACTTGACAGTTTCACTGGCTCAGGAGCCAAGCAAACAATGCTGCTCTGACAAGCGAATCTCTCCCGTGTCGGAATCTCATCTACTTAAAGCACTATTTATTCAGCACACATCCTTTTAATGCTGAATCTTGGCAACGGCGCATGAAATCCAGCACCTTAATTCCATTAGCTTGTTACTCCAATAAGTCCCAATAATCTAAAGCTAACTGCAACACATACACAGACCCTGGAAATACACAAGCCATAGCTGCTCCCTCTGGGGCATTTTTAATAACACTAATAGCCTTTAAAGGTTGATTCATTCGACTGATATCAAAGTAAATGGCCACATTAACCTGTGTTGGCTGCGACTAAATGTAGTGGAGCTTGTCACAGCCAGAAAGTAAAAAACTGGTGGCAATATGAATCACAGCAGGTTTTGAGGATTTAATATAATTACATCACAAAGATTTAAAGATGCCACAGCTGAAGAAAGTTGTTATTCAAATGCTTTTTTGTCCTCTCCCGCTGCTGCTTAGTTTCCCACCATCCTGAATGAACCGCCTTATGCTTGATCATAGTCCGCGCACAGGGCTGAAGCTATTGTCGATAAGAGACTGAAGCTTCTCTTCAAATGGGGGCTTAGCAAGTGCCGTTCAAAGAATCTGCTCTTTATTTCAAAAGTGACTCGGCTTTTGTTAGTCAAAGTGTGGAGAGGGTCCTTTAAGACCCAGGTGCCCTTGGTGGGAAAGAACAGATAAAACTGGTAAAAGTGAGAGAGGCAGAGAAACTGAGACAGGAAAAAAAATACGGACAGAGAAAACGATGACGGCGCGAGACAGATAATCTGAGAGGGAAAGAGAAAGAGAAAGTAATAGGGATATTAAGAGCATGCCAAAAGAGAAAGGCATGAGAAAGTCTGTGCTGGTAGGTCTGATCCTACGTGAGCCGATGAGATGGGTGGCGGGTGAGGAGGGGTGAGAGATAAGAGCCAAAGAGGATTAGGGCCGTGAGAACCTTTGTTGTTGTGATCAGTTAAAAGCACTGGCTCTCAATGATCCACCTGACCACTTCAACGTGCTTACAGCAGCAAATCTGCATGTGAGGGACGACAAGACATCTTCAGCAGCTCTTTGAGACAGAGCGGTCCATGCGCGGCCACGTCTGCAGCTGTGGGGACACATTTTTGACCACTGTTCATTCAAAAGTCTCTACGAAGTGCACAAGTCTGGAAATAAAAGTGTCACATTGCAGTGTAAATGGAGAAAACCAACACATTCACTGATGGATGATCCCAGGTTGTGTTTGAAATCATCCCTGTTCACCATAGAGCTCACTATATCGCGTATAAAAAGTAATTGAAGAAAATGACCAATGGTTTATCAGCTGTAATATGTGTGTAAAAAAACAACTTTGACACTTTCTCCATGATACACCTCAAGGCAAATGTATTTCCCTATTAGAGAAATGGGGGTGTGGCAGGATTGCCAACAGCGGGCAGGTGCTTGACAATTTAGTGATTCTGGTTCACTAGCACAGGCATGGTGGTAAAAACAAAATTGGCAGGTGCACATGTGTCATGAATCCGATAGTAATTATGTATGTACACTTATTTTGTGCGTAAAGTAAGAACTTCTCTGCACATGCATGTTAGTGAAAGAGGCCCAGTGTGGATTCTGGAGGGCTTTGCAACTTTAGTGGAGTTTGCTCCCTGTTTCTTGCTGGGCAGGTAATGTACAGCAGGTTTTTAGAACTTCTTCACTGAAAACGACTGCCCGCTGTGGACAAAAATGACGCAATGAGAACGGTGTGAGTGAGTAAAGCTGTGGGCCGTAAAACCAAAAGCTAAGAGATGCTTAAACACTCTGTAAAGCCAAGAGAAACTGGAGACAGTTATCTATGGGTTTGTCACTATGAGTTACCTCTTTTACAGTCATTTGATCCATTGTTAATATAAAAATATTGCAGCTGTAAACGTGACAACTTTTAGGTCAACATTATAAATAAAGGATCCAGTATTCCCTCCAGAAATGTATTCCTGGCAGTGTGGAGAGGGCATTGAAACAGTGTTGAGACTTTCATGTTGGAAAATAAATCAGTAAGACCTTATTTTACTGGTCCATAATTTCCTGGGAAGTTTCCTGGAAGGAGCTGTGTAATCTGGTACTGATTACAGGGAGAATGGAGACAAAACTGGAGACAGTTGTGTGAATTTAAATCCCCTTTTACACTGCCTCTTCAAGGTGAGAATGTTGCGCAGGTAAGCTGGATTTATACTTATGCATCAGCTCTATCCAGAGCCTACACTGTAGCCTACACACGTGGCCCACGCCGTTGTGAGCATTTATACTTGTGCTATGGTGTGTCTGTGTCACTCTGCAGTTACACCTCCAGAACACTAGTCGGTGGCGGGGTTTCTCTGAAGTGCTGCAAAGTTTGGTTGATTCAAAACACACATTAAACACAAGTACCCGAATTAGCTTCACTATGACTCACAGCATTCACAAACAAAGCATTTGTCTCTTCCAGGACACAGTTTCTCCACTAATACAACATGCTAATGTTTTTAGCACAAGCCTGTGGCATTTTACATTGTATAACTTAGCCTAGCAGCTAGCGGGCTTTTCTGCTATTCATATAAAGCCATGGACAGCAGCAACATTTAACAAAGGTAACGTTACAATATTCGGCTCTGTTACAACTCAAACTGTTCACTGTTCAACTGTCTTTTACTTAACACATTTTCCAAACAAATGTAACATGCCAACATTATTAGCACAAGCCTATGGCATTTTAACATTGTATTAATTAGCTTAGCGGCTAGCAGACATTTCCTCTACTCAAATGAAGCCAGGATAAATCACACAAGACTTAAAACGCTATTTTGTGGAGGCTTTATTGTCTTCACAATTTATTGTTTCTCATCTTTGACATGAAAGTAAATAAAGCTTTGCTTCCACTGAAGGAAATGGCTTTTCTTAGCTTACAAAAATAGACAGGAGGTCTGCATCGCCGCAACGTTTAGTTATAATTCTGCGGAGATGCACGTCAGGCAACAGTGTAGGGTGCGGTGTAGGCTCGACGTTGACACAGAGCCTAGGCTATGCCGTAGGTACGATGTTGATTCAACACAGAAGTATAAATCCTGCATTATTTTGCCTCGTCATACTTTATAAAATGTACAATCACAGAATGGGGGCACAGAGCTGTGTCACCTTTAAGGCAACAGTGGAGGTAGTAACAGTGCCAAATCCACATCTGTATAAAAGTGAGTGTGATGTTTTGAAGACATGTTATGTGTGCAACCCACCGCCGGAGATTTAAAAAGCAGCAGGCAGCAGTTAGCAACAAAATAAACCTTTAGTGTCAAACTTTACAAGAAATCACAGACTTTCCATGGAAAACTGCTCTATTCAAATAAAATTATTAAATAAAACTATAAAGTATAATACATTCAAATTATGTTAACAATCTATCTATAAAAATACATAAAATTGCCTTTATAATAATTGTAAAATACTGAATGAGACATAGATTGAATTACTTCGGACACAGCCCCAGTTGAAAATCTGGACTTGCTGGAGCACTACATTTTTCACACTTGCTCTGTAAACAATAAATAATGCTTCAAAGACAGTGGAAAGCATCTTGGCAGTGATGGTGTTAAGCTGTTGGCTTAGAATAGAGTAGATTTAAGTGTTTTTCTATCGTGTTGGCATGTCTGTGGGGATGGAAGATTTCTGCAAAATGATCAGAAAAATGCTTGTGGGATTTTGATATAGTCTTTAGTATAGACATTTTCTTTAGTATGGCCATGTGTAACCCTCTGTTGTGTTCTTTTAATGTTGATTCTGTGTTCCTGGTCCAAAATAATCACACTATTAGAGCTGGTTATAAATAATAAATATAATGTCACCTATGTTGTGTTAGATCTTTTTATCAGTTTAAGTTCTTGGTTTGAACCTCCTTCTGTTATTTATGGTCTGTAGGCCTCATTGACCTGAGCTAATACAAGCATAATAATAATGTACAAATTATTTTGACTAAAACAAATACTCAGATGAAACATTGTGCTATTTATCACAGACTACTTCATGTCAGCGTTTAACAAGGGCATTTGTTTTGAAACCAATTCAAATTTTTAAATAGTGGCACAAAATAACATCTGGTGTGTTCCCGCTCAAAACTGACCAGTATGATTTTATTAGTAAAGAGAGGACAGAGGCCCAAAACTACACATAATAATTTAACCATATTACCAAATAATGTCTGAACACATTCTTTCTCTAATGCATCCTCACTGTCAGTTTCCTGGCCTCTCTCCTCCTCACCAGTGTCATGAGCAAAGGTATGATCAAGAGTCTCTCATTCAGCATGCCGTTTAGTTGCCTTGCTGCCACAGAATGAATTGTGAGAAAGGACGCTAAAAGCTGTGAGAAAAGTTACATATATTATTGAAACAATGTTGGGATTATTGGTGAGAATTGCCAACAGGTGTGGCTCCCGTGGAGGTTGCAATGGAAGCCAAGAAGGGGAGTGAGGTGTGTGCGTGTGTGTTTTTGCTACATAATGAGGACCATATGTTTTTAACCAACAAAGTGAGGACACTTTTGGAAAGTGAGGACATTTTGGCCAGTCTTCACTTCTTCAAGGGCCTGTTTGAAGGTTAACACTTGGTTTTAATGTTCAGGATAGGGTTACAGTAAAGGTTGAGGTTAAGCGATCTACCATTAGTCAGTGTTGGGCTATCAGTAAGTGTCTCTTGCCCTAGTTTTTGTGCTGTGTCCCACACTGTTGGCACTTGTCTGCCCGTGTCAGCTTTCTTTTAAAGCTATTTAGCATGTTGAACTGGCGTCAGAGACCGCGGAGCCCTTTGGTGAATTAAATCGCTCTAAAGTCAAGAGGGGTGAGATCAAAACAAAGGGGTTATATTAGGAAAGGGGGGGGGGGGGGGAGTAACAGTGTCTTTAAAGTACTCTTAAGGCCCTGACATACCAAGCTGATGGCTGGCAGTGAGCCCCGCACCATTGGCACTAGTCAGTCCTGTTCAACTCTTGGCGGCTTTTTTCAGCTGATTCAACATATTTAATCAACATCGGAGACGGCAGAGCCCGTCAGTAACGAAATCGCTCTGACTGGTAGTTCAGCTCACTGCACAAGAAGAGAAATGAAAGTGAGGAAAGTAAACATATGGCTAAAGCTGAGAGGCGTAAGACGAAAACAATTTGTTATATTAAATTAGTTTTGATTTCTTAGCCCTCAAGTTCTTTGGCAGAAACGGTTCATATTTGTTTGAGTTACTGTTCGCTGTGAGTAAATATTCCTCATTTACTAACTGGCTAACTTGCGTTTTGAATCTATCCTGTCAGTCTTCCGGTTTCCCTTTTCAAATGACAAATACAGACTATTGCTACCTGCTAGAACAGTTACTTCCTCTCACATAGGTGCAGGACATATGTGCTGGTTAGCTGTAGCCTTTGTGATGTGTTCAAGTGGAACTTTTTGTCCAAGGCACAGGCGATATGAGGCGATCTTTATATACAGTCTACGGTCACTACTAGTTCTTTGGTGTTGGTTCATTGTATCTGTGCCCAAAGGGGCATTGTGTCGGTGAGGGGCCTAAACATTAATTGTAGTCCCACTCATTAATTACTAGTGACCTTACATTTTTGACTGAGGACACCACGTGTGTACAAAAGTTAAATAAACCACTGAAATTTAATGAAACTGTACAAAATGTATTTTGTGTTCAGACACCCTGTATGGACAGATTAATGAAACTTTATGACAATCAGATTAAATAAACTACATTTTTCAGAGAAAAAAAACTTGTGAATCGGTCCAACTTGACCAGAACACATCAGGAGGATTAGAGCCCACAGAAGCCAAAAAAGAAACTATGCCATCCTCTGTTGTATAATCTTGTTCAGAAATCTCAAGGAGTTATGAATGTGTGCATTACACCAGAATACTATTTGTTATGGCAGCACCTAGCAGCTCATAGCCTACTGGTGCAGCCTTTCTCCAAACACCAGATACATAATTTACCTCAGTAGAAACAACACAGGCATGGGTGGTCAGATGGGCATATAGGACAGAGCAATGAATCAGCCCCGACGGACCTGTTCTCTGTTTTCACAGAAAGGACTGTGTTTCCTACATTAACTCTCTCTTCCCTCTGCGCTGTATAAATAGATAAAGATTGAGTAAGAGCAAGATGACTGTGGTCAGAGGCTTTAGGGTTATAAGGAAGTAGGCTCTGCTGCAGTACAGAGATACAGCAGAAGGAAACAGAGTTCTGCTGAAGTGGAGAGCTCAGTCCTAAATGTTGTGCTCTTATGTTCCTGCTCTGCTCTGTCTGCACGGGTCTGACGGGGTCACTATAGTGGATCATGACCTGAATACTGCCGAAGCCCTGGAGCTGGTGGCACCAGCTCTTCAGAAGTTCAAATATAGCCTAGTAATAACATAAGTGCTTACTCAGAGGAGATTTATGCATCACTAAATTGAAATAGGGTGCACCACACAATATTGCTAAATATTCACACTCAGTAGGTGCCAGGTATAGCTACCTCTCAGCTAATGTAACTGAGCTAACTGGCAAAGTTAATGTTAACTTGCTGACATATCACCCATTTAGAGTGAGAAATAAAAGAGTTAAAATGAAATATTGTCGACACATCTGACTCAACAATTATGTAAACGAATTACATTTCACAAAAATAAGTAATACAATATGCTTGGAATAACAACATTACAGTACCCCAATAATGCCTAAATTGCCTATTAATGTTGGCTAGGTTAGCATAATCGGATATTTCCCCTCAATTTCTTGTGAAAAACAAACTATATGGTGAAATAATTATTTTAAGTCACTGCATACTTGCATTAACCCTTTGAAACCTGAGCAAATTGGTTTGATTTCTTTCAAAAACATGGGGACAATGAGCAACCTGAAAGAAATGGCCCCAAAATTAGCAAGAAATTTGTAAAAAGTTACAAGAAAATAGAAAATAAAGAAAAAAAAGTTTTTTTAATTTGTTTTTTTAGTGTGCTAAAAACAAAAAAAAGTGTGTGTACATTTTTCTGTAACATAATTTTGAAGATAAAATTATAACAATTCTAAATTTATTTTTTTGGACATTTGTCACTGTTTCTTTCGTTTTTGTTTTTTTTCCTCATAACCCTCCTCCTGTTTTTTAAGCTAATTTTTAGGTCCTTTTCTCTTCACATTTTACTAATTTCTTGCAACTTGTGGGATATTTATTGCCAGGTTGCTCATTGCCTTTTCCCCCCTATGTTTTTGAGCGAAATCAAACCAATTTGCTCAGGTTTCAAAGGGTTAAATAGTTTAAATAGCTTGTGAAGGGTGTCCAAATGCAGCACAAAACTGATGGCGATCCAGGTTTCAAAGGGATAACCGAGGATTACGTGTCAATTTAAATCCTTAGAAGTGTCATTTTTGATAGTCATGCTTCAGCTTGTGATGTTACGGTGACTTCCTGTTTGTAGTATGCTATAAAAATCAACTGTTATTACAAAGCTGACAAAACAATCTCATCACAAGGGCCATTTAATTGTTATTCCAGAGCTTTCAATCATATCACGTGATTTTCCTTGGCAAATGTAGTGTTCCGGGTTGTCGTGGAATTGTTCAAATCTCCAATTCCTCTGAACACTTTATGGACTTCTTGTCCATTTTGGCTAAAGGGTCACTCTGGAACAGCTAAAGAGACCTTGTGGTGAGCCTGTTTTGTGTGTCACTGGTTCAAAAGGTCAAGAAAGAACTTTCAATAGCAACATATTTCCGATGATTTTAAAGGAGACGTACAAGACCTTCCGAGCAAATCTATGATTCAGAGTCTTATTTGGGTTGTCTGCTATCAGTCCTAAACATGCTAAGCCAGCAGCTAACAGCTAACAATACCTACAGAATGAATAGCCTTAACAACAGTGACAGTGCTGACAGAGATAATGGTGTAAACCATAGGGGGGAACGGCTACGATTTTGCTACAACACTGTGGGTTGTAAGCAGTAACCACTGTATGGGCGCAGTGCAGAGCAGCAGCAATTGGCTTGCCAGTGGAATACACAAACAGAGAGACTCATATCATGCACACGCCTACGGACTGCCTACCACAACAACAAACAAAGAAGCTAAGATTACAACACACACAGGAGGAGTGTGACCTCATTCTCTGGTCAGGATGCCATTAATCCATCATATCTTTATATAGCAAATCATTTTTTGCTGCTGTATTAATGTTCTGGAGGTAATAAACAGCTTCTTCTTTGAACATAATAGTAGTGTAACTCTTTGTTTTGGTGTTAAATACAAAAATAAAAAACTGTGAAAGAGCAGTGATGAACATTTGCAAGCTTCCTGAAATGAAATGTAACATAAGAGTTGATTATTTGACACACACCATCTTCAAGACACACACATACACCGAAAAAAACATGTCACCACAGAATCCAAGAAGTCTCAGGCCAAGGTGGTATCAGAAGCTAGTTTCAGGTCTCGTATACATTCTCAATTCCCCTTGGAATAGAGGAACCTGACCGCCTGCACACTGGGATAGAAACGACACCAACGTCATCACTTTGCTCACCAAAGCTCCTGTCAGAGATGACGAGCAAAGGCCCAGTGAAATGGCATTATATTGACTGACTCACTGGTCATTAACACCAAATGTTAATGCTGATCATTTTCTGCAACATAACTCCGTGACAGATAAGACACCTCCGTTCTCTCTGCCGCATCAAAATCTGATCTGATTTCAACAATCATCCTCTGACAGTACGTGCGACTGGAAACCACACTGTCATACTCCCTGTGTGAAAGTGGAGATATGCAGATATCTGATTACTGGGGTACAGGCTGCTAGCTGCAGTGACAGCTGTGCCGCCGTGATAGGTGGGCGACACAGCAATGTTAACGTGTGATTGTATGCCAACGAGCAATATTGCCCAAAAGTTAAACTGCAGCCAACTTTTCCACACTGCCAACTGGTTGGTGGTTGTCACGCTGGCCAAAAGATCTGAGTGGTTCAACTCTAACGGAAAAATAAGTTGATTTTTAACAACTTCGGATGACTAGTTGCTCGAGTTGTCTAGTTCAGGTTCTTCATTCATGTATCATATGCATAACAATTAGAGAGAAGTCATCACTGGCAACAAAAATACTTGAGTCTGAGGTTCCTCATCAGGTTAAAATGAGGTATAAAGTAAAACATAGGATGAAGGCAAACTGTAAACAGGAATGTAGTAAATGCATATGCATAATGATAAGTATAAACATACAGTCTCTATGCATATATATAAGAATAAAGTAAAAGTAAAATAAATGTGTACAGTGAGCTCAAGAGTTCAACAGTCTTAAGGCCTGCGGGATAAAACTGACCCTGAGCCCGTCTACACTGTAGTTGCAGGGTAGAGCATAATATATATTTTCGTGGCTCAGCTGTCCACCTCCATCCTCCACCTCCTGTCTCATCTCCTGCAGCCAGCTGTGTGTTGTGGAGGAGTGGTGTGTGCGGGGCAGAGGAGGACCGGCCTCCAGGGAGGCTTGGAGTGGCCACTCCACGACCAGCCTGGAAGGCACTCGGGCAGCCATGGTGCCTTTGTCTCCCAGTCCAATCTGGCCACATCATCTCTCCCATCCACCCATCCATCCATCCATCTCTCCCAGTGCTTCCTGCCTGCCCGTGCGCCTGCTGCAGCCTCTCACGTTACAATAGAGCCAGGCCTTGATGGCTGTTGCTCAGAGAGCAGAGAGAGTCCCATCTGGACCACAGGAGAGACTGAAGAGAGGCGGGAGGTGGACAGGGAGGAGGACAGCGACAAACCAGATGTATTTTAGTCAAGGCCAAAGACCAATTGAATCAGAGCTACTTTGTACCTGGATGCAGTCGTTTTCATTTTTCACAAAGAAAAAAACAGATGAACTAATACTGATTAGTGATTACGGCTGTTTCACAGAGTTTTTCATGATTACAATGTCCAGTGACACTCAGACTACCTGCAGAGATCTGAACGTTGACTAACTGTTTACATGTCGTAAAACTTTAGTCAAAGCCGAGTCCCAGTTAAACGCCCAGTCCCTTTTACTAGCCCAGTGTGGCTACACATTTCAACAAATAAAGGCCTGTCTCAATTAGACGCCTGTTACTATACAGTGTTACAGCTAACCCTCTGCCTGTTGCAATTAACCTTACCCATGAGGTACGTTGTAACATTTCACGTCCACTTCTCAGTGCAATTGTAGAAGAAAGGTAAGTTCTAGTTCATACAACTGCGCTCAGACAATGGGAGGGCATCTATGTCGCCCAACAGGAGGGACTGTGCAGTACAACAGAGATCTACTGAGTTTGGTAGATCAGTCTTCTCTGTTAGAGCTACAAACTATTGGAACTAACTAACAAGTGAGAAAAGACATCATAAGCAACAGCTTTGTTGGTTTTAATTTAAGATCAATTAAATCATCGATGTAGCTATGGCGTAGGCTCTGTGTTGACATGGAGCCTACGCCGTAATCTATGCCGTAGCCTGATGTGCACCTCTCCAGAAATGTAACTATGTCACGACGACACAGACCTCCTATTTGTGTCTGTAAGCTGAAACCATTTCCCTCAGTGGAAATTGAGCTTTCATTTACTTTAATTTCACAGATAAACAATAAATTGTGAAGACAACAACGCCTCCACAAAAATAGCATTTTAAGCCTTGTGTGTGATTTATCCTGGCTTCATATGAGCTGAGGAAATCTCTGCTTGTCGCTAGGCTAATTCATAAAATGTAAAATGCCATACGCTTGTGCTAATAATGTTAGCATGTTGTATTTGGTTGGAAAACGTTTAGTATAAGACAGTTGTTTTGTTGGTGAACCTTGTGAGCTGTAATAGAGCGGCTTTTGTAACGTTGCCTTTGTTAAATGTTTCTGTTGTCCCTGACTTCATATGAGTAGAGGAAAAGTCTGCTAGCTGCTAGGCTAATTTATACAATGTAAAATGTCATAGCCTTGTGCTAAAAGCATTAGCATGTTGTATTTGTGGGGAGAATGTGTCCAGATTGTGTTTGTCTGTGAATGCTGCGAGTTATAGTGGAGCTGATTTGTGTATTTGTGTTTGAAACTGTCGCTACTAAGTCGTGTTTAATGTGTGTTTTGAATCAACTAAACTTTACAGCACGTAACAAAAACCACAACGTCAACTAGTGTTTTGAAGGTGTAACTGCAGAGTGACACAGACACACCACCGCACAAGTATAAATGCTCACAACCACGTAGGTGACATGCATAGGCTACAGCGTCGGTTCTGCCACACGAGTATAAATCCCGCTTAACCCTGGTGCAGCTAAATAGCTGTGCACTGTCCCAGTTTAACAAATAAATAAATAAATGGGAAAAAAACAATAATTGTTTCTTGTAGCAGAGATGTGCATGTTGTTAACATAAAACAAAAAATATATAATCTCAAACACTTTTAATAACATTCAGCTCACACTAAAATGTGTTACATTGTGCCCCACTCTCCCCTATTTTCATAGGTTCTGGGACATTGTAATTGGCTTTTTTCCTATTCTCTGACATTTTATAGACACCACAATTACCCAATTCATAAAAAAATAACTGGATGGTTAAAAGATGATAAAAAATAATCTTAGTTGTGCACCAGACAATGTAAGCACCAATAAATGTGGCTAATAAGAAAGTATGTGCCAGATTTCAGCTGCCTCTTCACCCCCCTTTCTGCATTTCCTCCTGGTGTCACCACACCGCTGCTGTTTGGGGGTGTATAACAGCAGACCACGCCCCACAGAGTCGACGCTGCTACAAGAGTCCCTGCGCCACTCTTTGATGTGTACACTCCTCCACGCGACAGGCGCGTGGCAGCCCGGCGGAAGAAGAGTAGAGCGCGAGACTTTGCACTACTTTGGGACGGTGCAGGGTAAAAATATTGATTTGCGGTACTCGGCTGGTGTTACTGGGAAGGACACGGACTGTGAACCAAGCGGAATTCAGGGTATTTTGTATAAAATACGCGGTTTGTAGAGGCAGGGGTGGGAAATATAAAAATTAAATCAGGGCACAGAGCAGAAATGAAGTGAAAAACACCTCGACTCTGTCTCTCAGCACGCTTTAATGCGAGCTTATCTCACTTTTTAAGGTGTTTTTAAATCTTATGCACGGTTAAGCTCTAGTTTCCAACTTTTAATAGTCGCAGTTTACAGTTTCCTATCGACAATTCCTGACTTTAACAATTAATGACTTTAACCTCAGCACAGGTCACACAAAAACTTTATTTTCTGTCATAAAAATAATTTTGGCATAACTAAAAAATAAATCATTTCAGCTCGGCCTAATATTTCCTCGGGGACTGCAGGGCGGAGGGTCTACTTGTTGACCGGGGCGCAGACAGTCCGACGCCGGGGCTGCAGGGCGCTCTGCAGCCGGCTGGCAGCTCCGCTTTGTTCTCTAAACCTTATCTCCTCAACCCAAACTAATAGGCTGCTGACCGGGAAGAGAAGGGGGGATATGAAGGCTTGTATTTGTTCAACTGAGGGGCAAAAGAAACTTTGGGCAAACTTCTAAAAATGACTCGTGGCTCTTGACTTGTGCGTGGGCTGCGTGGGAAAAGGCGTTTTTGGTCACCAACGTTTTTTTTAGGTTCTCGCCCCATAAAGTTTGCAAGGCATATGGTGAATAAATAAATACATTTACAGGGCCATTCATACACTTTGACAGCTTTACTACAGGGTCAACTTCAGCTGAGGGTGGCCATCATGCTGAAACATCTGGAAACAAGTATTAAACATGTCTGACTGTATTTTAATGTACGACATGTCTCAGGGCAGATTGAGTCCTCCCTGGATAAACAAATAGAGACAAAACTTAGAGTTCAGCTGTTCAAGTAACCTCAATGATTTAAAACCTTTAAAAACATTTAGATAAATCTGTTAATGAGTGAAAATATCTTTCAAGTTGACTTCTTCTACTTCCTGTCAATCTTAAACCTTAATTAAGACTGTTTCTCAAACCCAAACTGACTGACTGAAGAGTGGATTTAAATGGTTTAATTTCACAAAACAAAAAGATGACATTCATTTGGCACCATGAAGTAGCCTAAAGAATATGACAGTGAAATTGATGCAGCAATACTGCAGTGTATAAATGCCCAATTGCATGTAAAAGTACACTTAAAATGTAACTTAGTGGGATTTTATTAGCAAAAAAAAAAAATACACTCAAGTTCCTGTGAGTGTCATACTTTAAGCACATATATTAAATTGATTTATTATTATTTATGGTCCATAAAGGTGTGAGTGTTTTATTGTGGTAAATGTGATGTGGAGCTCATTTTAACAAGTGAGTTTTGTATTAAGACAGTGCATTATATTTTATTAGGTCATAATGTTTTATGTAGAATCTGTGAGGTTACTGGGAACTACATTTATCACTGTAATTGGGTAAGAAAAGTAGCCTTATGTGTGATAAAAAGGAAATAGGAGGTGTAAAGTACAAGAATCAAATGTGTACAGTACTTGAGTAAATGTAGCTGGCCACCACGGAAGAAGAAATCCGCAGCGACCCACATCCCGCGTCCCAAAACTTCCCCGGTTCGGCCCCCGGGTTGATCAGCTGAGAACCACCTCTGATTGACAGCCCCGAAACCCCGTCTCCATGGAAACCGCCTCAGCGGCGCCGCGAGGGCTGGCTCGAGGGCTGCTGTGAATGGGGTGACGTCACGGCGCCGGCGCCAGAGAGTCTGCTGCTCCAAAGACAGAGAGCGAGAGCGAGGGGAGAGAAGGAGGGAAAGGGAAACAAGGAAGAGGAGAGGAGAGGTAGGGGTGAGGCTGCTGCTGCTGCTGCTGCGGCTGGAGGTAGTGGAGGTGGAGGTTCGCGCGGCTTCGCACCGACGTGCTCTTGCGCCAATTCATCACCTTTCCTGTCAGGCATCAGTCATGGGCGTCGCGCGAAAATGTACACAGCTGTGGGAGCGAAAGGAAGACGGGGAGAAAATGGAAAAATCCAATTGCACCAGATGTGGACACAGACTGCAGGAGCTCCAGATTATATTAGAAATGCATAAAAAGGCAGGATCGCCAGACAGCTGAAGGAGAAGCTGTCCGTGCCTGCTGAAGAGAACCGCGCGTAAAAACACAATGACACAGATGGTGTTTTGCTGGATTTTGGAAAATACTGCAAAACATTTCACTGACATTTTCTGCGACTGGGAGGCAAAAATCATCATTAGATAGATTATAGTAGGTCAGAGCAACTTACTTTGTCCTCATCATCTCTGCTCTGTGCTTTTTAGAAAGATCCTACTGCCTCTGCAGCCTGTGCTCTCCAAACTGCGTCTCTTTTTGTCCATACTTCGCCTTTCAGGATTTCCTTGATGGTGTCTTTCACACGAATTGTCCTGCAAAAATAAAACCAGAGCATCAAACTCATCTTCTCCTCCATCCTGAGTGTTCATACGCCCCCCCCCCCCCCCCCCCCCCCCTCTTTAAAAACACGCTGATTTGATTTTTTTTTAATCGAGGAAATGTAATCCACAAAGTAAAAAAATCAAACACATCACAACAATCCCCCCAACTGCCCCGGGGGGCAATTAGTTAGTGCAGCATCAAACAGCCCCTCCACCACCCTCCACCTCCATCTGAAGAATGAAGCGTGTAATTCCTACAAACAAATGGCTCATTCAGAAAACATTAAAGTGTCAATAGTAGTTAATCACCTCTTCACGTGCTCACGATATGAAAGCCACATTTGCGGGGGCCATGACTAAATGAACTTTGACACTACATGCTCAGGTGACAATTAATAACACTCAAGTGCACGGGACCTTAACTGATGCGTTTAGATACGCACAGCCACTTAAAACACACGCTGGGTAAAAACACTTAAATTTGGTGCGCACATAAAGCCTTAGAACACTTTACTTATTATATTTGTCTGACTGTGATAAACAGTGCATTAAAGTTGTCTATCAAAGCCTCATAATTGATATATTTCCTGGTCATACTGTGCGCACCATCTCCAAAATTCACATTACTACACTTCACTAGTAAATTTGACACACTGCTGGTCACAGTGGATAAAAGATAGACAATCCTGAAGTGCGTCAAATTTCCAAATCATATATTTCAGTCAAGTATCACCACATATGATCAAAGAAACCCTCAAGCTTTATTTTCTCGTGCGTAAAAACCCTACCAAGTATTTGTCTTATCGCCGGTTTGACCAGTTTCCTGGTGTAACCTGTTCCCACTCAAACATTTCACTCTCAGTTTGTTATTCAGTGTCAGAAACTTCCCTTCACACACACACACACACACGCACACACACCGGTCCGGGCTGAGGTGAATTAAGAATCATCAGACGCGCCTGATCTGGTGTCTGTCATCACTGCTCGACACCTCCAAACACCTGCACATTGCGACTAAATGTAGAAGAATGAGAGATTACTGATGATATATGAGCACTATGTGTGTGAGATAAGTTATCAAATATTAACTCTGGCACCGTTAAATTAATTTTTATTATGAATTGTAAAATTATTTTTCAGTTTTTTGCTTGATTTTTATTATTAAACTCAAGATCGAGTTTAAACTGTGAAGGCAAAAGGTACTGGCGCGTGCTCACACCTTGTCCATAGTCAATTGACAGCCATGCGAATCATTAATTTTCTTGATCAGAAACAGGTAAGGGCTTAATTTTCCAAATTGCCCACCGGAGCTGCTGAAGAGCCCTCTGGGTTCCGCCTCCAACATGCGTTGCCACTGGTAACGCGACGGAGAAGAGGAGGGATCTGAGCAGCAGGAGCCAATAGGAGAGCTAAAACGCTCTGAGTGGCAGAGGACTGTTATCCAATCAGGGCGTTTGACCCGCCTGTGTCGCATGCCCAGCCTGCTGCCTATATAAACCACTCTGACAGCTTGGTAATCCAGTCTGATCGCTGATCGTCTGGCAAAAACAGGACCTTAAAGAAGCAAGATATCGCCACGCACAAACCCCCCACTTCATCTCGTCTAACTTAACACTGACAAAAATGAAAGCAATAAGCCCCGTGCGGTCCTTCCGGATAAACAACGCGAATTTATCAGAGCACTCCTTGGGAATCTCTCGGAGCAAGACCCCAGTGGATGACCCGCTCAGCCTGCTGTACAACATGAACGACTGCTACTCCAAGCTGAAGGAGCTGGTGCCCAGCATCCCCCAGAACAAGAACGTCAGCAAGATGGAAATCCTGCAGCATGTCATCGACTACATCCTGGACCTGCAGATTGCGCTGGACTCCAGTGTCGCACTAACCAGCCTGCATCACCCTGCGCGGCCGGGGCAGGCTCCATCCAGGACCCCTCTGACCACCCTCAACACAGATATCAGCATCTTGTCATTACAGGTAATTACGCTGTAGCTAAACCAGATCTCTAATTGGGGGGGACGATAGCCCGGTGTGTTGTGGAAGATATTATATTTGTGCGCATAGCCAGCGCGCCTTTGTAAGCCTATGCGTAACTCGCACAAAATGGCTTGTTGGAAAAGAAAATGGCATGTTTCTTTTTTTCTTCCTTTTGTACAGAATGAGATGAGGGAGAGATCCGACCTACATAACACACTGTGCAACGCCAGACACCTCGATCGGATGCTGCGTAAAGAATTAACATTTGGTCTGTTTGTTTGTTTGTTTGTTTTCAGTCCCCGGAGTTGCCATCAGAGCTGATGACAGATGACAGCCGGACTCTGCATCGTTAAAGCGGTAAGTAGGCTGTCCTCATGTCTGCTGCTGCATTCTGTCCAGGGCTTTTAGGCTCCGCTACAGCCTGTCTCCCAGTCTGCTGGAGCAGAATGGACTAGAATTACCATTTACCAATCCATTTGTTCTCTGCTAATGTGGTTGACGTCTCACGTTGCTGTAATGCTCCCAATATGTTTTGCATGAGAATGCGGCGCATCACTGGGGCGTCAGTTGTGACAAGGTTGACTTGAATCCAAATTTGATCATATATGAAACACAAAGATCACACCATAGGGCTGCTGAATGTGTCAGTAAGGTGACCCTCATTAATCGAGTAAGTCATGTGCTGTGTCTTGAGATATTTTGCTGTGAGTTTAGTGGAATGAAATGGAAGATATTCCTCCAGGCAGCTCGGGTTACTGTATATAAGTAGCAGTCGTCAGGGTTGTATTATACCCTCTTGTGTCTATAATGAAGAGCATCTGCAACAGGAAAATAATGGCTGTTTGGATTACTGCTACTACGATGTCTGCACATAATTGGTACAAGAAGTGGGTAGGCGCCAGCTGAGCGGCAATTACGCTGATTCTTCCCCAGATTGTAGGCTAAAGTTGTGCGAAAAGTGTGTGTGCGCGTCCCCCCCTTTTTTCTCCCCTCTCTGTCTCCCTCTCTCGCTGTGTGTGTACATCTGGAGCGCAGGGTTTGCTTAGTATTGGGAGTGTTTGGTTAAATGTTAAAAACTGCGGCTTCCTCCCTGGCGCCAGTCTGTCCGGATCTCTGCCCTGTTTGCATTTTCTAAACACGCCTCTCTTTCTCAATCTTTTGCAGGTGTTTGGTCAAGACGCAAAAACACACACAGGACCTGGGGAGCAGGACTTTCCTCCACCCCCCCTCACCCACCACCACCCTCTTCTCCAACCTCTGTCCTCCAGGCCTGGATTTTTTTCTTTTTTCTTCTGACGCTGAAATCAAGAGACTTTTGCTTATTATGGGACAATCTTATGTGATGTGTTTTCTGTTTGGACACTTCATTATTATTTAACTTAAGACTTTTTTTTATTTGTGGGTCCTTTCTGGAAATGGAAGGCGCGTTATATTCCCGACAGTGGGAGGAAAAACGAGATTATTGTCACAAGGATTATCCCCCCCCCCCCTCCTCTTCTCTCTCACACACCCTCCCTTGTCCCCCTCTCCTTGTTGAAGTCTTCGCTTTTTTTGCGGAGGTGGGAACGTGAATAGAAAAGACAACTTGGTTAGTTACTGTAAAAAGTTTAGTCTTGTCTTGTCAGAATTGTTGGCACATGAAGGACTGGACGTTGTTTAAAAAAAAAAAAAAAAAAGTTAAAATGAAAGAATGAAACCTTGTGAACTCTTATCGGGAGTTTATCTTGTATAGTTGCAGGAATTTGAAACTTCTGCAAAAGTGTAATGTTGTACTTAATTATGCTGAAACTTTTTATAAAAGTAATGTAAATTGTACCTTTTTTATACAAAAATAAATCAAAAACGCAACTTGAACATGTTTCATTTTGGGGGAAAGGGGGGAGAAGTCAATGCTGGTGTTCCGGAGAAATCAAAACTAGTGCGTAAAATCCGTTTCCCAGCTGTGCGTCCAGCTGACTTTCTATAAGGACATGTACAGTGAACATGTGACGCACTTAAAAAAAAAAAAAAAAAAAAAAAGATCCCACAACAAAGTGTCCTTATCAGACCTGCAGTATGTGACCTATAATAGTCTGAAAACACAGCGTCAACACTTCCCTCGAGGCAAACACGACCCGGAGGCGCACAGTTGCATAAAAGCTTATTTAAGGCGCACTGGCTGCACTTTTACTTTCTCACATGCTATGTAAAGTAAATAGGATTAAATGGTTGAGCGTGACAGGCTGAGCCATTAAATCACTGGGCTGTGGGGCAGTTGGTTTAAAACAAAAGTGGAAAATTGTGGAAATTTAAAGTTGAGGTGAAACTGGGCCAGTGATGCGTTATGATTCCAACAGTAATATTTAACTTCATTAGAGAGGTAATTTCTTATGTTTAAACAGCACTTTGGTTGGGCTTGTGTTGCCTATAATACACCTAAGACCAAACAGCACTGTGTGACTCTACCAGCCACATTAATTTGAGTATAATAGTGAATGTGACTGTAAACGACCAGATAATATGGACACTGAGAGCAGCGATGGTGGATAATTCAGCCTCTAACTAAAATTCTAGGGGTGAATGTTCCACAATATAACTTGGCAGTGCGCACTGTGCTGTAAAGGTGATATCAGAGGTTTAGATGACTGTGGTAAGAAAATCTAACACAACCCTGTAGTGGAAACCCAACTGTCAATCATCTCTTCCCTAAAATACAGCATGGCTTCTCCAATATTTTCACACCACAGACCCGTCAACTAAGCATGTAGCCCCAGGGACCACTTTAAGGGGTCTGTCTTGATTAGGTGTGTAAGCTGTGGGAAACTATATTTACATGATAACACTATTAATTGAATAATTATGTATAAACTTTAAGATTGCTGTACAAAGTGTCTGCAAACCTCCTCACATGACCCCTGCAGGTCCACGCACCCCACATTGAGACTCACTGAGCTGAAGTTGTCACCCTCAGTAGTGTAAAACACTGACAGGCAGAGTCCGTGATACCAGCCTGCAGCGCGTTTGTATGGAGAGTGCGCCATCTATCGGCGGATATAAATCCTGTGAGTGACGCCCTCCCTGTGCTGTCACCCTGCCTGTTCTTCTGCACTGCAAAGCCTCTCCCTACAAACTGCTGATTTCCCTGCAAGAAAAGAACAGAAAAGAGGAAACGTGAGACTAATTTTCAAGGGTCCACATAGCAAAATGTTTATTGATTCACAGAACACCGTTTCACGAGGAACTTTGGAAAAGACAATCACCAGTGCATGCACTTTTTCTATCACAATATCTGCCAACAGGCATGGCACCGCTGTCTTACACTGCCATCTATTTGAATTATTTTAAGTACCAAACACAGCACTACACAAAACACTTAGGAGGCTTAAGTTCTCAGTAACCTGGAGCTTTTTCCTTTTTCAGTCGTGACTACATTTCCTGAAAACCCACTTTTTTTTGTAACTTACAACGACCACAACATGTAACATTCCATCACTAGACTATTCCCGTAACGGCACCACATTCATATGAGAAAGCAATCAAACCTAAATGATCAAACGCATGGGACAGTTAACGCAATCCCAACTGACTGAGGCATTTTGGGTATCATTAACCTCCTAATGTAATTAATAATGTGGCGTATGATTTGTCATGGCTTAAATAAAGGTGATATTTTTTTTACTAAAGCTAAAGATTCACAGCAACACTTCCTACGTTTCCTTCGTAACAGTAGAACACACACCTACTCTAATTCTTTGGAACACGCCACAACACCAACAGTATAATAATGTCACCATTAACATCTAGAACAACCGTCTACGTGACCCTTGACAAAACAATGACCAGCTTCTCAGAGGACGCTCTCCCTCTCGTCTCCCAGGCTGATGGTGCGCAGGTTCTGGTTGTGTATGGCGGCAGTTGTGGTGTTAGCGGTGCTGCTGCTGCCGGGGGTGATGATGATAGGTGTCGAGATGATGCTGGAGGAAGCGGTGGTGGACTCCATGCTTGTGATGTTAGCCGGCTGCTGGTGGCTGTTGTTGGTGTTAGTGTTGGTGGTGGTGGTGTCGTCAGGGCTGTTTACGTTGTTGTTGAGGGTGCTGCTGCTGGTGGTGCAGTTGAGGTTGCTGACCCCGCTGGACGGCCACCCCTCATCTGGGCTGCTGGCCATTAGGCTGGCCTCGGACGGAGCCTCGGAGCAGATGGACATGCGGGCCACCGCTGTGTCCTGCAGGCCGCTCAGGCTGCTGGGGAGGAGGCCTCTCTTCTTCACCAGGCCCTCCAGCTCCAGCGCTTCTCTCCCTCTGTCGCCGTCTCCATCAGCCTCCTCCAGAGAGCGGTCTGAGGAGCTGTCGCTGGAGCGCATCCCTGAGTCGGACGAGTCCTTCTTATCCAGGAGGATTTCGGTGAGGAAGCCAGGCTTGGTCAGCAGCCCAGTGGGCTGGGAGCCGCTGTGGGACGACAGAGCACCAGCTCTTGCCTCTTTGTGGAGGAGAGGTGTGGTGTTGTCCGCTTCTTCTGGGCCGGAGTCTTCGTCGTTGGGCAGCTTGTGGTAGTACGCCCCGGCTCCCTTCTTCCTGCAGCCTGGAGTCCTGGACGACGCGCTGTGGTCCAGCTTCTCATCCTCTTCACTGATGGGGTCAAGAGGCTGGGCATCGGTCCCTGAGGGGAAGTCTGTGGCATCGCTCGGCTTGGAGCCTCTCTTGGTGAAGGACTTGCGGCTGTCTTGGTCAGCTCCTTCTTTGGCCTGAGGAAAGGAAAGAGGATCCAATGAAAAGAACATGAATGTATACAGTATCTTGTGTGTTTGGCCAAGAGGCCTCTGAACAGGGGATTCCTGTCTCTACTTTATGTGCCAAGAGAAACAAAGAATATAAGCCAATAATTAAGAAGAAGAAGCAGTGATCTCCCATTTCCCATCCCAGAAGAAGAATTTTTGCCATTGCACAAGCAAGAGGAATACAACATTTAAAAACACAAGTTTAGGACAGACATAACAAACAGGCCCAGAAACCACGTCTACACGAGTTAATGACAACGGTGACCACACTAATCTCACAGCGGGAGCCTCTGCACTATTTATGATGTCAGTGATGAGAAAACTCAGCGGTGTACTTGTGACTGACCACCCACCCCTTTGTCCTCTGAACCGGCAGCCTGAAGGAATTGTCCAGGGTGGGGCTGCACGGGCCGCTCTCCATTACCGCCGGACATCTCCAGCTGAGCCATCTGAGAGATGTACTCCCTGTAGGCGTCGTGATACTCAGCCTGCTGCTTGTCTGTCAGCTTGCAGATGTCGTTAGAGGATTCCTGAGAGTTGAGGCTGGACATGCTCGAGGTGCGGAGGTTTGCCACCTGATGAAATGAGAAAAAGATGGATTGATGTACAAACATCCACGTGAGTTTGAAAGTTATTTGAGAGTGAGAATGCTGGATGGTTCAGGGCTGATAACCTTAATCTACACCTGAGTATAATAAATACAAAAATGAGGCACTTAAAATTGCTATATGTTAGGTTAGTAACCAATGAAATATTCAGAACATGAGAATCGGATAAAGTGAAAAAGTTGTTGGCAAAGAGCGCAGACGGAGTGGCAATGAAAGCTGTGGTGTGTTTTCAGTGTTGGATGATTTGAATTTGAAAAAGATCACAAAGTGAGATCATATAAAATAGCAGCAGAGCCAGCTGTCTATGTGTGAGTGTTTGCTCATGTCTCAGAGATTTTGCAAATTGGGAATAGGGAAGGTGAAAATAACAAACAGGGGGCCCCTTGACACCTTTTGGTGCGCTGCAGTGTGTGTGTGTATGTGTGTGTGCGTGTGTATTTTTAATTCTGTTCAAGAGCACCATAAGCTTCCTCTGCCGTGCTCTTTTCTCACCCAAAACCACATTAATGTGAGACCAGTGAGGTCACCAACACACCGGCTTGCTGCAGAGGACTTGTGGCCTTGTGACAGTTTGGGGTGTGTGACCTTGCGATCCCATTTGCGAGTGTTACACGCTCACACATATGCTGACACCAGCAACTTTAAGACCTGTTATCTTCTCGCATGTTTATATGGGTGGGTATACTGTGCATACACGCAGTCCACGTCTCTCTGATGCTATCTGCTGCTGTGGTGCATTCACACTAAGCCCCTGACAGGAAGACTGACCGGCCAGTGTGAGTGGTTGTTGAATCTCGGAGGTTCCTCCAGCCCCGCTCCACTGAGCTCCTCGAAGCTGAGGTTGAGGCTAAAGGCCGCCGCTTCGTGCTGGGCTCCCCCTGAGCGTCTGTTGGGCTCCCCATGGTGCACGCTGCTGCCCTGCTCGCTTACAGCTCGGGACTCATCCTGAAGCATAGCCTGGCTTTCTGCATGACGCAGTTCCATCACCTGGGAGAGACATTACCATTTCAGATCAACACGTCATTTGTTTCAGGACACAGAGTCAATGATAAACATGTTTTTTAAAGCATGTGACAGACGAAACAAGTGTGTTACACAGCAACAACAAAACATGTGCTTGTGAGAGTGAGCTATTGCTCAAGTAGAGCTATTCAGCTGTCCACTCCTCCCTGACAAAACCTCCCTTCATCCAGATATCAGTCAGCCATCTTGAACCAGATGTCTGTGCTGGCTGCGTCCTGGCAACACAACACTGGTTGGTGCGCGGAGCTGCAAGGCCACTGCACTTTCCAGCTGCTCCTACATGAGCTCTGCATTGGATCTCCGGTAAAACACGACCAATCCAGGGCTCTGGTTTGGTATTAGGAGCACAGACATCTGATGAAGTGGAGCCGGCTACATGTGTAAGTGATTTCAGCCCCGGCTCAGCCGACTGGACTCCTGGCTGACTGACTAGCGCCCTTCTCGTAATACGGATTATAAAATCTCCATCCCAATGTCTCAGCGCAGCACAAGATGTCGTATTATGAGATGCTGTCTTGCTTCTTTTTGGAATAAACAAGAGCTGACATATATCAACAGGAGGGCTCTGGCAGGGCTGAGTGTCTGTAAAGGATCACAGAGTGCGGAGAATGTATGCTATTGTAAATCTGTTTCAGGCCTTTACTCTGGAGTAATGAACGAGTAGTTAGTCATCGTTGGAGGACTGATGCTTTCTTTATTATTTATGTCTACTGATGGCTCACTTCTTTTCATTTAAAAACAAAAAATGTCTTCAGTACTGTAGATAATTTTACATATTACACTAGGGTGACCATATTTTCCAACCCTTCAGACCAGGACTCTTAAGGACAATGTTGCACATTTCCGCACAAACTACCACTTCTAAAAACAGTGCTGCTCTTTCACTTGAATTCAGATTAGGGTTGCACAGGTTTCAAGGTATACCATGATATAAAAGTTGACGGTGAACATACTGTGTACATTTGCTTATATACGATATTGAAAAAAAATGCACCTGGATGTTTACTCTCCGTTTTATTTTAGTTATTTTCTAAGGGGAGACATGTATGCACTTATTTACACACTAAGCATTTTCATTAGGATGGGGGCCAATAATTTAAGTGCTTAGCACACCTACTGAGCTCACCTTTCAACACTATGGATGCCATGAACGCAATGTGTACATTGCTCTTTAAAAAGCTCTACTTTCTCTTTACCCTGACAGTTAAACATTAGCGTACTGACACATTCTAACAGGAAGAGCTCATTCACAGGCTGGCAATAGCTTTGCCAATGTCACATTACTACATCGACACACATAAAGACAAATCATGGTAAAACAGTAAATGGACTCGCACTTGTATAGCCCCTCTGTAGACTGCTCAAAGTGCTTTTACACGACATGTCACATTCACCCATTCACACGCACATTCATACACTAGTGGCCGAGGCTACCATACAAGGTGCCACCTGCTACTCAGTAAACCATTCACACCCACTCACACACAGATGGCACGGCCATCAGAAGCAATGTGGGGTTCAGTCTTTTGTCCAAATAATTCGACATGTGGACTGGAGGAGCCAGGGATCGAACTTAAGGGATTGATTAGTGGACAATTTGCTCTACCTTCTGAGCCATAACCACCCTCAGTGCTGAATTCAGACACTTTGTGCATTGTTTCCTGGGTTAGTGACAGAACATGATACACGTCTATGTCATATTATTTTATATGTGGTGAAAACTAGGACGTTTAGTGTTTAACAGATATTTGTCGGAACACTGGACACCCAGCTTGAAACCAAGACAATCACAGACAAACCAGGAAGTCTGCACACCGTATATGAGATGCCCACTGCAATGATATACACCCCAAAAAGAAATCTCACCGCTCCCCTGAAGAGCTGCCAGTCGCCAAAGTTCATCTCCATCTCTTTCTTCAGCTCGTCCAGGTTGCACTGTGACAGCACTCGACCATTTATATTCGCCTGCAATGGACAGGAAAGGGACTGACTGGTTTATACAGAAAAATACAGTAAGTTTCTGAGTAAGTATCAGAAAATGGATCAAATTCTGAACGTTATTGACAGGTGTACCTTCTTGATGGTGGAGGTGTACTGAGGCAGCATGCTGGGGTCGATTCCATCTAGCTGTCTGAGGCGCTCACACACGGCGTCTGTGTTCATAGAGCTGAGCAGGACCACAGGAGAGACCTACACACACACACACACACAAAATTAGAATATAAACAACTTATTCAGAGTGTTTTCTTGAGTTAAGGTTACCAGAGCAAACTCGCATACTCTGTTAGACCAACTAATCACTCCTAACACATTGATTAGGGCAAAACGAGCAACAATTCCTGGCGAAGAGACATGCAGGCCTGTTACTGAGAGGCACACAGAGGTGCAAATCCACAATCCCACACAGTAATTCTCTCTATCAGTCACACAGTGTGAGTGTAAAAGTAAACAGAGCTGCCAACCTATCCAAATACACTGTTACCTGCTCTAATTCTTTTTTTCTCCGTGTATGTATAAGCACGTAAAGTGTGCACACTACACTTAAGAGATGGAGCCTGTAAGTCTGTGAGCTGCTGTCGAGCCGTGCCACACTAAAGCGGCGGCCGCAAAGCAGCTACGAGGCTTGATGTGACTAATGCCGGCGGCCTGTTGATGCTGTCTAAGGCCTCACAGACAGCCAGCATGCCACCCGCTGGCACAGAAACTAAACAAACCTCATCCACCCGTCTCCCTCTAGTTATGCTTTTCTTGAACCCTCACTCTGGTTCCTTTCCTCCCTCCCTTCCTTCCTTCCTTCCTCTCACATTCCTTCCCTCTCAGCCTCCTGCGCTGAACTCCTACTCTCTTTTCCATCACTCTGTTTCTCTCTTCCCCCTACTCCCTTCCTCGTCATCTCTGCTCTCCTCTCAGCTATTAACACTATTAAGACGTGGCTTCAGACTAAGCCCCCCGGCTTTGTTTCTGGTTTCGAGGGAGAGAAGAGCAGAGCTTAGTCGAACTGTGAGTGGTTGTCGGACAAAAAAAAACAAAACACAAGCAGCTCAAACAATACAGCACACAATAGAAGGTGCCAACTTTTTGTAGTGGTGAGCGAGAGGATGAAGACCGGCAACTGTTCATGTCCCCATAGTAGAGGATTTACTCTAGAATGAAACTATGTTAGTGAATCTACTGAACTACGACAGGATGTGAGCTTGTGTTTCGCATTTACTTCTAAGTGATGAGTCTATAATATCTCTTTCTACGGCATGCTTGGTAGTACTGATTAGAGATGAGGTAGAGATACGTGGAAGATGGAGTCAAGGATTGTATGTAGAGATGGAAATAGGCATGAAACCAAACGTGTACCTGCTTTAATTTGTGAGGCAGCGACTTTAAATGCTTGATCGGGAGACAAAAAGAGTCAGACGGACAAGCAGTCAGACAAAAATACACACAGACGTTTATAACACTACGAAGCTGTACCTGTGAAAAAGGAAGGGAGGAGGGGTGCAGAAGCAGCAATGAAGACAGACAGACGAACAGAAAGACACTAGCACACATGTTGAACTCATCATCTGGGGACAGAAGAGACATTGACAACAGAGCAGACAGACATTTATCTGTCTCGCAGCAGGAGAGGAGATGGCTCCTTTACAGCAGCCGCACATCAGACTGGAAAAGGAGAAGCTATTGGAAGTAGAATTCTTTACACAAGGAGATTTTGTTTTCGCTGGAGTCAGCAGGCTTCTTGCAGTCATAATCTTTGCAGACAGAAAGGATTGCGGACGAGACAGAGACAGAGACCCAGAAAGAAAATGAGACATCTCTCACTCTCTGTGCAGAAAAAAGCAGAAGTTTCAATTCAGGGGGAAGGCCTTGAATACAACTCCTCGATTCAGACTGCGAGCGTGTGTTCTAAGAACGTGAGCGAAAGCGTGAATGTCTGCGGGTGTGTCTGCGTGTGCGTGAGTTTGTGTGAACCCTCCCAGTGTGTGTGTGTGATAAGACTGTAATTACAGCTGGGCTGAGCTCAGGGCTGGGCAGAAGGATGGGGAAGAGGAAACAGAGCTCTGTGAGGGAGGAAGCGTCTTGGTAAGGAGATAAGCTCTACCAGCGCTGGGCTCATTGTCAGTGTGTGTATTTGTGTGTGTGTGTGTGTGTGTGTGTGTGTGTGTGTGTTGCCAGCCCCAACAGTTGCTCTGATGATAATCCCGGCAGCCCGAGGAATCCATACTCACACTTATATCAGCTAAGCAATTACACTGGGCTAGGCCCGCTTACATATCCAAAGACTCGCACAAATGAGCGAGCATGCACACACGGCCACATTCACAGATTTGCAGAAATACAGGCACATGTGAACGCTACACAAAGAGATCAAGTGTGAACCATAAAGGGGATAAGACGGGCTAATGTACATAGAAAAGCCAGGAAGGGATGAAACTGGGGAAATGTATACTAAGGAGGAAAGGAAACAAAAGTGTAAGGGAAGATACGAGGAGCAAAAAGGGTGTGGAAATTTAAGACAGCGGTGGTTTGAAAAAAAAAAGGAAAAAAAGGAGAAGGATCGTCGAAGCGAAAGACACAAAAATACAGATGGAGAACGGCAGGAATATTACACAGTAATCTATATTTAAATCTTTCAAACAGCTCCTTTAAATGCTTGCTGGCAGCGCCCTGATAAGTGGCTTTGTGGCGCAGAAATCTCCTGAGTAGTGTTATCATCAAATTGTTCTAATAGCGGCTGCTCTCTTTTAAAATGTATGAATATCTGGGTGTAGAGATTCAGTTCTTGTCAGTGCAACTTCATGCATTCCTGAAGTGGGTTAACAACACTTTTATAAGAGAATGGGCATGGCTACTGTGCCGACACCAGAGTGGACTTCATTCAGCATGTTATATTTTTACATATGCTAAACCTTCTCTTAATAGTAAGCAGGCCCACATAGTCACACCGGATGCAGTATTTAACACAAGTATTCTGCAACGAGCGCGACAGTCTATATTCAGTCTCAGCTTTTGTTAAACCACAGCAACAAAATAAGTTCTCTGTCAAACATACAGGCATGCATTTTACACATGCAACAAAAGAAATGATGAGGTTTGTCAACAGGCAGATAATGACGAACTGGTTGCGTATATGCATATCCGCAGTACTCCAGAAATGTAACCACATGTTACCATGGTAGGGTCAGAGGGACAGGAGGGGAGGCCTTCTCTTGCATCCTCTGCAATAGCATCCTGACATGAGCACAGAATGAAGACAAGGACTGTATATAGAAGAAGGCTACCACTCAATTTATGATTTACTCTTAACTGAAGAAATACCACCAGTGTCAAGAGCTGGACAGTGGTTGGGCACAGGGGCAGGGAAAAGAGGGTGATATTAAAATCATCAGGTTGAGAAATGTAAAAGTACAACATGTGACATCACACTGAGGAAAGGGAAGAAGGAAACTTCAGGAAGAAGTTCAGAAAGTCATGCAGTGGGTCGACACAATGGACCTGACAGCATAATAAACATAGCATATTATTGAATGACATAACAGCACTATGTCATGAGCCTTTGTAAGTTTAATTAAAGTAATAAAATAATTAATAACAATGGAACAGATCGCCCATAACTGGTGGTACTACCAGCGGTTTAAACTTTCACTGACTTCAATCACAGAAACAATGTTGTTGCATAATATAAACACTTCTAAACTAGTGTATATGTGGCTATAGTTAGTGCAAGATAGAGGCACACATCAGATAGATCTAGCACTACTTCTTTACTTACAAGTCCATTGGTGCTGTCCTTAGGTTGACCGGGTGGTTTAATGGAGGAACGCGAGGATGGGGGGACATGGTGGGAGTAAGGCCGTGGCAGGTGATACACATGATGGGGGAAATAAGGCTATGAGGGGGGGGAAGAAGTATTGTGGAGAAGGGGATGGGGAGAGGAGAGGAGGTAAAAAAATAAATAAAATGAAAATCATATGAGGGAGGTCAGGCACACACACACACAAACGCTGCAGGGGAAAGATACTAACTTGCGTGTTCTTTCTCAGTAAAGTGAGATGCTGGTTATTTAAAACCCATGGTCATATGGTGGTTCAAAGAATTGTTTACTGCACGGTTTAGTAACTGCCAAGTAGGTCAGAGTAATGCTACATTATGATAACGTGCAGAGGGCTGTGCGGCTAAATTCAGAAAGGGCCTTTTTTAAAAACAGTGGCTGTTTGTGGTTGTGTGGATCAGTGAGTGTCACTCAGGTGGCAGGAACTGCTCCTCCTGTCACTGTTAGATAGTGGACAGTGATTACAATGTTATTCATGTCATTTGCTTTTTAGATTATTAAGAAGATTATTTTCTCAGTAAGGCTTTTCTACATTCTTTTTTTTCTATACATGAGTCCCTTTTCTGTCTCACCCGGTTGTAGAAGGGGTGCTGCGGGCCAGTCATCCCGCTGAAGTAGGCACTGTGAGGCTGAGGAGGCATGGATCCAGCGAAGGAGCCCGCCGGAGAGCAGGCGCCCGAGTGCTGGCCATACCCTGACTGCGGACGGGGCACTGCGTCTTGCAGGGGCAGCGTGGGATAGGTCACTCCTCCCATGTGCATCTGCTCCCTGGCCGCACGCACATCTAAGAGTGGACAGAGCAGGGGAAAAAACAGAGAGAAGGAAGTGTTTATCTGCGATGCTGACGATCATGTCTTGGCTATGACTATAAAGACCCTTCAGATCCACCCACGCATCAATAATTTAGCTTTATTCCATCATCTCAAGAGAGTTTAGCCAGTTGTGAATCCACAAGGAAAAATACATATCAAACAATCGAAGAACATGAGAGTGCGCTGTGGGGAATACAACAACAACGTTGTTCCTGAACATGTTCTCCTTAACCAAAACAGAAGACAATCAAACAACTAAATGCTGGAGAGAAAACGGGCGCAGATGTTAAGATTACAACGATCTTCAACTGTGAATTCCATTCTCACTTTGATTTCTATTACTTCGCTTGTTCACAAACCAGCAGGCGGGCTGATATTCTGTCCTTTCCGAATGATATGCCCGGCCACGTGATGACTCTGGCACATGGAGGCCCTTGCTGTCCCTGACAAATAAATTCACCCGCGTAAACAAACAAAGCGGATCATGTGAACTCATAGACACCATCGCGTAAATGCTTCGCCACAATTGTTTTCACATAAATCAGTTTGACTTCGAGAGGAGTCGAGTAGGCGCTGAGGAGGGGAGCTTTGGTAAAAACCTCCCGAAATTAAAGTTAAATAAGCCCAGAGACAGAACAGAGTGGCTCTGTGTGGCTGGCAAGAAAGTAAGAACCAGAAACAGAAGCAGGCACCAGAATGTCTCCTGGTTATACAAGTGGCTGCTGAATGACACGCTGAGTGAGACCCAATCCAGCCTGCGAACACAATGGGGGCCTTATGATGTGAGTCAGGCTCATGGGCGGGTATCACTGACAGCACTGCCCACTGGCTGGCCACAGGACACCGGGCACCAAGTACCGACTGGCCGCGGAGGGAGTGGAGGGAGAGGGATGACTGGGTAGGAGCATTGGTCACCTTCCGCTCCCTGAGGACACGTGTGAAGGTGAAAACACCCACACACACTCGAGTGCACAAACACATGTTCCATGGTTACATTTAAACACACTTTGAGGACAGGAGCGCTGTACTTACAGACTGGACGTCTGGTTGTAGAGCTTGGTCAGCTGCACCCTCCGTGACTCAACTTCAGCTCAATGGAACAGACTTTGTGTGTGTGAGTGTTTTCTGTGGTCTCATAACACTATGATGCAGCAGCTTCACACTCGGCGTCATTGACACTCCTGTATAGGCTGAATGGACGCTGACGCACGGTAGCAAAAGTACCAGTGCCGCTCTGGCTTGCTGTTTGGTATTGATGCACTATTACGTCACTATAGCTGTGAACTGTGAAATTTGGTGCAGCAGTGGAGACAGATTGGTGACAGCGAGTGAAAATATTGTCCTGATCCCACAGTGCTGTAGTGGAAACCTGCTCGACATTTGATTGTTTGGAAATGAGAAGCAAGCTGTGGGTTTCTGAGAGTCCCTGCAGTGGGGGCGATTTTAGAGCAGACCCTGCTGCAATGTTATGAGTAATGTCACTGCCAAATGAGCTGGCACTGAATGCAACACATCACATAGAGGACAGTACTCTGCTTCTCCATGCTATTGTATATTCAACCCTTTTATGTAATTTAGACAAAACTGGACGATTAACCTCCTTCTCTCTCACACACAATGACACACACATAGATGCACACACTCTTTATCATGATGACAAATTAAAAGCGTGAGAGCAATGTCATCTTAAACATGGAGCAAAGAATTAGCTCTTTTATCTATTTTCACTGTATGTTAACATATTTAATAAGTGAGACTGTAAGGATGTCTTAATAAAGCCATCAGATTTAATGCAGTTTAAAACGTTTTAAAGAGAATGGCATGCTTCAATTTTGACTAGCAGCTGTTTTCAGTTTGCCCCCATTGATTTACACACAAAGATGGTGTGTTACTGATTTTTAAAGAATACTTCCCCTGCAAAATGACTCACAGAGTTACACTGAATTCGAGAAGGAAAATTTGTTTTACTCACATGCCTCCACTGTGAATGAAGAATCCAAAAAAGGCGAATATTTTGCGTGAATTAAAGTTCATGTTAAACCAGCACTAAGTAACTTTTCAACCTTCATAAAATATTTTCATAACTTTTGTGATGATACATCGACTTACAACTAGTTGAATGACACCTCTGTCATGGCCTGAGGGGGTCTGTATTGTTTTAACTGGCACTAAGCAACTTCGAGGAGGGTGGCAGGAACCCTGCCACACAAAAAACTACAAATGTGTTGACTGCTTTACGGCATACGTCACTTCCCCCTTTCCCCATTCGTTACAAAGGCGGAAGTCGATGCGAAAGCCTGCGCGCAATTACTGCTATCATGGCAGAAGCTGCAAAACAACCAAGGAAATGAAAAGTTTTGTCTGAGGAGACAAAAAAAGAAAGAGGGAGGCTACCCGGATGAAAGGACAGCCAAGGATCAACATTGGCCCGGCTTTCACTCGCTGAGCTCAAAGACGAGGAGGGATTTCCGACCGATGCTGCCTTGGCTCTGTTCCTGCTGGACTAGTAAGTAGCTTTCGATGCTCAAATCAAAATGATAATGCTGATGTGAGCTATCGGAAATATGCGTGGTAGCAATAAATAGCCACCAGCGTGATAGTTTGCAGTTCCACACTGACGCGACCAGCCACGCAACAAGCTCAAAAGTACTGTATAAAGATAAAACAATGCGATGGCTGCAAACCGCAAATATAAAGTTTGAGTAAAATATGTAGGTTCCTATTGTGGAAAGATCAGTCATACTGAATCATTGTGGTGTCATCATGTCAGTTTGTGTGTACGTGACAGTAGTTTCTGATGATTGTTATGCAATAGTTTCAGAGAATAACAGGATTCTTGTCGTGTTTTTGTTGAGTTGACTACAGTGATTGCAAAAGAAGTCAAACCGCGTTGCTTGCCCTAAATAATCAGTTAAACAAAACCCGTGTGCAATGTGCATTGAGTTATGACTTTTCATAGTCCTGCTTATCAATAGCACCTTGTGCTGAGTGTAGCTAAAACTACAGGGATTGTTGCATGTTTAAAATTCTACATGTAATGTTTATTTAGTCAGTCCTGAAGGGTCTGTGTGCAGCTCACTTCAGTAGCACCAAGCACCTAACTTTGAAGGTTACAATCTCAGTTAGCCAGTAAACTTGACATCTTCAAGTCAGTCTGATAACAAGATATTTTTGTTATTGTTATGTGTCTATTGGACATTATGTTGTGTAAGGTGTACTGTGTTGTTCCATATTTATTTTTTTCATGTTATTATCTTTTTATATTTTATGTTGTATTGCTAATTATTGTTATTCTTATCTTATAATTCTCTAGTATAACATAGATGATGCATTTTATTACAGTGTGATGTTTATATAGTGTCTTTATTTCCAGTGTGTATACTTTTGTTTGTCTTGCATTACTCTTTATCCATATAAATTTCTTACATGTTATTTCTCTACAGCTATCAAAAGAAGCAAGTAACTTCTACTCCCCACAAGCAACACCTCCAACCGCTACAGCCTATAGTTTCCAGCTTTACAGAAGAGTCGGATCATGTTCGGTACTTTGTGTTTCCCAGGGCCTGCATTTGTTTGTTTTGGGCAACGTTTAGTATTTTTCAACATGTCCTATTTTCTGTTTTGACTCAGGGGAGAAATGATAGAGGGTGTCCAAATGCTGGAAGAAGGCGCTGCGGCAGAATCTTACAATCTACTCTATCTGCAGCATGCATTCTCTGAGTGTTGTGGAGGAAGAAGAGCGGCATGACTCTCCAGATGACTCCAGATAACTTCTAACATTGTCACACAGATTATTCAGTGTTTCTTATTTTAACTGTCATAGTTTATTTTTTATCCTGCTCTATTTATCCATGTACATGCATCACACTCCCCTTTTGTTTTGTTTTTTTTATTCACAGTAATTTTTTTCAGCTGTCACTGTCGTTCATTTACTACCACTGTAATACAGTGTTGTTGTGCCATTTATTTATTCAAATCATACACATACCCCGTCATTGCAAAAATGCACATTGCATTTATGCCACTCTTTTGTTTCATGATATTTCTTGCGTAACACTGTGCATGTGCCTGGAAATGTTTTTCTTTTTTCTCTAGGTTGTATGTTTTACTTGTTACTTCCTTTACTGTGAAGGGACAAGTGGCAAAATAACAATTTGAATGTGTTGAATGTGACAAAGTACTTGAATTTTGACAACTGTGAAAGAGGGTGTAGAAATAAAAGTTTGTCTGGGTCTGTCTGGGTCTCGGGGTTCAAGTCCTCTGGTGTCCTACTTCTTCCCCTCCCTCTCCCTCCCTCTGCCTGCACCTACTCCCCTCGCCCCTCTGCCCCTGCCTCTGCCAGCACTAGTGTGTGGGGGCTCAAACTGGTGGAGGTAGTGTCCGGGACAGCAAATTCCTGATAAAACAACAGACAGAAATGTTATGTAACAAATATAAAAATTTTTGATGTTCAATAAGCATCAGAATCATATTGAACTTTATTGCCGAGGACATACAGGAATTCGTCTTGGCTTTTAGTAATTCAAAAATGACAGTGACAATAACAGACTTGCATAGAGTAATTTTAGTAATAAATGTATGTATAATTCTCCATATAGAATCCTAATAATAGAATTATAACAGTATAGGAAACAATACAATGTGAAGAAACTGTTTAGAATGAACAGTAGTACTTTCCCTGAGAGACTGAACTGTATATTCGTGCGCATTGTGCAGGGTTGATATTCAGGCAATGCGGCGCCTTCCTGCCGGTATCTGTACGTGTGTTTACTGTGAAATGATCCAACATAACGTTTTATTTATCTGTTTCAAGGTTCAACTCGTCAGCCGCCGCTGACAAGTCGGGTGAGGGGGGGCGGTGGGGGAATACGGCACTAAACCAAAGTTAAACGTTTCTTATTTTCAGCGTCGTCATATGATATTGTTTAGCCACAATTACATTCATTACCTCATCGCTATTCATCCTTCACACAGCCACTGGAAACAGCAATGTAGTTCAATCCAACTACAGGCGACCGGGAGATCAGGATTTTACGACACTATGCGCTGGTCCTCATGGGAAATGTGGTCTTCCTTCAGGCAAAACACTACCGCTTTGGTCCACTGGCGCCGCCAAAATCAACCAAAACTGAAAGTTCTTAAGGGTTGCTTTAAATCACTGCAAAACTATATCAGAACATCCATTTACTCACTCTCACACAACTCGTGCAGTATAATCCAAGTCTCATTTATTCTTCCCAAACACATGCACTTTCGCCAAAACCTTAGAATTTGTTGTCATTAAACGTGGTCCCCAATGACTGTAATTCATAAAAAATATTTTCTGGGTTTGGGTTATATGTTCACCGAGGAGGCTTGTGAGAAAAAACGAATTCAAGGTAAGCAATGAGTAACTGAAATACAAATGGTCATTTAACAGGTTAAGTATTCCTTTAAATTTAACGATTCTATACTCACTAGACTAGATTGACGTTTTATCCTTTTTGTAAGGATAAATCAGCAGTAAAATTAAAATAATACATAGCTATAACTTTCAGACTAAAGATGGGTCACTCATTGGTTTGATGCGTATTAAAATGATGTAAATCACATACTGTGGGTTTCTGACGCAATAACTCGAGGTTCAACTTTATTGTTTCTGGGGCTTTAAACCTCAGTATTGTTGTCATGGAGATGGTTTAGTTGTTGTTCTGTTGTCACATGAAAGCAACTAAATTATATCCACGACGAATGAGATAATCCATTTGCAGAGGAAGGCGATGAGATGTGGTTGAAAGCTTCAGGAAATAGAGTTGGAACTTGTATTGAGATTCTTCTTTGGTAAAACTAACTACTGTTTCCAAGCTCAAGAATAAACCATGCTAAATATGCTGCGGTCTCCACAGTCACCAGATCTCAACCAAATTTTTTACTTGTTGGACGGCACTCTCAAACACCATCATCAAAGCACCAAATGAGGGAATATCTTTTTCGAAGAATGTTAATCCCCGCAGCAGAGCCCCAGAGGATCTATGCCAAGGTGCACTGAGGCTGTACTGGCAGCTCACAGTGGCCCAACACCTTACTGAGACATTTTATGCTGTTTTTTTTTTCCTTAAATATTTCACCAGTCTGTGCAAATACTGAGTGTGTATGAACCTGCTATGATCTCCCTGAGTTTGGGGTCCAGGTTGACGGTGCAGGGCAGGAACATCTCCACATCTCTGGCAGCGAGAACCGGCGTCCTGGAGGACAGGAAGACCTCAAAGCTGCGGATGTCTCCGTCAATCTCCAGCAGCGGTTCAACATCCTTAGTGGTGGGGATGTTTTTGGAGATTCTTGGAGAGAAAGAAAAAGAGAAGGGGGGGGGGTTAAGCATGAGTTTAAGTACTTGTAATTTCCTCGATCTGCTCAACATAATAATTATTTACAAATATTAATCTTCATGATTTAGAGAACATGACGGCTATATTGTAAAACTCTCAACTGTGGAAAACCAAATGCTTAAATAAGACTATGCAACAAGCTGTGCGGTATTATTGGCATATGACACAGACGACAACATGTCAGTTCACTCTAAATTCTGACTGCTAGCTCATAGCATCACATTCTGACGAAAAAAGAAAAGAGGAAATAGCAAGCAGTTCTGTTAAGATTGAAGAGATATGCAACGGTCATCATCATGAGAGCAGAGAGATAACTGGATTTAGAGAAGGCACGATAGTGAAAGGGGGGATGTTTGAGGACAGATAGAGTGAGGGATGTTATCTTTTCGCAGCAGAGGAGGAAACCTGAGAAGATGACAATCAGGGTAATTTAGCAAGCAGCAGACGGAAGCGCGTCATGATGCGCTGCTACAGTTAACATGATGTTTGTTATCACAGGGCCTAAGTAAACACCATGTTTGGAGATTGTTCCATTACTGTGTGATGTAGTTTTTCCGGTCTATACTGCAAAAAGAAACAACACTGTGTTATATCACGAATGTCAGATTCAAATAATTTAGAGACAGTGCTCAGTTTAAGATTATTTTTTTTAAAAACTGCAGCATATAGTATGAAATATATCTAAAACTAACAGCTTAGAGGTGGCAACAGTGCCACTGAAATGGTGAATACTGAAGTGATGAGGTGGGAAATCCAATTTCTGCTGCACAAGGTTAAAAAAGATATCAGTTTAATCAAGGACGGTGTGACATGAGGCCGAGGCTACAAGAAACACAAACACCAACAACCCCGAGCAATCATTACATCTCGTTAATCCCATCATTCAGACATGAAAATATGAAACTGTGAGTGACTTATGACACCGGCCATTTATCACCAGAATGTGCCGCTCTTATCAGATGAATAGGGAGACTCCAACAGGGAGCAGACATTTTTCTCATCTCTGCCTCCATTCCTCATCTGAACCCTTCATCATTTTCTCAGCGGACACTTTTCTCTCCCTGCGTCCTACTTAACCTTCCCTCCTTCTACTTCAACCCCAACTCAACCTCTTCCCCATACATCACCCAGTCTGTGTAGTGGTATGCTCTGCTGAGAACTAGGCCTGATGAGTTTGGGGTTTTTCCCCGAGCCTGATCTGTTTTTGAGAGCGAGCACAGGCTGGCCTTTCTGTGACTTGATTGGATGATTAGTACTGTCGCTGCGGCACGCTAGCTAAGTCAGCGTGAGGTCAGCATCTGGCGAGGGTTCAACACAGCGCACTGTTAGCTAATAATCCAAACAATCAGATAAACTAATCCAGTTAACAAACTGACCGAAATGTTCCCTGTCTGCCCAATTTAGTGAGGCGCTCATACCCCAGTGCTGGGGGACAGAACAAGACTGCAGCACCATTCTGCACTCTGTTGCGAGTTACATCATTTACATTTTAGGCTTTTAGCTTATACTCCTATCCAGACTGCTTCCAGTGAGCGAACAGGTAGGGGTCCAGTCCTCTGTTCAAGGACATTTTGACAGGACAGATGGCTGGTGATGGACACATCTGCTGTTGCAGGGCTCGAACCTGTGACCTTGTGGTCACAGTATGTCTCTAACCAAATGTACAAGCCTGCAAAAAATACAGCGATGGAGACGTTCTAGACAGGCATTTTGACATGTGAGGTATAAATGAGTCAAAACCAGTGGTGGGTAGTTCAAACAAAAACAGCATTCAAGCTCAAGTATTGTTACTTTATAACTGTATTGACTCAAGTAGAAGTAGAAATACTCCAAGGCTCCAAAATAACATATTCATCTCTCTTCTGCTTAGAAGTGGTGATTTTCCAGCTCACAGCAACTTAATTTGATACAGCCTCTGGCTTTTGTTAGAAAAAAATGTTGTCGCATATTTCCGATTTAACGCTGGCGCAGTTAGCTTGTTTACTATATTAGGTGAATGCCCCTGTCACACTGAATGTCCTGCTGAGCCTGTTCAAAGTATACTTGACAAAAAGACAACAACAAAAAAGGAATCGTTGAATGTTCGTATTTAATGGCAGATACTGATTCAATTGACATAATTCTGAGTCGGGTACAGCCTCAATTGTTAATTTAAAAAAAAAATAATAATTATCCTGTTTTGTGTGCCTGGGACTTTTTCTTAATCTTTATCTTTGCCATGGCATCAAAAGAGTTATAAGTATATTTTTTTTAAATATTTTTTTCATGCGAGTATTGCACTGAAGTCTCGGGTGGCTGCGATTAGCTCTGATTTCCGCGTTGTAGCCGGAACGCTGTGCCAGCAGTGGCTTGGATGTAGGCTGCATCGTGTATATATATGTGTCACATAAACCTCCGTTTAATCTGTGGCACTGTGATTGGCTAGTGGGCTGTCTCGCTGTCGGGTAATCGTGAGCTCTGCTGAATATAAAACTTATTTATAGCTCAATGTATCATTAAAGTTAGCGAGAAATGTGTAGACCAATGTAACGGAGTGGAGGTACGTATGTTTTATTGCAAATTTACTGGAGTAAGATTTAAAAGTATTCTGCAGAACAATGATTCTTAGAAGTAGAATTTCTTGAAAAAATGAATCAAGTACATGTAACAAAGTAAATGTAACTCCTTGCTACCCACCACTGGTCAAATGTGTATCATAGAGATTTACTGGGAAGCCGTGACTCATTTCGCTCATGTGCCAAACCCCCCTCAGATTACCTATACAGTTAGTTGGTGAAGTGCAACCTAAATTATTGATACTAAATCTATACTTGTGCATCTGTGCTCCATTCATACACCTCTGCCCAACCCTGTTTGATCTTCCCTGCAGAGATTCACTTCTTAGTAGACCGGCCCAGGTGGGTCACCCCGACCCCACTGTCCACACCCGACTGCCAGTACAGACGCACAGAGACTGAAAGAAGAGAGAATAGGCTGCGAGCGGAGAGGACACAGAGGCACAGCTGGGCTCCAGTGGACAAAGCCCTCTCAGTCTTTCTTCCATTAGAACCTTTAACAAGACCCAAAAGGTCAAGGAAGCTCCATGTTGGCACACAGATGAACCCCGCTCATGTGACCTCTGCTGGGGAGGATGAGTGGGACTGTGAAGGCACAGATGTTACCTGCATACACACACACATAAACAGCGCCAGGGAGCGCCACCGGTGCTGATTCAAACAACATCGACAAAAACAACTGTGTAATGTCGGCCGCACACACCTGGGCAGTGACGATGGAGAAATTCAAAGGCACAGATGAAGGGTGGAGTGTATGTGTGTGTTTGTGCGCATGCGCAAACACATGTACAGTATGTGTGGGTGTTTGGTTCTTTTTCCCATGAACTGTATTAACCCGTATACAGACTGAGAGAAGCCTGTGCTTTTCCCCATTTCCAGCTGGCTTACTGCTGTTTATTTGTGGGTCTGCAGACACAGACCAACAGGAGCCAGTGACTCACACACAAACACACACACACACACACACACACACACACACACACACACACACACACACACAGGGCACTTCCTTTTGCTATATAGAGAACGCCCTCAAAAATTTCTAAGGAATCTTGAGTCTTTTTATAGGACCATCAAACATAACTCCATGGTGTGTGTGCAGTTTGGTCGCACAGTGCCAAAACTGAGACGGACAATAACAATGAAACTCAGACTTATCCACAGTAGTTGTAGTGACACTTTTGATTACTTCAGATTCTTTATATCGTACATTCATTATAGGCTAACAGTTAAAGAACTCATCAAATTTGCCTCTGTATCACAGTCAGTAGCCAAAACAAGAGACAAGTGCTTCACACATATAAATCCCTCATGTTCACTGCCCAACAACAATGGCATCCAAGAAGCTAGCTACAGCTGCACATATTGTGCTGACCTGCGTGTTTGCTCTGGCCTGCTGTCATACACTGCAAACATGCAGCAGCACAAACAGCTGCATCTTCCAAAGACAACCGGGAGCCTACGAGAAGAACAAACCAAGGACATCCATCACTGAGTTACACCCAGACAGATGGAAAGAAAAAAGGGGAGAGTGAGAGAGTAAGAGGTCCACTCCTGATGTTCCCAGCTGACTGGACAGACAGGCCTGCGGGAGTGGCGGGCCAGACACAATGTGGAGCTCACACTTCAACACGAACCTCATAAGATCATTGGTTAAGATCAGAGAGCACCAACCATCAATGGACAGTTGATGAGGCAGACTTTAGAGAAGAATAATTGAAGGAAGAAACAGATTACAGACGAACTGACAGATGATAATTCATAAGACTGATTCTGGCCAACACGCTAAACTGCACGGTGTTACAGAACAAACAGCACCCATTAAATGACAACAGCAGTTTGTCAATGAGGTTTAACCACTTCAAATGACATCATTTGCAGTTAACTAATGATGAGTTGTTGGCCTTGGCATTAAGCAATTGACACAAATCACTTCAGACTTAGTCATCCTCACAGCGAACAGACGATAGAGGCGAAATGAACAAAGCCTTTCTTATCAGCAATCAGTTGCCAAATGACAAGATGGATGCTCGGGTTGGAGCGCCAAGGAAGCCGGCATGCTACTTTCAAGCAGGCTGAGGACGAGTGCGATAAAGGCCGTCGGGCAGCCCTGCAGCCGTTCCTGCACAATGGGCCCATTGACTGGACCGAGCTTATAGCTGCAGCAGTACAGGCGCTTAGGCCCGACCACTCTCTGTGTGGCGTGGCCACTGGGAGCTTTCTAAGCTTATCCAAATGCTAATAGGTCCCAAAGCTGACTGGAGCATAGCCTTTCTTCTCCTCTCAACCTCCCACACGCTGCAGCTGACGGGACTGAGCAGAATTCATCTCTCTATCCCCTCCATCCGCTGTTTGGGCGCTGAAAGTATGAATGTGCCACTTGACTTTGCTTTACAGCTGCCCTCTGTGCTTATGGACGACATGCGCACACGCCACAAAGAGGTGGTCTTGCTGCCAAACATTTCCATAAAGGGGCCCAAAGACAGAGAGAGATGCCTGCAGAACAGACAAATGCCTGTGCACATTGTGTTTGAGAAGCTCAAGAGTTTCAATGTCAGACGCTGTGTGACCAGTACAACAGTGTGTGGGTGAAGAAGTTAACCAGGCCTGGGTCCGGCACATTCCTCTCCTGGTCAGAGACGCTGGCACAGTGTCTGCCAAGCGTGTGGATGAACCCACTGAGGCCCGCTCTGGGATAACAGTGGACAGGCGGACAGACCGGCAAGCTGGCGCGTGGACTTGCAGCATCAGTGCTGAGAGAGGTTATTGTTACAGTGGAAGCTGCCAAAGCCTCCACCACCCCAAAGGCAGAGGGAGAGAGCAAAAATATGTTTTCACTTTAGATGACGCCATGTTCTTTGTCTCCTTAAAATCCAGACGTATTTCCTTGATTTGAATCAAATGCTTCAAGTACTGTGGACACCCTCTGTCTCTGCTTTCCCCTCTGTCTCTAACTTTCTCTCTTTTTTTGCTTCCTTGTCTTGGCAGTGCCAACTGACAACTTGTGGCAGCGTCTGCTTTCCATATACATTCGTGGCAAAGTTTAGTCCAATAATTGAAACTCTCTTGTACTAAGCTGGACCTGTGCATCCCAAAGCTAACCACAGAGACAAGCAGGCTAATGGGAAACACACCAGGCTGATAAAAACTGAACTGCTTAGGAGCGAGCGGCCTCTCTTTTGAGACGCGCTCAGGACTCAGCGGTTCCCCGAAATGTTGATTAAACTCATGTGTAGCGCCGAAACGGAGCCTCGTTGTTCCAGACCCCAAAAACCTTAACTGAACCCTCCACTCAGAGTAACTAAAGCCTCATTCTTGACAAATACTAAAACACTAAACCTCAGCTTGGTGATTTATGCGCCAGAGTAGAGTTTGGAGCATCTTAGGGCCATGGCAAAGTTCGTTCATTGTGACACTAATTGCACCACGGAGTTCATATCAGCGTATGTGGTTGTTTGATAGCCGTAATGGTCAGTTGATAGGCGGTCTGATGCAGAGTTAAGTGGGCTGGACTGCAAAAGTGAAGACAAATGTGCTCTTCTGCAGCCGATAGGATCAGAATACATCTGGAATAAGTCTGTTATGGAGCTAAAAATCCATACAGTGAGTGATGAATGTGACAATTAAAGCTTGGGATTCGCAGGCTGAACCAGTAATCCTCTGATTAACTTCACAGAGTGGGATGTGTGCATCAGAAATAAGATGGGAGAGGGATAGGAGAATGTCAATGAGCACATGAGCATGGGAGAGAAAGAGCGAGACAAAGAGAGTATGTTATATTGTAAAACTGAATCGGATTTGGCTGTTCAATACGAACATTTGGCTATTTATTCCTCTGTTGCGATACAGAGTTTGAGCGTTTAATGGAGTTCTGAGGAACGTTTAGGATGAAGTAAACATGCCAAGTTAGCTAATTATTGCATGCTAACTATGCTAGCAATAGGTCAGAAATGTGTCACGACACTTTTTTCTTACACTAGATATCAAACAAAAGCCAAAGACTGAATTGTATTAAGTTGCTGTGAGCTGCAAATTCACCACTTCTAAATCTCAGAGCCCTCTGGCCTCCCTTCCTCTTGGCTGCTTTCTCTGTCTCTCTCAGACTCACCCAGGGTCTGGGTCTACAACTACCTGTACTGGAGAGCAGCATGAAAGCGAGGAGTGCTCACCCTGCAGCTAAATCTGGGGAAAATTTGTCCCTAGGACACTGCTCACTGACTGACAAAAGAAAAAGACTGCTAGACTTGAAGACTCTCAGCTGACCTAGGGGTCTCCGACTGATGATTTGAGTCTTTGACTTCAGGGAGCAGCCCTAATAATTACAAAAACTCCTCCACTCCAATTTGTGTCTGAGTTTGTGGCAGTGAGGTAAGCCTCTCCTTATTTTTAAGAACTTTCTGAAGCACATTGCTTGAGAGACCACAGCAGACAAATCTGATAACTAAATCCTTGAGCTGTACAGGGCTGGTACCGTGATCACATGCCCAAATAAAAGCTGCTTTAAAAGCAAAGATGGGGAAGAAAAGGATGCACATGATTTCTCCCAATATAGGCTCAATCTGTAATTCACCGTCTTTGGGCTTGCTCACTAGTCATTCTTTGCCATTTCAGTGTGGTTTCTACACACACACACACACACGCCCTAAAAGGGCCTGACCTCCATTGACTTTTGAAGGGCTAGGATGTTAACGTCAGTTAAGGGTTGAATGTGTGTGTGTGTGTGTGTGTGTGTGTGTGTGTGTGCATCATGTGTGTGTGTCCAACTATCAAGTGTGCCCGTGGCTCCTGCGGCGTCTGAGTAGCAAATCTCGTTGTCCACTTAAAGGTCAGCACTGACCCTCTTGCAACCCTGCGCTGCTATTTATAATCAGCCCCCCACCTTCCAGCAGTTCCGGCACAAAGAGACAGCAGAGCAGGCGAGAGATCAGCGATAATGCAGAAATACCAGAGTATCAGGCAGATGTCTGCTTCTCAGCCCTCCTCTCCTTCCATCTCAGTGTCACATTTAAATGTTAATCCAACCTTGTCGTCACTGATGGATGACTCTATGACTAAAGAGCAGAGGCCAGTCGGAGGTGTAGCAGGGGCTTTTATTGCATTTGAAATGATTCTTTATGCTTTGCACAAAAAGGGAACAGAGCAGTTCTCTTGTTTCAGACCAATTAGACTAATCCCTCAACCTCGGCTTACAGGCAGCAATGAAAAGCGCTTTGAGGATTTTCTAACAAAGAATGCTGCATGACGTTCTATCCGTCCTCACGTGGTAGGCTCCGCGCACAAATACACGCATACACAATTAAAAACACACCTCTTCCTGTATCACCCGTATGCACTCGCGGTGGCTGCAGTGTTTTTTTTGTTTAACATTTTGAGCAGCTCAGCGGGATTTGAGTGGTGGTGGAGCAGGCTGTAGCCGATTTGTGTCTGAGTCACCACCGCCAATCACCTGAGGGATGGAGGAATGACAATGCTAGCTGGGGCGACCGACACACACACACTCTCAAATCAGCAGAGGACCAGTTTCACTCTATAAACAGCCATGTGGGGCCCAGGGGACATGTGCATTCTGTGTGTGTCCACCTCCTGGACTATCTCACTTCGCGCAGCAGCATCACCTGAGGCTTTGAATACACCTGAGACATGAACACACCGACGGCAAACTCGCCTTGCAGTAACGCTCCTGGTATCTGGTCTGATCCTCTAAACACACTTTAATTCTTTTACCTCGTTTTACCTCCAGAGACCAGACTCTCTTTTCTTCCCACTTTCTCTTAATGCCCTCTCTTATCTAATCCCAACCCTCTCCGTTTTCCATCTTTATCTCACACCTACCATACTTTCTTTTTTTGTCTCCGTCTGTCTTTATCTTACTCGTCAGTCAGGTGGTCTGTCTGCACACTGGTGTGCAGAATCAATGCCAGTGTCCTATCAGTGATGGAGCCAGAACTCTATTGAGACATAGGTGGTTTCACACCAGCCTTTACAAATCCATACACGTTTTCAGGCCTCTTGGCAAACGGCAGTGCAATGAGCGATGGCATTACCAGTTATACTCTGCTTTTCACTGAAACGCCTCCTGGAGGGATTTAGCTCGGGGACAATGAGACGAGGAAAAAAACGTTGTTGTTGTTTTTTTAACATTTTCCGCGCATCCAGATGACAGAAACTGTCACGAATACGACGGGAAGTCACAGGAACATTAAGCCACGTAGCAAAGAATAAAGACTTTTCATTTGAGGGCAGGGAAAGTTCATAAGTATTCATCATAAGAAAAGAATAAGATCTCGCCCTTTTTTTTTTTTGTGGTCAGATATTTAAGAGCTTATTAAAGGATTCCACATAAAGGGAATCACCCGCATGAGCTTTGGAACAGCACTTTTATCCCAGCACATAATTGCAACCAAATTACAATAATTGTGCCAATTAAAGTAATCCTGAATGAAGAGAGTGTCATCTTAATGTTTCAGTACTTGGGATAAGAGTCTCTCTAATTAAGACTGAATTGCCTGGCTACGTATTCATTCAGAATGTGATTAGTGAGGAAAGAGGAGAAAGAAAAAAAAAAAAGTTTTGAAGTGTCCGAGAAGTGCCTGGCTCTAGTCACGTCGCTGAGAGGGAGATTGTTTGGTTGATGAATGACGGGTCGGAACAACTAAGCAGAGAGGAAGAAAGGCTGAAGGACGGAGAGTTGATTGTTCATAAGCTGTGACGTAAAAATTAAAAGCAGAAAGTGCATCAGGATTTAGAGATTTGTTTTACACACAAGTACTGGCAAACAGAACGAACAGCACTTCTAAAACCACAATTTTACCTGACAACAATTTCTCTGCTGTGTTCTGCCTCCTGTGCTGTGTGAACGTGTGTGTGAACGTGTGTGTGTGCATAAGCATGTTTGTTGAATGCAGCCTGCATCTCAGGGTCTGATTAATTACACTGATTCTCAGAGGAGTTGGGGGTGACATATGCTCTTGCACTGGTGTGAGAGCTAGGTGTGTTTGTGTGTAGATATGTGTGTGTGTTGCATGCGTACCACACACACCAGCTTTATGTGTGATCTGGGGTGTGCGCATGCATATGTTTAATCACAAACGCTTGTAGTGGCAAATAGTGTTTGTATGTGTGTTTGTTTCAGTTACAGCGTGCATGCATTCTGCCACAGTTTGCGCATGTGTGTGTCTATATGGAATAGTTTGTGTGTGTATGTATGTGTGGGTGTAATGAACAGAGGATTCAGGTGCAGCGCCAGAAACACACTCCTGAGTGCGGCGGGGGCATCCTGGCACAGACAGGGCACCAGATGTCAGAGCAGTGCAGGAACCTGCTCAGTGGACCAGTGACACTTTTTTTTTTCTCCTAGTGCTGAAAACGGGATCTGGGCATCCAGGAATAAACTCTCTGAGGGGCTGACTGAACCCACCCCCATACATCATTAGGTCCAAATATGTTAACCCTTCAAGTGAAACATAGAACTTTACTTTGGAACGAATCACCACTGTCAAATGTATAAAACTAATAAATAGAGACATTGAAACTGAAACTGTTGCCTACAGACTGCTTCAGTGGTCCTTTAAAGGTCCTTAAAGGTGTTTCCAGAGAAATCATAACTGACTGATCATGTCCCCTGATATCGGGTTCACTCACACTTCCATGCTAGTCTGTGTGATTGATTCATCTTGCCTAACACGCCACTAGGGCTACAAGAAATATTTTCATTATCAATTAAACCGCCTATTATCATCTCAGTTAGTTGATTTAACAGTTCTATAAAATAACAGAAAACAGAGAACAAAGTCAATCACACCTTCCGAGATCTAGCGATGGGTATTGTTGCTCGATACTATTCAGGTATCGACCAAAACAATCCAGTATTGAGTAGTATCAAAACTTCTCCAGTCAAATAATCAGTGCATTTGATTCTTTTGTACCTAGATCTAGAAAAAAATCATTATTTGATGATTTGTTTTGCTTGCAGCCAATCACCACAAGCATTCCTCGCCCCCTACAACAGCAATGACAGCCCATACAGTCTGTGCTATGAAATTGTGCACAGTACATTTGATTGAGTCGGCAGCAGCGTGCCGAGATGCCACCAAAGGGTTTGAATGTATGGCTATACTACATGCTTGTGGTGTCTGATGGCATTTATGTGACCGAATGCTTCCATTCACATTAAGGGGCATCGAATGAAATAGAAAAAAAAAAATCAAAGTACTTTATTGTATTGGTATGACTTTAAGTGTAGTGGTTTTGGTACTGGTACCGTAATCCTTTAAAAGATACTAAGCCTAACCAAGAACATGAGTTAACATCTTCGTATTGCTTGTTTTGCCTGATCAACAGTCCCACATCCAAAGATATTAAGTTTAATAGAATTGAAAGCAATTAAAATCAGCAAATCTTCCCCTTTGAGTAGCTTGAACCAGTACATTTTTAATTGATTTAATCGACTATATAAAAGTTGCTGAGTCATATCCTGTCAATCTTCTAAGTAAAGACGAATAACAAAGTGAATTGCCTAATATCGAGCCATGTCTCTACATTACAAAGCAAATTTATGCAGAAATGTGCTATTAAATCTTTAAAGGCAGCATCTGCAATTTAAGTATGAAATTTAGGTCAACATCAGCACACACAAGCCCCCCAGGAAGACAATTGACTATTTTTATAAAAGATAATAGGGAGCTAAATTCAGAATAAAAAGTATAAAGATGGTCAGATTTCCAAAAACATAGCAAAAGTCATAACAACAGCCACGTGTCTAACATGTGTCCTCGAGTAACATCCAGGACCTGTACTGGCACAGCCACTTGAAATCACTCTACATTTAGCTATTTAGTGGAAGCTTTTCTGTAATGTAATGACTCTAAACAACATCAAGGAAATAAACATACAAAAAGCCCATTAACAGTCTTTGGGAAATGGCAGGGCTGCTTTAAAGCAATAACCATGAAGCAGGAGTGAGCTAGGTTAGCTATACTCATTAAGTCTCTAATGGCAGCTAAAACAAGGAACAACTAACTCCTGAGAAGAGACTGAGATACTGAGAGGGAAGAAATGATACAGCTGAAAATGATAGTCACAAGGCTGCAGGCTCCAAATTCAATTTGCTGGTGATCAAAAAACAGCATTCAAAACACGGATTTGGGGCTGTTAATTTGACGGCTACAAATTCGAGGGCCGGTCCAAAACACTACATGTTTTGTTTTCTGTTCCACTTTCTGTCAGTGTGCTGGGCAGGCCCTGACGCTGGCTCACCACTCCAGGTGTAATCTGCAGTTTCCCCCTGCAGGACTAGTGAGACAAACATTTCAGCTGCACTCTGTGTATGCATGTGTGTGTGTAAGCTTGATTACTTTGAGCCAATATCTCCTACAGACAGTGCCATCTTTGTTACACACAGATATTTCCCCCTGCTACCTTGCATTAGTCTGTGCTGCCCCCAGCCTTACCGTTAATGATAGAAATCGCTGAGGTTATTAACCGATTACACATTCTCCATCAGATTAAGACGGCTGTACTGGCCCGCTCCCGCTACGGGAATTAGCGCTACACATTTCTCTTCACGCCGTGTCCTACAATGACACTTCACAGCCCTTCATGGCACTTGTTATTGCCAGGCAAGTTGCTAAAAACAGCTTTTAGTCGTTTCGAAAGCGTGTGTGTTTGTTTGAGATATGAGAGAAGGTGGGCGAGTGTTTCTATTTTTTCTCTCTTTTCCAGGAGTTCAGGTACATGCCATGGAGAGTAGCTGTCACCTTCATCACTGAGAGGCACTCTGTGCAACTCATGCAGTACCTCCCTGTGGTTTAGTAGTGTATGGGTCAATACAGTTTTAATTTAGAGGGCTAGGTAGGGCATGAAGTCTAAACTGAGACTGACGCTAAGCCAAATTTTATTTTTACCTTAATCCTAGTTGTCTGATTTATCTATAACGACTTATAAAACATAGTATTTCTGATGCTCTGTGTGTTGTGGCCTGCTGAGCTGTAGCAAGCCTCACAGAGAAGAGAGGAGAAGAAGAGCATGCTGCTTTGTGACTGAGATGCAGGGCGACAGTTGACCTATAAGGGGCTGACTCACCCCCACGTTCACTTCACCACTAATATATTCACTTAGTAACGCTCAGGGGATGTGCAGTTCCGCTGTGTAAAAATGGTTGGGCACAACGACTCTATGTATGCAAGTTAGAACACAAACATAGCACACACATGAGGTCTGAAGCATGTCGGTCTCACGGTAACAATTGACCAAAAAGATGCTAACTCTGAGATACAGGAAATGGTCCACTGGTTGAATATAAGTAACAAAATAAAATGTGACATGTGCTGTGCATGTGTGTATTCATAGACACTGCTAAAAAGGAAAGCAAAAAGAAGTAGCTATCTATTTCTCCAGCAGACAGACAGTCGGGGAGAAGGGGCCTGAGGTTCAGAGAAGCCAGTCAAGTACCCATCCATCGCTAAGGGAAAAAGACAGAACATCTCATCCAGAACAAAAAGGGGGACTTAAGAGCCTCGGATTGTAAAGAAGAGGAAGAAAAGAGCAGAGAGACAGAAAAAGATATGCAGACAGAGGCCTGAGTCTTATCAGCGGAAGATCAGTGCAAGAGATAAGGCCTCTAGGCAAGGCGTCGTGTTTAGCCTGTTTGAGGCTTCCTGTCATCATCATTAAGGCCGCTTCTCCGACGGCCACTGCAGAACAGAGCAGCCATTTGGAAAGACACCCAGTGAGGAGGAAGATGAAGGAAGACAGGACCGTTGGTCAAAAACACGATGATGGCTATATTAAGTCTAATGAGCAGTGTAAGCACAATCCCATGCTGTGGTGAAGGCGCTTGAATCCAGGCCTTTGGTGAGATGTAGAAACACTGCAGAATGTTATGGCTGTCCTAGTGTATAATTATATCTCCCAGTTTTATTTTCCACAATAATTATGGTAGAAGTGTGGCGATCTTCTTTAGGATGCTCACTGTACTTAAACATTATAAAGATATACAACAGAGAAGTGTGGGGATGTATTTTTCCACATGAATTAACAAAAGCAGGGATTGTCATTATCAAGCGCAATAATCGAGTTACAGCCTCCTGACTAAGATGCTTCTCATCTAATACCTTGTACTCTGTCCTCCCCTCAACCTGTACACATCAAATGTATTACTTGACTGCCTTATAAAAATGGAAGGTAATGCTTATTGTCCTCTGAAACCCAAACAGAAAACCTGGTCTAATGAGGCAGTGGTTTGCCTTGGAGATGGGGGGAGGGAGGGTTGTCTGCTGAATGTAGCTGGCTGACTGGCTGACAGTAACTGTCTGTGACGCTTCCCTGCCGCAGGAGTCGTAGGCGCTAGTGTATTGTGACAGAGTGCAACCTTTAAAGGCCATCGACTGATGCACAACAGCACCCAAACCCAGCGACTCGGCCTGTGTCGGCCTCCTCCTCTGTGTCTGCGGTGAGCACGCCTAAAAGCATCTGTGACCACACACATACAAAGGCATGAACAGTCATACTGTATACACACACACACACACACAGACACAAGACTTTTCCTTCACTGCTCAACCAAAAAATGTCTGAGCGTCTCCTGTCCAGTTTTAAGGAAATGTGTCCCTGGAGAAGTCCAGGCTGTAACGCAGTCAGCGTTTGTCTTGTGCATTATGATCAATTACAAAATCTGTCTGTCAGTTGCCAATTAGTGTGGCACTCAAAGCCATTAGCAGTGAGTATGGACTAATGTAGCCCACACGGAAAACAAAATCCTCTACTGCCACCTGCTGGTCAAAGTTACTTATATCAGTATTTCAAAGACAGAACATCAAGAAATGTGACTATTTATTGACTGTTGTGGCTTTTTGATCTCCTCAGGAAGGTCAGGACACAGGAGCAACTCTGCAGGGATTAAGCGGTTAACTGACAACACTGGGTCCTTAAGATGAATGCATCTAAGCTAAGACTTAAGAGTGATGGAAAGACGATAAAACAAGAAGGAAGAAAAGAAAGTAAAGTAAAAAAGAATGAAACAAAGAAATTATGTGGGTGGATTGAATAAGTCTGTGCACCTCGTTAATCAGATGAAAGAGTTGGTGGTTGTGTCTGTCAATATGTTTATATGTTTATGGGTTTGTGTGTCTTTGTACCTCTCATAGATGGTCTTGAGAGTCAACTGGTCAGATACTCCGTCAGTCTCTTCCAAAAACAGGATGATCCACGACGTCCTGTAAGGCCACTCCTCTGTCAGGTTGATCCATGACGCCAGCCGATCCCAGTTGAAGATGATCTGATTGGCCCGCAACAGACGACCTGTAAACAATGGTGTGGAGGATTAGTGGCCTTTTAAGTCACTCTGGTGTACTCTGCCTGACGAAAATATTAGCATCCTCCTAATTGTCTATGTCCATTAATAATCTGCCCAAAGTCGTGGCGTTAAGAGCAGAGAAGTAGGCTTGTAACTGCACAGTTATCAGTTTTAGATCAAATATACTGTAAATACAGTATACTGGCATCCATTACACATTATGGTTCAGATACAGAGGCTCATTGTCTCAACTTCACACAAGTTGGCCAACATCACACGGTCTAGTACTCTTGCATAATCTGTTGCTAATATATTAATACATCTGTGCCTATCATTCTTGAAATCTTAACTTGTTGTCATGACATTATTGCAAATGCAAAAAAAGTGGAAACCGTAAACAGTGATTATGTTTGTCCAGGTCAAACTGATCTCTAAAAGCAGATGGTTAATATAACCTTTTTCTTTATTTCTCAACCAGATTACCATCTTACTGACATTTGAATATTTATTACATGAATATGAAGTAATGGAATACACAGCTTCACTCTTAACTGGCTTTAAATAACTGTTTGAAAATAAAGTTCAGCTGTTCATTATCAGTCCACTTTATGAGGACGGCTTCAACCACACATGCTTTCCTCATGCGTATTCGTTTTCTGTCTCCATTACTGGCAGCCATGACTGTTTTGTTTGAGTAGATGACACGAGGTAGCCCGAGGAACACCAATGCTGTATTCCAGATCAGATACTTTTTCTTTTTACTTCAAATTTTACAGTAGAGAATGCAACAGATACATGAGTAAGAGGGTTAAAGTTCAAGGCTCAACGTAATGACAAAGTACTATATCCCAGATGTATGCATACTGCATACTACAGTGTGTACTTTGTAAGGGTAGCTCCTGTACATACTGATACTAAAAATAAAATTAAGTATGCAACTCGGAACGCAGGGCAAGTATCGCTGCTACATCTCATTGGCTCGTTTTTGGCAGTTAGTTCAAGCTTCAAGGAGGCTAAGTTTTTGATGAGAGTAAATGACTTTCTTTTTCCCAGCATGACTTCAGTGTGCATAAAGCACTGGCCTCAGGTAGCAGCGGGAAGCAGACAGGTTCCCACAAGGCAATCGAGGCAGTAATGTCAATTGATAAATAACTTTACCGTGGTTGTAAATAGTTTCTCCATATGTTGAAATTTATAGAAAGACCCAAAGTGAACAGTGTAAGTGGACTTCTTGATTACTATTGGCAACTTAATTAAACAGCATTTGTATGGGAATGATTCTGTCCCAAGCTTTTTGATCCATATGAGTGGTTTCCACTGTAATATCTATTTTTAATTTCAATGCCTGCCTACTCTTCATTAAAATGCTTTGTTAATTCCACCGCCTCTGCAACCACATGTTGACCCCTGCTGGTCTCGAATTAAATCCCACCAGAGCTTTGTTTGTGTTTTTTTTCCTCCTACCACCCCAATAATATTTCCTTATTACTGGCTAACCATCCAGTGAGTTAAACTAGGATTTAATAACTTTGATGCCGCTGTAAAGACAAATGTTATTTGATAATTATGAGAAGCAGAATATGGTTTATTCTTTACCTGTGATAGAAACAATGTTGAGCAGCCTCCTCATGGTCTGTGGGCTGATGTCACTAAACCAGTCCTCCGTCACCAGCAGCTTTGTCAGGTCAAAGGACATCTGTCTGGTGATGCTCCTCTGCATCTGCCGACGCCGGTATGTGTCCTTTACAGAAAAATACAGAAACTCAAATTAGCATGAGATCAGAAATGTTTACAAGTTTTGATTCGTCATGCTCCCAGCTGGCTTGGCATGATTATTATGTCTCCAAGACGACGGGTTAATTTGTTGTTTTAATCCAACGTTCAAGTATCAGAAACTGCAGGGCAGAAATCCTGTGCGTCAAAAAAAGTAGTTAGCAGTGGGAAAACACTTCAGTCTCAGGAGACAATTAACAGCTGTGTGCTGAGCAGGGAAGTCTTAAAAATAAGATCTCTCTACAGACAAATTAAAAGTACAAGTGAAACAAAAGCATTTACATTAGTCTTGACTCCTGCAGAGGTTTTGATTACACATGCGTCATCCCTGCAAGCTGTGCATCATGAGACAGGAGAGCAGGAGATCTCAGGTCATGTCACTGTAAAACCTTATGCTTGAAGAGATCGAGGAGTACATGTAGATGTGTGGATAGAGCCACAAGTTCTATTTTATTTTGTCACTACAATGATCAACATCTTCCATCATCCCTTCAATATCACCCATCTTTTCGTGAGCAAAACATATAATTCCCTGTGACTGCAAATAAAAATCAAAGAGCCACTGTCCAAAGCTGAACAGTCATGACACACAGGCGAGCTATTGACACAGATCTAGCAGAGAACAGCTGTGATGATATCAGACAGCTGCCATGGTCATGAGCCAAGGCAAGGCTTTTGGTTGACTTTGAAGTCGTAACGCCAGTCTCATGACCTCTTTCTCAGAGAGATGAAACATATGGCCACCACTCAGTCAGAACTGAAAAGGTCCATCATACAGACAGTCCTGGGTGATGTACTTTTCAATATATGTTGATTTTTAATGTGGTTTTACAGCTTTGTTGGTTCATTTAGATGATTGATTCTTGATTTGCTTAATCCTGGTCGTTCTTCTTAACCTTGCTGATTCACTTTTCAATCATTCTGTAAAATACTGTCATACTTTATGAGGGTAGATGCTTCATTTTTTTTAAATAATGAATGCAATTTTTTTTCTATCCTTAACCTAAGTATGTGGTTAACCAGTATTATCACATTTATATGATTTCCTAATTTATTTTATGTGTTTCATCTGCTTTATATTGAGAAATGTTTTAAGTATTGATCAAAATAACCATTACATATGATTATGGATAATACATAGAGAAAAAGGAAATATTTGGTATACTTGACAAATTTGTTTTGTCTCTGCTCCCTTAATTTTGTGCATGTCGTTTCCCGGGATCATCACATTTACAATTCTTTCCTAATTTCTTTACCATAATTTATTTGTTCAGTGAGTTTACAATGGGTTTGTAGCAGTATTTGCTAGATAAATGCAAATGGGGATTGACTTGTTTCTGGAGCCAGTCTCAAGTGGCCATGTAAAGAACTGCAGTTTTGGTTTAAGTGGCTTTATTCTTCAGCCCTGGAGGTTGACAGTTAGATAAATGAGATAAATGTCATGAGACGATAGTCGCTTTAATTTCCTTTGAGGACTAAATGGACTGAGATTGACAAGGGCTTGAGGTGATTCTTACTTGATGCCCTGTTGGTGATTTCTTTTCATACCTTTTTTTCTTCCTGGAACTAATGAGAAAGTAACCCTTAACACAAAGCTAACTACTATGGGCTGTACTGTGCTACTGCTGTGCATTTGTGTTCCACTAAAGCAATACTGAGCGCAGAGTTCCAGGTAATTATCATTGTTCTTGTAAACAAGATTTAATTCCAGTAAATGGAAATAAGATGGTAGAGATTCTCCTAATGTCATCTGCAACTTGAGAAGCCACATGAAAATGGAGAGCCACTAATTCATTTTCCCCTCCTGCCCTCATTTTAATCTCCACTTGTAGAAAGAGGGCCCTCCTGCCAAGAGCTAGCTCGTGGCGGAGGGCAAATAAAAAGAGCATGCCGCCCGTAATAGAAGGGCCAACACCAATAATTGAGGGTACTAGTTAAACCCGAGGTACAAACAAATGTCAAACAAACAAACAAGAGAGGGAGGCGGGAAGGAAGGAGGGGTAGTGGGAAGGTCTCGCTGGGGGGAGGGAGGCATCAGCGACAGCAGCAGAGTCACTTAGCCTCCTGCCAGCAGACCTGGTGCCAGTGTTTTGTCACAGGGACCCACTGCTGCTAGGCCTTGTCATTAGGCTGTGGCAACGCAGCAGGAAGGATAAACAGTCATTACATCAATTACACCAGGAACCTTGGCCGCACACCGAGCACCTCTCTTTTCGTCTCCGTGTGTCTCCTTCTGTCCTCTGGCCTCCGCGCTGCTTGCCAACACCACGTCTGTACTGAACCCCCTCCCACCATTCAGGGAGGAGAACGAACACAGAGAGCACTGACAATTTGTAAGGCAGCATCTCTAACCCTAATCCAATGTTTTCTATTCAAGCTGTGGTGAACTAACTGCATTTTAATTTGCTTTGATTAATGTTATGATATTAATTTCCAGCTGTACAGTATTTCCCTATAACATGAGCATTGTGGGAATAAGTGTGGTGGGAAAACAATTTATTTTAGCCTGCTCTATGAACAATACATCTGTCTCCATTTTGTTATTATTGTTGGCTTTTTTGATTTGGTTGTTATGGGTTAGGGTGGGGTTTGAACTGCGTCTATCTAGGGTGACAAGTAGAATAAACACTGGTTGATATATTGGTGTTGGTATAACTGATTTGGCTTTACAATAATCCTACTCATGGACTTGTATTTTTATTGATGCCTGTCTATTATTATTATCATCATTCTTCCTCCTATGACTCATACTGCATCCCCTACCATCTGAGAAGGGGGGATCTCTCTTTCTCTTCCTTGTCTTTTTTAGTTTCAGAGCATGGGTGGGGTTGGGAACTACTGATGTGGGGCTGTAAACCCCAACAAAACATAGTATGTGATATTGGTCTATAGACATAAACGTGAATAGCTGTTACCCTGCGGTTAAGGGCGGTCTTGCTGCCAAACTTGTCTTGGCCCAGGCTGGTCAGAGACATCTTCCTCTCCATATCCTCATGCCATCCTACAGAGAAAGAGACAAAGAGAATAAAAAACTGAGCAGTGCATTTGAGTAAAAATAAAATGAAAAATAAATATTACATGTCTGTATTTAAGGGTTATTACACCTTTATACAACCAGGTGAAAAGCAATATACTTCTGTGGATGCCATGTTAGTTTGGTGCAGAAAGTCACATAATAACACAAAGAAACCATTCAAGGCAGCGGTAGACCAGCAACTACGTGTTTGGCAAGATGAAAACGCTATTTATGTCGAAAAGTCCAGTTGCTGTGGACGGGGCACCAGCAAAACAGATATATCAGTCTAACTACATGTTATATTTAGATTATTTTTACTGCTATACCTTGTTTTCAGACAGCCCCTCCAACAGCGTACTGCAAAGCCACCATACTTCTTTGACAGAAGCAATCATTTTACCTCGCAGCATATGGGAGTTTCCGGTGTACCGCCACTTCAATAGCTTAGTTTGTTTGTGTTATTGTGTGACTTTCGGTTCCAAACTACTGTGGTATCCGAATTTTCTGATTTGAATACATAGGGAATGTTATAATAACCTTAAATAATATATTTAAATAAAATAAGGGAAGCATCCTTTGAAATAGCACTGTATCTACAGAACCTGTCAATTCATGCCCCAAAATGGCCCCAAACTGTGTGCAGTCCACCATACACGTGTACCCTTATACAATATATTGTATATCAGGCCTTTACCCTCAGTAGAAGATGGCTCTCCATTGACAGGGGTTGCCATACAGAGCTTCTTGGCCGTACTGAGGCCTCTGCTGTTGAGGAATACTGGCAGGTGGACGATGTTCCTCATGTAGTCATGTCCGTTGATGTTGGAGTCTCTTAGCACACTGTTGAGGTTTTGGTTGATGGCTTTGATGATAATATGGGGGTCACTTGCAAAGATGGAGATAAAAGGGCCTTTTGAGAAGAGTACCCTCACCTGAAACGAGAAAGGAAGCCTAAGTTAGTGTGTAAAGGACATCTCTCACCACCCTTTTTTATTTTTTCATAAAATGTGTTCATCAAACAAGAACTTTTCGTGATGCTTTCAGACACAGGCTTGTGAACTTTGAGTGTCTACTACTTTAGTGTCAAAATGGTAAGTTTACAATCTGATCAACAACATGTCAGCTAGAGGCACCAGTCAGCCGTAGTACTTAAAGTTAATGACACCCGTGAGAACTGACTGTCTGCAGCACATGGTGTCGGGGATTTCCACCCTGCTAACTAAGGGACATTGTCCAAGTGTCACAGGACATCGATTTGTGCTACATGCATACATGGTTTGTTAACCCCTGGCCAGCACCATCAGCCTCGCCCCACAAGATGATGAACCTCTGTCCCTACAGCAGCTGTCAGCACCATCAGCTCAGGGCGCCATCACATGATCTGCATCTTTGATGCAAATTATCTGGTTGGAAAAGTACACAGACTAGAGGAAAAAAAAAAAAGATTAAATTTGTGTAACCTACGAAAAAAGGATTTCAGAGTGCTGTGTTTGAATCTCTCTGAAAACAAGATGGTTTCAGAGTGACTGGGAGGTGCTTGCAGAGATGAGAAGATTACATTAGCACACAGGAGGTTGCCATCTTCTCTGGGATTACTTCATCAAATAATAACATTTGGCTAAAGGAAATTTTATTACAGCAGCTGGGAGGAAGAATCTAAACTTGGAGGAGAGCTGAGGCAGCTGGGAACACCAGGGTGGCTGCACAGTACTGGAGATGTGTGGGCTCTGTGTGCACAGGTGGGAGACCCACTAAAGTTAAAGCCACATGGCAGCAGCTCTACAACAGTCTGTCTCATGGTAAGAAATTTGCTTGAGTGACAGATGTTGAAAATATAATTGCTTTATAGTATCTCATGTTATCAGTCAAAAAGAAGCTCCACTCATCACTTTTGTTCCCACACACATATGCGCAAACACACCGTGTCCAGCATCTGCAGAACTCTGTCCTGCTCACAGGCATCCAGTCCATCTATGATGACAGCCATGCGTGTCTGGTTCTGGGTAAAGCCGTCAATGGTTTTGGCCATTTTTGACATTAGCTCTACTTCATGCTTCAGAACCTGGTGTGAGACAGGGAAAGGAAAATAAATTGCTAAAAGCAAGGACAAAGGAAATTGATTGGTTTTAGGAACTACAGCTTTATAACTTCATAAGCAAATGGAATGCCCCTTTAGCCACAACAACAGGATGTCGAAGGATTTGCATTCATCTTTCACTGAGTACAATGAATAAAGTGTTTTAGTCTACCTTCATAAAGCCTTCACTCTTGAGTCTATGCATGTTGTTGGCAGCACTGTGCAGCCGTTTCCTCTGGGAGTTAAGGACAGAGTCGGCCACCTGCCACCAGGTCCTACAGTTGAGCAGTAAGGCCAAGCCCACTACACTGGCCATGGCTATCAGCACTGCATTCACTGTCAGGTTCTCTGAGTCCACCTGGAGAAATGAAAGCATTGGAACTGATTACTGGGGCATCCTGTCACCTAGTGGTTAGAATGTGTACTGTCTAAACACAGTGTCACAGCTTTATTACTCTATCCACCCACCTTAAAGATGGCCAACAGAGCCATACCAGTGATCAGGCATCCCAGTGTCAAGGCAAACAGCACGAAGGAGGGAACACAACATGTTTTCTTCCACTTCTTACCTGCAGTATGAGATGAAGGTAGAGGATAATGTGAGAGAGACAGAACACAAACAAACACTATATTTTCTATGTGCACTGAATTACCACAGCCTTCACATATAAAGGTTGTTTAAGGAAGGATGTAGTAAATAAAGAAAACCATCCGTTTTGAGCAGCAGTCATACTTACCTGAGCTCCACAATGCTTTCAAGAGTGTCATTCTTTCAACAGCATTCTCAGTCTAATTTTGCAGTGATGTAAAATTAGATAAAATAGCAATAACTGAGGGGACCTGGCTTATTATATTATTAAACAGGACAGCGCATATTCATATTCTAATTTGTCTGCCACTAATGGACATTAATGCTACAGCCAAGGGACATTACTAACTAAACATAGACCAGTTGACTTTTCTAAAATTAAAAAACAGTGTTAAGCAACATTTAATTGGCTAGTTGACTAATGTCACACATCTTATCCCTATTTAATGCAAGCTTGTAGTTGCAAATATGATGTATGATTTTTAATACAACTGCAGGTTGTGTGCTGCCCTAAGAGTCATCATGTGACTGACATCTAAAGCCAAAGATGGCAACATCACCTTGGACCTCATCGTTCTTGAAAACCCTGAAGAGCCTGGTGGCCATGAAGCCAAACTCCCTCTCGCAGGCATCAGAGAGCGTGGCAATCATCTCAGCCATAGAGGTCTCTCCTCCAACGCTGGAGAGACGGTTGTAGTCTGTGAACAGGAACCTGTGTGACATGTAAGAGACAGATATGATGCTTTGATTTGTTAGGTTACACAGGAAGCTGCACATTGGACTGGGACTGTTCATTTTACCAATGTTGTGAACACTGAAGTAGTGATTTAACAGTCATACTAACCCATCTCTTGAGCTTTAAAACTCACAATAAACACAGAAGTGAAGTGTTTAAATTCTTCCTTAGACCTGTGTGTCGTGTGTGTGTGTTTGTGTGTGTGTCACTGTCACCTGACAGGCAGTGCACGGGTGGTCTGCTCAGGAAGTTCAGGGGGGTTGACAAACATCAGTTTGAGGAGCAGCTCCAGGTAACCAACCTGGCGAGCCAGACGGGTGCTGATGACCCACGCCCAGTTCCAGCTCTCCCTCTCACGCCGACTTCCAAAGTACACCAACACTGGAGACAGTAGGGGAGGTGGAATTTATTTAGCTTTGTCGTCAGGTAACAATATGGTTAAATCTATTGATAAACAAAATTAAGCTCTCTTAAAAATCAATAACAATGTAGGCTAAGAAGCTGAAGTCATCATCATGCTTGGTATTGGCTGTATAATGGTCTCTGGTGATCAATGCCGTTTCAGAAGTTTAACACAGAAAACCTTGTATAAATATCAATATTACCAATGTTATTTTATTTTATATCTATCTTTACTTTTATTGGTATTCTCATTTTTTTATGAAAGCAGAACACAAGTACATGGCCTTATGCGACACAACCACTTCCCAGGAGGCTGCTCTCCTTGAGGAGCAGGTCAAATGAAAACTACATTTCTCCACACTCATCACTTATTGCATCAGTGTTGCATTTCGAGCTCATCTGTCTCCTCACCAAAGAAGATGTAGAGCAGAGCGAGGAGGCTGAGGGAGACAGCGATTGCCAGCCTGGGATCAACAGTGAAGCCCAGAACCACGGCCACTGAGCCGCAGAGAAGCAGGGTGAGGAAGACAACCAGCCAAGAGAACTGGAACAATGGCTCTATCTGCTGGCCTGCGAAGGTCTTCATCTCATCTGATGGACAAGAGGAAGGAAAAAAATGATCAAATACAGGACAGCATGTGGATATAAAGCAATATTAAAACAGACACACTGAACATCATTTGTTAAGTGTTACAGAAGGCACTGTCTAATTTTTCCCAATGCAGTTCTTTTCATCTTTGTATGAGACCATTTTCATGCTGTGAGCTTACTTACCCTCCAGTTTCTTAAGAAGGAAAGACTTGCCGCTGCCCCACTGAGCGTACAGTCCAACACAGATAGGTGGCTGCATGGTGGGCTCGCTGAGGATGTCTGCTAGAGCACTGCTATACAGGTCATAACCCAACATGTCTCCATCTGACTCAGAGGGGGACAGGTGCTCTGACAGAGAAAAAAAGATAAGGAAGTGCAGAAGAAGAGGACAAAGTAAAACAGTTCAATCTTTTCTGATTTCTGAACAACAAGGCGGTGAGCGTGTTTTGTCACACAATTCTTTCTGAATGAAATAGAAACATCGGTCATACTGGCTCCAAATATCTGTGTGAGGATGCTTTTCTGGTGGGTACAGTCGATGTTGTAAGGTGTCTCTCCAGCTTTGTTGGGGCGATAAAGCAGGCGGCCATCTTTAGGATTCCTCAGTAACAGCTCAGCCAACTTTCGGCTTCGTCCTCGGATGGCAATGTGGAGGGGTGTGTCTCCTTTCTGAAGGAAGAAAAACACTGAGTTGACTGCTTTTTGTTACTATCGAACTAAAAAGTAACTATCTAGAAATCACTCCAAAGACAAAGCATACCCCAAATTACTAAACTAAATAACTCTATTAAAATCCTTATTGATTATGATTTTCTGTACAGGCGTGTGTAATGTGCAAGTGTGTTTTTACAAAGTACCTTTTCTACTGCAGACACCTTGGCTCCTTTATCCAGTAGAAGTTCCACTATCTCTATGTTCCTCATTTTTGTGGCTTTGATAAGTGGGGTCTCTCCCTCCTAAAATGCAAGGACACACATCATTAACACACACTGGGCTTTAAAATCATTCGTTCCAAACCTAAGGGTCTCGACCTCCACTAGGGGTCGCCAAAGCTTTACAACTGTCACAAGGCCTTCTAGATTTTAAGGAGTATTAGTAGATGTTTTGGAAATATATACATCGGCCTATATCTCAGCATTTCATTTATTTAAGTGAAGAAAACAAAATAAAATTTTTATTTTTGAAGTTGTGATTATTATTCAAAATATAAACTTAAAAAAATCTCACATGATAAGGGCACAGTGAAGACCTGAACACAAGCTACATTCACACAGCCTTCACTCTGTTAAACAGCCTCATCCTGTATTGTAAAAATGCACAGTTTAAACAAAGAGCTAATTGAACAATGGCCAAGCGACAGGGTGAAGAAAACACTGAATTTGTCCAAAAAAAAAAAAGCCTATTAAGTATGTATGGTTGATAAAAAAAAAAAAAAAAATACACAACACAGACCAAAAAAAAAAGAATAAAAAAATCCTAAAATCATCAGAAAAACTCATCTATGATGCAACATTGTCAGAAAATAATCTGCTTGAAATTCATTCATATTGCTTTTTTTTTACGGACTTCCTGCAGTAACTACGGTTAGCTTATCAGATGTTCTGTAATGTTTTTGTTATGCATTAAATATTATATGAAAACCCCATAAAATATGTCACTTACAGGTCTTTTCTATCACTGACTTTACTTTTATATTATAAACTTGGTATATGAGATACACGCATGTGTATCAGGAGAAATGAAGAGAGAAACATGACACTTTAGAAGTAACAGTCTTGAAATTCAAATGATAAGAGAGAGTGTATTTTACACCTTGACTACTAAGTGTGTTGTACCTTTGTGCAGCTCTCAGTGTCCGGGTTACACTGCAGGATGTCTCTCACCATGGTAGCGTTGCCTTTCTCCACTGCCCAGTAGAGGGCAGTCTTTCCATCCTGATGTAGAAAGGACATGACAAATATTAGTTTACCTTTGAAGTAATAAACCATGTCAAAAAATCATATGGATTAACAGAGAATGTAGTGCGTTGTTTTGTAGTGTGCGTTGTTTATGTATAATGTGTACCATTATATAGGACATCAATCACAGGGCATTATATACCCATTAATCACTGTGTATGTTTGTGTAATCCCAGGGATTAAAGTTCACTTTACCCAGAAACAACAGAGGGACATATCATATAGAGAAAACAAGAAGGCCTTATGCCTGTATTTAAACATCAATATGGTCGTGAAGATAGTGGGAGAGGAGACCCTACCTGACCCCTGACGTCAATATCAGCATATTTGTTCAGCAGAGCTCGGACTATCTCCACATGACCTCCTCTCACTGCTCCAATCAGCATGGTCTCCCCACTCTGCCAGAGATAGTGAAAGACACAGAAAGCAAAAACAGAAGGAGAGGCACAAATTGTATTTAATTCATGTTATATTTCACATCAACTGCTTTTCCACGTCTTCAAATAGCAAGTGTGCGATGCTGCTGTAGGGTGGCCTCACCCTGTCTAGGATATTGACATAGGTGCCTGCATCCAGCAGGTCCTGCACGATCTCAGTGTGACCCTCCTTGGCAGCGATGGCCAGGGCCGTGTTGCCATCCTTGTCTGTCATGTTGACATTTGGGTTCCTCTTCAGCAGCTCCTTTACAACCTTTGTGTAGCCGCCTTTCACCGCCACAATCAGAGCTGTCATCGAGTTCTGAAAAGACACAGGGAGGAGAGATTTAAATTTAAGGTTCGTTATTTCTAACCCTAACATTTCAAAATTACAGATGTTTCTCCCTACTTGACTGGGGGTTAGGATTTTGGTTGGTGTTCAATATGTTTAAAATGTTTTATTGGACCAAAGAAGATTATATAGTATTACTGTGTCAATACATCAGAGTCACAGGCATAAAACAGAGGATATAAAAGATACAGGATTGTATTTTAAGATTGGAAAAGTGTCAAAAATATGAAGCTCAAAAAAGAAAGGAAAATTTTGCAAAATAAAGGAAATAATAATTTAATTAAAAACATAAAGACAAAGACAAATAGATGTGATTATGCTATAAACGACATACAGTAAATCTAAGAATTGGCACATAAAGACAGGGCACTGTAGAGAAAATGATTTATCTTTCATTGGTGTTCATTCAATACAGCAAATGTTCAATAATTTATGGTGAAGATTAACAAATTGTTTTCCCCAAATGTTATCAGTTTATCTCAGCAGCTCTGGGAAACACTACAGGCTAAATGGCAATTTATTATTGATATATATTATCTTCTAGCAAGCCCAATAACTCATATATTTTTCCAGGCTATAGAGTCTCTAAATCACACGTAAATTAATTGCCGTGCAACATTAGCTACTATAGTTCCATCTGATTATTGATGCTACGTATCAAACCATCACATCGTTCAGTCTGTGACAGCACAGATGCAACATGACTCGAAGGAGCACAGATGCGCTGCGTCACTGATGCAATCAATTATTTAATATTGCGGTTTACTAATGAGTTTGTGGCGCTTGGGAGCATTAAATCTTGATTGTGTGAAAGCTACACAGGCCGCTTTGTGTGTCATGGCACCCACGATGAACCCAAAACAAAATTAGACTTGCTCAGCTGTTAAGCTACCTGTTCAGACTACCAAATCAAATATTAACACTGTTTAGGAAACACTGCCTAACATTATCATGGCAAATAATTGTGGGTGCAAAGCCAAATAGGAGAAGTTGTGACGTAAGCATTAGCACCATTAAAAAATAAAATAACAATTTTCTATATTTTTTTTTAGACTTAAAACTTTCAAAGGCTAAAAACTGCCATTATAATCAATATTATTATATTTACATCATTTTATAAAATTTATTGATAAAAATTCTAATATTGCTCTTTAATCAAGTATTGAGCAATAGAGCCATTGTCAGTGAAAAAAATAAATAAATAAATAACAGAAATAAAACGGAGCCGGGGAAGGCGGTAATATTCAGAGAAAAATCAGAATATCCAAGATTAAAGATGTAAAATTAAAAGAAAAAATATGTGGATATTATCTGACATTAAAGTGGTGAATTTATGGGGGAAAAAACTAATTTCAGCTAACATCAGAAATCCTCTGAGGTTAAGGTAAAAAAAATTACAAGAGAAATGCCTTTGGAGCTTTCTCCCAGAAAGTCAGGTGACGTAGCGTTAAGAGCAACAATGTCCACATAGAGAAGTTGTGGTCACTGACTGGGTCAAGCACAGGACTTTTATCCAGGAGACTGAAGTTCGTGGCCAGTGTGAGTGAACGTTGATCTATTATTTTTAGACTCAGATGATGTCAATGATGTATGAAGCTGCTGAATGCACACTGTGTTCATATACTTTAGCAGAATACCTAGACAGTTCATGTTAATCTCATATTTCGATGTTGCTAGGACAGCTAATTCTGATGGCCAGGTAATGTCCCAGAAGTCGATTTTGGACCTATTTTTAAACTATGATGGGATGTCTCGATTAGATGTTTAAAAGGTCATTCATTGTCTCAGTGTATACTGGGATTCCGGTGGTGTTTGTAGTTTATTGAGGTCTTTCCATTGTAATATCTTGAAAGAGGAATCTACATCTAAAATGCTCAATCTGGTCTTATTCATAATTATGTAAACTACAATTGTAAATTGCAAGTCTACTTAATTCCAACTTGACTATCATTCAAAATATTTACTAGTCACATAAACAGCAACAGAAAACTTTTAGTGTACAAAAAAGCAAATAAGGCTTTGTAACGTCAAACTATGTGAGGTCTTCCTAGATGAAAGCATCGTAGTGTTGGATCTCTATTTAATATGACTGACAAATAGTAAACAGCCTTGTTTCCACCAAGAAGTCTGGTTCAGTTCAGTTCGTTACACATTATAACAGTTATTTGTGAGTTTCCATTGTCAAAAGTTGCGGATGGCTCCAGTAGAATGGTTCCATTTTTTCATACCTAGCACACTGATCCAATACTGAAAAGTGCAGCTATTAACACTGCAGTCTGCTGATTTGTCAAGAGAGAGTCCTTACTCATACTCTACATGGACTCAGAGTACAAACCCACTATTTTTCAACATCCCATTGATTGTGACAGAGACTGTATACACTCAAGCCTGCTCTTTATTGTTCTGAAAATGTCAGCATGCAACCCCATTCAGTTGACAATCAGCAGTGATGTGGCCATTAATATCTGTCTTACTATCTGGTAACAACCCTGTCTATATTTTAGAGTACTGTCTGCAGTGGAAAGGCTAAACAGATTGTGGGATAAGGTACATGTACGTACGGGTTCAGTAACAGTTCTATGAGTACTATAACAAAAGTGTTTGGTGGAATCACAGCTAACCACTCACAGGAAATCTATAATCTACCTACCGCTCCTTCTTGGTCCACATCAGCTCCGTTAGCCAGAAGATGCATCACACATTCATAGTGGCCCTTCCTGGACGCCCAAATCAAAGGAGTGGTACCATACTGCAGAGACAAATGCATGACAAAGTGCATGAGAGTGAGTGGCAAGATACTATTTAGTCAAAAATCCAGGGACTTGTGAATAATCATGAAAGAAGGATAATAAATAAAGGAAGAAGGCAGAGGGACTTGTGGGAACAGGAAGCTGGACGTGGACCAAAGTACTTGAATGTCTTTAGCTTGTACCACTAACTGCATCATCTGTGTGATTAAAAACAAGTAAATGATGAACATCTGTCAGTATGTAGTTACCTTGTCGGAGCAGTTGACCTTGGCTCCGTGCTGCAGCAGGAGATGGACAATCTCTGCGTGGCCTCGACCTGCCGCCCAGATAATGGGGTAGACGCTGTACTGTTGGGCCAGACGAGAGGGGCGAAGTCATGCTGACAGTAACTAATGATCAGTGTCAGGCCTGCGGTCGAACTAACGCTTTAAGCCACCTTACATGACTGAGACAGCAGATGATGGGGGAGGCATCGCGCTGTGCAGGTGATGAGCAGGGTTGTGGTTGTGTTCAAATCTTTGTTACTCTGAAGTTATGTATGTGTACTGACATTTACAACAAAGGTATGTCCGTTTTTAAATAGTGATCTGAAACATTGGATTATATTTACATGGAGTAGAACACATCATGTGAACACTTTCTTCAAAATAAACTGCCCTGCTCAGAGACTATTTTCATGTCATGTACTGTAAGCATGCCTATTATCTTTGTAATTTTCAATACTAATATAAATGCCAGTGATGTCATTGATATTATCAGGGGGGGGACTAAGATGAAATGCAGCGTGCCCAGTCTCAGTACCTGACCAGTGATGTTGGAGTTGGCTCCTTTTTCCAAGAGCAGCTGGACCACATCTGTACGACCTTTATAGGCTCCCCACATGAGGGCAGTCCAGCCTCCCTAAGTAGGATACACACACAGAGCAATGTTAAGTTGAACAGAGAAACTGTGAGGGCAAAAAAGGAGAGCAGAGACAAAACACCTCCACATGTAGAATATATACAGTTTATGTGATATTCTGAACATAAATAAAGGTGTTTTATCATAATAAGGTGTAAGGGTAGTCACAGTATTAAATTCCAGCAGCAGAGGTCAAATCTAAGCAGCTTTTGCGGTAGGAAAATGTGCTATTTACAGCTGGTGTGACACACTTTCCAGTGAGTGAACCGTATCACGCAGTGTGGTTTATTATAATCCCACTGTGATGACTGGCTGTGATCTGTCCTGTGCAGCTTAGACACGCGACGCACTGCAATGAGTCAGTTGATGTCCTGAGTCCATAAAGTCACAGAAGCCAAGGATGTAAAATCAGCTCTGAATGTCTCATCGCATGTGATAAAATAGTGAAGGGAATGTGCCAATACAGTATCCTTCTGGCTGATAGAAATGCACACTGCCTTATGTGCTGGGACATCTACACTGATACCAAACCAGCCCAGCCCCAGGTAATAAATATGTGTATCTCATCTGCATGTTGTCAATAGTCTGCTCATGAATACAGAAAAGCTGCAACAGCAATCCTGCAGACTGCTGTGTGCATCTGAAAGGTCTCGATCCCAAGACTAAATCATATCACTGCCCCATGCAGAGACAAGCAGAGCTCAGGAAATGGGATTACTACCAGAGAGGCGCCATCACACGTAATATAATTTCATTTTATATCCATTTCAAGGCTAATGGTTCATCCTGTCCAACCAGCAATGGGGTCATTCTATTTTACAGAAATCATTAATGTACATACAATCAAGACTTTATTATATTTTCAACTGTATAAAGGCTACATATTACTGTACTGTAAGAGTCATCTTACAGTAAATGTTCGAGCAGCTTGTTAATCAAGCTCTGGAGTTTTAGTTTAATGTTTCAAGTAGAGTTCGAAGGTTGACAAAGTGTGTTAGTGTTTCATGTTGTTTAGCTATAACACCTCTTATCATGCTTTAGGCTGTTCAGTGGCACCAAAAGATACTGGAAAAACTGTTTTTTGCAGTGTCTCCTTTACAACTGGTTGCTGAGTAGTCTGGGTGTTGCTGGACATGATATTCACCATTATCCCAGATGTGGAAATTCGCCACAATCAATTTACTGTGAGTGTTTTTTTATCACAATCCATGATAAAATCCCTTTTGTCAAGTCATTTTGGCACAGAGGATTACTTTACCTTAGTCCTGTGGCACTCTACACCCTTTATCTTTTCAACCTAATTTTTTTGGGCATTTCCACCATTTTTTGATAGCAGATAAAGAAGAAATCAGGAAGGTAATGAGGGGGTTGACATACCTATTATTGACAAAATATTTTGGCCTTTCCAGAGGACATGATATCATTACTATTGTACAGTATGCAGTGTTTGATAATGGCATGTTTGTCATATAAAAAACAAAAAAAAATCTGTGTTGACGGCAGATTTTAAATAAAGAAAAATGTTCCCCTCTATGTTCTCACCATGTCTCGATGTTCCAGGTTCGCATTGTTCTCCAGCAGTTCTCTCACCACCTCGATGTGGCCCTCCTTAGCTGCCGAGATCAACGCCGTCCAGCAGTCCTGCACACACAGACAACCTGTTACTGCGGGAACTCCCATCAGACTCCAAATCCAGTTGGACAAACGTCTGTCCGAGCCCTACGTGGGACAGCTTTGGACCTCTCAAAGCACTGTACCTACCAGCTGGTCATACCAGGTGCTCATGGGAGCACGGTGTCGCATGGACAGACAGGAGTGTCAGAGAGTAAAGTGTGAAAGACAAGTGCAATATAGTATGTGATGCTTCGCCTCTCTTCTTCCGTGTTAGTACAAGACTGAGCAGAAGTTTGTGTGTGCTATGTGTAATAGCAGGTTACATGTACGTGAGATGTTAATGAGAGGTGTAGTGTGTGAGCATGCATACGTGTGCCACAGTGGGAGGGTAAAATGCATGCGTGAGTGTGTGCGTCTGTAAGGGGCTGGCTTCTGGAGGTACAGGGTGTTGGCCAGCAAGAGGATCCTGTCATTTAGTCAAAAGAGCGAAGGTAAAAGTGTGTAATAAGTTGTCATTATGGCTCATGATGGCTCATAATAGCTGTGGACTAAAGCCCAAGTGTGGTGAGTTCAGCAAGATGGAACATCAAGACCACTAGTTCAGCTACGTCGTCTTTGTCAAGTGGGTAACGTGGTAAAAATGACCGCATTGTTTTTCACCTGTGCCTGGATTCCTGTATGCTCTCAATGTTTAATATAACGCCACGTGTGCCTGCGTGTGAGGGTGTGTTCATTTTAGACATTTTGGGATGTTGTGTGTCTGTGTCTGCTTACAACATCATCCAAGTTAACGTTGGCTCCTCTCCTAATGAGCTCTTGTACTATCTCCAGATTGCCCTGCTCTGCCGCCACCATCAGGGGAGTCTGTCCAATCTGAAAAAAAGGAGGAGAGTGAAGGAACTGAAATAGCGATAAAGATTTTAACACACCATCAAGCTAATTACTTACACTGTTTTCTATGTAACCCTCTGAGAACTGAGAAAAGAAATGGCAGGCAGCAATACTGTTTGATTATTTCACTCAGATCCTGCAAGACAACCTGATAATTGATGTCTTAATACAACATGGCCTACACATAACAAGCGTTTCTATTAGTCAGGTTATAAATGGTGTCATTCTACATTTTTCTTATTGTAATCACAACCATTTATCAAATAAACACTTCCCTAAAACAACTTTAAATGTGGGTTTGTTCACTTGTGAGTGTTTCCAGCAGCAGGATGGTTGAAGTTGGACTGACATTAAAATAAACCGTGTGCCCATAGGCATGAAAATGAAGGAACAGGTTTTAAATTTTTTAGGTTTTTGGACAACAATGGGGGTCTACGGCACAAAAAAAGAGCTATATGAGGGTTTGGCTTTCTCCTCTAAACTCAAAATATCAATGCTAACATTTTTAATACAAATGCTTAGTGCCTATAAAAAGTACTGACCCCACTTAGATTTCTTTCTTGCTTATAGGCCCAGTGTGTAAGATTTAGGGTGATTTAGTGGCATCTAGTGGTGAGGACTGCGCATTGCGACCAGCTGAAACTTCTCCTGGTTGGAATTCCTTCACTGTTTATTATTCACAGAGGTCTCTTTCTCTCCAAAACAAACGGACCAGGTGATTAAATCCAGTAAAAACATTAAATAAAGCAGTTTCACGTTACAAATCAGTGTTTCTCTGATGTTGTTTGGCATATCGGAGCCCAGCACCTGATCTTTGCTCACCTTTGTTTTCTGATAACTTAAGATACAGACGTTCAGGAGGTTTTTAACCGAAGCCAAATTATCCACAAGGCACTCTGCCTCTCCAAAACAAACAGACCAGGTGATTTTTACCAGTAAAAACACTGACTAAAGCATTAAAGCATGCAACATGGTGACCTCCGTAAAAGATATAAACGGCTCATTCTAAGGTGAGAAAAAAAACACAATTTTCATTTTCAGGGGATTATACAGTCAAGAAAACATAGTTATTTTACTGTATTCATCTCTATCAATATATCATCCTAAATCCTACACACAGGACCTTTCTTTTTCTGTTGAGTTTTCACAGAGATATAACAGAACAGCACAACAACATTTGCACAAAAAATAAAGTAAGACAAAGCAAATAAAAATATAGCGTAACAATGATTGGTTGTCTCTGTTTTTTTTTTCCTGTTTTTTTTTTCTTCTCAAAAGGTATGTCAACTTTTCCATGACAAAAATGTCTTTGCCCTTTTAAGTTTTCATGTTTATCCCAATACAAGATTAAATCAAAGCAGGTTTTATATCACTTTGTTTTAAATTAATCAATAGATAAAGACGCTTAAATGTCAAAGTGAAATCAGATCTACACAAAGTGACAATGACGCATGAAAATATCCTAGGAGAGTAGATACTTTTTATAGGCACTGCATCTCCTGCATGGCCAATTTAAAGAAAAAGGTTAACCATTCATAAACCAAGCACAATACCATGTCTTGTCTTCTCTCTGCAGGCAGCTTTACAAGTTTCAGTAGTATTGTTTCACTACAGCAGAGTGAAAAAGTGATTCTATTATGTCTTTCCCCACATAATCTCATAGAGCCTATCTTCACACCGCTCTCCAAAATAAACAACTTGAGCCAACAGGAGGGTTGCTGTGATAAGGCTGACTTACATCACTCCTGCTGTCCAGATCTCTGAACTTATCCAAATGTGCTTTGATGGCAGCCAGGTTCTCCTCCTCCACGTAGCCGAACAGACTCTGGACGGCCAGAGAGGTCATCTTCAGGGAGGTGGTGGTATCCATGGCTGATCGCTAACCACCTGTACACCGCTGTGGAGCGAGAGGAAAGCAGGTAAGCATTCACAAACGGTTAAGGGTACTTATAGTTTCTATGTGGCCAGCGTAGCTAAATGTACAGCACTTCTAAGAGAGAAGCAGAGAGGTTAAAGCCAGGAAGAGGGTGTGGTGAATCTTTGAAGCAATGCTGGGCAATAAATGAGCACTGTCCAAACCCAGCTCACACGAACATACTCACCCATAAACAAAAAACAGAGGCTGCATCTTTAAGCTACGAACGACATATAATCAGAGAAGAGGGTCAAAAACATCTTTTAAAGTCTCATTAAAAAAGAAAAAACATGGAAAATATGCTCTGTAAATGTAGACTGATTTAACAAATTACCAGTGTGGCTTGAATGTGTGTGGGCTTGCTTTTTGGCATGCATTTTTTGCACACTATATTATTTTCAAAACAGGCTAATACCTTTTATGTTCATGACTGCCTTTTAACTAAAATTACACTTTTACTTCGGCTTCTAATTTGCCATTTTTACAACAAAAATTTTAATTATTTTACTTTAATCTCTTTATTTTATACTTTTTTATTCTTCCTACCTGTGTCTTTTTAAACTTCTTTGTATAAAATAAGTTGTATGCACTTTTATTTCCTTATACCTGTGTCTTTTTAAAAATAAAAAACTTTATATGCAAAGCACCTGGAGCTGCCTCTGGTATGAAATGTGATCCATTAATAAACTTTCCTTGTTTTGTATTAATTTTTAACTTTTTAAAGTTAAAGCAGATCATCAGAACATGTCATTCTGTTATATAAAGATCTGTATCTTACCAGACACATGCACACAGCTCCACAATTTTTTTAGGACACTTTAGGGCACAGTTATTTGTCCCTTTCAACGAGAATGTAAAAGTGTGGTTACAATTTGGACCATGCACTCAACATGCTCATTACACAAGAGTGAACAGGGGCACTTGTTTCACTTCAGTTTAGTTCAGTCTGGCTGCTCATGCTGAAAACATGAGCTCTCTGCTCGGTAACATGAAGGCAGAGCAGTCACAATGCCCCACTTAAGAAAGTCTACTAAGTCATCAAATGCAACCAAAGACAGACAATAGTCTCCTAACTTTGATCTTTTGATGTTAATGACGCCGAGGATAATTGGTGCACTCGACTGTGTGCTCCAATTATATCGAGACTGACCTCAGCTCTACCCTCCTCCACCGCCTTAAACTGGACTTTGTGGAAGTTGTGTGCACTGAGGAAGAAAAGTACTGTTTTGTTAAGTGTCTGAAAGTACAAAAGGTGCATACTATTTCACTGAAACTGCTTTGCATTGATGGGAAAATAGCTTTAAGACGTAGTTAAGGTGGCACTTAGTTGGGGAGATTATCTATAATTAGGCTCCACCGTTCTAAAAAATTAATTTAAACCCATGAAACACATGTGCGTGTTCCTCTATTTACTATATGTTTTTAACCATTTTCACCCTGGAGTTTAACAGCAGTACTCATACATGATATTTCTATAACAATTGTGCACTGACAAGACAATAATAGTATACATTAAGCTGCAGCCAATGACTATATTTCACTGCCGACTGGTCTGTATGTGTGCTGCATGCAGTACTGATCATCAGCCAAGGCTTGTACGTCAACACACTAAGAAATCTATATAGAGAGCAGCTTAGTGTGAGCAAGAAAATAGGACCCAGGAGAATGAAACTGGCCGGTCACTGCCAGAGACACAGGAAGCTCCCAGCCATCAAACTGGTGCTCTTGGGATCCAAGACATGGACGTCATTTACAAGGGCGTCCCATGTCAAAAATACATGTATGTCCTGAAGAAAGATGCAGGAGTAGAAAGCATTGGCAAGCTCGCCAGACACATGGAGGATCAATATGACTGAAGACGCCAGTGGAGGGCTCATCAGAGGATGAATGAATGAATGAATTAGTCTGTCAATTATTTTCTCAACCAATCCATCAGTTGATCTACAAAATGTAAGAAAGAAGTGTTTCCCAAACGCTGACTGACCACGCCCAAGATGGCGTCTCCCACACCCAAGATGACATCCTCAGATGTTTTTTGTCCATAAGTCAAAGATAAGTCAAGTTTCTTCTCAAAGAGGTGTAAAGAAACCAGAAAATATTCACATTTAATAAGCTGAAATTGGAGAATTTTGACTTTTTTTCCCTTTTAATTACTCAGACCGATTAATCAAATGTCAAATTAGCTGGCGACAATATAATAGTAAAAGATATACTTTTCAGGATTTTCCTTAAAACTAATGTGGGGACTCATACAGAAGCAATCCCTGTCAGTCGTCACTTTAAACCCACTTGACTACATTCTGGCTGTTTATGGGCATGTACCATCACAGAGGTCAGGTGAGGTCAGGGCTTAAATAAGAGGCGGTGCCAGACCATATTCATTAACCATTCAAGAGACATGGTGCTGAAAAAACGCAAATGTGGTGAGGTGCAGCGTCAAACGAGTGACTCTGTGGTTGGCTTTTACTTTCACTTTGGCTGGGTGTGTTTGCAAACAGTAACCGACTATCGTGTATGGTGTACCTTTAACAACGAATCATTGCACCTCTAGTACACTCACCTTTTTTTCTTAATGTCTTTGATTTTGCTCTTTTTAAATCATATTGTTCTAACTTTGTACAGTGTTGTTCTAAGTTCTCCGTACAGCACCTTGAACCTACGTCTTACTATATAATGTGCTAATACAACTGCCTTGCCTACTGCAAAACATCAGCGCTTCCCAGATATTACATGTGTAATTTCACCTGACAAAACAAACCCCCCTCAAATGTGGTTGTTTTAGCTCTAGCAGGGATTCAGCCAGTCGATAAAAAACTCATTAATGATTCATCAAGTTGGGCTCTTCCATCATGGTCAGACTCACTTCCTGCCACAGCAACACAGAATTAATCAGCTGCATTCATTGCCTGCAAGTTGCCTTGGCAATGGGTTTCACATAAAGACTAGCAAACACGCCGCTCAATATTTCAACATAATCTGTGAGACAAGCAGCTCAGGCTCAGGTCAGTGAACGCTTAAATGTCACATGCCTGTCGGGCTGTCTGTACAAAGGCCCCAAAACAGTCAATTTAGTCAAACTCAAAGCAGACAATCAATAAATAAGTACATATTCTTTATTTTTTCTTCAGTATGACATTGTTTGTTCAGTCAGGGATCACCTGGCAACTCTTCTCCCATATCAGGCAGTGCCAGGCATACGTAAAGAAAATCCTTTGTGTACAGTGAAGCCTGTTGACACACCCTCCTCAGCTCCTTGTCTCTCAGCACAATGGGTGGATGATAACACCACACAAGAGCCAATCAGTAAACATTAGCTCGCTCTCTCCTGAGCGGTGATCAGATGGGAGTTTACATACATTTTTTCTAACAAAACACACACCCTGTAAAAACCAGCAGAGACAAAACACCAATAAAAACAGTTAAAGCTATAAAACCAATGATAAAAGCTGAGCAAAGAGACACACAGTCTCTAGAAAACACTAAAAAAGGTAAACATAAGAACCCCTTACCTTGGTGTAGGGTGAAGCTTATGTTTATTTAGCTGTTCAACACCAATCTTTATCCCTTGCTCTCTCACACACACTATCAACAAACACTGCCGGGCACAGGCTGAGCATCCCCCCTTCACTCAAGGCTGAATATTAGATGAGGGGGTTGGCCTACGCCCATCTCTTCCCGACACAATAGACACACGGGACCAGATTTCCATTCATTGCATGCACTGGCTCAGCACCAAATTAGGCAGATAAAAGGGGAGAGATAATTAAGATGTTGGCTTAATTTGAACAATTACAATCGAAGAGTGACGCAGTAAAGTAACATTTGGTTAATATCAATGGGAGCTTCACTGAGTCTTGTCACTGAGTGCGTTTAAATGACTCAATTACTAATAAAGGCCAAAAATGTCAAACTAATCGTGAAGCGCTGCTGATTTATTTAAATATTCACTATTACAAGCCCTAGGAAGTCCCTTAACTTTTACATTGGGCTGGGAAATATTGACAAAAATAAAACTAAATATCACAATGTTTTATGTTGTAATAAATTGAGTATATGTTAGAGCAGAGCTTTAAAACAACCTGATAAAGGTCTCTGCACTGAAATGCTTTTTTCCAATACATTTCTGATTATTGCAAGTGTAATGGGCAGTGTGCGAGCTATTATATTCAGCCCATGGTCTTCTCCTACGCACCTGTTGACCTATAGATAAGCAAAGGTTTCGCATTTTGATCAGTTGGTCTACAAACGGTCACAAAATAGTGACATAGTGTTAAAAAAAATTTCCCCAAACCAGTTGATATTTGTTTTCATCCATTACAAAACAATACATTCAAAAATGATCACATTAAAGTAAGTTGCAACCACAGAGTTTTTTGGCATTTTTGCTCTTTAGTCGATCATCTTAAGTGTTTCCAATTAATTTAATGTCAATCTACTTGTGTATTAGGCTAATTGACAAGTGATTTAAATTCTGTAGAGAAATGTTTTAGTGTTTGCTTTTAGTATAAATTTACAAGCAAGAACAAGAAGACACAAGAAGATTTTGAGTTAGGAAATTTGTTGTAGAGTGGATATGATGAACAAACAGGTACAGGAAAGCACTGTTTGTCCCAGGCTTGCCACTATAACATTAAATCAGTGCAGAAATATTTATCACATAAGTGTAAAGCAAGAAAACACACATGAGATCGAAACCCCTGGATGATATCCTGTTTGGTTTTACATATAAATATTTTGAAATGCCCAAATCTGCTTTTAGGTAACATAAAAACAGTATCTATGTGAAAACACAGACTACCTGATGTTATCATGCTGCTATTTGAAGACACACAAACATGAACTTGGGAGGCACACTGGATAGGATCTCTAAATTTAACAGTCAGCTCCTAGTGGCTGGTCATGTGGGTATGAAACTGCTGAGGATTCAGTTCCCTAAGGCATGCCAGGGTATGCTCCGAGAGACAGGTTTGCTGAGGTGTATGGAAAACTTGGGAACTTGTCTTTTTGCACCAGTTTATAGCCAAGAGTCCTGCGTTTGACTGTGTTTATCCATTTAAATGAATGGACCTTGTGCTTGGCACTAATACCTGGCCACAGGAGCTGCTGGAGAGAAACCAGAGATCTGACTGACAACCAACTAGGACATGGTCTCAGCGTGAAACACACTGTGGGTCTGTGCTGCATGTTTCCTGCCTGTTCACTTATCTAACAACAGGTATGGCGCATCAGCCGCTCTGACTGCCTGTCAAAAACATTAACATCTGGATGACACAGATAAAGACATCACGTGCAGCCTCAATGAGACAAGTAAAAAGTAGAGTAACACTACACTTTGTTTTTGTCTGCTCTGTAATGGACAGCTTTTGTCTCAGAAGTCAAAGCAGACTGACTTCCCGTGTTTACTACTATTACTAGGAAGCAGCTGCAAAACACTCGCGACGGAAGCTAACGTTAGCTCAGAGTGGCTAGCTCTCCAACAGGTCCCCACACTTTTATCACCTCTAATAAAGATATAAAGTACAGTGAACCACCTGAAGTAGTCTTACCTGGGCTGGGCTGCTCTGTGACCGTGTGTATTTTCATTCCACTCCGGAGAATAAAGGTAAAAAAGCCGTTTTTTATGTCATACTTTGCTTCTGTTTAACAGGGCGACGTTAACCTCGTACAGTAAAGTCAGTAGCTCCGCCCACCATCACCCCTGGTTACAGTGGCGTCACGTGTGGAGGAGCAGATTGGGGCACGAGGAACCCCCATTCACAGTTTGTCTACAGCAAGGACCCCATCTGTCTGCATTATTACTGCTGGCAGATCATGAAATGTTTTAAGACCAATTGCAGTATTATACTTAAAAACCTATAATGAGAACATGAAATATTATTAATTATTTCCCAGTACATTTAACCACACAACAGTAGGGGAGACCGGGGTTGGCTGTCACACTTTCAGCAGTCATTCCTATGAACCAAATCTCAGTTTAGAATTGTACAAAGCACATATATAACACCTGCTTTAAAAAATAAAATGGATGCTTATATTCCTTTTGCTGCCTTTATGGTTGTAGGAGGTGATGAAGATTGGAGATGGATGAAATGCCCCTATTTTTTTTCTTTTAATTATTTTTTCATTGCTGTCTTATTTTTATTTTCAGCTGCTCCTTCTATTTGCCATGCCATGTCCGAGCTGTTCTGTGTTTTATGTAAAAAATTGCAATAAATATATTTAAAAAAAAAAAAAAGAATTCCTACATTGAATAATAACTTACAACTCACTGCAACGAGAAGTAATTAACTATCAAAGACACTCCAACACATTGTGACAACCAACCCCATCACAGGGTTGGTAGTCCCTATAGTTATGTCTGGTATAGTCTGGACAAAAAGAACATTAAAAAATGTGTAAATTTTTAGGTTTTATTATTTTTTTTAAGATAGAAAAACCAAATAAGTTTGAAATAAATACCACCTCTATAGTAGTACTCATCAATGCCCCTTATGTTTAAATTATTAATTTGAACAAGATGATTGTTTGTTTGAATTATCTTCTATAATGAAAGTAAAATAAAGGAATTTACATTGATTCATAACATTTCATTATAAATATAACATTGAATTAAACATTGAGATTGGAATAGATTAATCTTCATCACAATATGACCAGGAACTTTTCTTTAAACAGCCTATGAGGAACTAAAGCAACATTGTGTGTGTGTGTGTGTGTGTGTGTGTGTGTGTGTGTGTGTGTGTGTGTGTGTGTGTGTGTGTGTGTGTGTGTGTGTGACACAACCATCCCCAGTTGACCTCTTGTCAAACATTACAAGCTAGCTACCACATGGCCTACAAAACAACACCAATATGAAAAATTATTCTGACCCATAAATATATCCAAAATATCTTATATATCTCCCCTATACTGTAAAGTATAGTTCAAATGCACTCTGGCTCAACCAGCGACAACATTTGCAATCCTCTTATAGTTTAGGGATAATAGTCTAATGAACTGATTTACAAGTAATGTCACAACCCCTGGGGTTTAATGTTTCTGCACTATCAATACTTTAAAAACTTTAAGTACATTTAGCTGATTAAACCTCTGTACTTTTAGTTCATTAACATTTTAAATGCAGAACCTTTACTCATAATGGAGTGCTACTTTAACTTGAGTAAAAGGATCTGATGACCTTTTCCACCTCTCATTCTGACACAGAGGCCTCTACTGTATTTCCTAGTATGTTAATCGGTGTATTACTAAGCAATGGACGAGGAACCAAAATATGATAAATGTATTCCAATATAAGATGCTAACCAAGAGAGGGCATATCCAAAAGTCTGATATGTTATGTGGTTTAATATGTTTGATAGGTTGATAAAGGTCTTGATGACTTTAAACATATATTTTGTTTAAAACAGTTGACTTGTGAACATGTTTGACACTAAGAAATGGAATATGACAAAATGCTCTGTTTGAAAAAGGCCTACTGCACCACTGTCCAATGTAGAGGTACAAGACAGTGGATTGTGACATAAACCCCTAAATAGTAACTGAACATATCAGCATCATATATAAACAGCATTGCAGGGACTTTGTAAAACATCTTTAAAATCTATATGATATTGTAACATTTCAGCAATGTGTAACATAATAATTGCAGGAAGAGCAAAGGTGTAATTGACAAATACATAACATGTGCATGACTTTCTGGCGAGCTACTTCCAGGGCTTTGGTACTGTATGTGTTGGCTCACTGTCATGACTCACTGGGACACTTAATTAAGCGGCGCCATTGTTAATTAGAATGGTTTCACCTGTACTTTTCCTGCTGAGACAAGTCAATATACCTGCTGTGAAAAAGTCTGTTATAATATTGGAATAACACTGCACAAAAATGCAGGGAGCATTTTGGGGATTTTCCCTTTGCTACATGAGTATGCCCCAGATAAATGCTATATTTTAACATCAAATACTAGACAGTCCAATACTGGACAAAAAAGACATATTTTCAAGCATCAGTTTTAGTGTTTAAAAATAATTTCTCTTTATTTTGCCACATAAATCAGAATTTTAATGTACTGTTATACAAATCTTTCAATAAAGTTCCTTCTGACACAAAAATAACCGTTATGTTACACAGGCGCGCACACACACGTACTACATGGACACATTTGCACGCAGACAAACACGCAGGCACACATGCTCACATACACACAAAACAAAACAAAAAATGCGCCATTCATGATTTGGCACTTTGGACATATGGAGCCGTTTGCATTGATCTGCTGGTTTGGGTGGCCATGCAGTGCAATAATCGCTATGTTTGTAGAATGACATCCCTTTACCTTAGGTGGGCCACGCTCGCCTCCACAGGGCCCAGGCTACAAATATAGTTTACTTGAGACCACATCGACATGTACGGATCACATGAATACTGGTACACACACAGTTATGGCAGGAATATGCAAATGTTAGAAAAAATCTTAAAAAGAAATGAGAAAGCTCACCTCTGCTGCTTTGTTATTACTTTACACAACACAAATGCTCCAAACCAACTCAAATTACTGACAATTAGAGGAAGAAAAAAAAAAGCACAACTTCAAAGTGTTTATGATATTGTGGGCTTGACAACCCCCAGACTGTCTCCTGCTTTCACAGATACATAAAAATGTGTCTTCTGACTGTCTGAACAGTGAGGTGCCAAACAGGTTGCCTCCTCTGCACCACGTTTCCTTCACCTAATCTGTCTGAACGGCTGCGTGTTATAAAGAGTAAACTGGGTGATTTGAAAGGCTTAAGGTGAGCCGTGAACCAAAACAATGTGAGGAACCAGTGTCTCTTTCACCCTACAGTAAATGCACCCTGAAACATCGCCTACTCTAACATAAGTGCACACAATATGAAATAAGACCATTCACCACAACAGCTGGTCTATGTCTTTGAATTTTGTACAGTATTATGATGTCACACACATAAATAACAGTGTCAGATATTCTCAGACAGATGCCAATTGCACACGTACATGGTTTGCAGCGTGAACACGATGTGTGCTTTCCTGCACTGTGCATCAATTTGGAAACTGTTCTTTTTCATACATTCAATTGGCTTGTAATAATTATGGCTACAAAACCTTTTGACGGTTAAATAAGTTGTAAGTGAATGTTGTAATCTGAGTTTGTGTTGTGTTTGTAGGATTTAAAGGTCTAGTGTGTGGGATTTAGAGCCATCTAGTGGTGAGGATGCAGATTGCAACCAACTGAAACTTCTCCTGTGTGCCAAGCATATAGAAGGAGGCCGACACAGAAACATGAAAATGCAAATGACCCTATCTAGAGCCAGTGTTTGGTTTGTCCATTCTGGACTACTGTAGAAACAACATGGCCAACTCTGAGGAAAGAAGACCTGCTCCAAATCTAGATATGAACGGCTCATTCTAAGGTAACAAAAACTTGATTCACATGGCGATTGGTGCCAATATATCCTAAATCCTACACACCAGACCATTAAGACAATTAATTAAACTGTACGAGTGTTGAGCTGTGATGTTAACAATCCACTGTGCTTCCCCAATTATACAATTTTATTATTTAGGACTTGCATTAATTAAATAGTTTTGAACACATGAAAAAAACAGAAAATCACACCCCTGAAATCAGGTCAGAAATCCTTTAAAAAAAAGACATGGAAATCACAACAGGGTAAATGAACTCCCTTTGAAACACACACATTTATCTGATGAGTCATGTTTGTCAAAAAAAAAAGCAGCAGATATGAAAAATATATAAAAAGAAACAGAAATCCATTTAGTAACTCTTGAGCGCCATTTTTAGACTTTCCACTGCTGGAGATGGACGAGATCTGAATTCCACTTTGGGACTCTCTATGTCGGTAAATTTATCCCAGGGGGGGGAAAAAAAAAAAAAAAAGCATTGAGAATGGATCGAAATAGTGTTGTCACAAACATCTAAATACAAAACACGTACAATGTGAATTCTTCTCCAATAAAGGTTTTAAAAAAGACATAGAAATCAAACAATGTTTTGAGGATCCTAAGGCCTGTTTGAAATTGGCAGCTGATGATAAAGGTTATGTTTCTTTTACATGAACACATTTTCTGTTTCCACCTGACAGAGGCTTGTATCCAGACAATGACAAAAACCCTCCACATACTGCGCGTCTATTTGTTTGTACAATCTGCCGACGCCACAAGGGTTGTAGGTTCTTGCAGCGTGCCATCCAACTGTTACGTCATCAGCCGAGTACATAGAGGGTTTAAGGCAGCTTGGAAGTCTTCATTTCCGCTAATGTAATGTTAAGTAACCACTATCACTCATTAGTTTACACCGTGGCCATTGTTACATCCTGGTCTCTTATCCGTGTCAGAAACTGTGATTGCTGTCATCCTTGCTACTGGAAGTTTTGACAGAACTTTGACGTGTGTTTTCTGTCTGTTAGGATTCTCAGAGCGTCCGATATTTGGTTCGTTGTCAGGTAAACAGACTCGCCACACTCCAGCTCTCAGTGGTTTCTAGTTTGTCTCAGTGTTTCTGCTGCTGAAGGGAAGTGTGTTGCTGTCCTGAACCTCATGTGGTTTTGTCTTTCTGGTTGCAGTTGTTGTCTGTGCTGCTGTGGTCCATCTGGTTTTCCTGTAGGCTGTCCTTCTGTAGGCCGTCCTGCTGTTCTGCGGCCTGCCGGCGTCTCGATCTGACGGGGAGGGCCATTACCACCAGGAGGCAGAGGAGATGTAAGCAGAAGTACCAGGACCTGCAGAGACACCCCAGAGTTTTCATAATTTTCTCAGCACAGTTTATAATAAATAATAGTTTGAGAATAAAACCAAGAAATATGTGCAGGTCATAAAACTGTCAGTTTCCTAACCATGTCGCTAGTGTGGCTAAAAACCTAGGAATGGCAATGCTGGCCAGTTGGTCCACTGGTTTGGTCCAGACCACAGACTGTATATAAAGATGGATGACGTGTCTCCATTTCCTCCCACTGTACTAAAATGAAGCAAATATATCCCAGATACGGGCCCTGCCATCATGTGCTGGTGATGTCATTTGGACCCAGAGCCTCATGTGGCGCAGATGTGATCGGCCGGTGAAGCCCAGGCCCCCAGGAAGTGCACCGAGTTTGAAGCTAATTTTTGTAGTGGCCAAATGGTATTGCAACTTCTGAGCTTGTCACCTGGTGCCATTTGGCCCAAAAAGATTTTTCCCATAGACTTACATTAGCAAAAAGACAACCTATGGCTACAAATGCGGAAGCAGCGCTGATCATCTGGGTAATTTTATTCCCCAGAAAAAAAAGAGCTTTTTTGGCTAAATGTGCCACTAAGCCACTTTCATAGGAATAACAAGGTCCTACTACCAATGCTGTATCCAGGTCTCTTAATACATCCATGGTGAAGCCATACAACCGTCCAAGTCAAACACAGCTGTTAATCATGATGTCACATCCCCTTTTTATAGCACCAAATGACTAAAACCAAACTTAACAGAAAAATAAACACTTGAATATACATCACCATGATAAGAACTGAAAACATTCTGGGATAAAATTAATTTGACATGTACATTAATTGTGTAGTTTGGCTCATGTCCCATCCACTAACATGAAGGGGGCAGGGTTTATGACCTATACTGCAGCCAGCCACCAGGGGGCGATGGAGGTGTTTTGGTTTCACTTCTGAGGAGCTGCCATGTCGTCCATCTTTATATGCAGTCTACGGTCCAGACTATAATAACTGAACAGCTTTTGGATTAATGGCCCTATCCTATTGACTTTGGCAACTCCCTAATTTTCCTCTATTGTCAGCATGGTTACTGTGAGCATGTTAGCATGCTAACATTAGCATCAGCAATGTGCAGTTGATGCTACAATGGATGGTCCGGAGGGACAAGTCCTGCCCTGCGGTGCTGTGATTGGCTAGAACACAAAACGTTGTTCGTCTAGTCATAGGGAACAAACAAAAGAGAAGGGGAACAAAATCCCCAGGAAAAAAAAAACGACAAAGTCCTCCACATCCAGGGGTATATGGACACTGGAGGAAAGCTGACAGAGGGCCCTGGGAGGTAGGCTTCGACCCCGTTGACCTCCCACTCTCCCTCTGGTTCTCTGACAGAGTAGCAGAGCATAGTCTGGATATGTGGGGCTTGCTGGAGGCTTTACTGAGGCCAGAGAAGCAGTAATGGCTGAGAGAGGAGCCAGGTCCTGATTAGTTTAATTTATACAAAACATATTTCATTAACTCTTAATTTATGTTTTGTTTGTAAAAATCCAGAAGCTTAGGGGCTGGAAAGGCAGTCTTAGCAAATATGAGGAGATCTAGGGCCTGCAGAGCATGTTGGGAGGCCCCACATAAAGGGGTGCGTAGATGCTGGACAACAGCCAGTAGCAGGCACTTAGCTGTGGGCATGGACCTCTGGCTTGACTCTCAGCCACCTTGCTCTATCCCACAGACCCTAAGCAGACCCAGGCCATAATCTGCTCCTCTATCGGCTCTCCTCCAGTGTCCACATACCCCTGGATGCCCCTGCATGTGGAGTTGTGGACTTAAAGTACATTGCTGAGATGCAATGGCGGCAGAAAAAGCTTTGTTGCTCTTTGCCTCACAGCAAAACAACTAATCATAGCAACATAGAGTTTCTGACAGTCCCCCACCCCATCCACCCAGAAGAGACCATCCATTCCAGCACCAGTCCTTCATACAACCTCACAGAGCAGTTGTAGATTCTTGATACTCTCTGAACAACAATTGTAAGCATGCATAGCTTTATTGTGTCATATATGACAACAAAAATTTTAGGTTTACTGAAAGCCTGTTTTTGCTTAAATAGCTCTTTTTGCTGACACATGACTGAGATAAGACAGCTTTGTGTCAAATTACCCTAAATATAGAAAGAAATCTTCCTTATCCTTTAATGACCCTGTTTTATACTGCCTGTCTCGCAGCCACATGCTGATTTAACAGCCGTCCTAATCTGCATGATACTGAACATTGTTGGGCTTTTATTTCATGGCAACGGCCGAGCAGTGTTAAGGCCGCTCATTTTATTTCCTTCGCATCAATCCTCCCTGTACTTCGCTCATTAAGCTGTCTCGTTAACTGTTACAGCCGCACAAGAGGGAACCGGGCTGATGAAAGTGAAGCGTTAATCTCTACACTGTGGCCAGTTACTTCATTTACATGCTTAACATAACAGTGATTTTACACAACAGCAGCAGCGTGCACAACTCATGCTACTAATTACTGCACAGAATAGCAGAGGCTACAGAAATCTCTATTGAACTCTGATATTCTTAATGGACTCCATAGTGTCAACGATTCAGCTCAGCATCAACACACTATTCAATCAAGCTCACAGACCTGTAGAATTTGAGTGAGGGTCCCACAGCAAGTAGGACGAATGGCGCCACTGTGTAGCTTATGGCAACCTGAGTCCATGCCCACGTGATGACATCATAGACGCGCTTGTGTGGGTCAGAGACCAGGAAGTACGGTCTGATGTTGTGCCTTACCTGGAAGAGAAAAAAAAACATCTCGTGAGCTGAACTTCCTGACATAATTTCCAAATGAATATGCACTTTAAATTGCGTACCCACTTATTTTACAGTACAATAAACTTGAATTGAACCAATTGACCTAGTTCTTAAGGCAGCTCATACTTCTCGTTTCCCCTTTCTCTCTGTTTTCTTCCATCTAATAACTCTTTGGAGAAATCTATCTTTGAAAATGTCAGTGTGGGCAGTGGCCTGTAGTTTTATATTGGAACTGGGTCAGTGGTCTCCTTGTCCTCCTTTAGATAAAACAGAAGAAAGTCCCCGCAGGAGCTCACCTGCACGACATATTTACTGTGCTGGTGTTTCAGTTAATCAACCCTTCCTGAAGTAAATTTCCTAGAATTACAGTAGGAGTTTCAGGCTGTGGCATCACTCCACTGTCTCTACATAAATATCCTCGTCTCCTTCTTTCTCAAGAGTGAAGAGGTCGGGGCTTAGCACAGATTAGTGGTAATGGCCTCACACTTTAACATGAGGTATAAGTGGTATACTACTTCATCATTATCCCCTTACTCTCTGTAAAGGGATTCTGTTGTGTGTTTGTGGTTCTGCTAAGTAGCAGTGGTAAATCTGAAGAGCTCCTAGACAACGTTTCTAGAACGACTGTGGGATTTACCCTCGATACTGTGATTCAAAAGCTGCAGGAGCATAATGTACCACTCCAGAATGTGGCTGAACGTGGCTGGGGAAAAACTCCAACAATAGGTAGTGTATAGGAAGGAACAATGTGTGTACTCACTGCACGTGCTGCCATGGTCATGGCAATGCCAGTGAGGAAGGTCAGGTAGTAGCCGGGGTACACCCCGTGCCACATGGCCGACAGCAGGAAGGTGGCAGCCATGGGGTTGATGGGACAGCGCTCATAGCACACCCTGGGGAGAAGATTGACAGGACACACATCCTGCATTTGATCAAAACTGTTCGAGTACAAATAAACAGGGTTCCAACACATTTTTAACTTTGAATTTTGAAAACATTTTCCTAACTTTTCCATAATATTTTACCCCATTTCTATGACTTTATCTAAGTAGCTTAAAATGGATAGGCCTATATAGCAATACAGCCATACATTATTAAACATGCACTTCCTGAGCAGATAAGCAAATCGCTGGTGTTTGCTGTCTTTACTCGCTCATTAGACATTCCTACTGCCAACTAGCTGCTTATGCCAAAAAAAAAACGGACTGGGCCACTTTGCAAAACATCAAAGCTGCGCCCCTTTCTGGGGGATAGAAAACTTGAGATCCTATAGATGTCAATACAATTTGACAAGTCTGCATGCATGTATATCTTCTTAAACAAACATTTCTTTCATGTACATGTCTAATTCTCATTCTGTGACTTTGCCTGAACAAATTAAGATTAATCGCTGTCATGTCCCTTCAGGCTTCCCCCCATCCAACTGGATCAGAAACCCAATACACTGGCCAGATATTACTTAACGGGACATTTACCTAGACCTACAGATGTCATCATCATGACATGGTGATTCAATCAAATCTATTTGGTTAAATCAGCAGGTAGCATCGGGCTAAGTGCTGTCTGTAAGCAATCAACCTGTTAATAGCCAACTGTTTGATCGACACTAGCTTTGGATTTAGTTGGAGACAGCGTGATGCTGCTTTACTGTGTGACTGTATTGCAGCAGACTCCCACTCGGGCTATTGTTAGCTATTCATTAGTAGTAACTGTTGTAAGCATCATTAGTGATTTACTACAGTGGCAGTGACTATTAATGTATCTTATATGTCTTGGTTCAGCTGCTTCAAAACAGCTTTTCAGCAATTTCCTGTTTTTCTCCTGATGCGTCAAGGTGTCGTGGTGTCGGCGATGACGTGATGCTGGTCTGGTCTGTGTGTATCACATGATACTAGCAACGTTTCAACAGTCACGTAGTGTAATAATAGAGTAATACAAGGCACATATTTTTCATAACACTAGACATGTTTTGGGAATTTTATGAACATATTTTAAACAATTGCCAAAACATTCAAATCTTTTCCAAAACATTCCAGACTTGAAAAACTGGAGTTTTTCTAATTTCATGACTTTTTCGGGAATTTCAAGTCCATGGGAACCCTGAATAAATGTAAGTCAGTGGCCACCCTTTCAAAAAATGAATGATAAAAAATGAATTAATGGTTGACATAAAATTTAATCAGATTTTGGACTGTAATACAAGTCATCAGTGTTTGTTTTTTTGTAATTGGAAGAGAATAATCTGTAATTTGTATGTAGTTTGTGAACATCTGCAAAATTATGGGGCTTTTCTGCAGTCAAACAATTCAAAGTAGTTTCAGGTGGGATTAAAAATTAAAACGGGAATTAGATTAATCTACATTTTGCCAACAGGAAAGTGAAAATATAAAGTAAAAAGATGAGGTTCAGTGGTCGGTTAAAAGATCTGTAACATCAGAAATGCGGACATTCACGCAGGAGAGCTTGACTCATGTTGACGAAAAGAAATCGAAAGACAGATAAATGAGATTAGATGAAATGTTTATGGTCAATTTTTTAAGGAAATGCAGACTTCCTGAGATATGCCTCATACATGTCAGCAACCCTCTACAGCCAGGGCTTGCTCTAACACAAACTGAGTAAGGTACAGTATTACAACCTGAATGATTTTACCTTTTGAGCCAAAGAGCTGTCTGGATATTCCAGTTGTCCAGGAACATCTTAAAACTGGTAGCAAACTGAAATTGGATCAAAAACAATACACTTTAGGCTTTAGTTGAAAAAGGACTTTATTGTGGAAATAAAATGTCTCATAAAAAGAGCCTAACCTCAATATCCAGAATTCTGAGATTTGATATCAGGTCCCACCGTGGGGAGCCGTCTTTGTTGTATCCATTGAAGCCAAATCCGGCAGCGTTGTTGATAGCATCAGCTGCAGGAGAAAGGAACGACTGTTTTTGAGTACTACAACATCAACAGCTCCACGTCCTTAGAATGCATTGGTTTGTAAAGCAATGACAGAAACAGATGGAGATCTGGCATCACATGGATTTGTCATGGGTGAGAATGAAGAGGTGCAGTTTTTAACTCGGCACTAGATGGCACTGTTACATTAAGAAATGCTGTTGAATAAGAGTTGGGGACTTTTTTTTTTAGACTGCATCTCAATACACTGTACGGGCCACTTTAAAAATAACCAAATTCTCTGAACCAAAACAGCTCAGTGAGTTCATACCACTTGAATGAGAAGTAGCAGTGAACGAAACCAAAGCAGTAACACCTCTGTAAAATAACATGCACACTAGGTTGAGAGTCAATCAGAGAGGATGGAGCAGAGTCTACAGTCAAGAAGAAACACATACAAAAGGGTCATCCAGGTACTTTGAAGGGGAAATCATCAGTCTGATTTACCAACAATCAAATAAGAAGTCTATATATGTTGGCTCTAACATAGAATGGGTGAGAAGAAACATGTGCAACCATAAGAAAGTCGCATCAAACTCACCCAGTGTCCAGACAAAGTAGTACTTGGGCCTCAGAGCCAGCATGGCCAGGTAAAGGTAGACGACCTGAAGGTAGAAGGGCGTGGAGCTGACAAAGTCATCGTCTATGGAGTGCTCTACTGGAAGCACCTTGCACAGCGACAGATAGATGGCCAGCGAGATGGCACATGTACTCAGTTTTGAGATGACGTCATTCTAGGCAGGGGTGAGAGAGGAAAGGGGGATACGAAAAGCATTCCATTAAAACTCATGACATCATATTATATTTAGATATGAACAATCACCACATTAGAAGACATGATACTTGTATTTCAAAAAGTTAAGTTGACTCGAGTTTAACTCAAGTCCTTGAGCGTTCTCGCATGTTTTATATTCAGCAGCGTTCTGTTCCTTTCTCTTCTGAGATGAATACACACTCAAATCTTGGAGTGTAATTAAATTATTAATACATTATGCAGTAAGGAAACACAAATAACCTTGAGGTTTAGACGTTTGCGTCATTAAATTCTCAACAATGTTTCTCTAAAGGGAACCAAACGCATTATAATTAGCCTGCACCCCTGAAACAGCTCCACTACTGCAGGGGCCTTTCTCAAACATTACCCAAATATGCACTTAAAAGAGAATTGCATAATTTAAAATCCTACTTTGTGGTATCATAACTAGGGCGGTGTTTAAAAAAATCTATTTTACACTTTAAATGGATCTTCGTCTGAATGATCTGAAACTGATTCATAAAATCCATACATCGATCTTTTAATATAAGCCTTTTCTTGTCAATGCATGACCTCATTAATCCAAGCCTTTGGCTCTTCGTACAACAAGTTCTGCCCATGTAAGAGACAAGCAAACCTCAGCTGAATCAAAACATGCCAAGACCAACTGCACTGACGGCACTGCCAAGCCTAAAGGCAGATGTCTGGCTGCATTTTGAATTTAAAAACAATAATAAAAGAGCTGGACAATAGCAAAGGCATGTGTTAGAACTGAGACATCACCAAGATACGCAGTGTGTTTTGAATTGGGACCTTCTGAATTCTGAACTCATTCAAGTAGCATTTATGAATGTTTTCACTCACTACCGTACAAAAGGTTTTCATTTTCTAATAGTTCAGAGATTTCTATGCTTGAGGTAAAAACTGTATTGTACCTTGGGTGAGGGTTCGCTCTGCTTGTACTTCCCGTTCTCCTTGCCGTTGGCGTTCTCCTGGTGGCGTGGCTGGTAGCCCGTGCCTTCGATGAAAGCCATGTAGTCGTTGTAAGAGCAGGTGGGGCCTGCCAAGATGCCCATGAAGTTACAGTTGTAACTCAAGTACTCCAGCAAGCTGGGCATCCGACTTCAGGGCCGCAGGGAAGAGACAACAACAGATATATTAGGGGGGGTAATGGAAACTAGAGATCAGTTTTCATGTAGTGCCCACCCATTTGATCTAAAATGAAGTATAACAGGAAAAACACCAAATGTAGAGATGGCTTCTTGTCCCCTGAGAAACCAGTATGGTCTATTCTATTGAACTATGGAGGACAAGAGAGAGGGCCTGAGTGCTTCGACTGACTCTAAAGCTTTTGCGGTCTCTTACTGTTCCTCACTGAATTTAATCTGCCTGGTGAGTTAACAATCTAACTGCCTGAACAGGAGCTCCTGTTTCGACTGCTAATACCTCACCTTCCCAGGAGCCATCTCAGACTTAGCAGCTGACTCACAGTAGCCCAGCAAGAGTTTATGAAACAGAGGTTTAGGGTAGGGGTGAGAGATATGGCCAAAATCTCCTATCATTGTAAATCTATTTTTTTTTTTAAAATCACGCTAACTGTTTATTTGAGGAAATATTAACTGCTCTGTAATATTCAGATAGATATGCAAGATCAAGCAATAATCCAGCTCTGGTTTGTTTCACAGCTTGCCCCAAATAGCTTCCAAGGTACAAAAGGAATTGCCAAATCTCTACCGATGGACATATTTTTACTGTCGCACAGTATATACCGTCATATCGCCCAACCCTAGTTTCAAGCCTAATATCTGGGACCAGAGTCCTGTATGTGTCGGGCAACCACAGGTATCCAATGGTCGTCCCACAAAAACGGGATTGCGGGTGGGATTTTGTCTGAATTCTATTTCAGTTCAGTTCTGGGTTAAAGGTGAACATATGGGCCGGATCACAGGTGTTGTATGACAAATATATTAAAATAAAAGGAGAATAATATAAATTGAATTTGATGTTTTCACATTTCATGTTGTCTCAGTTTCACATGTCCCAAAATGATCTCTTTAAACGTGCTGCCTAACAGAATCACTTGAACAGGGCATGGCTATTATAGGATTTGCAATTCTGGGTTGGTCCGAGGATCTTGTGTCGTCAGGTCGGGTCGCAGAACTAATTGGCTGTGTGTACAGGTGGCAGGTTGGGTGTGGCAAGTTCGGGAGCAGGCCTTAAAAATCAGACCAGTGCATGACTCTGTCTGGGACCTTATTCGTACACTAGCTCAATCTCTGATCTGTGCGATCCCAGTGTGCTCATTGTTCAGTGTATTCCAAGCTATGCTTAACAGATTTTGAACTGATCGTGTCAAAATGTCTGTGCTGCTCTCTGCTCGGTCTCTTATCTCTGTTCTGTTCAGCTTTGTGATCACATATTAACTCCCTGTTATCTTGCAGTAGCAACTCATCTCCCCGCTAAAATCCTGTATTTTACATTGTCTCTGCGCCTCGGCCGCACCACCATCTCCAATAGTAGCTGTCATGGAGAGGAATCTGCAGTTGTAATGCAGGACAGATGGAGGGTAGGGCATTCCTACAATACAGTTCACATGAGAGTAGTGAATGTGTGGTTTCCTAGATACCGAGTGCCTAACAACTGCTTGACAACACCAGAGAGAGGCTGAAACAGGGGCAGTGTGGTGATTTCCTACGCAGAGAGCAACGAAGCCTTTATTAAAACAAAGAGAGGGAGGGTTCATTAAGTCTAATTTAAAACCATGTCAACTTTTTAAACCCATCATCTGAAGCAGTAAAAACATACCTGAGTCACATACCTGATAGCTAGGTATTTCTGAGTGGGAGTCAGCTGCCCCTCTCGTTTGGTCATACCTACAGACAGACACAATCAGATACGTGTCACATGAAAAAGGCATTTTATCTGTGCACATATACACCTGCAATTCATGCTCAGAGAATCAGATTCAGTCATTTGAAGCGGGAGGAATGGATGACAGGGTAATAGTACAGAGTAAGCAAACGTGCAGTAAGTGTATTCTGACAAAACTCTGACGTTCATAGCAATGACAAGTGCTGACCCGCAATGTTTACAGGTGTAACAACACACACTGTAGTGCCAAAGGTCCCTGTCATTGCAACACATACTGGTTCAGGAGGCAGGAGGGACATGTGTGAATCTCCCTGTTATGTACACAATACCAACTTCCTCCCGCTGAGTAAACAAGAGGACAGTAAGAGATGTGTTAGTGCAAAGAGTGCAAAGAATGTGGGATGGGTCTGGTTGTACTTTTGTGTCAGCTCCCACTGATAAATACTCTAAAACCCCTTCTCCACCAAACTAGCTCTGGTTCCATTCTGGCGAACCAGCCTGTGTTTCCACCAGCGTTGATCAGAACCATTGTAAACAAGGATGCGTCATCAACAGAAGGCATTGCATGATACACAATGGAAGTAAACAGCAATAGCAAGATGGCAGCTCATGTTAATTACCTGTGAGCTTTAGTTCTGTTAAATAAGAAATTTGTTTTTATCCAAAAACCAAGCATGGACCAGCTGTTAAAGATAAGAAGACACTGAACACCATTACTCACAAGACTCTTTCCAGCCTGTTGAGTACGACACACCAACTGATGCTGTCAGGAATTGCACTACAGGTCAAGCAAAACCTGCTATTTTTTGGTTCAAGCTAGGAAACAGCTTTTCAGGTTCTGAACCATTTTATTTTAGGTTGAAATGCTCTTAACAGACCAAAATTAGATGCAGGAACCAAAATGGAACCAGTTCTATGTTGGTGGAAAGGGGGTATGAGAGGACAAACTACACCTTGGCCAGACATCCTGACATGGGTTACTGTTGATATTGGTAAAGGTCAACTCTCTATATACATTTGATCAAATAAATGTGTTTCAATTGGTTATGAAGAACACTCACGGCCAACTTTTGCATCATGGGATACATGCATAAGGTGGATTGAACAGCTTATGGTGCAAGGCTGTGCTTACTCACAAGGCCAATATTAAACTTCTGATCCGACTCAAATGAATGAAAAGATGAATCTAAAGCAGCTTCGATGTTCCTTTAGAAACTGTACACTTAAACCCCGTTTCCACCAAGCAGGCCCATAAGGTACAGTTCAGTTTGGTACATTTGTTTTCTGTTTCCACTGTGAAAAGTTGTGGATGTTACCAATGGAACTGTTCCATACCATCCCCATTTTTCCCTGTGGACTCAAGCAACACTAAACCTCTGAGCTTGCCTGAGAAGGACTAAATACACAACCTGCTACTTTCATATATCCCTGCAGCCTGTTTTATTTTGTTCTGAAAATGTCAACGTGCAGCCTCGTTCTGTGGACGATAAACGAGGTGCAGACTTCTATCCGTTTGTGGTGGAAACGCTACACGGACCAAGGGTCTAGGTACCATATCTGGAGGGTTACTTTTAGTTCCAAAGGTACTGAAATTGTTTGGTGGAAACAGGGCTTTAAAGGAACAGTTAACCCAAAACCAAAATTTATATTTTTGTTTATATTCTGTAGTGGTATTTATCAGTCTAGATTGTTTTGATATGAGTTGCCGAGGGTAGGGGATGTCGGCCATAAAGATGCCTACCCTTCCCATATAGTGGAACTAGATGGCACTCAGCTTGTGGTGCTCAAAGTGCCAAAAAAACTACATTTGAAAAACTCAACAGGATTATTTCTTTCCAAAAATCATGACCCAATTACTTAAGATAATCCATAGACTTTGATGTGGGAAGTATTTCCCTCCACCAAATTACACCCACCAGCCAAATCATAGCGCAGAAGGCAGCATGCATCTACTCATGAACACAAAGCTCGTGCTTGTGACAGCTAGGTGAGCTAGCAGTAGATGCACAGTGAGATGACTGAATGCACAGCAAGAAAATAGCACCTGCATGAAACTGCTCACAACAAGGTCTGTGAATTATCTTGCCACTTTTAGCACCAACAGCTGAGTGCCATGTAGCTCCATGATATTCAAGAGAAGGCAGACATCGCTACGGCCGATATCTCAAACACATACTCACACCAAAACAATCTAGACTGACAAACAGCACTGCAGGTAAGAGGAACATATGTATTTTTGATTTTGGGGTGGAATATAAGCAATCTCTCACAAGTATTTTACTGTATGTCCCCAAAAAAGGCAAAAAGGCAAAATACTGTGTAGTGTGTGTGTGTGTGTGTGTGTGTGTGTGTGTGTGTGTGTGTGTGTGTGTGTGTGTGTGTGTGTGTGTGAGCAGCAGGCAGGTATCAGGGTGTGACAGTTCTCTGAGGATGGGGATTACAGTCTTAGATTCTCATTAGACTCACAGTTGCGAGGGGAATCAGTGACCTGAACAGAATTTAAAACACTACTCTACCCCACACTGCCTACACATGCGTGCATCCACCGACACACACATCGATAGACAAACTGCTATCAGATTGCTGATTGTGTTCAGTCTAGAATATCTTGGGGGGGACTTAAGACTCCAAGTGGGAACTAAAAAGCTATGAGAAACTCTCGTCTTCCTCTCAGCCTCTAAGCCTCCCTGATACTCGATCACACTGGTTTATTTTGACCTCGGTGTCAAGTCTCTATCTTTATTTATTTACTGCTCATTAACATGCAGTGGTAATGAGCAGTGAAATATGCTTCAGCATTAGCATGGGACATGACAGGCCAACGACATGGGCTGTACATTGGTTTCCATTTTGCTAATAAATGGCTAAAGCATCACTACACAGTGTTTAAGAGGATGCAGCCGAGTCCAAAGTCAGCCATTAAACTGTTTGAGAGAGGCAGAGCAGGGGAGAGTGCATACTTGGTCACTGCTTCATTACATAACTGTGTTTATGCTCTGTTTCTGGTTCACTAGCCCATTGTCAGACCTGACTACTGGCTTGGAAACATGGCCATGTGATCTGTTTGGAAACTCCAAAGAGAACTGAACCATTTTCACTTCTGTCACGTCTGCCCTTTATTTATTTTTTTTTCCACAGAGGATGCACACATACACACACACTGGAAACACACATGCTTTAAAGAGACACTTTGATGCTCGTCTTACCATCGTGTATTTCAAACGCCAGGCTGGTAATCTTCTGTGTTATGACCATCATGGGCCTGATAAGGAACATCAAAAGGGGAAAAGGTCATGTTAATATTTAGAATTTCAGTGCAGCTCATACATTTGTTTTGACTACACTTTATTTTGAATGCTCGTGTTGGTCATATTTATGCTTTGGTGGCGTCATGTTCTTCATGGCCTTTCATGCCAATTTACCTAGTAATTATAGTAAGAGTATCCTCTGTACTAGTACCATCACAACAGGAAGTTTCCCCCATTATAATTGCACACCTGTCTTTAACTTCCTGTAATTATTGTTTCTATTCTTCTTCTCTATCCTTAAGGCCAAATGCAGTGCTGCACTGTTCACCCCTCTTCCTGGTATTACTTTAAAGAGATTTATGTGACATATTCAGAGCAGAAAATACTCTATATGACTTATTATATAATAACACCTACATGTATTTTAAGTCTTGGCCTTCGTTTTATATTTGGAAATAACTGTGTTTGGTCATCTTACATTATAAGATTACAGGCGGTTGTTTACATTTCACACCAATTGACTAAAAATTCCCGCAGGTGATTACTGTTACCATTTCATCTCGTTTCATATGAAGCAGCCTACTTCATTTAAGGTTCTGATGATGTTGTTCATAATTAGCTTTGTGATACCGGTTATCCAGACAGGAAATGTTAGGGTCAGTCAAGCCAGTTAATGTAAAAATATCGTGAATAAGTTGAACTGCCTTTGTAGTACAGGCCTCTGGTCTCCCACTAAAATTAGAGGGACATTTTAGACTACTATAGGGGTCACAGTGACGTTAAGGAAAATGTGAATCTGACATTTTTAAGAAAAAAAAAGAGGGATGAAAGATGAGGTAGTTGAAAGAGCGAAATCTCTCCCCTTGCAGAGGCAGTATGGGTTTGCATTGGGTTGCTTAGCAACTAGCCACCCCCACCCTGCTGAGAGTGCAGGCTGTCTGCTTGAATTGTCAGACAGTCTGGAGGAGTGGGAACCAACCACAAGAGTCGCTATCGACGTCCTCCTGCGGACACAGCAGTGTGACACGCTCTTGTTTCTGTTTAGCTTACACTGGTTTAGTCAAATGCAATATTCCCCCAACTCTTACTGGGAACTTCTTGTTTTTGGCTTTGTAGTCCGTATAGCATTCAGAATAAAGATCAGTGGAGGTTTTTTGGTTCTTAATAAAACACCAAAAAGATTATTAAGAGCTTTAAGTGTGGCTTACCCTGTAAAATCTGCAGAGTACATGCCATAGTCGAACACGTAGACTCGTGTGATCTGACACAATATCAGGTAGCCGAGCGTCACAATGAAGCAGTACCTGTACAGAGAAAGGAAGGAAAAGAGAAATTAATCTCTAAGGTGATATGGAGCTTTTCAGGCAGAGCATCTTAATGCACATTTTACTTTAGAGTTCTTAGTCCATCCCTTTGTTCTCATATGTGCTGCATAGCAAGGACTTTTTTCCAGTACAGTACAAAGGACAGTGGCCTCCGCACCAGTGCGTAGCTATGGAAAGGGTAAGAGGGTCACAAAGTGGACAAAAGAGCAAAGGAGGCTCCAGTAATGATTCAGGGTCAGTGGCTGAAGACAGAGGACAACACAACCTTTCAATTGAAGACCAAAGCCAGAGAGCAGCACTAAAGCCTGTTGTGTTGTACAAAGCTGTTGCAGAGTCAGCCCAAGTCAAAGCTAGCTAGCTAGCATTCCTCTGCTGCCAACAATAAGAGGATTGTGCTGCTCTGAGGAGGAACACAACACACCAGCGAGAGCGAGGCTGCACCGCTGATAAGACACAACGGGACCTTTTGATTCTGAGAGCCTACTGTAGCTGCAGTCCAAGACGCAGCCAAGAAGACATCATCTGATCTCCACTGCCAAGCGTTTAGTACACAATATAAAGTAAACAACACAGACTTTTGCAACATGAAATATTTTCAGACCTGAGAGTTAAGAGTTGTGCGTTTGTATCCAACCCACATTTGGCCTGTTTTTCAGTGTACAGAATATGTTTTGCTCACATGGGAGACAACATGGATTTTTACAAAGGCCTCCATATTCTGAATCAAGCCCTGCAGCAACAGGGCTCATTTATATGTACTGCATGGATACACCGAGTAATACTAGTTATTAAAAAGTGTGTTTTATGGTGAGCAATTTAGTTTTGTAACATAGGGGGTTTACAACACTTTCTGCTTCAAGATTTAGATTAACCACTGTACATATCTTATTCTTCATATTGTATTCTTTTTATTATTCTAGATCTGTTAACATCAGGCAAGGGGACTACCGATGAAAACTTGCTTTTTAGCTAACTCAGGTGCATAGACGTTTGTTTAAATGTGGGTTAATGTACATTATCCCTTCTTAAAAAACACAGGGAACGTAGAGAAAGAGAGGGGCACTACATGCAGCAAAGGTCCACAGACGTTTATGTCTGTGGACACACCCCTTAGCCCTTACCTCCACGTCTTATGCGCTTACATATAGGGGAAGGGTGTCCCATTTCATGTTGGGATAGAGGGGTATGGTGAAGTGTAGGGGGTACATGGCTTTCCAAACAGAGGTTTTTCAAAAACACACACCGAGTGTTATTGGAAATCATTGGCGAGATGGTTGCAAGAGATGTCAGTGAAGATTCTCAGTCATCCAGTTCATGGTAATCCTCAGTCCTTTATCATAGGAGAGTGGACTTGCTTGAGTTTCTTGAAGACCTTTCACCTCTTATCCAAGAGGCTTCTTCAGTTCTGGCTGAAGGAGGCTTTCAGACATTCTTCAGAACTTAAGAAGCCTCTTGGATGAGAGGTGAAATGTCTTTAAGAAAGTCCAGTTGCCTACGATGGAGCACTTAAGATGGTTGCATGAGCAACAAAAATGCAATAATCATCATATTATCATCATATTATCTTAGTTATCATTTTGTTTCAATGTAGTACCCCCCCCCCCCCCCTTTTTTTAAACAAGCATTAAAAAAAATGCTAGCAATATGCTGATGACTTGGTAGCTAACTAAAGTTAAGGGTAAAAATAAGAATGTGGATATTGTTATTTAAAAGGGAATAAGAGTAACATAAGTGCACTGTGACCTGAGCGGGAATCAAAGTCAAAAGCTTCACAGTATCCTCACAGGTTTGACCCAAGGAACTAGAATTCACTGTAACACATTTAAAACCTACAAGGCAAAACATATAGTAAGTTATTTTTCCTGCTCACTGTGTGTGTGTGTTATACACTATAGAAAGAAACACCTGAGCAAATATCCTGCCTGTGGAGTAAGATAAGTTGTCCTGTTACACTTGCTCACAACAGCATTTTACCTAAGTTGACATTTTCTTGAAGCTGGTGACAATATCCTGCTGCAGACCACTCCAGCAACGTCAAGATAAAATGAACAGGTTTGTATGTGTATTAAAAACAACAGAAGAGGTACCTCAGGCATATATTTTACTGGCCTCAACACAAAGACTAAAGATGCTCCACACAAGACTATATATCTTATCACAGATATTTTCGCAGTGTGAGAAACTACTAACATTTTGAATCCTTAGCAACACCCCTGTTTCACCAAGATCAGCTTGCTCCACTGGCAGCACACTCCTGCAGCCAGGACTGGGGATATGAGCTATATGTGCTGCAGCAGCTATATTTGCAGCGCCACCAGGGATCCTGTCTTTATCCTCCTCTGATTTGTGTTTGTGTAATTCACAGCTCAGAGGGGGGTGTTTCATTTCCACTCGAGGCATCGGATGAAGCCTGGGACTAAAGTAGGCTGGCCTCCCCCTGTGGGACAGCGGCAGACTGGTCAATATGGAGACAAGGAGCCACACAGGAGCCGCAGGTATGGATACACACTGCACATGGGAGCGATGAAAACGAAAAAAACAGGCTATAAATAAATGTCTGAACACTGCAAGACCTCTCTCTGAGGTTGTGTACACATAGTAAATGCCTCCAGGCACACTTCATGCTTGCTCAGATGCATACAGGGATCCAGAGGAAATTTCCATCTGTTCAGCATGCGACTGTGAGTCAGTAATTTGCACGCTTATCACCGTCAGGTTCACAGTCATGCTTTCACACCAAAACTAATATGAATTTCAATTAAATTGCACGCTTATGTTACAGATAGAATGACAGTTCTCCTTTTCATCTTTAACTCAGGCCCTCCTGGCGATAACTTGGGTAGTAGAGTGGTTTCATGGGTAGGCAGACCTTCCTCGACAGCTTTAAATCAGTGTCTGCACCAACCACCGGGCAAATGCAGGTAACTTGTTGTCAGGCAATCTGCTACTTTGTTAACAGGGAAAATGCTCAACAGAAAGATACGTTTAGTGAGGTTAGCGTATGACTGGATAGGGCTACACGCCCACATGTTACTGTATAAACCACACATGCTCACTTATTAATGTCGTCTGAAGAGAGTGACAGTGGATGTGCTCAGAGCACACACGTGCTTCCAGACCACAGAGAGTGATTAAAAAAAACATTGCAAAGGTGAAAGTTTCTGTTTCCCAAGTTGAATATTCTCTGTATGAATTGAAATGAAGTATATGTTTGCACGTAGGCTGGCGTGTCCATGTATGCACGTGTATGCGTACAGTTGGGGCGGCAGTAGCTCAGTCCATAGGCACCTGGGTTGGGAACCTGAGGGTCGCCTGTTCAAGTCCCCGTCTGGACCAAATATGGAGCGTGGACTGGTGGCTGGAGAGGTGCCAGTTCACCTCAGGAGGATTAATAAAGTATATAAAATAAAATAAAAAATAACAATCCATCGATCTAGACTGATATATCAATTCAGTAATCAGCAATCCAATGTCATCGATTCAAAGTCAAAACATCGATCCATATGATACATATGGTATATATACGCTTTTATTTTGAAAATCTGTGTCACGGTCAAACAGCAACAGGCAGATGGCAAGCAGTGAAGAGACAGATGATGAGGATAACAATATTTAATCAGGAGTAAATAAGCAGTGTCAACATACATAAACAATGCTGTTACGAGATAAAATAAAACGTAACGTTCCGTTTAAAAACGTGCATGCAGAAATTCACCTGTGCTGCTCTGTCAGTAGATGCAGTGACTTTAATCAAAGCTAAGTAAGAAAAATAATAACGTTATTTGTTAAGCTATGGGTAGAGTAAAAAAAGTCCACTAGCCGCTAGGCTAATTTATGCAATGTAAACATGCTTAAGCTATCTCAAGGCAATAGAATCGAACGCAACTAGACTTAGTTTTGTCTTAGAAGACGTTTCACCTGTTATCCATCAAGCTTCATCAGTTCATGCTTGTCTGACTAGGCTGGAACTAGTCAGCTGCCTTGAGATAACTATGACCAGGATAAATGAGAATATCCACAGGCATGCTTGAGCTAATAATGTGTGACTAGCAAATAACAACTGCTTTGTCTACAAACCTTGACAGTTTTAATTCAATATTATACTTTTGTTAAACAATGTTGTTGTTTTATTGCTTTTGTGAGAAGTTTGCCTTCAGTGCTTTAAGTCCTAAAGTTTCATGTAAAAGATGCAGAAAGCCCTGAAGGCTAACTTATGTCATGTGCTGTTTTATGTGTGTTAGTAGAGCCAATTTAAAGTCAGCTTTACTGCACTGATTATCTATGTGTTGATTTTATCTTTTATGGCCAAAAGCACAAAAGAAAGGGATGGCAGCTTCTTCTGTAGCTGATGGTGTTAAATGAGCAGATAATATCGTCTCATATTGAATACTGAATCGCACTGAATCTAATGGTATGGTGGCAGACTTGTTGTATTGTTGTCGAAAGAATCTATATAATATCCTATCGTGATGAAACTGGTGATTTACGGGTGTCACAAGATGACTAACAGGGTAGAGGGATGAAAAAAGACTAATTTCTGGTTCACATAATTGAGTTTGTTTTTCAGTCTTTCATCTAATTTCTGCTTTATTTCTTTGTGAATCACTGTCTATTTTTACCTCGTCACTGAATTTGACAAAGCAGAAAAACTAACTCTTTGATCAAACTGGTTATAACCGGTAGACAAGAGGCGAGGGAGTGCAAATTGACAATGATTCATAATAAGGGTCAGAAGCCAACAAAAACTGAAAACCACTGACCTAGAAAAAAACAAGCCATGTTGTAAATTTGCTTCACCAATAGAGTATGCTTTACAAAAATAAAGCAAAAGAGACAATAGAGCACAAAGATGACTCGAAAAGACTATATTAACATCCAGCTTGATAGCTTGTCTTATTTCTTTAACAGTCTGAGTTATTAGAATTTCGTTACGGTTCCTCTTCAGTATCCATTTAAGAAGGCACTTGCATTACTGTCACAGCCTTCTTCTTTGGTTATACCATATCGAACGATTTCACAGTTCTCTCCCCTCGCAGTCAACCAGCAGGCAGTGCTGTGTTCACTAGGTAAGCGTCTCGAACGTTCCCTGTCTGCTCAACACATCCAACAGGCGGACTGTCAAAGAGAGCGAGAGGAGTGGTAGAGGGGGAAAGTGTGAGCGATCCAGAGCTACACGGGAGTAGAATAGTATGTAACGTGATGCCTCGCCGCAAAACAAAGTGGTCAGTCTATAGCCACGCTAAGCCGAGCTCACATTCACAGCCTTTCCCACAGTCCAGAAAAAAAGCTTTTAGCAACTCCGCTGTCACACACTGCGCTGCACTCACTGTACACTTCCCCCCATGGGTCTGGTATCTGAGTGGGAGAACAACAAATAGAGAACACAAGTCCTGCCACAGCGCACTTGTATGGGGAGTGGTGTTCTGTTCAGGGCGTGACCCCAGAGTGCAGCAAGAACGTCTCATGGTGAGAGATGATTTTAGATAGAAAAGTGCATATTTTCAGCGTGATACTGATTAATTCGATCTCTTCTTAGCTGTACTATCATAAGCAAAGGTCCAGTGTGTAAGATTTAGGGCCATTCACAGGCAGAAATGGTATTTAATACTCATAGCTATGTTTTCAGTAGTTTAGATGGCACTCAATCCTACACGCTGGACCTTTAAAGGTATAGTGTGTAGGATTTAGGGGGATATATTGGCAGAAATAGAATATAATAAGTATGGGTTTTTTTTGTGTATAATCACTTAAAAAAATAAGATTTGTGTTTTTGTTACCACAGAATGGGCTGTTTATATCTACATAAGGAGAGAGTCCTCGTTTATTGAGCTTGTCATGTTCACCACCATAGTAGCCCAAAACAGCTCGGACATACCAAACACTGGCTCTAGATGGGGCTATTCGTGTTTTTGCGCTGGCCAGCAAAGTTGGAAGCCCATCTGTGACAAGCAGCATTAAAAGAAACACTGCTTTGTAAGGTGAAACAGCTTCTTTCAGTATTTTTAATGGTTTAAATCATCAGGTCTGTTTGTTTTGAAGATGAAGAGACCTCTGCTGATAAATTGGCTCCTGCCAAAAATCTCCTGTCTGATTTGCAACATGAAACTGCTTCATTCAGTGTTTTAACCAGTGTGTGTAGGATCCACACTAAAAATGTACGTACAGACAAAAGCCAAAAATGGCGTGCTCCAAAAAATATCTGACAATTTCTACAATCAGGCTTCCACCTCACCATCTGCATGTTCATAAGCATGGGTCAAAGTCTCTCCCATCAAGTTTGTTTTTATAGATCACAACTTTAGCGTGGGAAGTGTTGTACGCCTCTTTCAGGCCTCGTTTTGTGCATACACAGTGTTTAGAAATGAGACCCCCTGGTCCGTTCCCAAAACCTCTGTGGATAATTCAGCTCCTGGTAAAAACCTCCTGAACAATAAACACTGAAAGAATCCTAACTGGGAGAAGTTATAGCTGGTTGCAATGTGCTATCCTCACTGCTATATGCCACAAAATCCCCCTAAATCTTACACACTGTCACTATAATACTGTAAAAATATAAAAAAGGAGGTATGGCTGACTGGGAGATGGAAACCACAGTGAGTCACATTCCCTTATATATAAATATACATAAGCATAAAACCCCCCCGACGACATATGCAACCAACTCAACTGTAGTTAAAAGAGCAAAGGCCATGGGTTAAACATTAGGAGTGCTTGTACACTCAGTCACCAAACAGCCCAGGGTCCCAGTTAAATCACGACCTGCTGCTGAGGTAACAATTCATTTGTTATGCAAAAACTCCAGGCAGTAGGTTCAACGCCCTCTGCAAACATATGAGCATGTCAGTGTGTTCTGCCTCTGTGGTTCTCCTCCTCTCTGCCCCCTGAGCTGCACCTTCATCCAAGGGAGTAGGGGACATGGTGAACTTTAACTCTGAATGCAATGGAGGTGTGGGTTTGGGTTACAGCCACAGCTTTTTGTCAGTTTTATAAGAGCTACAGTTAACAGGGAGCGGCTTATCTGCCCACTCACACAAGGGACAGAATACCAGGCTAAAAGCACATTAATAGGGTGTTACACTTCCAGGAATGATATGATATAAACCACTGCTATATGCTGAAAGGCCATATTGTAGTCTGGATAAAAACGTCCTGCGTGTTAGGTCACTGTCATTAGGTGTTGAGTCACTTCTGTCTGAGGGCGGTCACTACAGTGATTAATGCTTTGTTACTATCTATTTAAAGAGCTCTCCCCAGAGGCAGTATCTACTGTTTACACCTGCACTAGTAACCTTGAATTCTGGTAAAAATAACATCAAAGAAAATGTGTGTGTGTCTCTGTGTATCTGTGTGTGTCTCGATGAGCCATGGTCACAGATGGGAGCCCAGGGGGTAGAATCTTCGTCATCGTGACCCAGGCTCTGATGCCTCGAAAACACAAGACAAAGGAACGAAGACGCCAGCCGGAGATTGGCCCGTAGTTAACTGATATGACGCATTTTCATCATTTAACATCTCATCTGAGATTTCTAACAAGACTTTTCATTCACTGGCTTTGACAAATGTCTTTTTTGTGCTTCCACTTGCACTTTTGAGGTTTACAAATATGGGAAATGGAGCGTTTCACAATTCTGTGTAATTCTGACACTTCCAGGAACCATGAGGCCAAATAACCTTGTGCAGATTAAATCAACTTTTGCACTTGTGCACTTACTTGTGCATATGCTCCAGGCCAGCGAAGACCATCACACTGTAGGAAAGACCACTCTGTACCAGGAAATGGAGGGAATACCTGCGGAGAGACACATACCACAAATGACTTTATTGATCTCATATCAGTCTTTTAATGTTCTCTTGGTTTCTTGGTTCGTTAGGATTGTGTATTGGCAAGATCTGACACGTATCACGACTAAAAGAGATGGTGGTACGACCTTTAGGACTGCCTGTTTCATAGGTCTGTCCTTTAGAAATATGTTACCTTGTCAAATGGCTGATGGTAAAATACAACACTGCTATCTAGCTGTCGGGTCTTTAAACACAACCCAAAAAAACAACCAGTGCCATGAATATTTTCATACACCCCTTTCAGGACATTCTTTTTACTAGACTACATCAGATGAGATTTGCCCTCTGCATTACCATCCACATCCTGCTTTGTCATCCTGTTCAGTCATCAGGAAGAGGAAACAACAGTACATCATTACGAAACCAGTCACACCATCAGCCATGTGAAGTCCGACCTGTGTAACCAGTAATGTGTCATCTCCCGTCACAAGGCAGATCACTAATGATCACCATGACACTACGTTCTCAATCGATTTCCATGCCTTCCAGCTGCAATGTTCCTTACATCCCATCATCGCAGTGACTTGTGCATGGATGTGTGTGTGTGTGCTGATCAAACTCTTGACTTGTGTCCACCTCCGCTAACACACATTTCAACAGCGGCAGCAGCTACCAGATGGGTCTTTGAAGGGCACAGTGTGTGATTCTACCGACGTCAGGCCCTCCAGGAGAAGAGAGATGCCACACTGTGTTAGGAGTGAGTCAACAAAGAGGGCAAGGGCATTGGGGGGTTGGCAGGGAACAAGAGAGCACGAGCTGGGCGAATCAAATGAACTGCTCAACAAATAAAGGGGTTAGGAATTTTTTATATTTTGTATTTAACCTTTGTTAACAGGTAATCTCATTTGGGACAGGGGGTCTCATTTTCCAGAGAGACCTGATCAGATACCGATATTGGAAATGCTCCCAATACTGATGAAAATGCTCAATTGGGTAACAGCGAGTATGCCATATTCACCGATCCGATCTGGAATTTAACCACGTTGATGTCAGATATCCTCGGAACACTACAGTCAAGAGACTTCTATGTATCACTTAAAATTGTCTCTGATAAATTACCATTATAGTTTTGCAAAATCCTCCATGTAATAAACAATGTGTAGATTATCCTTAGTGCAACAGATAAGTATTATGTAATATAGGGCTGCCCCCTCACAGTTGACCAAACGTTAATCGACCAGAAAGGTCATTATTCCGCAAGATTTCTTTGGTCACTTTGTTGCAGAAAAAAACGTGAAACTGCGGCTTGTCAAAGTAAATCAAAACCTATATGACTGGACTGTGTAGGCATTTAATTTGAAAGGACAGACACAGCAACTTCAGATGCAACCTGCTGCTGCACTCTTGAAAGCAAGAGAAGCGCCCAGTGCCCGACCTCATGTTTCCAGGAGGTTAAAGACGTGGCATAAATACGGCCTCTAATTTCCAGGGCTGGTACCTGCGGTTATTCCACAGGCTAGTTAATAACATGTCGGGCAGGAAATCCAAAGTGTGCGATCAATTTGAGAGGGTGAAGGACAAACCCAAGGTGATATGTAAACTCATCTTCATTGGTCGACTACAAACATGACGTATGATCTGAAACATGTCAGTAGCTACATGCCCATTAGCCACTTAGCACAATCATTACTGCTTTGCCGACAGCGTCATTAACAGGCGGCAGGTCAGTGTGTGACGTGCACTTGTAGATAAAATATAGGCCTATATTAATGAAGGTTCATTAGTACGGTTTTGGATTTCTCTGTAATGTAGCACAGTGTTAACAATGTTACTGATACTATTCTTTCTCACACCTTCAACTCAAACCATTGTGTTGCCCCGTCCAAAGATATGATGATATGATAGTTGATTTTCTTGACAAAATGGGTTAGTAGTATATAGCTGTTCCATATTTTTTTGTTTTTCTTTACACAATGGCAAGGAATCAGTATTGGGAAAGTAAAAATTGGTATAGGAACATCTTTGGTGAGAGTGCAGGATTAAAAAGATATATGGAGACATTGTTAACATCTGACCTGTTAGCCTCTGATGTATCAAACAAACATGTCTACAAAAGCCAAAATAAGCTCAGTCCCCTTTGACAGACATGTTTGTTTCAACTGTTCAATTGTTTTCTCCAGTGACATTCAGAAACATGCTCGTGCGTCTGGCAGAGAGGGAATTCATCCGAAAATAAACCAACACTCTGCAGCATCTGCGAGGCAGATCCTCTAGGGCTGTAGCCAGGTGCCCTCTAAGAAAGAACAGTGTGTGTGTGTGCGCAACAAAGTCTTAAAATATTACACTATAATATTGTGTGTGTGTGTGTGAGAATGAAATGGTGCATATGCAGTGTGTGCATAGATGCATTCATGCATTGCACACAGGCGAGCTGCACTGGCAGAAGCTGTCGGGAATCCTATAAACAATTAACAGTTACTATGACCTTACGTGGTTGAGAAGTTTATCAAATAATTACATCTCTCCTTTGAATCATTAATTTACACCTCTGAATCATTATATGGTTTGGTGTTATAACATTAGAACTTTAAAGTGATAAGGACACTACTTATCTTGTAATTAGCGTCTTACAGGAGATACTTAGCTTGCATCACTGCGCCAAGCACAATAAATACCACATACTACCTTTGTAAAATGTATCTGCGTATAGATATTTAAAGGAGCCTGTGCTCTTATAATCCCTGCGGTGCATAAAACTCTTTGGCAGGCTTTCACAGACACATTTATTGATTGTTTGGCCCATTTGGACAAAGAGGCTATTGAGATGAATGGTACTTTAAATAAATAAAATTGATGTCAGATTGATCTGTCATCAGGTCAGCAGGTCCATCACAACAGTCCTGAACTGTGTGAATAATACACATATATTTTCTTATTTCACATCTGTGCTGTTGGAAACGTGCGTTTTGTTGGGATGGGTTTGTGTTTAACAGTGAAGAACACTGTGTCCGTTCTTCCTGATGCAAAGAATTTTTTCACAATACTTGTTTTGTTGCTCAATAAAGCGGAAACACCCATTCACGCCTTAGGGAATACAACACAACCGTTGTACTTGTGTTGTCTGACTAATTATGTGTTTAGTTCCTTATTTTTCATGCTGGTTTTTAAGGTGTGGTGATGATCTGGTTTCACGTTGTGATGACAGCAATTAGCCGACTATCCTCATAATTTCATTAGCCAACTTATAGCCGCTAAGTTCTGACATCTCCACTGCTACTGTACACATCTTTTACCTCTACTTGTTACTCACTTTCCTCATGTTAAATACAGATGTATGAATGAATAAGGCAAGGAGAAAGGCATTGTATAACTTTATAATCAGCATCTGAAACATTCACATTTACACTATAGCAAATTAGCAGCGTAATATATCGCAGTGAATATTTTTTGATGAACTAAAACATTTGAAAAGTATGGAAACATGCTAATATCAACTCACATTAGGGGAAGACAAACCTCTTTTTCATGTAAATTTTAAACGAAAACAGATTTTTATTATCATGAATAGGGGTGCGCGATATCGGGCCAATAAATTATCGTCCGATAATGGGACAGTCCGATAAATAGCGCCGATAATACGAACACAGTGGGTGACGGTACATGGACCTTTAAATTTGGTTTGGGAGTCGCCAAAAAACACAGAGAAGAAGAAAAACAACTGCCACACGCTGTCCAGAGGTCAAAACATGTTGCGATGTGGACGTCTGTGAAAGACGTCCACATCGCAACAACAAGATTGCGCTGAGGGTCTGATCTCTGACCGTCCACCGGGTTAGACACAGCACCAATGGACCATCTGTTGCATCCCTAATTATGATAGACATTAGTGTGGTCACAATATTGTAATTTTTAACTTTGATACAACACCCTGAAAAATATCAATAATCAATACCATTTTCAATACCAAAGGGTTATTTCCTGGTTGGTAGCAGAGAACAGCAGAAGATTCATTTTGCAGCACTTGTAGTTAAAATCCCCTTTACTGATTCTGTTGTTAATGGTAACTAGGGTTGAGTCGAATACTCGGATGAAACAAGTGTCTGGTACAGATAATGTAATTTTTACAAGTATGAGTTTCATACGAGTAAAATGTGTCATTCTCTGTACTTGTGATAAAGGAAAATCATCATTTGAGTAGCTGTGTTTCATCTGTTACTTGTGATGAAAAAATGAATCCACCCATTTTCATCTGCTTATCCGGGGCCAGGTCATGGGGGCAGCAGGCCAAGCAAAGCACCCCAGATATCCCTCTCCACAGCAACGTTTTCCAGCTCTTCCTGGAGAGCCTTGAGAGGCCAGATGAGATATGTAATCCCTCCAACATGTCTGCCCCGGGGCCTCCTACCAGTGGGACGTGCTCAAAACACCTCTAACGGGAGGCGCCCAGGAAGCATCCTGATCAGATGCCCAAACCACCTCAACTGACCCCTTTCGACGCGAAGGATCAGCCACTCTACTCCGAGCTCCCTCTGGATGTCCGAGCTTCTTACCCTATCTCTAAGGATGAGACAAGCCACCCAACGGAAGAAACTGACTTAGGCACCTTGAATTCATGAGCTAATTCTTTTAGTCACTACCCAGAGCTCATGACCATAGGTTAAACCCCACCCGCTTCTGGCATAAACTCCGATAATGGTACAGCCAGACGTCCAGATATAGTCAGTGTGGTTTAAATCACATTGTAATGAAACTACTTCAAATATGCAGAATCAATACGTATCAATAAATCGAATCAAATCGATATTTGATAACGCTAACAGACATCAGTTCATGCATTGGTAAAAAAAAAAATATGAGTCATTTCTGTGCGACACCATGATGCCGTGCTTTAACTAGAAGGTAGTCTTTGCATTATCTCTCCCAGCCACAACAAACAACATGATCCAACCGCATCTCAGTGTCAGCTGCATCAAGTACACGACCTGTCTGTCAGCGAGGGGATGAGATAAAACCCTATCACCTGTTACTCCACGACCAGGTAACATTTCACCTGGTTAGTATCTTTCCACTAGCTGGATGACTGGCTAATGTTTCGGCCGTCCTGTGCAAACACACACACACACACGCACATGCAGCAGCACTTAGAGAGGCACTCTGCCAGAGGTACAGTGGGTTGTCTATTACAGGGCAATAGCTTTATAATTGGATATCCGTTACTGCCCGATCGACCCATTTGCTTTGGCGAGGATGAAGAGAATGAGGATGGGGTGAGGGAGAATGAGGAGGGGAAGGGCGGCGAGGGGAGCGGCAGAAACCAGAGGGGAGGAGGAGGGGGATGGCAGACAAGTTGCAAACAAGGAAAAGGGTGTAGGACAGTGACAGGAGAACAAATGCAGAATAATAAACTGCAAACTCAGGGAAATGACTGATACTGTAGGAGCGAAACAATGACTGAAACACTTTTTCCACATATCAAAACTAATACTCCAAACAACTCTGACCAGTGATAACCATCAATGGATTAATCTGGAAAGCAACTGGCAGATTAGTCAACAGTGAAAATAATCATTAATATTCCCCTCATGTTGTGCTGTATAGATATATATATATATATATTCTATTCTATCCCCTAAATTACCAACAAATCATAGATAAAAGTGTGTGACTAATGTCAGTGAGTCATTTCAGACTAATTGATTACTGGCTTATAAATAATTGACACTGAAATTTTAAGTAGTCTATTAAGCACTTAATGAAATTCACATTAAATGGTACAATAAGCCAAACTGTTAAGTCATGATTCTCTTTCATTATCCTGTTTAAATGTGATATTATGAACGCAATATGCCTGGAAATTTATCTTTTATTTGACAAATGTGTATGTTCATTTCCTTATAATTCACATTTTCTGCTCAGGTAACATTTAATTATTACACAATGTGCAGTCAGTTTTCTATCCAGATTTAATCAACAGGAGCTCTCACTAGCTGTCGGTCCTTCCAACAGATGAAGGACATGATACACCAAGTTGACAATCGGCCGTCGGTCAATGTTTGTCACCCTAGTTTTTGCAGTTTATTCCACACTGCTGGTACTAGTCGGCTCTTGTCTCTGCAGGGTGCTGAAGTATGAATGGGTGTCTGAGCCAGTGGAGTTGTTAGTGAGTAAAATCATTCAACTCAGTGCACGAGAAGTGAAACAGAAGAGAGGAAAGCAAACAACTGAAGTACAGAAGGCATGAGATCAAAATAAACTTGTTATATTAGGTATGTTCACTTTAATTAGCCATTGAGCTCTTAAACAGAAATCGTTCGTACTTGTTTGCGTCACTGTATGGTATTAACTATTCAGTCTCTTCAAATTTTGCCTTCCTATTCATGATCATATATCAGCGATCTTTATGCAGCGCAGTCACAAAATCTGTTGTTTGCTATGAGGTTGTCACGCTCTCTTTTGTCAAACAAAGACCTACATGTATGAAAATCAATTTCAATTAATCTGCTCATTTCTTGATTAATGAACTGTTTTGTGAAATAAAAAGTGAAAAATGCCCATTATAATTTCCCAGAGCCCGAGGCTATGTATAGAAAATGCTATTTTTTATCTGACAAACACTTCAAAACCCCAAAATACTCAGTTTACCATCATATACAGTATCACAGAGAAGAGCTTCAAACCCTCACATATGAGGAGATGGGACGAACAACATGTTTGGCATAGCTGCTTCATTAACTCCCTAAAAGTTTATCAAATAATTTATGATTAACTTTCTGTCAGCTAACTCATTAATCGACATTCTCACTCTAAAAAATGTGGGAAGCAGAAGTGGGCACTTCAATACACTTCATTATATAACATTTCCTTTCATTACATAACATGACATGACATTTCAAATACCAATAACTGAACCATGAGATGAGCAACATCCTTTCAAACAACCCAGCAGCATAGTAATGTTTTTACAATAGCATGGAATTAGTACATGGCCACAGTCCACCATCCAAATGATCCCACTACAATTATACAGTAGGAAGAAACTCTGAGAAGGGAAGGAAGGAAGGAAGGAAGGAAGGAAGGAGATAAGTATGAAAGGACAGTGATGACAAGAAAAGAACTGCGGGATAAACAGAGGAGTGACTCACCAGCCAAAGCAGAAGAGAGCCAAGTAGAAGCCCAGCAGAGTGGCCACCACATGTCTGATAAAAGGACTGGTCTTACTGGGGTGGAGGTAGATCCGAAACCACACGGCCATCAGCAGGGCGAACAACTGGCATGCCACAAAATTAACCTGCACGGAGAGACACAAGAACAGTGTTACGGATGCAGGACATCAGGATGAGTCTGAAAAGACTGATAGCTGGACCTGGGCCTATGCCAAGTGTGGGATTAGTGCAGTATTATGGCAGATGAATTAAAACTAAGAAATACAGTAATGTATTTGGAGAGAGGGAACCACGAATTGTTGACATACAGATGATATTAGCAGAACTTTGAATGCACAGCAACAGATGTCAGTTGCATGTTTCTTGAATCACTAGAGATGCACCATTTGGATTTTCTTTCTTTTTAAGAACTATAATTTACAGCATACACAAACATATTTGGTACTCTTCAAAGCCACTGGAAACTGGCTTCAAATAGTAAAAAATGTATATATAATATGAAAGATGAATGTCTCATTAATCCACAAAAATCAGCGTGAAAGTAAATGTCCATAGCTATTTAATTGTGGGAGCGTGATTACATCCCATTTGATTGACAGCTTCCTTTCAGCTCAAGTAACGTTATCTTTTTATTTTACTTTGAGTCACTAGAGTTTAAACATTTTGCTGCCACACAATAAACTGGCATATCTATCAGATGGACCCAACTTTGTAAGAAAGCTAACTCGACTTACTAGCAAACTAGGTTGGACCAATCAACTCTGTGTTTTTATTTACTATACCACACTGAGTATGGTGCTAATAGTTTTGGCATTTACCATTCATTGAAACAGTTAGCATTAGCTAAACTGGCAATAGTCAGTTACTTTCTGTGCTGTTGTCTGCGACATGAACTATCGTGCACCGCATGGATGTAAATTTGATCGGCACAGGGTTGGCTATATCTGAGACTGACCGGCCGAGCAGCGGTCATGGCCCATCAAAAATAGGGCGGTTCCTGTCATCAGCTGATTGATCCGTGCATCTCTAATTATCACTGAGAATTACTTGAAATGACCACCACTTTAAAACTGTTGCATGCAAGGGGTTGAATATTGAATCCAAGGAGAAAGTAAGGCATACAGGTTGTTATCCAGAGGGATACAGGTTCGAATTGCACATAAAAGCTTAATGAGGAATTTAAATTCAGTGTAGAGGACTATACACTGAGCTCATCTACAGCAAGAAAAAACACTATCAGACACTACTCAGGTCATTTTCTAAGTGCCGTTAACATCGGCTGGTCAACCATCCATGACAAATACTCACATGCATATTTGTGATAAATACATGGACTATACTGAGTGTATTTTCCCCAAATTAATAAATAATACTACAAAGTACTCTGTGGCTGTTTTTGTTGTGAGATGATATTAAGATATTAACATTGTACTGTCAGATGGACAAGAGGAGAGAGCAGTGCGATGTCCTTCAAATGTCAGTAATTTTCCTTTAAACCTTTGTTATGTTGAAGTTTGTTTTATCATTTAGTCATGTAAGACCTTGTGAATTTAATGTATAGCACTATGCATTATGCCTTTACCACACAAATCACGACTACTTCCCACAATACATTCAGATAGCACTACTAAATAGCAAACTCACTATATGGTGGACTTTATAATGAGTAGTGGGTGATTACTGATGCAGCCTTGGTACATGGGCTATAATATGCAACAACACTACTGCATAGATACCAACCCTTTCTATTAGTACATGTTTTATTGTGTTATATTTGTATACAGATGATTTTGTTGAGGAAATACACTCCGTCCGACAGGTCCTAGCAAAGCTACGTTTGAGACCTTTTTTCATCTCCTAATGTCTCCAAATGGCAGAGCAAAGAGGCTTTACTCCAGACAGCAGTGAGATTGACTGGATCCATTGAGGGGACAACAATGGAAACCTCTCTGTTTGATTACTAACACTTTATCTCCACTCATCCTGAGCCACACAGACAGAGTAAGACAGAAAAGAGGGGCATATATATTAAGTCCTTTTGATCTGACTGGAGCATGTTATCTAAGGTGATGCTGATTAAACCAGCATCATGACCACAGTGAGCCTACCTTTCTATAGACAGTCTTGTTCAATTATCACTCGCTGACATCATTACTGTAGGTAACACACAGTGCTGTGTTTGTGTATATGTCTGCATATGTTCTTCCAGCCCATAAACAGGGATGACTCAGGGATGATGTTGGATGTGTGTTGCTATTAAGGATCTAGAGTATGTTTCCCTGTGGGGTTGGGCTATTCATCACTTTCATCATCACAGTACACACACACACATAAGCACAAAGTAAAAGCTTCTACATTGATTCTACTACTCTCCACTCAGCCCTCTCTGCCTTCAACCTCCCTCTACAAATGAAGCCAATACAAGATCGCCAAAAACTGTAGTTCCTCAAGTGGCCACCTGAGGCTGGCACCAACAGTCCTCCTAGACACCCATGTTAAAATGCCTGGTATTACAGCAGAAATAAACATGTTTACAGAAGGAACCCACGAATTTATCAGCCGCATAATGATATCGGATGAAAAGCAGGACTCGAAAATAACGGCATCTCATCGTCCTGAGGGCAACAGTAAATGTGACTGGAACGAACAGAGATCTTTACTGGGGAGTTGAGACAAAAACGCGTGTCAGGGGATGCAACATTTTGTTTCCCTGATAATGCTACATGGTGAACAACAAATCCGTGCTGAAATTGGCAGGATGGAGAGCTAGTTAGCGTTAGCTGTTAAGGCCGAAACTAACAGCTAACGGAGGTTGCACTGAGTTACATTATGATGCATTCAAGCTCTCTTCAGTGAAAATGAGAATTGGGCTAAAGTAAATTATTACATTCTTATGGTGTGTTCAAATGCTATCTTGTAAAATGTCGTTTTGGTGAGAATTTTGAATAAAAAGGGTTGTTTTAGGAAGAAATTTGCAATATGGAACCAATATAAATTATAAAAAGAAAAAAAAAAGAAAAAAATGAATAATAATCTAAAAACAATGTGATATAAAACATATAATAATATAAAATTATATATAGCAATTTAAATAGATGTTAGACAAGAAATTCTATAGTAAAAAAACTTTTGAATAAGTAATTTAAAAATTTTCTGATGCAAAAGAAGGTCACATAAAGGGTTGTTTCATAAATGAAGGACTGAAGGACTTCATAACAGTGCAGTTGTGTTCTTATAATATATATATATAATATATATACCTTATGTTTCCCTAGAATAAGAGGGGGAGTAAATAACAACAAAAAATAAACAACAGAAGAAGAAAAACACACACACACAAACAAGAAAAACACATCGGTATCTGTATCGGCCATCAGTCAAATTGTTGTTTTAAATATATATGTATCAGCCCAGAATTTCACAATCGGTGCATCCCTTGTTTGCAGCCTATAACTAATTTGCCCTGTTCATGACGACATTTTATTACCGCATAATTAAGAACTTGGCCACTTTGAGTGACGGGCTGACTGCGAGCCATCACCACAGCCTCCAGTCTTCTCATCCAAATCTGGTCAATTCTATGTCCATTATTTTTATGCAATCTATGCATAACACACAAAGCTAATACGTGTGATCACCATGGAAGCACTGTTTTTCCACTGCAATGACATCACCTCACATTTGTGTCACACAGTGAGTAACTGTGCATCTTCCTAAAACCCTGACTAAATTACAGAGTATTTTGTGGCTGATTTCTAACAAAGGAGAAGCAGGAAATACAAACAGCAGACACATGACTAAGTGATAAAAACATTACACTAAACACTGCAAAAGGTGAAATGTACAACGCTCCATAAAGAACCCCTCGTGTTTGTTTGATGTCACGTTCAGCGATGCATGTCCGAAGGCACAATGGCTCGCCCGTGTATATAGGTCATGTTAACAGATCCGTCTGGCCAGTAAGCAGTGAAAGGCTAGACACCATGAGCACCATCCATTATCTATGGATCCTGCATGATTAATGAGAGAAAGAGAGAGGAAGGGATATAGCCTTAAGTCTCCACGACTAACAGATGTAGCGAGAAATCATCTGCGGCATTAGCCTGAGCGTATCATATCAGATGGCATTTGGCAGCAAATATTGGGGGTTTTGCATACATGAATACACAGACACACACACACAAAGCACAGGAGCCTCAATTACAGGAGCCAAACTCTTTTGTTCTGGTATTGTCGTGGCTGGTATTGTTTAAGAGAGGAACCCAGTTGGGACTAAAATGAGAATAATTAACAAACAATCCGGCGTAAAACAAAAGGCTGTGAGCAGGTCCTGATGCGCCTGTCAGGACTGAACCAACAGCACACTGAAAGCAAACAAAGTCTAAGAAATCACAGCCCATTGTTTGTCATCAAGGTGTGTCATATTGCTCGGTATCTGAAAGCAAACTTTCCGTCATCTAGTTGGCTGTAATGGATCAAAAACAAACAACCCACCTATGTGCCAATAAATGTGTTTATTCAGACTGGCAGCTATTTCCATCGTTCAACCATGAATAATACAGCAAGCAGGCCTAGTTTGAAATTTCCTCCCCCTCATGTGAAAGACTGAGTTGTGCTGATTCACTTTGGGCAATCTCTAGTGTAACAAATCTGGCAAAATCAGACCCAGGTTCAACTGCAAATCACTCCTTCCTCCTTTAAATCTGAGGTGCTAAAAATAAAATACGATGCCTTGGTAATGACAACGTGTCACATCAAATAGACCTCCTCTGGCTACCCCTTGTCATGCGAGCTTCTTTCTCCAACAGCATTTACCCAAATCCACATCTTTGGATGTCATTTCATGCTTTGATTACTTCAAGCTGCTCTCTCAGAGAAGAGGACACTGTTAGTTGGTTGAATGAAAAGCTCACTCGCCAGCCCGTGCGCCTGCACACAGGAAGACCGACTGGCTCATTTGCAAACCGGCAAACACCCCGCGCTCATTACAGCCACTGATTTATCAATGTGAGCTGCGGAGGCAAAAAATAGCTGGTAATGTCAAATAGTGAGATGGTTACAGCATGAATCAAGCTCTCCTGTGCATATTCATGTGCAGCTGAGACATCAACAAACCAAAGACAAACATATCTTTCATAGTATGATGTCTGAGGAATGAAAAACAGAGGAGCACTGGAGCTGGACAAAATAAAACTTGTGTTTTTGCAATAGCCTGAGAGTAACAGAGTGTAAAATCAGCCCCTCCCTGGTTATCAACACATTGCTTTGTAAGGAAGGAATTTCATGTGGGAGACTGGAAGGGTGTGACAGAGGAACTGTATTGTTCGAGGCAACAGCAAAGTTGAGCTGTGGGTGAATACTTGAAAGTTGACCACGTGGCAAAAGCTCTGAGTGAGCAATTTATCAACTGTTAATTAACGGTTCTCAAGCTTCACATTGAATATGAAGGATGAGACTGCAGTAGTTGACTTCTTTTTACAGCTACAAAATTACCTTTTTGTCCACCGGCTTTATTTTACCAGCCACTCCATACATTACCATTGTCTTATTGGCTGGTGAGTGACGCAAACCTACCAGCAACTTGCATATTTTAGCAGCGTTTGGCTCGTGGATGGTGCTAATGTTGTACCCTGGTTGCAACACTTTTATTTTGCAGCATAAATCATGTAGAATATAATAAAATAGTACCTAGAACTACATAACGGCAGGTGGTTTCATGAAAACCTGAAGAGCACCCATCAACAGCTGATGTGGTAAAAATAATTATGACATGGAAACGACTGTGAAAACAGCAACTAGAGTCAATATGGACGGGGCAAACAAAACACGTACTCAACATCACTTTAAAATGCTAGCCAAAGAGACCAAAACGATTTTTAGTACCAGGCCGTAAACATGTTTATTTTTGTTGTAAAGTTTAGCATTCTAACATGGAGGTCTGTGGCTTTTGGCTCTGTTTTGGATCCAGCCTCAAGTGGCCATTTGAAGAACTGCAGTTTCTTTTTTCAGCCTTGGAGATTGCTGCTTGGATTAGATAATCATGCTTTTAAAAGTGCCATCTTTAGTGGTGGCGAGATGCGTGAAAACTGTTCTGTCAGACTGTGAAAGGGCCCGCTGTTGTCTCTTAATGCAGGCTTGTAATTGGACGTCTTGGTTTATCCACTCACTGACACACTTTCAGACTAAAAACTCAGATGATTAATGAACTTGGAAATAACTGTGGTGGGCAGCTTTCTGGAATAGAGAAAAACATCAGAATTTGAAAATACAGCCCTCTTCTCTGTCCAAAGCCCCTCCCATCAGACAAGCATGGGCATATGCACGTTTCATACAGAAACCTGTAAGAGTACTAGTCATTCATATCAATCATCATGATTGTGATCCAATGAACCATGTTGTTTTCTTTGGAAACATGTAGGCCTGTAAAGCTATGAGAAGACATTCTGTCATTCAAGGCTACAGCTAACTACATAAACATGAACTTGAACAACCTGTACCTGTGGGCCTCTAGTTACGGTCAACAGAAGGCCAAACTATTTAAAACATTTTCTCTCCATCTCTGAAACGCTTCACCAATATCGACACGGGTTATACTGAGTTCGTTGCCGCACTCCCTTTTTGATAACTCCGTCTTCCTTTATGGGGTTGCTTTGCAGTGTCTAAAAGCCCATGATCTCAGAATGTGTGTGACTGTGAACATACTTATAGCCACAGGTAAGCACTCATGCATGAGCACACACACTGTGTATGTAGCATGGCATGAAGAGTGAATAACATACTTGCTGACAGGCCATTTTCATTACAATACGTAAGGTTTAAAACTTCCATTCCCATAGTGTTCGTGCTTTATCAATATCACTGTACTCATGCTGACCAAAGTCAAACCTTACCGTATCTCTCACCAGCCTGTGCTGTGTGTCAGAGTCACTTCAGCCCAGCAGACATGGGAGAGATAATTACTTTCAAAGTAGACGACAGCAATTCAAATTATCCAAGGCCCATCCTCGGCTACCGAGATGTCAAGGTGTCAAAGCAACACTTCATTTTTGTTTTTTGAATGGATTTAAATTCACCAGATCCACAAAATGCTGCGGTATACTGTAGTAGACTGACATTGGAAATTAATGCCAGCAGTTGAGAAATCAACTGTCAAAGAAAACACAACTGTTTCTTCCGCCTGAGCAGAAGTTATATAATGAGACCACATGCTCGTCGACTTGCTACATTTCACTCACAGATGTGATTTTACACTGTGAGCCGACACCACAGCATCCTGGCTGTGATTTCGTCTTACATCATGAATGCCTCCCACGTAAATGCAAAGGATTTTGGGATGTGTAGCGACCGCCGTTGCCTTATGGGTGCATGTACGTTACAGGAAAGTTGTGATAAAAAAAAATAAAAAAAAACAGGATCTGAAAGTCTAATAGAACATCATACTTGATATACAGAGGCTTTGTTAAAAGACAAGGCTAAATGTGTTTTCCCCCGAACTGTCGCCAGTGTTAGTAGTTTACTGAATAAACATTTTGCAACAGACAAGCTCCTGTGCCAGGGTGCGTTGTTTCTTCATTCATAATACATGGATCTCCTCTTCCATTATTGATTCACTCTGAAGTCAACTTTACCCTGGGGTACGGTGCTCTTTTTGTTTCAGAGTGTAAGGCAGAATATCTGTGCTGCAGAACACTTCGTACGAGATTCAAAGAGGAAAAAACAAACGCCGCTATTTTGGATAAATGCACTGCAGCAAAACCACTAAAATATGTCACTGGGAAAAAACTAAAAAACTAAATAGACTGGGGGGGCTTAAGGCTTAACTGGGAGAAGGGTGGGTGGACCAAAAACAATGAATGAATTAAAGGTGTGACAGAAGTTCAAACCATAAAACGCTGCAATTACAAGCTTGTAAACAAAAGTTGGCCAGTTGAGATTTGGAACCTTGCCACCCCTTACTTCTAACAAACTACATCAAAGTTTGCTTGGCAGAGGACAGAGACCATTACTGCTTCCTTTTTCTCTTTTCACCTGTGTTAACAAACCGTACTGGTGCAATATTTACTCAAACAGGCTCGGTGAGGACACGCCCTTAGAGCTCTGCCCTCCCTTCCTCTTCAGCATCACCACTCTCAGCACCAGACGATAGCGGTCTCAGCGGATCAATCACATATCATTATAATGTGTATGGATCAGAGAGAGACACACAGGAAGGGAGACAGACAACATGCAGATGTTTTGATGGGTGGCAGGCGCCAGTGAGCGATTAGCGCTTAAGGGCAATAAGCTGTCAGGCAGTTCCTCCAGGCAGCTGTGGCACGGGGGGGGCTCAGCTCAGCTCAGCTTTAAGAGGCTACATTATAGACTGACACACAGACTGGCAGAGGGAAAGGAGCTAAAGGGGGGAGGGAGGGGGTCATTGTGGATGCAGCGGAAGACAGAGATAAGCCGGCTTCCTGAAGCTCATTGTCAAGCGAAATACTGCGAGCACGTCTCTCTTGTTTGTGTACGTGTGCCGGGGAGCAACATGAAGACCCTCAAGGCTGTAGCACTGCGTCTGCTTATGTCATTCTCACACCACTTTCCCATTTATCATCAACTTTCTGTCTGTCCTCCTAACTTCCACCTCTCTTCCTATATCTCCTATTCCTCAAAAGAAGTTTAAAGGGCACTTTATAAATAACTTTTTCTCTCCGTCTGTCCCCGCTCGTGTTAAAATCTAACTTATCAGCTGAAGATGTCACGCTCCAGAGCAGCTGCAGCCGGGCTGTGAGAAAGGAAGGAGTGATGGTGCAGGAGGGAACAGATGGATTCATGACAAGTCATGTTTCCTCTGAGCATAGCTTTTCCTCTCTCCTTTTCTATAAAAACAAGACCAAGACTCTACAGCCAGGCTCTGTGAGGTCGTACAGTATGAAGGCACAGCTCTGCCTCCAGCTAAATGCTAACGTCAACATGATAAGTAACGATGCTGCTTGCAAAGAAGATAGTAACACGCTGTTGTTTAGCAGGTTTAACATTTAACATGTTCATCATCTTAAATTATTGGCATCCCAACAGTTGCTTATTAACATACTGACATTTGCTAATTAACACTAAACACACAACGTAAAGCTGAGCCTGAGGGCATGTCATGAGTTTTGCAGTTAGTGTTGCACAAATTATAATTTTGGCCTGACTGCCATGAAATAAAAATTTACTTGGAATATCTATAGCAAATTTCACTGCAATCAATCTAATCGTTACGATATTTAATTCAAAACCAAAACTGTCAACCTTATGTTGGCACTCGAGGAAAAGTCAGGGGTTACCAAAGTCTAGGTGACTGAATAAAGGTGAAACCTTTGACTTGCTGGTGGCACTACATCAGAGGTGTCAATAATACAATCTGCGGGGCAGAACTGGCCCACTGGAACGAAACATTGATGCACTTGTGAAGGCTAGGAGGTACCAGGACTAGGGATGCACCGATCCGATATCTGGATCGAATATCGTCCCCGATATCATCAAAATCGATGGATCGGGTATCGCAGAATGCAACCTATACCTGAGGTGATCCTTTCCCTTTAAATCTATTACAACGCGAGCTACGTCATACGTCATGGAGCGAAGGAGAGAATCTGCCGTGTGGAGGTATTTCACACTATTTCAACTGCTGTTGCATGATTGTTTATTTTTGTTAAAAATAAATAGTTCATCATTGCATTAATCTGTTTCATCTTGTTTCATTTTATCTCCGGAAAGAACTGTGTAGTCATCAATGCCTGATGCCTCTAGTCTTTTCTGGTCTACATGCAAAGCTATACAGCTTTTTAGGTCAACCATGGTATTGGATCGGTATCGGCTATCGGCTGATACTCAACGGTGATTCTCATCGGTATCGAAACTGAAAAAGCTTGATCGGTGCATCTCTAACCAGGACTAACACATCCAGATAATGCGATCAGAAGTCAAATTACTCCTGCATGTATACAGTCAGTCAGAACTAGGGTTGTAACGATCCATCGATCTGGATCATTATATCGATTCAATGATCAACAAGGATAAAGGTTTTTACTCAGGAGCTAATGAGCAGCATGGAAGTATTCTGGATTTCTGAGAAAATACAGGTCAACAGACAGAGGTAACTCACGCCGCTAACTTCTCACAGCAACATTAGCTGCTCTCTTTCAACAATGTTTGGCTCCAAAACTGTGCATGCGGGCTGAAATTCAACCAAGCTGTTCTGTCAGGAGATGCAGTGACAAGGGGCAATATCATAGCAATCCATCCAATAGTTTCAGATATTTCCATCTGGGCCAAACAGACCCACACTGCCACCCATAGAGCCATGCTGCTACTGTGGCAAACATCGACAAACCTCGAGGGGTGTGACTACAAAGAGTATTCAGGTTTTGCATTGGTGTGTCTTCGTGAGGCCTTTAAAGATAAACTAGTTGATCCAATAGTCTAAAAAGGGTCATACACATCTTAGGATCCCCATTCAATCTGACTAAGCTTTATTTATCTGTGTGAGTCTGTGTGTGATCAGAGGCCTGGAAAAAAATGCACTGCATCAGGTCACCATGGGGCGCTGAGACAGATAAACATCTCAATAAAACTGGTTTGTTGAGTCTGACCTGCTATCTGCAGGTGCAGGACACCTTTCCCATGGGAGAACTCTTTGCTTGGGTAATGACTTCCACTCCCTCAATGAATACACACACACACACACACACACACACACACACACACACACACACACACACACATATGCCCACACTACTGGGGTAATATCACTTTTCATAGATACTACTCCTCTCTTCTCTCCCTGTGCACGGTCCGTCTTTAGCACCCAGAGACTAAAATAGTTCCTTTTGTACAGAGCAGCATGTGGCTCCCTGTCCAAGGCGTACTCGCAGAGGCGACCGGTGGGTGCCCGTGTGTGCGCCTGCATCTGTTTGTGTGTGTCTGCACAAAGCGGGAGATAAATTTAGACGATCATTAGCATAAAACCCTTTTTTCCATGTCATTAAGTCACTATCCCTCCTTCCTTTCCCTGCCACCGCCACACCCGTCCTCTCCCCTGCACACGGCCCATGTGATGCTTCACTCCCGTTCTGCACAGTCTCATTTCATTTCCATCAGCTGTAGTCCTCAGTGACTCATGTGGATTCGTGCTGCCAGAGAGGAGGGAGGGACTCGGAGGCCTTGAGGTTAAACTTGTTTCACAGTCTTTATTTTACACAAAATAGTGGATGCGGAGCATATGTGGTGTACTACACATATACTGTCCTACGTCCCCGTTAGAAAGTGCTCATACAGAAACACTCTGTTGTCAGCAGTTTTTCGTGCGAGGTGAGCCCCGGAGAGAGCACTGATGTCTAATTCCCACAGAGGATTAAAAACAGCTGATGATAAGAGGGTTTGAAAATGTTAGAAAGGGTGTGTATGGAGCAGACAGCAGGAAAGAGACAGAGAGAGTCAGAAATGAGCTGCAAACAATAAGGACAAACTATTGCTTGCACTGTGTATGAGGCAAAAATTAAAAGATGTGGATAGGAGAATGTCGCAAGAGGAAGCAACTGGTACATAATGGTGCTCCATCCTCTGCCATTCAACCCCATCCTTTGCTGAATAGAAATGGGAGCGGCTGAATGTCTTCCAGCATTACACCCAAATGCAATAACACACTGGCAAACAAACACACCTGCCTATACACACACACACACACACACACCCACACACACACACATTATTTGCAGCCAGAAAGAGATACGGTCAATGTCACGACGACTTTAGTCTTGGCCAACAAATGTGGCAAAACTGGTCATGGCTCGAAAAAACAAACTGACATGTGTGTGTACTCGTACTGACAGTGAATGAACAACAGTATTCTCCTTCTTAGCACCAACACCACAAAGCTTTGACTTGTCACTGCCAGCGCCCCCTCTGCCCACTTACAAATACACACACACACACACACACACACACACACACACACACACACACACACACACACACACACACAGAGAAATCAAAGAAAGAAGAGTTTGACAATTTGACAAGTCCTTCACCTCAAGTCACAAGCCTGTCCGCTGAATACAACTGTGGACGCAGGAAGGTATGGGAACAAGGGCTTAAAGTATACAGCCAAGCCTATGTTTAGGAAAACCAAATGATCGGTTGGTTGGATTGTTTTGTGTTTACGCAGGGGCAGCCACATATTCACTACAATCACAAACGGCTAAATGTGCCATTGCGTCGACGCTCGGAATCACAAGAAAAGAGCCACACACAGATCAGAGCAGCACAAAGGAAGCATGCACCGGTGCACACACGCAGAGTGTTAAAGCCTGCAGTGTGGCGCTCTCCTCTCTGAGCCGATCCACAGATCCCAGTCAGGCTCTACGGTCAGGCCGGCTATTAATAGCCAAACAATCAGCCATTCCCCACAAGATAGCCAGCAGCACTGGGCCAGAACCACGCTTACAATGTGTGTGTGCTTTCTTGAGACACATGAACTCCAGCTAAGATTACAGAGCTGCTTTCGGTTGGAATTGTCATCTGTGAGCAGTCACCCCGGTGCCTGATGGGAGAGTGTTAACGATGCAATAATGCTATCACAGCTGGATGCGTTTACACAGTGATGAGTGACCTTGGCTTGATGCACTCAGCCATATGTATGTACAGTATGTTACCATGTCAGTGCAAAAACAAATGCAGAGCAACGGAAGACAGAAGACAGGAAGGAAAATCTTGCTCTATGCGCTATAAAAATAATGGGCCTTGTATTAGTGGGATTCCATCACCTGTGTAGCCTCGAAAGCAGACATGTCTTTCTCTAGGTTCCTTCTTTATGTTATTTGCTTCTATTGTGACTTTCTCAACTTCCTTTGTTTGACATTGCTTAGCCCTTTTGATACGTGCAACTCTGAGCAAACACCTGCTAGATGTATGATTAGTATAATGAGATTTACTCGCATAATTACAGAGGGACAAACAAACAGAGAGAGGGAATTGGAGATAGTTTTAAGAAATAGTCTGCAGTAGGTCCAAATGAAAGATGTAGTCTGTATTTTGCAGCAGTTAAACTGAAAAAAAAATCTCTTTTTGGTAGCCTCTTCTGATATGCACACAAGACACACAAAGAGAAAGACACTTTTGAAGTATACTTTGGAAATTCGGCAAAATTTGGAGCCAACCCAGACTTGCTAACAGACACTACTGCTCTTTTCTCGGGTTACAGTCTCAGTGAAAAAGAATGACAACATAATCCAGCAGTCTATGCATGTGTAACAGACAGTCACTGGATACCCACAGCAGCCAGGCAGAAAATATCTACTCAAGCGGGTTTCATGTGTCCTGGATTGTGCCCAGCTAGCTCGATACACTGTATGTTATCCATGTGACGAATACGCAGATAACCAAAAATTAACATGGTGCCAAAGTAGGGTGAAGATGACACCGCCTGCAAATGTCTATTCCCCTGCAAATACTTAATATTATTTGAGAAAGAAGGACTTGCTTTTCATGTGAGAGACTAAAAATCTGACTATGTCCTTGTATCTCAACATGATGTCACATCCACATTTCAACACAAAAACACATCAATAACCAAAGCAAGTTAAACCAGAAATGCAAGATACTTTGTAAGCATCCATTTAAAAAGAGTTATGTGGTGAACTTTCATGATGTCATGGCAGATAGTGGATGTGTTGGTGAGAGGCCAATGCGGCTAAGAGGCAGTGAGTCAGAGTCTCAAACTCCGGACCAACGGTAAAATTACTGGTTCTACTGCATGCTCGGCTTGCCCAGCAAACCAGAGCTTTGCCAGCAACTCCTGAGACAGCCTCTAACCAAACTTTAACCACAACTCTCATGTTGCTGAGACATGCAGGCTCGACAGGACTTCCTTAACATGAAATATAAAGACAGCGTTTACTAAGGGCTTTGAAGCTGTTGAGCCCAAATTATGAAGCAATACAACATGTAATCTTGAAATCTTGTAATCTCTGTTTGTATCTTATAGTCTGCACATTTCATAAATGACACACTTAAGGTGATACTCTCTAAAGTGGCAAGGCACATTAAAAAACAACATTCTATAAGGTGGGAAAATGGTAGATGGAAGAAGACAAACTTTCACTTTCTTAGATAAAAACAGAAATCAGTCACCACGGAACAATTTCTCCCCTAGTGGGCTTAATTCTGGTCGTTCTTCCAACAACATTATAAAGCATCATTAATGAATACTGACCCCTGATGGGAAATATTATAGTTCATTCATTTAGATCCACAAGAGCTTGATGGATATGGCAGAGAGGCCTTTTAGCCCAGTAAAGCAGCACATTGGTAGCTCTCAATCAACTACACACATCACTTTAAGAGAAAACTTGCAAGTCATGAGAGACACACAAAGATACTTGGTAGGGGTGGGCGATATGGCCCTAAAATAATATCACAGTATTTCAGGGTATTCTTGCGATAGTCTTGAGGATATAACAATTGCAACATATTAAATGATATAGTTTTACATGTTAACCTAACAGTTTGCCTTCAAATATTCAGTAAAAACTAAACAAAAATTATCTTTTTTCTTTAGTTTATAAACAACAACAGTAACTCAGAGTGAGATTCAGATTTTTATACAATATTAATAGCTCAACAAAATAAAATCCACCACAAATTACACATTTAAACAGCTCCCAAATACAAAAAAATGTCCCCTGGGATCTATATATATAAATCAACAGGTGATTTCCTTCTTTTAGCAAAATCCTAAATGATTGAGTTGTTTCTTTCCCACCTGGACCTTTATGCTCTGCCATTTCTCCTCTAATCTTCACGCTGTAACCTGTGACAGGCTGTTATGATACTAGAACGATTGTACATTCACATATATGTAGTTTTTTGTCAAGTCACAAGGGTCACGTAGGTTTACATTACCAAAATGTAATGTTAGTATGACAAAATAACTTGACGACACCGACTCCCATGTGTGCATGGCAGGAGAGGAGAAGGAGCCGCTGAAAGAGTTCCTCTGAGCGGTAACTCACTAAAAGAGTCTGAGAAGTCCGGGGCTGTTCATAAAACATTCAGGACACCACAGTTTATTCCACACTACCTAAGCTGCTCCTCTTTTTATAACCACCATGGAGTCGCTAATAATTTCGCTTTCAGCCATGTTGGTTGTTGCTTTGACATCAATATGTCAACAAGTCCAAACATCATGAATATCATGATATGAATTGTTCATATGATATTAAAAATGATACCGGTATTATCGCGAGCAAGATGACATGGCACATCCCTACTACTTAGACAGATAGTACTGGACGAGTTTATAAAATGCAAAACCTACAATACATTTTCTTTAAAAAAAAAAAAAAAAAAGCAACAAAATCTTACCAACCACAGAATTGCACTTGGCTTGTGCCGGTTTGAAAATTTTCCTCAACCGGTTTGATTTAAAGCCAAATATCTAACAAAACGGATAAATATAACAGACAGCTGAGCGGAGCGGAGCTGCGGAGTCCCTCTGAAGCCTCTGAGACAAACTAAACAAAACACTTGTAGGCTCCTAAACCTTATTAAGTTGTCATAATGCATGTTACAATGCAAGATAAGTTGAATATAGTCCCTTAACATGGCACCGATGTGAAAAGCTTTTTTTTTTCTCCTACGGTTTATCCGGTTGACGTGAATTAAACCGGGTGGAGCTCTTAAACGGGACCGAACCGGTTAAACCGGAAATCGGCACAAGCCTATGCTGCCCTACCATTCATGTGACATATACGATCATGCCACATCATGCCAGGCAAACCAAAGTCTCGCCTGCCTTTCCTGACCATGGTCTGTAAGCTGAAACAGATCAAATTAGTGTGTACTTAAGTTGTTGCAATTTGTTACTCTAACTGACTGGAGATCGGTAAAATTCATATTTATTTTTCATATATTAACGTTCACACCAAGCCTGATATTTTGCAGTGCTTTGTTTTTCTTTTCTTTTTTTTTTAGATTTTTTTCCCAGATTTTTTAAGCCATGATGTTAATATAACATGTTTACAAGGCTTAAAGATTTTTACAATTCAATAGCTAAATAAAGATATGTTAGTCTTATCACTTCATTTATTACTTCATCTTATTTTATCATAACACCCAAGCCTGGCCTACATTAAAGAGCAGTTTATATGATGCCTAAATCCAGTGTTGTGGTGGTCATACAACAGAATGAATAATACAGAAGATAAGGAACTTTTAAAAAACAAAATTGCATACTAAATTGCAATAATGGTCTAAAAACATAGCCCTAACATGCAGCACACCTCTGTGTTTCTGAAGCTCCACTCCTCAACACTACAAACGTGCTATAATCCACTAGTCTGTCCTGTCCAACCTAAAGGTCAGTGTTACCGGAGTGTTACAAAAGGTGTTGTATCTGCTCATTTACTCAGTCAGGATCACTGACTTATGACTTTGTAACCACAGTTTGTGTGTGGAGGGGAAATGGCATTGATTCCAGAGAAGAAACTCAGAGCATTCCTGCGTTGGCAACAGACACCAACATGAAAAAAGAAAGCAGTCAGTTGCTATGATACAGCACCGAATATGCAAAAGTCCTCAATGGTGTGCTAAGAGTGAGGAGACAACCTTTAAACAGCAGATCTTTACAAATGATTTCGTACTCTGGCAAGAACCTGCTGTAGAGTACTCAGCTGTAGGTGTTCTTCAGTGGAGCGTGCAGGCCTCATAAAGACAATGTGCAATTCACAGTGAAAATCCACTCAGAGTCCAGTACTCAAAACTTCACAATAATGTTTAAGTGTCAGAAGTGAACACAACACAAGAGCTTGGGTTTTCTGTAATGTTACAAGAGACTGTAAATGCTAGGCTAACGTTACATAAGCATGTTAAGTAACTGACATTTGCTGGCTGGGAGGATGTTCTGTGGTTGTTGGACTACGGTTCTCTCCAGACAGGATCAACTCGCTGAGCGGCCACTGGAAGATGTTTGGTCTGAAGCCGTGTCTGATTTCATGAGCGTGATTTACAGCCGGGGAAAGGAGTTAACAGCATCACAAGGTAGCATGTTGCAAAATGCAGTTTGTCAGTGGGCACATACGCTTGTTCCAAATCATGTGCAGTAAGTTTATGATCTCTCTGACTTCTTCACACCTCACATAAGAGAACGAGCGCAACAGTGATACTGAAACCAATTCAGTCAGTCGCTACTTCACTGCGGTCACTTCCTATGTTAAAAATAGCAGCAGGTATAACTGAGACACCCTGAGCTAGCTGGCATGCACACGCATGTGATGGAAACAGCTGACACTTCATTGACTGGAGGCAATTAGCACGGCATTTTGCAAATATCACGTTCAATAAGCACGTTTGATACAGACAGAAATCACTCAATACAGCAGCTGGGGCCAACTTTCCAACAGCACAGTGGCGACAAGAGCCTGCCAAGTAAGTTTATGCTTCCTTCTGATTGTTCAGTCTCAAACCTTACTTGACTCGGCCCTGTTTTTAGACAGGCATCTGATCAAGTCTGCCTCTTTATTTTACGTGATTTTATTTTTCCTTTAATTGTGTTTTTAAAGGAGCAGTGTGTAGGAGGAGGACTGCAGATACAGCAACCAGCTGAAACTTCTCCCATGTTCCAAGAGTGAACTCCCAGTCAGGATTCCTTCAGTGTTCACTGTTAAGGAGGTTTTTACCAGGAGTCTAATTACCCAAAACAAACCTGCTGATTTAAACCAGTAAAACCACTGACTAAGTAGTTTCAGGTTAAAAACAAACAGTGTTTTTAAGATACTGCTCGGCTCATCTCGTCTTATTCATTTTCCATGACCACTCATACTGTTGGGGGTCGGAGCCTATTCCAGCTGACACTGGGCGAGAGGTGGGGTACACCCTGGACAGTTTGCCAGACTATTGCAGGACTGACACACAGAGACAGACAACCATTCACACTCCAATTTAGTGTCACCAGTTAACCTGCATGCCTTTGGATTGTGCGAGGAAACTGGAGCACCTGGAGAAAACTCATGTTTACACAAGGAGAACAACTCGGCACAGGGAAGGGCTCCTTCAGCCCGGGTTCAAACCACCCACCCTGGGCTCGAACCACCCACCCTGGGTTTGAAACCCTCTTGCTGTGAAGAGACAATGCTAACCACTGTACCACTCAGTATTTTCAATGTTTCTACATCTTCTGCTATAAGATTACAGAGTATTGCTTACATCCCAAGCCACTGACATTTTACTGTCTTGCATTCGCAGACACTTTCTGTCTACTATTTTATACAATGGGAAATCACCTACTTCATTCATGGTTCTGATGATGTCCCTCATAATTAACATCCCCGTCTGCAAATATATCCCTATAAATCCTACACACTGGACCTTTCAGTGTTGTTCTGTAGCATTTATTTGTCTTCTGTAAACCAACATGAATTTAGACTACTACAAACAGAGCATATGTGAAACATTAAAGTCTGTGGTGAAACGCTTCACGCACGGATTATTTAGCAATTTGTGGCCCAGGTGACCAGGTTCAAGGGAATCAATGGCAGAAAGCCCCTGAAGAGTAAATAACCCAAATCGATTCCGCCTTTAGTGCCCAAACTTTTCAGATGACAGCGCAACTTGTAGTTAGGGTTGATCAATACTCAGATTGACTATCTATTGGAGTGTAAAGACACTGAAAAATAAGGTGACAGAGGCTTGGTGAGAGTGTCAGAGTCTGTCTGTTCCTGTGAAGGCGCATCAGCTCAAAGCCCTTACTGACTTACCTCAACGGGATTACAAGTGACAGTGCAAAGTCACACCAATAAATATTCAAGTCCACTCATTTATATTGGATGCATCTCCGTCATCCCATTGGACTCCTGGCCAAACACGGTGGATGAACCAGAAAGGAGCACTTGTTCTAGATGAGAGTTTTGTGGAGAACTTGTGGGCCTCTGTCCCATTATCACATCGACATTGGTGCCCTGGCCTGAAACTGAACATAATAGCTAATATGAGAACTATCAAGTAAGAAATACAAATATATAAACTGTGACGGCCCTGTCACACCCACAGGGAAATCTGCAATTCTGAGCTTTGCTTAATAGCATTTATCTACAACATCAGATATGTCTAGTTGCTTGGCCTCTAATTTGAAGCTGTTAAAATAACCCCCTGAAAATATGTTCTCTGCGCCGACTATGTGCTGTGCCATGCAAACATTAAACTGGTCCTCTAAGCTGAGAGCACAGGCTTTTTTAGCACAGAAACCAAATCCACCCTCATAACACAACGCCATTACCGACGGAACTAATGAGTTAGTAAGCTGAGTCATGTGGGCATCCACTTTTGAAGCAACGCGGAGCACTTCAGAGTGAAGAGGAGTGACAGATGCACAGATTTCCCTGCCTATCTATAACTACAGTATGACAGCCCGCCTATGTGTTTTGTGCAACCACAGGGGATAAAGCACTGCAGAAGATACAGTAAACCAATACTTTTTTTCTCATAATGCTAAAAAAACATAACGCAGGCCTCGCTTGACATTTTATTGATGCTTTTAGTATAATGGCTTTGCAGTACTGTAACTGCATTTATTACTGATAGGAAATGAACCCACACCCATGGCAGTCATCATCATGCTTTGACCCTAACAATACAGGAAAAGGACGTGGAAAGAGAGCTGAGAGGAAAGCAGAGCTTCCAGGTTCTGTTCTAGCAGTAACAATATCTCATTCATAATCCCTTTGACATTTTTCTTGTAAAGCTAATAGCTAAAATCCAGGCTTGGACATTATCTTACTAACAGTATTTTGTCAGGGTCCCAGCATATGCTTATAACAATGGTAATTTAATAAAAAATAAATAAAAAATAGTAATTTTTTGTTGAAAATTTTTGTTAACTAGCGTCCTTCAACCAACACCATTTCCTATAATCCCAATACCATCATGAGTTGAACACAACAGCTTGACAGAAGAGGAGACAATGGGTGAGTCCAGGGCTGGATGCAAGATCAGACATGTCTGTAATACTGGCAGGACAGAGAGTACAACAAAATATGGAGAAATGAATCTAAGAAAGTATTTTGGTGTATTAAATGAAAATGAATGCAACTAAGTTATGATGTTTTCATTAACCCACACTGCCACGCTGGTACATTGTTGTTCACGTTTTGTCTGCCAACAAATTAATAGTTGTTGAACTATGGGGTCAACAAACAGAACACATGCTATATGTGAACAATGCTATCATGAGATAAAATATGCCAAAACACAAAATACCTGCCTGACTGGGCATCTCACTCCCTTACCTCTTTAAAGGCATAAATAAACAAGGTAAAAAAAAAAGATTAAAGGGAGGATTTTAGACTTAGATATTTTGTAAAAGAGCTATCCAGTTGTCATGCATATGCTATACATTAGACTGATGATAACTTTAAAGTGCTTAAAGAGTGCACTGTGCAGCAGTATTATCAGCAGCTGTCAAAAAACTTGAGACATCCCTATGTATGTGTAGAGGAAAAGTCTGATAAAGATTTCTACAGCCCGCTGATATGTTTTAAGGCTTTTCTTTAGGGCTTTCTGGTATCATCAAGATATGACCTTATATCAATTCTCTGCACAATGATACGATATATGCCAATATTACAAAGTCTGCCACGATACAATTATTTCAATTTGACACACGATTCAGGGACCAGCTACAGAAGAATCTGCCACCCCTTTCTTTTATGCTTTTGACCATAAAAGATAAAATCAACACATGAATAATAAGTACAGTAAAGTTTCTCTTAAAACTGACTCCACCAACACATAAAACAGCAAATGAGAAAAGTTAACCTTCAGGACTTTCTGTCAGAGAAACCTCTCTGGAAGAAATGTTTTCATTTTAACTCAAACCACAATCATTTTCCTAAACCTTCAGGACTATCTGGCTCTTAGCCCTGATGGCAAACTTCTCCCCACAGCCATAAAACATGGACTAACAACGTTGTTAAACAAAAGTATCAAGCTCAGTATTAACTGTCAAAGTTCAGACACAAAACAATTGTTTTCGCTAGTCACACATGATTAGCTTAAGCATGTATACATTGCATAAATTAGCCTAGTGGCTATCAGACTTTTCCCTTCTACTTATAGCTTAACAAATTACATGTAACATTATTATTTTTTCTCACTGCATCTCCTGATAGAACAGCACATTTGAATTTCAGCCTGCATGCATGGTTTTTCAGCCCAACATTTTTAAAACAGAGCGGTTAATGTTGCTAAAGCAAGAAGCTAGTGGAGTGAGTCGCTCGTCCAGGCAGGTAATGTTACGTTGTGTTTTATCTAGTAACAGCATTGTTTATGTACAACATGTGTTCTGTCTGTTGACCCGAATTTTCTCCGAAATCCAAAATATTTCCACCTGAGTAAATATTTTATTCCTGAGTAAATAACATTATCCTCATCGTCTTTTTCCCGGCTGCTTGCCATCTGCCTGCTGCTGTTTGACAGTTGCACAGACTTTCAAAATAAAAGCGTATTGTCAAGATGACGATATGGATCGATGTTTTCGCTTTGCATCGATGGCATTTAGTCGATATATCGATCCAGATTAATGGATCTTTACACCCCTACTTTCTGGCAAGAAAGAGCTTTCTTTTACATATTCATGTGTTGTTTTTATTTTTTATGGCCAAAAGCAAAAAAGAAAGGGCCGGCAGCTTCTTTTGTAACCAACTATGTTAAATGGGCAGATAATATTATCTCATATCGATTGCAGGCCAATTAATTAAATCAAATCAAAATCATATTGTGGCAGACTTTGTGATATCAGCAAATGTTGTATGGCTGTCCAAAGAACCAATATAATGATAAAAATAGCGATTTACACCCCTACTATGAAGGAGCAGATTCAGTGAGTATGAAATACTATCAAACTTTGCAAAACACAAAAACAAAACAAAGATCGGAAGCTTAAGGGGTCACTGGGGCAAACTTATCTACTCTAATATAATGCAATGCACCACAGTAAGTAAATACAGAATATTCATCTTTATCCAAAATAAATTATTACACATGCTATTTGTGCTGGGTAAATGTTGCCTTCCAGTATCACTGTTCTTCCAAGACCCCCTCTTCTCTTTTTTCCCGAAATTGTGACAGAGACAAGCCTCAATAAACACATGATCATAAAGTCTAAGCCACCTTAATAAAGATCTGCCTGTTTGTTACCACCACTGTGCTGCCTGTTGTCAACCACCCACTTATGTTAACAACATAGCCAAGTCTTCCTGTATATCCCCAGGAGGAATCACACATGCTTGTGTTGATTGTGTACCATAATAATGGCAGCAGCCAGCAGCGCTCCATTAGAGAGAGCCGAGGGGAAAGAAATCAATTGGAGGCATAAGACTCCCCAGAGAGGGCCAATTAAAGACAAAGGGGAGGTGGAGAAACTCTGACAAGACCCGAGGGCTTAAAAGTAAGACCAGCAGTCCCGAGTCGTGGGTTTTGGGGACTCAAGTCAGAAGCAGGGGACCACAGAGGGAAGCCAAGTTGGGATTCTTCAGGCAAAGCTCCCAAAATCCTTAGTGTCACTTAAAAAAATCCACTCATTAAGAGAAAAATGTTTAAGCGCTAAGACTACTTTAAAAGATCCAGAGATATTAGCATTCTGATTTTTACAATAAAGGCAACTCGCTGTTACACGTTTTCACTACTTACTTCAAACTTAAATTAAACTCATTTTAAGTGAGCCTTTCAGTGGTGTGAGACGTGTGTCGCTGATAGCAGGGAATTGTCAGCGGATAAAAGGAAAGCTGGGAGTCAAACCCTCATCACTGTGTGGGCTCAGAGGCCTACAGTACAATAGCCTGGTGGAAAATGCAGCAGCAGCAACAAAAGGGGGGCTTGTTATCGTGATAAAAGACGTGGCCGTTGACTGTGACAAACTGCAATCCAATATGTCACATAAACAGAGGACTGATTGTACAGCTGGGCAGCGAGCCTTTTGTGACCACAGGGCACACGGCAGCACCGCCTGTACACTGCGAGCTGGTACCTGTAAGACTGCATCATTACACCAGACGTTGTTGTTACATTTAATACCAGCATGTTGACTGCATATTCCTCACTAGAAGCATTAAAGTTCTGCTGCTGAGATAAAACAGCAAAGCTGGAATTGATATTTTGTTTTGTCCTTTAATCATGGAGCACCAGAGAGAGCAATGTGTGAGCCAATTTATCAGTATCAAAGGGTAGAAATGTATTTGGCAAATAAAGCCGGTTTATTCTACAGTACCACCACACTCTTGTCAACAACAATCAGCTGACTGGATGTTTTTAAGGCCACTGCTGACACTATAAACATGACATCATCCAAAATCTCAACTGATCCAAATACTAAATATTTACCATTTGTAATGGCGTCAAAGAAATACCCCTGACATGTACAAAGAAACCTCACATGCTAAGGTTAACACCCAACTTTAATTTCAGCTTATTGTGTGTGGATTGTCAAGCAAACACAACACACACAACACAGGTGGAAATTTCCACACTGCCATGCTCCTGGGAGACACCCTGTTGAACAGCAGTGCTGTCAACCTGCTGGATGCAAGCCTCAGTAAACTCCATCAAGTCAAACCACCTTTGCCAAGAGCATTCAAAACACCAAGCAAAAGATAGAGTATACCCATAGGTTTAGATTTCAGGAGAGGGCGCAGGGGACATGTTTTCTTTGGTATTTAGATTTTAAATTTAAGACATTTACACCATAAAATGATGCAGAAACGGCACAAATTGGTGAGTAAAATACTCAGCAGAATGCAAGAAACTAGGTGTTTGATGCCCCCACCCCCCACCCAAGCCCTTGAGCATTTAAACTGACAGTTTAGAAAGGCACACATCAGTAACTGAAGACAACAACGAGCTGTACAAACAAACAGCAAGTTGCTAAAGTTCACTGTATATGTGTGGAAAAGGCCAGTGGAGGGATTCACCGCGAGCCCAGCTGCTGTGTATTGAAACAGCTGCAGCTGTGGCAGGACTTCACAGCTGATGCTACAACCTAATGAGTTACAAAAGTCCCTTCTCGGGGAGATAAAACCTTTCAAGAGTTGTTTTGAATAATTAAATAAAGTGCCCAGGTTTCTGGCACTGAGTCTTACATTTCAGAGGGATTACTTGAGTCACGTAATATGGCTATTACTGATATTCATATATAGTCATATATAACGCAATGTTTAGAAGCAGCTAACACTTGATGACTGATGACTGCAAGGCATGAGGGTGTATGAGTCAACTACTTTCCAAATTTCAGTCTGAAACTTTATATCATGCATTATGATGCCATGGTCTGTTGGATGCATTACTGGGGGGAAAACAAAACTGGATCTGAAATCAGACCTTGCGGCACACCGCTAATGATGTCAGCATGAGAAGATACCGGTGTGATATTAACACGCATCATCGACTCTGACAGCAAATGTTCCACCTAAGAAATTGGACCCGATTCAGTCACAAGCTACCCCTGAAAATGCTAGCTAACCTGCAAGGCACCTCTGCTTACTTGTGTGAATGTTTAAAAATGCTATGCTAGGTCCTACAGGGACTGAGATCGATTAGTACCACGCATCTGTAGCTAAAAAACATCAGTGCAAGTCCATGTGAGCTGCGTGGTGATCTCAAGTGTGTACAGAGGTCTACAGCAGTAGCCGAGCAAGGGGATGTTCAAGCTAAGTGGGGGGAGGGCAGATGAGATACAGTAAAATGTCAAGGATTTCTTGATGAACACTTCAAGACCAAGAGCAGCACTTCATACTGTACATGGCCTTCACTCCACAAGGTTTATGGCAAGCAAATAAAAACAGCTCAATACAACTAAATCTGGGGCAGACACAGCTTGGGATCAGGATGTGTAATTCGAGCCCATAAATCCCATTTTTCAGACCAGAACCCCTGAACCGGAGTGGGTGAACACAGTGTTTGTGTGGGTGCACAAAAATGCAGGAGGACTTAGTCAAAGTAGTTACAGCATGTTACTGAGAGGGGACAGGCTGTGTGTGATAGAGAAAGAAAAGGGAGAGAAGAAGAAGCAGAGCGTCAGTTCAAATTTCACAGCTCCCATTATAGCTCTGACACAGGCCAGTGCACAGGCCCGTCTCTCCCATTGGATACATACAGTCGTAACAACATGAGGCGCCACACTATAGCAGCACCGTCCTAAAAATGAGTGTCAGTGTCTGTGGGCCACACAGATCATACTGTATCTGAGTGGCTGTATTGATTTCTGTGGTATCTGACAGCGGCTCTGGCACAACAGGGCACCCAGTTGGCAGGAGGCTAACAAACCACATGGTCACAAGGGTGACACCTGTCCAACAAAGCAGCATGGCCCATGATTATATGTCCCATTTGTACAATGCCATTCCCAGGATTCCCAATCCTCAGCCAGGACTTAGTCAAACACAGACAAACAACTAAGCATAGCCAATGGAGTAGCTCAAGAGTCAATATTTCACCACATAAATCCATGACACAGTGGATGACCTCTCATTTCCTGCATGGCGATGACTTGACTTCCTCTGACTACAGTGTCACCGCACTAAGGTAAAGGGCAGGATGACTGTTTCTACAGGGATACATGCTAATAGTTTTAAGCACTTGAAGGACCCGTAATTTGGTGGCCAAGGTACATTTGTAATGGCCCACATGTAAACTTATGCAAGAACAATGGCTTACAGAAAGGGCAATAAAAGGATGTTAGCCATTTCATGCTTCTTCAGACAGAAACACAGTCCTGCTGTGTTTAGCTCCATTAGCTGTTAACTCCATTAGCCAAACCCACCGCAGATCTCTGCTGCCCACTGGCTGCTAACAGCTAATTAGCTCTCCCCCCAAGTGATAACAGCAAGAAGACGTGCTCCGTTGTTGTCGCTTGACTCAGTTTGTTGGTTGCTAAGTGATGCATGCAAAAATCCAATTCGTCCCTGAGGTGTCCCTGAGAAGATCTCTGTTCACCCCAAACACATTATCAGTTATCACTGGGACACCATTATTTAAGAGCCCTGTCTAGTTGGTAGGGGTGGGAATCACCAGGATCCACGATACGATATTATCACGATACGATACTGAGGTTACCATACAATATTATCGCAATATGCTGAGTATTGCGATAAAATTTCTTGTGATATATCGTGATTTTATTTTATTTTTTTCAACTGTAAATTGTGTCCCCAAAGGAAAACTTTGTCAACATCAACAATTTTATGTGATGGTATGAAGTTTTCAGTCTGTTTATCTCACTTCAGCCTTTTTTTTGCAGCACCAAATTGCATCTAGTGGACTGAAAAATCAATTGATTATTTATCCCAGGCGGCTACCAAGAGTTTAATTTGTATTTGGACCATTGATAATTTACATATATTAAAAAATGGTTGATATCGAACACTGCTCTAGACATAAAACAAGCTGTAGAAAGTGTAAAAACTATTGCTGATGATTGACGTTCCATGGTCAAGAAAAATAAAGCACAAGTTTGACTGTATGTCCTTTTTGAAAGCACTTTTAGTAAGGGTCTCTTACAACCAATTACATACTACATTATTATAGTCATTATGATGATTATAATTATTATTTACTGTAAGTATTTCTAAATATAAAGCAGAGGACACAGCAGGGTTCCACGGATGTATACTCGCTCTTCCACTTATTGAAGGCACAGTACTGAATGCAACTGAACTCCCTTCTACGTTCAGAAAATGTGTTTGTGGCATGTAGCAGATCACATTAAATAGTGAGTCCTCACCACCTCTGGGTGGAGGGACATAATCAAACATTCCCATCAGCAGGTAGGATGGACGACAAAAGATGGCCGGATAGGTTTTTTGTTTTATCCACAACAAGACGAGTGGAGACGTTAGTCACTGTGTAGCCTGCATTGTCGGCTGATAAAGAAGTTCACATAAGAACATGTCACATCATGATTTTGAACATTACATTTCAGACTTGTGAGCCACCAACACCTTTCCATATGATTTCAAACATGCAAACTTTTACTATCACAGCTATGACTTCAAAACATCCCACCGAGCACTCTTAAGTCGAGTGGGAAGAGAAGAGTGAGTCATGAGGAGGCAGGAGAAGTAAATAGGCTCATCTGTACGTGACCTCATGCTGATAAGGAAAGAGTAAAGATAAGAACAAGTGATTCTGCTGCTGATGACACGGGGCAAAGATGCACGGCAAAACGATGCCAACGTAAGAAGAAAAAAAGAATCTATTGCTGCTTTGTGCAAGAGATGGTTACTCATACTGATCATTACAGTGGATTCCCTGGTGTTCACACCAAACAGGAAAACAGAAATTAAGTTTCATTCAAGATCACAATGTCCTTTCAGTACAAGGCAACATCAAGTGGTGTTCTAACAATAAACTATATTTGTCACTAAGGGGCTGACACATTATAGGTATCAAGGCAGAAATTTAAGACCTCACCATAATAAAACAATGAAAACCACAATGTAACCGGAGGAAACCACCGTAGTTGACACGGGATATTTCTAACTTTCCTCAGACAAGCCACAGTGGCACTTCAAATTGGCATTTTTCCACAGAAGCCTGCTCACAAACCCTGATCTGCGCTGACACGACTGGAGCCACCACAAGCTCTGGTAAGCATTGAAATCATGGCTATGGAAATACACTTTGCATACATGCATGTGCGATGGTGTAGGTGTGGTGCCTGGGAATGTGAGTGTAAAATGCATTTGCAATGCAAATACTGGCACACACACTGCAATGATTTACACTTAAAGTAAACTATCACTACTTCAGATAATCCGTTAATTCCAGGTTAATCTCACCTACAGATGTGCATTTCAAGACTGACAGAGAAGGTGTGGTGCGCTCTCTCACATAAACCACATGTTGTGCTCTCTTTTGAGCTGGTTTGCAAATGTAAACCAAAGTGAACTTTAATTCCTACAATTATGAACTTCTAAAATATGGATCTACCCCCATAATAACATAAACTGCAGGCTTCAGGTGGCTGTGAACTGAATGACCCCTGAAAAGCAATAGTATCACGCCAAGTCCAATATTTGATTTCATCACCAACTACAGGTTGCCAGCTCCTTTCTATAATAAAAAAAAAATTGATCTTCTTGGCAATGAGAAATATCTTACAACCCAGCAGAGTGATCATTGCGGCCTACACACACACTATTCTGGGGCTAACTTGAAGTGAATGTGAGGTGAAATTTGACTAGTTAATCCAGATTATAGTAGTGATCCGAGGCAAAGCACATCAAAGGCTCTCCGAGGATCTTTGGACCCCTGTTTGAGAGCCACTGGATTTTGCTGTGGGCATCGATGGGACGAGACAAAAGGAATTAGCAGTGGTGTGTCCTGACAGGGGGGCTAGCTGTGATGGTGATAGTGGAAACACCAACAGTGATTTAGTGCACCCAGTAAATCCGCAATGTATGAAGGCTAAGCTAACCTGCGCATCACCAGCCTCTGCTACCGTTAAATGCAGTTGTGCTAGCTAACACCGATGGATGTGCTGTTTTAAAATCAACCACTGGTTCGTGTGTTTCTATTTTCTCCATCCAAAACACGTACCTGGTCGAGAGGGAGATTGATAATTTCGCTGATTGGCTGCAACAGAGTGGATCCAGTGCATGATGCTGTCGTTTGGGTAGCCATGCTTGGGTCGGTGTCCGTAAAATCCTTTCTCTCTCCGTCCTCCGGTTCACTTCTCTCCCCCCTCGGCTGCTGCTGCGATGATAAATACACTGCTGCCGCCGCTGCTGCTGTTGTTGCGACGGGCTGGACGGTTGTCATCCACGGCACACATCCAACAAAGACTACAAAGCCGGGGCAAGATACTGCCTCATTGACCACTTTCCCTTGCGTGTGACGTCAGACAGGAACACGGGACGTCGTGTTTTCAGTTTTCAATACTTCACATTTCTTGATTTTTTAACTAAAGCACGTATGTTTGCGTTTAGTTAGCGTTAGAGATAAAAAGCGTTACTTTGCGTACTTTAATACAGAAACTTAAAAAAAAAAAAAAAACACATACTCGTTTTCGGGGTGTCTCGCGAATTTAATCGTCATCCCTGTTGTGCGCATGTGTGCTAAACTGTGTCGCATCAAAAATAAATATTTACATCGGTTTTTAAATTAATACACATACCTTTTATTCCTGTTGGCCAACATATTTAAATCCAACGCATCTGTTTTTTAAAATACTCACACACCACCCGCAAATTATACAATGGTTGGCGCAAGGACGTGAACTATCTTGACAGCAGAGTCTCTTGGGCAGAAATAAAGATGGTGATAATGTGGGTGGAGAGATGGCGGCCCTGCCCCCCTCCGTTATGTCCATCTCTGTGGGCCTATGCACGGAGAAAAGGGGAAATCCGTCAGCCAATCCCACTTTGTAAATGGAAAAGAGGGTCTTGATTAACAGTCTCGAAGGCAAATTGAAACTCCCCACCCCTCTCTCACATTTACAGCATTCCACACATGAAGGAGGAGAGTGTGATGTAAGGGGGGCATTTGGCAGCAATCATTTGAGGAAACGACCACAAAGAGGCCAGTAATGGTTGTTCAAAGTGAGCAGCGAGGCCTGCACATGCACTATCTGAGCTGGTATTTTTAGCTGCACTGAAGGAAAAAGATCAAGTGCTCTTTGTAAATGCTGACCACACAAACACACACACACACATAAGCATTTTTACACAGTGCAAACATGGGCATTTAACTTATAATATGCTTTTAACTAGATGTAAAACACCAATATAGCCTGTTTCTTGTGTCAAAATTACACTATATAGCCTGTTCTTGAATTTCAGATGTACATTGTTTTTAATTTGGAAACATAATAATATAGGCCAGGATGTTACCTTTGCCTGAGCAATGCTTAAAGCCCCCTGAGGCAAATTAGTGATCTGTAATATTGGGCTATATAAATGAAGTTGACTTGGTAATAAAACTATAACAGACCTATGTTACTAAAAATGAGGTGCAACAAAGAGAGGACAAAATGAGTACTACAAATTAAACTATTGTGGTTAATCAGACAGCAATTTGTTGCCTGAATCATTATGCAATAGCCTCTGGAAGTTTAACTTGCAGCAGCCTTTTATTCAGCCTATCAGCACCACCTGGTGGGTTACAGTATATTTTCCCCTTAAACCTACTTCGATATCATTTAGTGAATACATATATTGCATTTTCTCAATAAACGTGAGTATTTCCACAATGATTCAAGATAAAGGACAAGCACTAAATATTTTTATATCACATTCATTCATCAGAAGACTCCTTCACAAATCATTCATTCAAATAAATAAGACAGGGGTTTACGTTCCCCTCCTAAGGCTTGAACTTTTGTCTGGTATGCATTTTTAATTTCTCCTAGCTATTCAGGATCAGCAGGACCTGATAAGTATAAAAACCTAAACACTGTCAATGACAATAAAGACCCAACGTATTAAAACGAGACAATAATAAAGTCCCAATGTCTTCAAACAAGTACCACCTAATTAACAGTGTCTTAGCCTGTTACTGTTGCTAAAATTGGTCAAATTTGTTGCCCTGTCAAAGTACAAATCGGCTGCAGACTGACTTGGCAGAGATGGCAGCCATCTTGTTTTTACGTGGATTAGTGTATTGTGCTCTTACCACCACTAGATGGCACAAAACAGTGTCCATGAACGAGGACAACAGGTCTAAGTTAAGTAGAATGAGGGATAACGTGCAGGAAACCCAAAATGCGATGTCCTCATATGAGGACACAGGGTCTCAGGAGGATCTTTACAATTTAGACATTTTCTCACGAAGTACAAGGAATGGGATAAACTGAAAAAAACAACAACCTCAGAACAGTTACTTACAGGAATTCAAACTGACAATGAAGCTAGAAAAGTAATCACTAAAGGATACTCAGTGCTCCTCTCAAATAGAGTTTAAATTGAAAGTGATCAGGTATCCACAGCTAAGTAGGCTGCATCCACTTCAGTGTTGGAGAAAATGTGGCCCACAAACTGGAAACCACGTTCATATTTTCTGGTGAATTTTCTGGAAGGACGTGTTAGATTACCTGAGAGCAGTTTTCCATCAAAATATCCCCAAAGATCTGAGGATGATTCTCTTCAGAGCAATCTCTGAAGGGTTTGAGGGGAGGGCAAAAACGTATCTATCACAAATCCTCTCAGGGGCTGCGATTAAATGTATCACAATTAGATGATTGAATCCTGAACCAACGTATAACATCTGGATTAAAAATATATGGGAACTATGTGAGATGGAATAAATCACATATGCATTGAGGTTGCAACAGCCAAAATTCATTAAGAGGTGGAGTCCTGCAATGAGTTTGTTAATGCAGTACGGGAGCTGTAAAATCCATATCCCCCGACTATTCCCACCCTGCTTTTATATTCTTAAGGTCACTCTGTTCTTTTATCTAAATGTTATTCTTCTTCTCTTTTTACTCATCTCAAACCTGGACAGATGTTATGGCAGCTGAAAACTATGTACAATGATCCATCCACTATGTGAATTATGTGAAAACTGTATTGCTTGTATATAATCCTGAAGCTGAAATAAAAACATCCCTCAAACTGCACATTATGTGAGTTTGAAAATTTCCAAAGACACATTTCAATCCTAAAGTATGCATCATACCTATGAAGTTATGATCATACTTTGTAATACAAGATTTTTTCAATTAAATGATGTAGTTATGTTTACAGAGAAAGTTTGCAAGCTGACATAGTAGCCAATAGAGGGCAGCACTCACACACAAATCACAACTCATTTTACTGCACCCTTACGCTTCTTATTCAGGACTGAGAGACTGTGCAGCATTAGAATTTTTCAAAAGTTTGGACAATGCCAGAAGAGAGGTGACAATGTGAGATATATGAACTCATATAGAAAAACTAACAAGATGTGTTGCTCTCATCAGCAAAAGAATCACTTCATAAAGACATATTCACACTGGTACAAGGATATTATCATGGTCTGTGCTGCCAGAGTTGCCAAAGTAGAATTTCGTCAACATCTGTTTTATCCGATAAGATAAAGTTATCTAAGTCTGTTCATCAAGCTTTACTCATTTTTGTTGCAGTAAATTGTTTATACAGGCGGTGAATGGCTGTCTATCTCTATGTGCCAGCCCTGTGACAGTCTGGTGACCTGTCCATGAAAGAGTGAATGAATAAATGGTACCAAGAGGACTGAAAAAGCAATTGATATTATTAGTTTAGTAGGTTTATTTGTGTGTCGAATATATATATGATTTCTATAAGAAAAAAATATAGTTGGGGTCTCTGTAGCAATACAATATTGCCATGCAAACATATCACAATACTGTAACATAGTTAGACAGAAAGCAACCAAATAATAATTTCACAAGAAGAAGAAGAATGAACAGCAGAGGCAGGAGAGACCCCCAGAAGCCCTGGAGGACAGGTTGTAGTTCTGTGCGTCTGAGCAGGAGAAGGAGGAGGGGGAAATGAGGAGGAAGTAGAGCTCCACCATATAAAAAACGAAAGCAGCTATCTGGATCATCACATGAGCTGCAGTGAGGCAGGACATTACACAGCTCAAACTATAGACGAAAGTGATTCTTTCAAAACCACATGATACACAGAAGCGCAACTGAGTTACACTGAAATATTTGAGTTTTATTTTTTGTGTTATTGTTTAAATTAAACTATAAATAAAAGCAATGTGCTAAATGAGAAAGAGTAGAAATGGGCAGGTATTAACAATGTCATCATTGCTTGATAAGATGTTCCCTACTGAGAAAACTAATTTGCATGCTGTGCTCAGATGAATCATATCTTTGTGTTATAGAAGTGTGAAAATAACAGATGGCTTGGAGGGAAAGACTCCAAATTCATTAAACTCCAAAAAGGAAATTTAAATATATTGAATGCTGTGTTGTCGGTTTGGTCTTTAAGCACCACATTTGAACAGAGGCATAGTAGAAGGGAGAAAGGGGGACCAATTGTCCAGGGCCCCAATAGAGACATGGCACATTTAAGTCCCATCCCCTCTAGAGAAGAGACAAGTCATCACTCCTCAATGATCTTATTATGTGTGAAAGTGTCTCCTTGTCATTTACATCTGCCAACAAACCACAGAAAAATGCCTAAAAGCTGCTGTGGAATGAGCCGAACTACCAACAGGATTAAGTTTAAGCAGTAAGACGTGAGGTATCAGCAGGAAGATGTGGGAAAACTGTGGGATCCAGACACTCGGTGTGTCTAATGTCTCGTGTGCAGCAAGCATAATGCTAATGTGACCAGACAGACTGTAGAGGCGGACGCTAATTAAGCTTTGCGGCCTGGTTTTAATCTTTGTTAGGTTAGGTTGTGTGATGATTCTAGATCATTTTGGGGGCTTTTTTGCCTGTTTTGATTGGACAGATTTAGAATTTGGTGCTACGCCCCTGCATTTAAGAGGCACAGTGATGCAAGGTCAGCTTTAGTGAAATTACTTTGGCCTTGTTTTGCATTTGTGAGTTTATTATATATGAGCCTGATACAAGTACTGGAACCTCAGATAGACAAAATGCCCCAGTGCTCCTAAAGCAGCGAACACAAGACGGTAACACAGCTCACCTGCTTGTGCTTGATCATTAATATTTTTATTTCATAGTAAAGTTTATGTGTCTCTCGGGAATGTTCTTGTTTATTTGGCGTTCTCATTAACAGCATTAGTACATCTTTTTTTGTTTCTTACTCTTGCATACATACGTAAATGCGCATCACATCAACCCTCTGCTTCTGTTGCACGACTTTTTCTTCTCTCTATCAAACGATTTCATGTCAAAACCTTCTACGTTTGCAGTGAAGCAATACATATTAATGAGCCTGATTCTGAATCCAAGTCACTTTGACTGTCTGTGGAAGAATGACTCAGCACATATTGTGTGTTTATAGATGCGTGTGTCTCCCTGCAAGAGATGAGCGTGTTAAATTATTTAACAATCCCTGTTTTTTTGAGACGCATCATATTGACTGCAAGAGGAGCCCATCAAATGTTAAATAAAAGCTGGCTCTGCAAAAACACACTCTCAGCCAGAGCAACTTACATAAGGTTGCATAGAGAGCAGAGAACAACAGTGCAGTTAGTGTAACGGCCCATTATCTCTTAAGAGTAATGAATGAGTGTAGATTAAGAAGCATAGATTAAACATGTTGCTATTACAAAGCAGCCTGGATAGCATGAGTATACTGTAGGTTATTTATTTATGCCACCTTCCTCAGAGGACTACACCACTACACTCACCATGCACTTCATGTACTACAGCTCTTATATAATCACCATTAATCATTCATAACTACACAACAACAGAAGGAGTGTGACATTAACTCAGCCATAGGGAGACATCGCATTCATGTCACCCCACTCAACCGCGTTTTTGTTCCTCCTCAACGATATCCAATTAAACCCACAATCACGAAGAGAGGCACAGTTCGTTAAGTTGGCATCGCCATGGCAACCCCATCCCCTTCCTCACCGCCTCCTTCTCTCTCTCCCCCTCTCTGACATAGACTGATACTCCACCTAAAGAGCTCAGTTTTAGAGGAGAGAAAAGAGACGGTGAGAAAGAGCGGGGCGAGACAAAGCCCCTGCTAATCTATTTAAAAAGGCTGTAGCAGCATGTGAATGAGTGGATGAGTTACCGGAGGTTCCCACTCATTCACGAGAAAGGCTCCAGGAAGCTCACAAGTGTATGCATGTCTGATGACTTTGCGTTTCTCTTTGCTGCTCTTCCAAAAGTGCTCCCCATCACGGTGTGACTCACATTTGTTGACATGCTAAGCTGTATGGCTGATTTGTATTGTAGTGACAAAGTACATAAGCTCCTTATATAGTCAGTAGTTGGTGTTTTGCACCCAGGCTCGCTGCTCCGGGGACTTTTCTCCTCAGATCAGACAGGAAATGTCTTTGTGTTTCGGGGTCAGGCCAGAGTCCCCCCCCCTCCAGTGGATGAGGCTTCTTGGAATAGAACGTCCTTAGAGATGGACGTGTTTATTTACCACAACAATCCTCGATGTCTAAAACTCATGTTATGACTCTTCCACCCTCCCTCCTCTTCCTTTCCATCTTGGTTCAGCTACGCCTGCAGACACACACTTAGCTAGCAGACTGTGGAGCGTTTTAATGGTTCTGCCGTCCCATTGGGATTCCTCCTGGAGCACATTATCATCATCACTCAAAATAGTGCAGCAGTACAACCTGCGGGAGATGTTGCTTAAGACAGGGCCATATTTTTCAATCGATAAACAGTGGTACCCAATCAATACGCTCCTGCTCACTGACAAATCCCAGCTTTGGGATACTGGGAATATCAGTGTAAAGATGTCTTGGATGGTGGAGTTAAACCATCCTGTGAGTGTAGCGTAATATCCAAAAGCAAAGAAATATACTTAAGTTGCTCTACATTAATAATAAATGAGGCCGGTCCCTTGACATCATTGCTGACCAGTGTGTTCTGCTCATTTTACAACACTGCCCAGCCTATAGAGGAGAGGAGAGCCACAGTAGTAACACCCTAAATCAGTTAGACTGCATGATTATTCCCAGCTACACACACATCCATCCTTTTCCCACAATATATTTGGAAAGTGTGGAGTCAAATCCGTAACCACCGTCTATTTCAGTGGTGGAGCACATGAGCTCTCTCTCAGCTCATTGTTTCATTTTCTGCCCACAGTGAGCTGAAGGGCGGGGCGATCCTTCATCTTCCCTCTCTTACTGTATGACCTTATGTGTCCTAATGCCTTGTTATTCTTCTCTATTTTTGTTTTTCTGATTTATTGTCTTTGGCCACCTCTCTCCACCCACTCTCAATTAATTGGAGCAGCATATTTGCCCCTTTTAGGGTGCTGGAAGAAAAATGTCTTCTAAGCTTCAAAAGGTTTTTATTCCCAAACAAGGAGAGCAGAAAGATGGATCTACACATCTACACTTGTCTTTTATCTGCATTTTTCAATGGGTTCTGGCAACGAATGCACAGATCACGTGGTTGTTTTTAAAATGTTATATCACAGACAATGTCTGGGAGTAATTTCCTTCTTTTTCCCAGATCTGGATTAGATTTTAGCCACTGCACGGCCAGCGCACACAAGTTCGGCAGCGCTGCACAAACCAAAGCAGCATGCAAAGTGGACGCACAATAGAGTCTACAGGGGAGTGAAAGAATGGGAGGGAGCGTAGGAGAATTTAAGGAGGCTTGAAAAGTTTCACAGTTGTTGTCACCAACAGTTTGGGAAAACACACTTATCTGCTTATTACCAAGTGTTAGATGAGAAGCTTGATACTCTAGTTTACTTAGCTTAGCACAAAAACTGGAGACAGGGGGAAACAGCTAACCTGGCTCTGCCTACCAGCACCTCTAAAGCTCACTGAATAACACACTGTATCATGTTTGTTTGATTTGTGCAGAAAGCAAAGTGTGTAAATGTTGCAATGTGGTTTCATGGAGGTTGTGTGCATATTTGGCAGAGTAGAAAATAAATAGATCAGCGCACCAAAAAGCTCCCATTAGAGGGATTTTTATGCTGTGTAAACCTCTGATAAATAACAGATAGTCACAATATTAAATACCTGTGACTGTGAAATTGATCAAGGACATTGGGACTTTACTGTTGTCTCGTTTGAAGACATTAGGACTTAATTATAGTTGACAGTGTTATACTTATTGGGTCCTACTGATCCTAAATAGCGAGGAGAAATTAAGACGTAGCCTATACCAAACAAAGGTTCAGGTCTCAGGAGGATGTAACAAATACACCTGATATGCTACACCCTCTCCAAATCATCAGTCCAAACACAGCAAGGAAATACATCTTTTACCCAGTTTGTACTGCCACAGGGTCTCAGGCTAAATATTAAGGGTGCTTTTGTATTTTTATGTAATATTATAAATTGTCCAGATCAAGTAATCCCACACATATACACAAATACTGTGACAACTCTTTTATTTTTTAGCATGAGCATATTTTCCATCAAGTCAAACTAATCCTTTAAATCTCATGTAAATTGGGCAAAAACAGTTCTGGTGTTTTAATCAATCGGCCAATCGGCTCATCATAGAGTTTCAGCTGATGTCAGTGGTGTAGCTGGGCTAACCGGATTAACTTAACTAAGTGATCCATTATGAATATGTTTTAATGACTAAATGATGGTTCCACTGACTTTCATACTGATCTGATACAGCAAAGATGACGAGCTGTCTTACATCCATGACGCACTCCCTGTGTTTTTCTTTGCTGCTGTATACTGCAGGACTGATTCTCCATGATTAGCTTTTCCATATGGCTAAAATTCTATCTGGTCAGGAAGATGGATGAGCGTGATGGATGTGAAGGCTCCACTCTGCGTACAGTTTGTCTGAGCTGTTCACTCTGGAAGGAACAGACACTGTCATTGAGTTACATGAACTGAACTCACTGCCCCTCCATTAGCATTCCCAAGAGGATACCAACAGATACACACACACACACACACACACACACACACACACAACACGCTGTGTATGATTTCCTGTGGCACACCACTCTGCAGCGTCCACCCATCGTTCTCTTTGAACTGACCGGACGCTTCAAACGTCACGAGAAATGGGATGTGAGATTGTGAGGTTAATTATGTAACTGAAGCAAAAACATGGAGGAGAATCCAAACACCCCTGAGGCACACTTTAATCCTCGACTATCTCCCACCATGATCCCATCACTATGGAATCCTTAACACAGCTAGTTCAAATGCCTGAGTGGCTTTCATCCCGCCTGTCGTGGTGTCAGAAGAGATGCAGCCTGGGAATTTGCAGCGTGACAGTAGGTGCTCGGGGAGTTTGCAGGACTGGCAGCGAGGCTAATTTGGAGTCACGGTGCTGCAGAGATGCTGATTCAGTCAGGAACCGCAGGTTAAATGTTTACCCCTGGGTTAAATTAAATTTGTGTGGATGAGCTGGACCAAGTCGCTTTTTGATTGTTGTCTCCCAAAGCTTATCTCTTGTTTGTCCTCCATTACTCCCTACATAGACTGACTCAGAAGAGCCACCGAATGTGCACTGTGTTCACTGAATATTTAATTAAGGACATTAAAAAAGATGATGAGTGATAACAGAGACGTTTTGCATGGTCGGCGTGTATTCAAATACCTGCACTGAGCTTGTGACATTCAAGTAGATCCTACACTGTACCACAGGCTGTGCAGGCAACCCTTTTGGGTTGTTGTAAGTTTCTTTGGACACAAGAGTATCTGCCAAATCAGTTAAAATTTAATTATAAAAAGTGTTTACTCACTCAATACACAGCCATGTTTGTGACCAGCTATGTGTTTCCACCACAGGGGCACTGGGGATGAACTGCGGAGAGTTCAGAGATCATAATCACATTTGTGTTTGTGATTCTGTCCTGTGGCTTAACAGTTAATATCCTGCGGTTTATAATGCTTTGGGACCAGAGGAGCTGATCAGCAAAATACACACAGAGGGAATTCACAGCCACCTTTTTCATTAGGGAGCTGGTGAGAGTGCAACAGAGGTGCCCTCATCCTCATGCTGTCTCAGGGGACACTGAATAAAATGGGAAGCCTTACAACGGATGTAATAACACTGGGACTATTTTGCTGCAGTATGCAAGACAAAATGTACTTCCCTGCCATTTTTAAGGGTGCGAAGTGGAAATGAAACGCTCGATTAAGCATCTCCAGTTCTGGAGAAACCAAGTGAAGATGGGCTAGGTTGACACCCAGCCTGTCAGGGCGTAATGAAGCACAGGGACACTCAACATGCTCGGACTCACAGTGCCAAACCCTAAGAGGAATAATTACTGTAAAAGCCACTTGCTCCTAATGATGATAGTGAAGCAGCTGCAGATCCCCAGCTCTTTGCAATCATCACTCAGGCGGGTGAGTGTGACGGGGCTGGCTAAAAATGTCATGCAATTATATCCACCGAGCGTTAGTTCTTGGGTGTCCTTCAGGTTGGCAAGGTTAAATGGAAATCACGAGCCAGAGCATTCCTCTGGCTTAAGTGCTCAGATTCAGATATAATGAAACCTGATGCTTTGTTAAATGTAGCACTCAGGGTTACGTTAGTATTGTATAGACTGCGCATCCTTGCTGATTTGTTTAGACCATAATTTAATGATGAAATGACCTTATTTGTGTACTATCCAGTGAGGAATAATGAACACAATCAATCATACATTGCAGTGTGCAGGTCGTATATTATAGTCAGCCACAAAGCACAAGAGAATGTTGAGTCTCCACCAGCTAATTGAATTTCCATTGTTGATTGAAGGTTGTGAAACTGCATCCAAAGCTGACCTTTAACCCTATTGACGTTTTCACCTGGCTTGAAATGAATGTGTCTCCAGGTGTCTGACTTAAAACATACCACTACTGTAAATTACTACAGTGTATTACTACATGAAGAAGACTACTCTTTTTTTCTTGTCATTTTTAGATGCCACATTGTGGATGGAAATATATTTTTCTTTATGTAACTTGTTTCCTGTTTCCCCTTCCTAGTGTCTCATGTTTGTTTTCAGTCTGTCTCTGTGGGTGCGTTCTGTAAACCAAATTCTCTGTCATGTGCTGTTTTACGCTTTAGTGTCATCATCTTCTCTTTAAAGTCATTCCTGTACCGAGCATCCATTCAAACAAACCTTTGCCTGAACTCATTATTGAGCTTCCTCTCTGAGCGTTTGTGAGAAAAAACTAAGCTCGTTACAGTTCACTGCCCTCCCCTCACTGCTCCTCTCCCTCCCCTTGTTCCATTGCCCATCCCCTCCCCTCCTCTCTTCATCCCTCTCCCATTAGGAGTCCCACAGTGCGCCGCTACCGCTCAGGTTCACCAGGCACGGCTTGTTCAGTTCATGCCAATGTGCAGCCACCTCATTTGTGTAACAAGCTCTTCTTTAATGTAGTCCTTAGTTAGTAATGCGCTCTATGATCTGTGAGAAGCTGAGCTAAGAATGTTTAAGCAGCGGACCTGAAGGAGATGCCATTTTGTCCACTTGTGTGTTGGAAAGTTTCTGCTGCAGAGTGGTTAGCATTAGCTGCTAATTATTCCAAACAAAGAAGTCATTCATTCCACTTATTTGAAACATAAGACGCTGGATTGTGAGGTTATCCCACCTGTTACACAATCATGATGTCATGGCAGTGCAGTTAGGAAAAAGTGACTCCCACTCAAGCCCTCTGTCCCTTTTATTGCTATGACATGCTGTCTGTTCCCATGTTGGATGCTTGTGTACTGCCACACCCTGTGTTCTGGTGTTTGCAATAAAAACTACAAGCATCTTTTCCAAGAGGGTCTCTGTGGACTGTACAGTATGACATACGCTTTGGCTTTTACTCTGCTTGCAGCTGGTTGCGTTTGGTTTCACTCTTATTGCAAAATGAGCTTTGGTTTTGAAGGAAAGTGAAAATAGCTCACGGGTGCACCGAGGCAGTGAACAATATGGACCTTCTCAGTTTCGTGTCTCACTAAATCACTAATCAGCCGTGACCACAGCCCATCCAAAACCTACCGCTCTGACCTGTTACTCTGGGCTGTAAGTTGTTTGCATGCAAACAAGGTCTATATTGAGGATGCTGGTGAATGAGGGTTATGTTCGGTTTAACAAAACAGATGACAGCTTCTGTGTTTGCATTTTTTATTCTGCAGGCTTGGTTGTAAAATTGAAAAAAACAACAAATGTTTATGAGGCTTTGATGATAATATGATACTGTAAAAGCAGAGTGTGGATTATTTATGCAAAGGTTACATGACACAGTGTTTCCTGGATCTGCATTTTTTATGATCCCTCATTGATATGCTTGGTGGTGCTTTTCCAGGTCCCATAAACAATGTGCTATTCATTTCATGTTCCCAACCTGTACCTGCTGGATGACCCTATTCACCTTTGTTTCCAGTGCTGTTCTTCAGCAGCTTAAATGGGAAAATACAACTGGTGCAGCACTAACGGTGGAGACATTTTTAAGCTGGTTTGGTTTTGCTTTAAAGGATAAAACCTGCATTTAGAAAAGCAGATGTTCCTGAAAATATAAAGCCGTGTCAGTGGTTGAAGAGGACGGCTGGCGCTGACCTCACTGACTGAGCCCCTCTGTCTCTGGATAGCAGATGTTTGCCGGGAGTGTGTGCAGAGTTGAAGCCTGAGTAGCCAGTCAGGGTCAGCCTGGGTCTCGGGCTCTTCATTTAGCAGCTTGCCAGGAGACGCTGCAGAGCTGAAAGAATGTGTGAACACTGCCCAGTTTGTGATTTAAAAGCTGCCCAGGGTTTTGCCTCAGCCGCTGTGATACTATTTATACCGGTAGCTGTCCTGCCGGGGCTGATTGAGCTGGGAAGCATCAGCAGATTTTTCATCCCAAAGCCCAAGAAAAACGCAGGCGCCCTGGGAGCAGAGGCTGCAGTTTTTTCAAGCTCCTGTTGACAAAAATTCAAGCATGAGAGAGTCTTCACAAGTTTCAGGCGGCGCCTAATGATAGAATGTTTTCTCCTTCCCGTGCCTCTTCCCAGCAGGATTTTGGGGGGGGATACAAAAGTCTTTTTTAAAATCACATTTATTCTTAGCTGTGGCCTACAAAAAAAACAACAAACCATACTCTCACACATTGCAGTAGCTTCTTTCATTTCAACTCTGGAGTACACACAGAAACAAAGTTGACAGCACTCTGCTAATTACCAGTCTAATTAGCCTTTTTATAGTAATCATTATGACGGCACACTATTGGGGCTCATTACCAGCATCAGAGCTGATCCTGTTGAAGCCTCTCACAAAAATGTTGATTTTTTTCTTCTCTTTGTCAGAGGTGCAACAAAAATTATCTCCAGCGAGCTGTCTGCATAAATCTTAACACATGAAAAATAACATAGAAGTTTACACTATTTACTGTATTGTGCTGCATTTATTGCATCATGACAAGGCTTTTGTGTTGTTGTGCTTTCTGTTTAGATGCATGTTATTTCCACTGAATGAATAATGAAAGCAGGAGATGCAGATTATAAACTCTGTGAACAGCTGCCATTATCAGGAGTGTACACACCAAACACTGTATGTTCCTTTCACACTCAGCATTACAGAAAAAATAAACATACATTAAATACACGTGCATAGAAACGCACACTTTCACTATGACACTGCATCACTTTCACACACGCTGCTTATCCAGTCTCCACCTTAAGAAACTACTAGTGATGCTGTAATCAAGATGCTGCTTTCATGTGCTGTCGGAAATATTGTGATTACATACAGTCTACGCCGCAATGGATTAATCAAGTGCCCACATGAGTAGAAAATAGATTTTGGAAAATTGTATCACATTTGTATTAATGGATTTTATTATATTTTTATGAGGGATATGTGTATTTGAATTGTTCGCATAGGGGTCACATTAGTTGCAATGTTTGGAGAAATTTTTTTAAATCAGTTGAATTTCATTAACTGGCTTCTTGGTTGATTTTAGAAGGATATTGTAACAATATCAACCCACAAGTTACCATTAAAACAGGTCAAATTCTTTCCAGGAGTGGTTTAAATCCACAAAGTAACAGTTAACAGACACAAAAACTGACATTTACTCCTCGGATATGTGACCTCCTGCTGCTAACAAGATCCACCAATCAAAAACTCAACAACTCTCAGCTGCTTACATTGTCACAGATGACTACATCAAAGTCACTAAACACGGGCGTAAAAGCATTTCATAATTAGATCTAGATTTATTATCCATATTTATATTTATATTTATATTCTAGTCGATCAAATACACAAAATTGTTTTGCACCGTATAGTTTAATCTACTATCAATCCACAGTTTACATGCACTTAGTCAGTACTGAAAAATATAAACATAGTCACTTTAAGAGACATCACACTCAGAGTGAAACCTGACTGAGCTTAAACCAAAACTTAGTCATAGGGTATACAGAAAAGTAATATAAAGAACTTGATGAGAAAATGCTTTGAATTCATCTGGCGTCTGTTTTCTTAATTTTCAAGGTTCTTCAATATGTTAAATAACATTTTAAACATTTTGTCTAACATCGGCTCTTTTTTATGTTTTGTTTTTTTTCTTAAATCTACATTAATACACATATTGAAGTGCTGACTGCCACGCTTTTCTTTTGTTTGCTGAAAAATGTTAAGTAGTATTTAAAGGGGAACTAGGCCCATTTTCGAAACTCTTACATGTTATTCCTATGGTCTACAACAGTCCAAAAATATTAGTAAATATGAACAACTCTCTCCCAAATCCAAAAACTAGACTGCTAAAACTCAAATTTGTGTTGTCAGTGGAGCAGCTCCAGACTTTATATCCTATGACATCACAAATGGATGTATTAGGAGAACTTGATATAGTATTGGTGGTGGAACCCCATTCACTCCCATGAAAGTTGCTCAATGGCGCATGAAGCCAAAGTGGTTAAACTGCCATGTATAAAATTACCCAGATGATCCAGAGATTTTCGGCACTACTTCTATACTTAATGGTCCACAAAGCATGCACACTAAAGACTTATTGCAGCTGAGCGTGTCCGAGTGCTGCCAAACGCCTAACCTCCACCGTCTGAACAGCTAACTTCTGGTTTAGTGCTTCGCTAGCTTGAATGGGGAAAAAATGATTTGATCTTGCAGCTCTTCGAGACATTAGAATGTTATCAAACTGAATGGAAAAAAAAAAAAGTAAAGATTTTGCGGGGTTGTAGCAAATGGAGAAAAAAGTATCATCTGATTACCAGATGTCTTTTTCCCATTGCAAGTCAATGGGAAAAAGTCTTATTAGGCCGATGAACCCCAGAAATAACAGTAGCACCATTTGGCCACTATGCAAATTGGTTTCAAATCCAGGCGCACTTCCTGGGGGCTAGGTATAAAAAAGACAACAAAGAGTTTGTGGATCCCCAGAATGAGGCTTAATTCATTGTCTATGGAGCGCCTCTAGAATTTCTACCCTATGACACCGTGAGTTTGAGACTTACTTCTCTGGTTTCTGGCTTTGAGAGAGAGTAGCTCCTGATCACAATTATTGATTGAGCTCTCCCGGGATATGGAAATAACATATTGGAATTCTCAATTTAGGTGGGGTCCTTCTTTAATCTAATGATGTACCAAATATCCCACATTAATGTAAGTGTTATTGAGATAGTTCAAAGTGTATAGTAGGAGTATCAGTTATGTTTTCTAAATGTAGGCTACAACTTTGCTCTGATACAACTTTTAATTAGTATTGATGCAGTTGAAGGGTTACGCTAAGAGGATTTGATAGTTTACGAGGCGCCGGTGAAGGCACCACAAATCCACGCCTTCCAGAAGTCCTGATTGGCTCCCAATTACCAGCCGGTGCTCCTGATTGGCTGTCGCAGGTCCATTGAGTCCCCTCCTCTACCTTTGTCAATTTCTTGCGCTCCCGTTGAAACGCCTGGTTGTTGTTTCCCCGGTCAGGAGGAAGAAGTTGTCCGCCCCGCGCTGCCGGAGCTCTGGGAACACAGAGACAGGACTCCACGGAGGAAGCTCCACTTTTCTTCTGTGACCAGAGGACGACCTGTGAAGCCGAATGGGAAGAGAGTAGCGGGGTGAAACCCAGGAGGAGGGATAAAACCTACCTACTATCACCTTGTAGCTCAGCGCGGTGTGTGACTCCTCGAGCCAGCGTGCGACACCGCTGCACTGGATAGTGTCTGGAGCAAACAAGGGAATGACATAAACACACCCGGAGATGGTTTACTACCCGCGGGGACCTTCAGAGACACTGCTGCTGCTGCTGCTGTGAACTTTTCTGCGGTAAAACTCTAGTGGGATTACATAAAGTGCGTCTTCTTCTTATCAGCTAAGGGATTAACTATGCCGGACCAAATCACGGTTTCAGAGTTTGTGGCAGAGACGAATGAAGATTATAAATCCCCGACTGCCTCTAACTTCACCACCAGGATGTCCCACTGCAGGAATACAGTGGCTGCCCTGGAGGAGGTGAGTGACTGGTGGGACTGGGATTGCAGAGTCCCCTTAACACAAACTGTCCCCATAAGCACTAATCTGACCAAAATATGAATTATGCATATCCTTTTATGATATTAACACAATGTTTGACCATTTTAACTTACTACACTTGTGTCAACTGGGGTCACCTCTATGAAATATGAATAACAAATAGCCCTCCAATGCACATCTACCCATCCCTCATGCTCCATATTCCTATTTTAACCAGCCAAACCGTTGCTCATTAAGGATTTTATTACTGCCTTGGATCTATAGTGTGCAATTACACTGTAGCTTTCATGAAGAAGTTGAATTTGTTCAGTCCCCTCAACCATTACAGTAGCCATCAAGAGCAAGTATAGTCAAAACCGTCCATCTGGATAAGGAAATACTCCCAAAAAAGACCCATAATGAGGGAAAAGGGAAGAAATCTCAGGAAGAGCAACAGAGGAGGAATCCCTCATCCGAGCAGACATTCAGTCCATGTCCTTTGCAGAATGATGATATAAAGTGGATTGCAAAATAGTGTGTGAAAAAACTGTACATACATCACTTTTCAGTAGTGGTCATTGTATGTATTTTGGCTAAATGTTAATTCCTACAGTGTATCCCCAGTGTACAGTTGCATCGCACTGTATATGTGCGCAGAGAACACTCTGTATTTATGCAGGTCATCAGGAGGAAGGACACTTCCGCTTTGTTCCCTGACAGCCCTCCACCGCCTCCCTCCTTCCCTTGTTATAGTTTCCCCACTTTGTGTGCTGTATGGTAGAGCCTCGCCCTGCCTGATGGTAAAAATAGAATTTCCCACATGAGCTGCTCAGTGTGTTATGTGTGTTAGTGTGTCTCTGCTCTGTACGTTAGGGTAAGCTTGTTGACATGGACAGATTCCTCCTGATTTCACCATGGAAAAGTTTTCATCTGAATGGAGTAGTGACACCTTTTTCTTGTAAAAACAGCAATGCGAATGTGTGATTTTGCGCAGAGGCGAGAAGTCACTGGCGTCTAATGTCAGCTTTACTCCTACTTTACCTGTGTTTGTGCAGGGCTTAGCCAGGCAGCCAGACATACACCTGCTCAGGCTGACAGGTGTTTCACTTGGGCGTCAGACATCTCGCTACGCACCGTTTCATTCAAACCTGCTGCTGGTGGGTTTAAAATAGCAATTAATCTGCTATTGGGAAGGATTTCAACACTGCTTAGAGTGGAATGTGCGTTTCTGTAGAAGTAAGCAAATAAGTGTGTGGATTTAACTCTTTTAAAATAGTAGGTCAGCAGTAATTGCTGGTTGGCGAGGTTGGGTTGGGAGTCACATTCAGCAACTTTGTTTTAGTGATGACGAGCTGCAGTTGAAGCTGCTGAATTGTTGTTGCAGAGATGTGGAGTAGCGTGTTGGTGTTACACATTGACCTCAGGCTCAGGGAACACAACGCCTTATTGTTGGGACAACAAGACCTTACTCACTTTGGTCTGTTTGACCAATTAAACACCGCAGTGGACGGGGAACACTTCCTCTTATTGTCTGCCAGCCCGCCTTGAATCTCAAACACATGCTCACAAACAAAAGCACATTTACATATGTGCATACAAGGACATCCACAAGGAGCTGGTACTTTATGGTGTTTAAAATTCAGCTCTTTTTTTATATTCCTGTCATCATGTCTCGAAAATGTTGACCTACCGTCAAGAGGATGACTCTTTCACCCTTGAGTGTAATGATACATCCATATACTGTATGTTCATGGAGGCTAAATGAAAATAAAAATATCAGATTTAGCTGTTTTCAGCATTGTGCTGAGTCTCAAACATTGTGCTGATTCTGACCTTCTCTATAAAAACAGTTTGCATGTGTACCCTACCCTTCAACTGACAGTTGAGGACGGGCTGATAGGAGCAGCACAATGTTCTGTGATGCTACAGTGGTCTGGTCTATCATTTCAGAAGATGCCTTGTTTTGTGGATAGGCACCTATGAGTTTTGATGTCTGGATTTTTTTGTTTGCTGACTTCAATATTTTTGCACACGACCTTGTGTTGCTCTGTTGTTTTTTGGTATGAAGATATTCTGGATATGATAATGCTATCAATTGGAAAGCGGCGGCTTTATAAACATTGTAATATTATGTGCATATATTTACCTTGGCATCTTGCTGACTATTTTCAAAGTGCAACCAGCAAGCAACTGGAGAATATGATTGTGAATTGTTTCAAAAGTATGCCACAGATTTAACACTGCACTCCCATAACTTTGTTGGACTCATGACAGAAAGTTTAAACAATTGATGCAGCACAACGTGGTCGTTTTTATTCCACAAATTACTCTTCCTTGTCTTAAATAAAACCTGGTGCCTACATTACCCACAATGCAGCTTAACCACCCACAGTTTGGTCCGATGCTGCGTTCCATTTACCCCAGAGTCGTAGGCCGTTACACCTGAGTTGACAGCGTTGCAGTACAAGACGTTAAAAAACCAAGGTGTTGTTAGCAATGCCAGTTCTAGCCAGATTAACCATTGTTAGCAATACTAGTTGATAACAACCACTGTAATTATGTAAATCCAACTTCCAGGGGCATTCCAGTTGAAGTTTCTGTCTGTGAGCTTGGAAATTTTGACTTCCCAGTGCAGTTTGAACGCACCATGAAATACAGGTATGCCATGCTACTAGTGGCTAATGTAGCCTCTAGCTGCTCGTGTCAAGCAGAGATGAAGAGCGCAGTACAGAGGTCTGGTAGGCTCCCTTCTTTCAAACTCCACACCACCGGATTTTTTAAATTCTCAAACTTGTAGTCTTCAGCTTGCACAAACAAAGTAATCAGACTTCGCACAGCTCCATCTGGAACCACACTATCACACCCTTAAGCACTGCCTAGGACCAGTAAACAGACCTTGATGTGGGAAATCAGTGGAGTTCCCCTGTAAGCAAAGCCTTACATTAGGTCACTCTTGGAATCATTAACACGTCTGTTTAGTTTTGACACTAGTTTACTTTTTGTGTGGGTGCAACGTGTTGACAGGGGAGATTAATTTGTTAGTAGAGGGGTGTGATTAATGTGTAATTCTGCTGTGCCAGACGGTTTAACTACGACTTTCTGTGTTGTGCAAATTACATGGAAGTTCTGCTCGTTGATCCTTTTGCCAATGAAAAGCTATGTAAACCATGTACATACTTGTGTATCGTTTGTCTGTGGACGGCCACCATTAGATATGTCGGATAGGTCAGATCCTAACAACCAGTGTGGAGTATTTTGAACAGTACAGTAAACACATATCAAAGTGCAATAGGTTTTGTCAAGTCAATCTACAGTGCACTTTTAATCTGGACTGTATGAGTGCTCTGTATTTCATTACAGAGCTCGCGGTTGTTTAAAATAGCTGATGCACTTACAGCCTTAGCCTTAAAAGACCTTTTAAAACTGACCTCTGGATCTGATTGTTTACAGGAAGCCTTTAAACACATTAACAGCAGACGAGACTCACGTAAGTGGGTGCCTAAATATTGCGCAATTACTTCTTTCTAAACTTAATTGCATCTGACACAACCTTAATTAGGCTAGTAGTCTTAAACTGCTGGTTATTAAGAGGGCATTCAGAGGGCTTGTGTGTGCTCGTGTTTATACGTGTGTGCGTGTGTGTGTGTGTGTGTGTGTGTGTGTGTGTGTGTGTGTGTGTGTGTGTGTGTGTGTGTGTGTGTGTGTGTGTGGATAAAACCACAGCAATAAAAACCTGTTTATCCAGTAAGAGGATGTTGGGCTTTGTGTCATGACCCCCCTCTGTGCTCCTGTGAAACATGGCTCCTTTTCCTCCACACTTGTGTTGACTTGTTGCTGGCAAGGTCAGAGTTCAGACTTTGAGAAATACGAGCTCTAAGATCTGGTTTCTCCTTGAAGATTCATTCAAAATGATTTGAATAGCATAAACTGACTACTGTAGTACACTTGGAATGCTATGATCCAAACCTGACAATAAATACAATGTGTTTCAATCTCTGATTTTGACCTGTTGTCATGGTATGTCATGGCTTCGTAAAAGGATATTCTGAAACTCTTATGTAACTTAAGCTAATGTTTTTTTATGCTGCATCTTGTGGAATTTATTCCTCTTATTTTCTAGTTTATACGTGTGACATTGTGATGCAGAGAATGCAGAAATACAGAATACACAAAATCACTCTTCATATTTGAAAAGACAACAAGATTGACATCCATTTTTCTTGTAAATTGCTGAACTTTCATGAGTTTAACCCGAGGGCTAGGTACTGATATCGACCGAAACAACCCAGTACCAAGCAGTATCAAAACATCTCTAGTCAAACGAAACCTGCATTCAGTCTGTCTTTATTAAAGGTCTGATTCTGAACCTTGTAGACTTCCTGCCATATCAGCAACATTTTTGTTGCTTACTTGTCCGGACTCTGAGCTGCTCCCTTCCCTGCGAACTGTCAGTTCATTGTCTGTCCGGTTAGCACAAGCTAACACAGCAGCAGCGACTAACATCCAACACCAAGCCGTTAAACAGTCCCGACATACTCACACTGAAACGGCTCAACTCTATTGTCAAACTCATTAATAACCATTAGGTAAGGTTAATTGTGTGATGCTAACAGTTAGCTTTGTCACTGTGTGTGCAGCCAGCAGACTCCCTGTTCCCCGGTGGAGCTCACACTCCCTCAGCAGCAGCACCAGCTATTTAAACCATACAGTCTGTGGTGTGGTGAATTGAGTGTGTATTGATAGAGTTGATAGTTCAGCATACGGCAAGGCTACCAAAGCATTCAGAATAATGGCTATACCACTACACGATGCTCCAGTCACATTATGGGTATTGAATGAAGTACTCTATTGGTATCAGTATCACTTTAGGGGAACTGGTATTTACACTGATATAACAGTACCCAGCCCCAGGTAAACCCCTAAACCACAAAGTCAATTGTGTACTCAACTCTCTGTGTTAAAAGCGTGACCTCACTAGTTCATTTTGAAGGCGGCATAGGCCCCCGAGGGCTGAGCTGACCTCTCTGTGAAATATTGATCTTGATAAAAATGCCCCTGCGCTTTTGTCTCGCCTTAGAAAGACACATGGGGATGTCTGCTGGATGTCTGTCTGAGGCCAGAAACTGGCACACACACGACTGTCTTGGGTCTATTTTTGCATCTGTGACTGTTTTTATGCCCCAGTTACTGAATCCTGCCCGGCAGATAGAGACGACTCCTGAAATGATACAATCAATAGAGTTGTCTCCTTGAACAAATCTCAAGTGCATCCACTTCTAGCTCAGGTATGAATACATTGATGTGATATCACTTAGGGCTCAATGAGAAGCTGTGGCAGGCGTTAAAAGCTTTAATAGTGTATTCATTGAGTTATTGGGATCACTGTGTATTACATCAACAGCCCTCAAACTGAATACAATGAGTGTGGAAGAGATCTGACTCATACTGTAGACTGCAGATGACTGTTGAGTATCAGGGCTTGTGGCTACAGCTCAACCATCACTACTTGACATTCGAGACGAGCTTTTGTGTTGTCAGCAGTGTATCGCTTTGATCAGACTGTCAGCTGCATGTAGCTGCTCAGACAGACATAATATTTCATGACATTACAGCTGCTCTGTAATTTACAGTCACTTGACAGGTAGAGTGCATGCTGGTAATGCAGTCTTGGATGTCTCCTTTTATTGACGCATGAATACAATACATACTGTAAATACCCAAGTTGTTTCGAACCCTCTTGGCCCATAAACAAAGTTCTGCACTTGATGTCCTCAGCATGTCCATCTATTTGTATATTTACTTAATGTTTATTTTTACAGGGACAAGTACACAGCATGAACCAATACCACATACCACAGCTTTCATAAACTAATCCAGTTTGCAACACTGTACATTGATGGGCCTTTATAAAAATACAACACTCAATAGAAAAAAAAACATACAAAACAAATTACCATTACAATCTGCATGACAGGCAACTCATCATCTGTGTCTTCAAGAACAGTTTCAAATGACCGCATTCATAATACCTACTGAGTTCCCTTCCCTTTTGAGAACGTGTCAAACCATGCAAGACGTTTCTCCAAAGACTAAGCGAACTTGAGTATTGTGAAACAGGGTCCGTACAGTCATGAAAAACCTGGAAAAGTCATGGAATTTAAAAAAAGAGCAATTTTTTCAGACTGGAGAAGTTTTGAAAGATAAATAAACTCAGACGTTTTTGGAAATGTCATGGAAATTTGCTTCACAAACACTTGTATGATAGAGTATAGGCTATATGCTGTATATATTAATGTTTGGGCAGATCAGTCACTTCACTTGATGTTAAGTTGTTCTCTGCATGGGTAATGTCAGACTCCGACCTGAGTTGCAGCTTCTACTTTGACGAGATGTAAATTTGTGCAATGCCAGGAAAATGCAGAATTATTAAGTTCTGGTGCCACTTAGATAAGCGCAAGGCGTGGCTTGCGAAGACCTTGACCTGGGACGTGCCAAATGTGGACTGTGTGGTAGAACATTCGACACTTAGTTTCACCCTGGTGATCAATGTGACACCTGCTACAAGCTGCAGTGCTTCCTTCTCATCCATCATCAACCAAGGGACCATTTTGGGTGCTGTGCCCAGAACCGCGCCCGAACTGTGCTGTGTCCCCTAACCGCAGAGGTACTATGGGCGCTAAAGGTGGCTAATTCTCAATATTCCTGACAACTTATGTAAAGACACAAGCAAGGTTTTTCTGGTCATGTTCCTCGACAGCCAGGTAGCTGCCAGATTCGAGCACTATAAGGCCCTGTAAAGTGTTCATATACAGTATTTTGACTGGCTCCTCATTTTAAGAAACTGACTGATACATTTTGACATAGACTGTTATTAGTTTTCATCCGTACACATGTTTCAGAGAATGTACGGTCATGAACATTTGCCTTAAAGTAATGAAAGTTATTAAAATGTATTGGTAAAAAGTGTATGAACCCTGGTAGAACTTGCACCCTGTACCTCACATGAGCCAAAACAACCATCAACAATACTGCATGAATCATAGACCTGTATCCCAAGAGAGAACACATAACTGCAGCATGGTCTATAGCCTCCCTTATATAGTGCCAGAAACCCACCCATCCAGTAGGCCTCTCTCTCTGTCCCAAATCCCTTTGTCCAGTTTATTCATTTTTCGCCCATGAATAATGGTTATTTATAGCCCAGTCAGCTTTTCATGGGTCATTACTGGGGTTTGGAGGGGGGTTGAGGGTGACTCAGTCTTGAAGGTTAGCGTCATTACTCTTCCATCTGGCTATTATTTCATCCAAAAGAGGTCCATCACACTGGTATGCCAGCTATGCTCTCGTATGGCATGCTGCCTTGCTGCTTGATTTTGTTGAGAGGTTATTAGGGAGTACCTCTGAGAGGGAGATGGTATTTGCAGCATTCACAAGTAACTGTTGGCACTCGCTCTGCAGGCCGCACCAGCCTTCAGTCTGGTTCTCACGGGCTTTTCAAACTTTCCTGATGTAGGTAATGGGGCTTGTAAAATAGTAAGTGGATTCTCAATGAACTGGAGTGTTGAGCAGTCAGGTGCCTGCTGTGAGCTTCTTTAGTCTCTCATCACTTTACAGCACCTCTAAGCTTAATCTCAGGCCACCGGTTGTTTTGGGTACATGCTTGAACTTGACAGGAACCCATATTGTCTGTTAACACAAGATGATATCTCATTTAATTTTCAGCTGACTCAGTGGCTTCAGTGCTTTGTCTTTGCATAACAGGTTGTAGCAGATAGAAACACCTGCTCTACTGCTTTGTGGTGAAACGTCTCATTCAAAGTGCAATGATTTATGGTTGATGTGTTAACATCTGAAGGCAAGTGTGTTCTCGTAACTCTTCTCCATGTGTCAGTCTGCCAACTCGTGTTGATGCTGGAGTAGTTCCCGGACCAAGAGAAAGGCCTAGCCTTCCTCTGTCCCAATTCCTCCCCCCATTTCAGGCAAGGTTGGCGGGAATGGCTGTGGCCCGGCTGGGGACAACAGCTGCCCTCTTGCAACAGGTGGCCTGGACGAAAGTTTTAACAAGGCTCCAGACAGTAGGATTATCGATGCAGGGACAATCCACGTTTAATAGCTTTAGAGACACACGGATGGATCTACAAGCTCTAACACACACATGGCCTAAATGGGCAGTCTGGCCCAAGTGAGCAGTCCAAACCCCCAGACACTCTGGCCAGTCTTCAGTATACCACCTAAGAAGCTTAATGCTTCCTATAATTGAAATGGGATTTCTGGCAGGATCACTGCAGTTCTGTCTCTTCTCTTTAGCCTCACTCTACATCCGCTGTCCCCACTGTCCCTTGACTTTGCCTTACTGTAGTTAATGCACCAGAGTAGGCCAAGTACATTGAAGCAAAGCCAACTACACGCATTCTTCCAAATCCAGAGGGAGAACTCTTAGTTTTTATGTAAGAATTGTTGATGAGTTTCCATATATAGCTTTTCCTGATGCATTTGTGTTGTAGGAATGATGAGAAAGTTATAGTGTCACCGTTTTGGTCTTGAATAGGGGAGCACCAGCACTCTTATTCATAGTTTTCACATCCGCATGTCTGCAAGGGTCTACTTTGGTTTTTACAATGTACATGTCATCATCCGCTTATGTCTGTGAGAGTCCATGTAGATCCCTGTGTGGACGTCTGCATGCAGCCCAAAATTTGTGACCATATGGACTGTACGCATAGCCAACTCAAAGACTGCACATGCTCCAGTTACAAAATATAGTCTGTTGTTTGACAGTCCTTTGCAGTTGGTGGCGAATGAACCTCTATCTGGTTTGCTAAGAAGATAATCAGGGTTTCCCACACGTTCATTTATTTGTGGCAGCCCGCCATGATTAAAACATCTGCCGCCATGTTTTGATTTTCCGTTTTGGAGCTGGACTGTTCATATGGTGTGCTTTTGGAATATATAAAATGTTCATTGCCCCACACTCACAGACAGAGCAGCAGAACGCCAGGTGCAGATGATGTGTGAGCCCAAGCTCTGGCAATTCATTTGTGTTGTCCATATTCACAGTGCTTACTGTATGTGCTAAGCTAAGTTGGTAAGCTGGGTTTAGTTAACTTGATTTATTGTGGAACCTTGCACTGCTGAGTGGCACATATGAATTTATGCTTTGCACATGCCAAGAAGTGAACAGTAATTCGACTATGTTCAATTAAAAAGCTGCCTTTTTTTTTTTTTTAGGAACGTGTTTTTTGCCGAACAGTTCAGAAGGAATACATGTACCACAATGACCCTTGTCTGGCATTGTAACTCTAAGATACAGTGGAATGTCACCCTAACCTTGGTTATAACGAACATCCTTTTCGTCCTTCGACCTTGGTGTTTCCTGCGTTTTGAAATGTGGTGTCCCTCCCGTCTCCAGAGTGGGGTAGAGCAGGGTCTATGTTATCACCCAGAAACAGTCTCTAACCCGGCCCTCATTATGATGCAGCAGCCCTCCCCATGGATCTACGAGGGGCAAAGGTCACAGTCATGTCCCAGTTGATTCAAAGCCATGATCTCTCCTATCCCCGGATGGGCTTTGACTGTTTTGATGTGATATGATTTTACTCACTCTTGTACACCCTCTGTCCTCATCGAGTGTGGGTGGTGGGAGTGAATTAATTACCAAGATTGTGTGGAGCCCACTGGCTATTGTCAATCCTGGTAGGTCTGCTTAGACTGGAGGGGGATTGTTGGGGCAAAGATGATGCTGAAACTATCCGGCATGGTGTCAGGGATCGAGGGGAAAGGCAAGACCGGCTGCTGTCTGTCCGACACGAGGTTAGGGGGTTGGACACAAGGGGCACTGGGGGCAAATGAGAACTTAAAGCTGGTCTCATCCATCAGAGTGTCCTGGCCCAGATTGTCTGAGGCGGCTGCTGTTGACGGCTATTGTTCCCTGACAGGCCCTGCCTCTTCATTAATGAACTCCACCATTGATTTGCAGTCCTGGCCACTCGGCTCTGCTTGGGGCCAGGGTGGGGTGGGAGGGCAGAATCCTCACAGTTGTGTTGTCCTGCTGCCACTTTCACTCAGGGAACAGACCCAGACTTCTTCTTCTCTGTTGGGGAAGTGTTTTGAACTCCTCAGAGGCTGTCAACAGGGAGCTTAAGTGCGACTGACTCAGCTGGGACCAAACTAGATCAGCTGTATAATCCTGAAAGAAGGCATTTGGGTCATTATGATTTCAATTTAGCCTCTTTTGCTACATGTAATGGTTTATTTAACAGTTTAGGTGGGTGTGGTTATGGGATGAAGGTCAACATGTACAACATGACAATTAACCATGTTTAATAATAATAATGATAAAACAATTTGTGTAAATGAACAAGAAAATGTTGACTTTGGGCAAGTGGATTTCTGATTCACTTTCCTGATGAGGCAATTGAAGAAAAAAAACCCTGGTTTGCAGGAGTTGTAGCACCACAGACACTTTGTTATTTGAAGTTAAACCCGCTCTCATTTTACCCTTGCAAGTTTTATCTGAGGAGACTGCTGGGGAAGCTCTCCTGAAGTCTGAGACCCTTTAGATTGTCTCGGTTTCATTGAAAGGCTTGGTTTAAATTAAGGGAAACTCTTTTCATGTTAAAAGCTTCCAGTGGAGTTCAAAGGACTTATTTGAAATGATTTTTTTTTGTGCCATTGAAGTGAGCTCTCAAACCCACAATAACACACGCACACACACACACACACACACACACGCTCTCTGTAGTGTTTTATTGCAGCATTTTCCAGGAGAAAGCAGGTCATTTTCCCTCTGTCTCTCTCAGGCATCATCGCAGAACTGTGCGGTAACTGTTGGGCACTTTGCCTCTGGCGTTACTGCCTTGACACCAAGAGGCTGACACGTACGTCTGTGTGAAAAGAGCCAAAGAGAGACTCCAAGGTGAAGTCAGAGGAGTTTTTTTTTTTTTTTTTCTCCTGCTCAAAGCGCAGCACATTTGGTCCTTATTTCCTTGCCTCTTCTTCCAACTTGGTTTTTATCAGTCTCCTGCTAGTTTATGAACTTCATTAAAGACTCTAAGTCGAGGAGACAGTTTTAACAGGTTTCAAACTTGCCGCCATCAGGTCTCCACAGTGACATATGTGTAACCCTCATTTTTAGACCTTTTTTTAAAGGATAGTTGAGGAAATGCAGGCAATTTGGGGTTCGGTATGTTGCCCACCGATACTTTGACATGTGGACTGGAGGAGCCAGGGATCAAGCTGCCCATCTCTCGATTGGTGGACGACCCATTCTACCTCTGAACCACAGCCGCCCCAGAAATGCACCTCCCTAGAAATGTTATGGTTAAACCTACCTCCTATTTCTTTTTGTAAGCTGGAAACCGTATCCCTCAGTGGAAACAAAGCTTTTGGTTACTTTTATTTCACTATAAGAAACAATGAGTTGTGAAAATAATAAAGTTACAACAAAATAGCATTTTAAGCCTTGCTAGCTGCTAGGCTACTTTATGCATTTTAAAATGTCCTTGGCCTATGCTTATAATGTTAGCATGTTGTATTTGTCAGTCCAAACAGACTTGGGTTGGGAGCTGGAGGGTTGCTGGCTCAAGTCCTCGTCCGGACTAAGGATGGAACATGGACTAGTAATTGGAGAGGTGCCAGTTCGCCTCATGGGCACTGCTGAGGTGCCCTTGAACCCCCAACCGTTTGGGGCTCCTGTCCATGGATTGAGTCACACAAACTTAACACAGTAGCTCAGAAACTCCCCAGAGAGCGACACAGACACACCACCACACATGTATAAATGCTCATGACGACATAGGCCCTCACATAGGCTTTGGCTCTGTATAAATCCTACGCACAACTGTAAATCAGCATTAAGTCAGTGTCTCCAGAATAGACTCACAAAAGAAACATTGCCACTGAAGTATTATCACCACCCGTCTGGGAAAACCAAACGGAAACAAAAGTTCTGCCCGGGTCTCTCACCTTGTAAAACGCCCTGAAAAACGCCCCAGCAGTTAACATAAAAGTTTGTTTTCTCTAACACTTGAAGCGCTGCAGTTGATGTTGTCATCCCAGTGTGACTTCTTGCAGCTGGCAGTCGAGGCTCTGGTCCAGCAGCACTGTTTGTAGTGCCCACTGAGGAGCTGTAAAGCCCAAAGTGTCCCGGTGCTAAAATACCAGAGGGCTTGTAGGTAGATGAGATGTTTGAAAAACTTGCAGCCGGGCAGAAAAAAAAAACCTTCACAGAAACTGAGCTAAAAACAGTCATTTTCTACCACTTTCAGTCAATCTTGCTTCTCAGTCTCACAAAGTAAAATCTGTGCATGTGTGTTTGTGTGTGTTAATGAGCTTGTGTCAGACAGTCTTATGACATAGTAAAAAGCACCCTCCCCCCTTTCCTTTCTCTCTGACCCACGCTTCCACTGAAGTTGCATGCTGGAGTTTTCCATGCGGCCCCCGGGGCGGGCTGACTACACACATCTCAGCTGTCTGAGAGAACAGAGAAACCCTGCAACCATGGCCTGTTAGCACTCGGCTCGATGGAACCCACTTCTATCCCAATATTGACTTTACTCGCTCAGCATTGAGAAAAGTTGTGAATGAAACACTTGAAAGGGTGTTTACAGATTTTTTTCTTACAGTGGATTTCTGGGTCCATTGAACAAACCGTGGTTAAGAGTTGGTCGACGACTTTGAAACATAACAGAAAACGTTACAGTGAACACCTTCCTCAGGGATCTGCCTTCTCTTTGATGCCTTTAGGCTTGAACTGTTGTTTGACATATGTTTTGAATGAGTCACAGCTTTTCCTCTGAGGATGTTGAGGTAAGGAGAGAGTGCCCTTCCTGTGTTTACCCTCACTGTGCCACATGTGGAGCTGCAGACAGCAGCTCTATGTCTAACTGAGAGCTGGTCAGCAGTACATATACAGCTCCCGGCGACCACGTTCACGCCACACCTGCCGAAAAGCTGACCTGTCTCATTCGGGAATGGAGCGGACAAGACTGCCTACTAATGATATGGTGTATTATTTATTTTTCTGCAGGGAAATTCTCCATAGAAATTTCCTTCAGGTGACTTAATGTAACTGCTGGCAGCCATACAGGAGAGCAGAGCTGTGGTGTATTACATCAACATTATGTCCTCTCCCCGTTAACGCCCAACGGTGATGCTATGTGCTGCTGCTGTGATGCATGAGAATGGAGACAGGTGTAGGTGGGCAACCGTCTCATAGCGGTTATACATACTATTCATAGAATCAGATTCCAGTGCTGGTTGCTCAGGATTGTGTCTGACTTATGTGTTCCAGACATTTCCAGTAAATCTGTAGCTTTGTAAAGTTCAAGAGTCAAGATTTATTAAAAACAGATTCCATCATTTACAAAATTTACAGCATGTTTTTATCTACCAAAATATTCTGCTTCAATCATATGCACTGACGCTTAACCTTTGCCGCTTGCTGCACACAAAGGAAGACACGCACCTGTAATAACGGGACAGTCTAGCAGCAGTCTAGCAGCACCATTAGTTACGACACTGGAGTTATGTTTTATGTAAAACATTAGGTTTGGTAAAGAAAGTTGATTTAATAAAGAGAGACTCCATCGTATAATCCGATGAATCACGTTATTCAAATTAAGGATTTTGTTAAGTAATTTTAGGGATGTGGCTAATGGGCATGTAGCTACTGACATGTTTCAGATGATACGCCATGTTTGTAGTCGACCAATGAAGATGAGTTTACATATCACCTTGAGTTCGTTCCTCACCTTCTCAAAATGATCCCACACTTTGGATTTCCTGCCCGACATGTTATTAACTAGCCTGTGGAATAACCGCAGGTACCAGCCCTGGAAATTAGAGGCCGCCGTGATTTATAATTCAAACGCCATTGTTGTGAATGAAACTTCTATTTGGTACAACTCTAATATACTGCTGTGGTCTAAAGTTTGAACCACTTTTACTCAGGTTTCATTTGCCTTTTTGTAACAGCTGATCTGTAATATTTTAATATAATAGTGATGTTAATTTCCAAAGGACGGATATTGTAAATGTGCCACCGCCAGTGGCAGTTATTGATCTGAAAATTGATCAAAGGGGGAAATGGATTAGAGCCGTCTCTCTGAGAGATCCAGTTTCACTTTTTGCTGCTTCTCTAAACAGTGTGGGCTGACCTCGCCGCTGCGGTGAAATAAATATGATTAACGTGATGTTGAGTCTAGCCCATGATTTTCACATCAAAACCAAAGTTTTTTATTTATGTCCCCACTGGGCGAGTGTGTGAGTTATACAGGAGCTTGTTGTCGTTTGAACGCACTCTTAGATGTTTTAGTAGTTTCCTTTGAGGAGGGAAGTTTGTTTGGGTTTGAAGTTCGATCGTTTCACATCTGGTACCTTCATGAAACATGGTTTACAACCCTCTACAGCCATCGCAGATACTGTACCCACACATGCACCAAATAAATTGGATAATTGCATCCCGGACTGCAGCCTTCTTATTAGCTGATTTGCACAGTATGCGGCAGACTGTTTCCTCGCATGACTGTCGCAGGGGGGAGGGCTTAAAGGTTTAGGCGAGGGTAGTAAGACGAGTTATAAAGAGATACCAGACACAACCCACGTGTGTGTATGTGTGTGTGTGTGTGAGCTCTAAAAAAGTATGTGGTGACGACAGTAGTACTACAGACGGGGAGGATTGCTTGGATTGTGTTTTGTTTAAATTGAACGTGTGTGTGTGCTGTATGGCAATGGGGCCTCCCAGGAAAGCGGGACAGCGTCTTGCCAAGCAGACATGCTGTCATCAGCAGATAGTTAGCCGACAGGAACAATGGGGCTGGCTCTCTGTCTTGTCTGTCAGTCACTCCAGCATGCAATCATCCAGGAATGTCTTTCTTCTTCAGACGGCGGAGTAAGAGCACTACGATAAAACAGGCTTGTTGGCTGGACTTTCCTTGTAGTCAGTGGCGTCTTGCCCTCCTCCACCCATCCCTCTGAGTTCATGTGAAGTGAGCTTTTTGTTCTTGGATGGTTTACATATTTGCCTTACTGTGTCATTGAGGAAGGCTAGAGTGTTATCTTATTTAAGGGATTAAAAAAGATTGAATATAATTCATACTCATAACCCATACTCGTAGGGCTGCAAGTAATGGTTAGTTTCATTATTGATTATTATGTCAGTTATTTTCTCTATTAATCAATTAGTTGGTTGGTCTTTAAAATGTCTGAAAGGTTAAAAATGTCTTTCATTGTTTCCCAAACCCCAAGATGACCTCCTCAAATGTCTTGTTTTGCCCACAACCCAAAGTTATGTAGTTTACTGTTGTAGTGGAGTAAAGAAACCATAATATATTCACATTTAAGAAGCTGGAATCAAAGAATTTTGACTTTTAATCCATAAAAAATTACTCAAACCGATTAATCAACTATCAAATTAGTTGGTGATCAATTTAAAAAGTTGACAACTAATTGGAAAAAAGTTGCAGCTCTATCACAAAAGCAGAAACGGCAACAATTTTGATAACTCTTCATATATCTTTGAGTTTAGAACAGTTGTCCAGATAAAACAAGTAGGGCTGGGTTAAGATTATAGATTCATCGGATTCAAATCAATCTTCATTGAATGACCAGAACTCGTTTCATTAAGTCTGAGATCGATCTTTTAATATACACTTTTTCCAACAGATGTGTGAAGCTTAAACCCCGTTACCGTCTTGCCCATAGTAAACAGGCCATGGCGCTAAATTATTAACAACTGTAGCTCCCATGTTTCCGGCTCGTTTATCTCTAACCGTTAGCTTACTTTTTTTTATGTTTTGGTGTAATTTATTATCATGCTGCAGCAGCCTCTCCTCTTGCTGTCTTTGCATTGGGGCTGCGGGGCCACATTTTTGCTCACATACAAACATGGAATAGAGGTGCCGTGGTGGGCTGATAACAACTATGGCTGTTACTGTACGTGTAATAAAACCTCCACGAGGAAAAAGTCAAGCCTGTTCTGAATCGATGTGTTTAAAAAAAATCCTTGTAAAATTTGCAATATTAGCTCTGTAAGAGACTCTTTTACATACCAGCAAAAATTTGCATTGTAATTGAAATATCCCCAATCTAATGGAATTTAATTGAATCAGGACTTGTGAATTGAAAATGAATCAATTCAGGATTTCAGTGGCGATACCCTGCCTTAAAAACAAGCATCATGAAGTCCTCACTTTGGACGCTGGGAACGTGCGATGTTTGCATTTTTCATTATTTTCATATTTTTCATGGACAAATAAGTAATTTATTATCAGCCTGCAGCCTGAAGTCACACTGATACCTTATCTATCTTTCCTGCTCTTTGGTTGTGTTGCCAAAGGTAACAGAATAATGCACTTTTTTGGGAGAAACACATCCAAAATAAATCCTCCCCCCCCCTTATGTGGTGTCCAGAATTCGCTTTGCATGCATCTTGGGTTCCAGCCGTATAATGTGACTGTCAACGTTTCATGTGAACAACTCAGAAAGTGGACAATGGCTGCACTATGTGAAGACTTGCTGACCCTCTCCTGTTAATTTCCCCCTCTTGTTTTGGTTATGAAGACCTTGACAAATGCTGGGCCAAGCATTCTGGATTCATTCGCTCTGGTCTGGGTCCTCGTAGCCGTACTTTGTGTTTACCCAGCTGAGTTTCACCTTGTGACAGCAGTCAAAAGTGCTACTTAATACAGAAACTAGTCACCTATTTTTGGGTCTGCCCATGCTGCTTTTTTTTCCAAAGGTGGTTGTGGTAACTGCTGGGCCAACAGGAGGTGGTTATGAAGCCTGGAAAAGTGAAATATATTTAGGATTTGTTCCTTTGTTTTATATCTCTGAAACTTATTATACTAGTTAAGCAAGTGTAACAAATCACAATTCCCCCCGGGCATCATAAAGTGTTTCTGACTCTGACTGTATTCTCAGGATGGAAAGATTGTCAGCTTACCTTTGAATGCTGTAACCTATCTGAGCGTCCTCAACATGAATTAGGTTTACAGTATCTTCTTTCCGTCTCTGTCTGTCCAGGCACACACATTAGATATTATCTATCTGTACTGTGCTCTCAGAAATGAGTAACCTGACACACGTATGTTACTTTAGCATTCAGGAAATGTACCACCATGAGTGAATGGATCGTCGTGGCGACGACCCCTATGACCCTGCAGCAGCGTTAGTCTCTATAGATTGGCTGGCAGCAGATGGGGCCAGATTGTAATCACAACGATGATGATGATGATAGCGATGATGATGTCATGCATTAAGACAGGGATTAACTCAATTCAGTTTTCCTCCTCATGCTTTGTCCAAAATGGTTGGTCAGCAGCAGGGAGGGAGAAAAGATCTGGTTAGTTTACAGTGAGCTGCTATCAGGACAGGAAAAATGCTGACAGTGCAGTAACGTCATGTGAAGTGTGCTCCAGGCTCCGAGGCTGGCTCTATTGTGCGAGGATTCAGCTCTGATCCCACGCTGTTGAAACGCTAGACGCTACAGTGGAATTCCCCTCTCGCTGTGAATAATTTTTTTTGGGTTAAAAGAGTCTAATCATTTTAAAGTGCTACAAACAAGAGGGCGCGCACATACAGAGTGTAGGTGCTCGGGAAAGAGTCACTTTGCTCAAATCCTGAAGGGCACTCAAAGTGGACATGTGTGAAAGTGATTGAAGAGTCCTCTGTATGTGTGTGTGTGTGTGGATGTGAGAGTGTGAATGATTTAGAGCAGTGCATTTGTTGTGTTCAGCTGGGATTGGTTTATTACCCCGCCTGTCTGTCCCCCACTTGTCTCGCCCCTCTCCCCCCTCAGACCACTCTGTGCAGATTGAAAGGGTCTGCTGGAGCGTGATACTGCCTGATTGTGTGTGTGTGTGTGTGTGTGTGTGTGTGTGTGTGAGCAAGGGAAGACCTTGTGTTGCTGGGACCTATGATGTCCATGCCAATGTGTGTGTAAGGCTTCGACTGGTCAGACTGATGCGCAGGCTGATTACTGACATTATGTGGAGGTCAACTAGAGGATATGATCTACCAATATGTCAGTCAACCATTGTTGGTAGCATTACCATTTTATACTGACAGGAAATGACGTATGTTCACCAACTGATGTCAGTCAAACTGTTAAACTTGAAAATCATTCGCCAAGTGAACAAAAATAACGCAAGTATATGATATTTTTTTTCCCCCCAAGGTCTGCTGAGATACGTTTCACCACCATCTGCTTTTGTATTTTTTGCAGCTGTGTTTCCTTTTTGCTTTGCATTGTGGGACACCCCCAGATCAAGCAGATTTAGAATATACTATAGTGTATTTAATTTGGCATTTTGTGAAAAGGCCATACACTCCAAACCTGCTTATAATTGGTCAGCCCCTTCTCCTAGAAATTAAGTTTAGATATATATACGTTTGTGTCAGGAACCCTCTTGCTGTAAGGTGACAGCGTTAACCACTGCACCACTGAACTGTTTTGTAGTATGGAAATGGGACACAATAAAGGTTTGTGTGTAAAAGCTGCAAAAGGTTACATCTCAACTGGTGCTGTAATGTGATTTTGTAGATGCAGATAACGCAATGACATGCTCCGTTTCAAACACAAGACTGCTTCATATTAACACCGGTCAACAACACACTCATAGCCGGGAGCTTTCCAGAATAGCTCGATTCATCACAACTTTTAAGACTTGTTTGAGGAAAACACAGCTGATAGAATTTGAGTCACAAGGCTGCTCGTGATTATGATATTATGAGGTTAAACTGAGGTTATCTGAATGTAACGGGCTGCAGTGTACTTTATGTAGCTGACAAAGAACTTCTTACACCAGTGCTGCCGCTGTGTGACTGAGTTGATGCAGCATATGCATCAAAGCTTTAGTCACCAAGGGAACAGATTGCTATAAATCTCTCGTCCATTTGGCTTGTCTTCCTCCACAAAAAATGGCCACACTATTGCCAGGCAGCCCAGCTGATATAGTCAGAGTGTTGGGTTTATATTTTGTTATATTTTTAATTTTTTCCCTCCTCTGGTGGTGTATTTTCTGCTCAGCCCTTTGCCTGGATTTTCTTATTGTCCTCTTTAGCTGGGCAGACACTGTATTATTTGAGCCTGTTTCTGACGTGATGTTTGAACCACACTCATTTTAGAGTCGGACCAAATTTCAGCTGGGTTGGGTGTCATTCGCCGTTCAGTGTACGGGGGGTTGTGAGGGCCGATCATGGCCGGATCAGCTGCTGCCGACTGGCAATCAGACGTTTGATTGAATTTTGGTCAGCCTCTGGCACAGTTAAAGCATAGCTATGAGGTGAGTCTCCTTGGACAGTGCCTTTTTTCTCACTCTATCAGTTGTACAGTATAGCCCAAACCCAGCTAGTTTGTTGGTGCTGCTGACTTGCTAACCTGTGAGAGTTTGAGAGGGAGACAGAGACGGAGGGAATCAAAACTTGGACTGACCTGTTTTTGCAGAAATGGACTTCTAAGCTAATTTTTGGACGTCTCTCTACATTATTGTGAACGGTGCCTCCGGCAGCAAAGAAATGTCTCCATGCTTGCAGCCCCAGACCTTTTGAACAAATCTTTATTTACAGTTGCCAGAACAGCATGCAGGGGCCGATGGACCGTTTTATTGCCGATTTTACGCACTCGGATTGTGACTTGACGATTGGACCATACGATGTGAACACAACGATCCTGAGCTTTGGCTTTACATCCCAGACGATTTACTCGTTTAGTAGGAGTCTGAAATTAACCTCAGCATTTCTAAAACTGGCTCAAATGTTCCTTGGCACAGCACACAGGTGAAGTTGGGACTTTAAAAAAAAGGTAGCAACCAGACCATGAGCAGCATACATCCAAGAGGAGGCTGCGAAAACTGTGGTCACAATACTGGAACAACACAAATACATAGTGAGACAAATACCAAGAGGACAAAGCTCATTTCAAAACGAGAGGGAATCCGTTGTTGGCTTTTACTTTTACTTTTGCCGGTGTTGCTGTTTACAAACAGTAACCAACAATTCCAATATAGTATATCTTTAACTAAATCCTTTACTGTTCCATAGTGGATAAATTTGCAACATTACAGCTGCAGAGGGATAGTGCATACAGGAAACAAAGAGCAGTATAATAAGCAAACGGTATAAAAACACAAAGCAATATAGAAGAAGCATAATATAATAAAGACAGACTGAATAGCTGATTTCACATTACGGACTGATGGGATAGTATAGATACTGCACAGTTCAGCCTGTACTGATATTGCACCTGAGTGATGATTGTGAACAGTGGAAAAAAAGCAAGATATAATAAATAAATAGACAGGCTGTTTACATTATTGCACGCATCACGTGTCGCTATTTCACAGTTAGTATACACAGATACTGCATGAGAATATGTGGCTTGAATTTAACCAACCGTTTAGCATGGACAGCCATTAACAGAGAGGCACATGTGAATTGGACACAGTTTTGCAGTTCTCTTAGGAAATTATGAATGAAACATACAGACAGTCTAGTGTCTTATTGGCCCTCCTTTAACACCGTTGCATGCTTTGACTTCTCACCCTTGTCTGACCTCACGTCCTCCTCACCAAATTCACTCACAGCATCAAATAATCAATACATAAAAGACAGCGTCAAGTAGGTTTTATCGGCTCATTTTGAAATTGCCTCATGTAGTACTGAAACAAAGGAGTGATGCAAGCTTTGCCCAAAATAGATGCTTTTCCCCCCCATCAATAATCCCAAAATCACACTCTCCATGTCTCATTTTAAATGCAGACCCACTGTCAAGCCTTTTACAGTCTCAGAGAAGGTCAGCTACCAGCAGAAATGCTTTCAGTGCTCTCAAGGCGTTTGGGAGTAGAGCACTGGGAGTAGATTTATTGTGGAGAGCAGAGCCCAAGGTGGTATCAGCTCAGCTAAGAAAACAGTCAGCGGCTGTCTCCAGTTACCCTTTAAAAGTCTTTGTGTGGTTGGATTGGTTTGGCGGGGCAGACAGAGATAGCACTCTGTGTTTCTGTGTTTTCTTTGTCTCTGCATTTGTTTTAAAAATACCTGTTTAACAGTACGCAGTGGCTGTGTGGGGTCTGAGCGAGTCAGGCAGACAGAGCTAATGGGATAATGGTATATGTAACAGATGAGTCATTTAAGAAGAGTTGAAGGAACTAAAACCACAGAGCTGTAAGTCTTACTTTTACTCAGGGGAACAAGTGGCTTCTGGTCGGCTTCTTTTAATTTGCACAGTTCCCATCAGACACCAGATTTTATTTTAAGCATGTGTTACTTTTACTAAGTGCAGCTGTCTGGAAGTTTATTTGTGGAAAAGCACACTTGTTGGGAAAAGGCTGTGATTTTTGTTTCTGAATCCAACCGGCACTGTTTTTCTTTATTTAGATCATGCTATCTTTGATTTAAGGTGTTGGGTTATTTTGTTAGTTTCAGCTTGAGGTCTGGCCTGAATGAGACTGTGGATTTTGTTGCTTAACAAACAACTAAACAGAAGTAATACAGCCACATACAGATGGACTATGTGATCAACTGTAAATTCAGGTCTGGTGCTGTCCACCCCTTTTTAGTTATTATTATGTAAAAGACCATTTTTGATCTGATCACTCAAACCACTTGCTGATGTGCTCTGGGATGCATTAAGCCTCGTATCTTTTGGTGTAAATGATAGGGGTGTAAATCACCAGCTTCATCACAATACGATATTATATCGATTTGTTTGGATGACGATATGATGTTTGCCGATATCACAAAGTCTGTCACGATACGATTTTGATTCGATTCAGTTCAGGAGCCTGCGATCGATATGACGCGATATCATATGCCCATCTAAGACAATCATTTACATCAGCTCACAAAAACAACTAGAATATGATTTGACCATTTTATTTCTGAGCTCTGTTTGTTGTTTGAGCGGAGGCGTGCTTGCCCAGAAATGGTGACACAGACGTGCTATGTGAATTTCAAAATAAATGTGTATCTTTAAGATGACGATATGGATCGATGTTTTCATTTTGCATCGATATAATCGGATCGTTAATCAATGAATCGATGTATCGATGTGGATCGATGTATCGTTACACCCCTAGTAAATGATGCACCCTGATGCGTCCCAGACAAGGACGTAAATTTGAAAACACGTCATCGTTAAAGGACGTGGTGGTTGTTTTGATGACAGCGGTAACACTCTATAACTTGCCCACTCTGGCGAGTTGGACAAAGTGTTATGTGACCGTCTGTCGTTTTGCCCTGAAAGGAGACGTATTGAATTATGCTGACAGTGATACCTCTAGCTGTCCTGAGAAAACTGCTAATTTGACAAGAGTTTGGATGTAGTAACTGAACGCAAGGCCCTTTGACGTCCTGGTGAAAGTGACATAGGCAGTAAAGAAATGTAAAAAAAAAGAAAGAAAAAAAGGTCAGCTTGAGAAGCATGATAGACGCAGGTGTTAATTGTGATGTGTCTCGGCTGTTTACTTGTGTTAGCGTCACCGAAACTCATCTTCAAATCAAAGCCTCTTTCATACATTCACTGCATATCTGAACTTACCAGATGTATAATGAAGTTTCTAATATTTGGCTTGCTCGAAACCAGAAGAAGGAAAACATCAAGGGTAAGAAAGAAGGGTCATTTACACGAAGATAGAATAGAATAGAAAGAACTATTTATCCCAAAGGGAAATTCAGCAAGGGGAAAAGTTTGTATGGAAAAATGGTTCAAGTATAAACAGGGTCATAGATGACGTGGGTAACTGTTGGCTAAACACATCAGGAATTCTCCAGGGTAATTAGCTGTGATCGCAGCCACTGATGAGCCAGCATGATGCAGGCTCTGTGGGCTTTCTCACAGTTGACATTTTGACCTGAAAAGCAAAGGTGTTACTAATAACATTAAAAGTGCCTCTTTTCTATTCAAGTGTCCCATTAGGCTATGTCAGTAGCCATTTTTACACAGAGATCGTGCAACAGGGCGGCTATGATGTCCCGTCTTTATGCCACCTTTGCATTTTTACACAGAACCAAACAATGGTGGCATTATGCCGCTCTAGTGTGTGATTTTAGATGGCACCCTCTACTCAGAGGGTAAGGAGCTCCTTTGTGGTCATTTTCAACTGCTGTTCCTCTTCTTTGAGTTAGCTGCTAACTGCTATCAGCTACTTTTTAATTGTGCCGTAGTGGGTTGCACACGTAACACATCATTAAAACATCACACCAGTGCTGCCCATGATCCTATCCTGCTGGCTGTCCTGAGACATTGTTTCAGTGTTGTTACTACCTTCAATGCTGGCTTAAAGGCAAGACAACTGCCCCCCGCCATTCCACGTTTGTACCATTTCCAGAACAGCGAGGCGGGATAATGGCATGAAATTCCTGCCTTTAAGAGAAAGTGTAAAAGGGGGTAGAGTGACAGTGAGCCAGCATGCACAATACCAGGGTCGTGAAACTGAAGCAGCTCAATGAGATGCACTTGTGCTTTTCCCTACTGTGACATGTCAGAATGTATTTGTAAAAGAGGCTGGCTGGGTAAACAGAGTGCCAAGCTGGTGATTGTTTAACTAACTTCAGCCTTGTGTCTAAATTGCAGCGCAGCCTTGAGTTTTTTTCCTCACACATTAGCAGCTGATTGTGACCGATGAGGCTGTTTGTCATTGCTCTTCCCAACAAGAGTAAAAACTCAGCTGCGGAGCCGAATCGTGGTAAATGTTGTTATTAGATGGCTGTTTAAACATTCGTCTCAGCCATTAAATACACGGCTGTGTGATGAAGCACCACTGATCGATTTCCCTGAAGCCTTACAAGACTTATATTTAATAAAAAGGGGACTGCACTATAAAATGCTGCAGATTGGAGATACATCTGCAGTGTGTCAGAGCAAATTGTCAGTGTGCTTGTCTTTTGTTTGAGCTCTGTGTTCGTCTTTTACTCTGCCCGTTCCTCTTCCAGTGACATTTGATTTATCTGTCATTTTCCCTTTAAAGTCTTCCCCTCTCTCTCTTCCTTTTGTGAGCGTCTTTGCAAGTGTGTGAAATGTGACCCCGGGGATAAGTAAGTGCTGAGCGGTTCTTCCATTTTGCAATAGCAAACAGCTCATAGTTCGGATATTAATATGGCGGATTTATGGATTTAATACATTTTGTCATCACATCTAGTGGTGCTGCAAAGAGGAACATGTGGGTGTGTACAGTGTTGGTGTGTGTGTTGCAGCTGAATGGGGACCATTGTGTGTTTTTGTTTTCAGAGGGTGTAGGGGATCTGATATGTGTCCGTCAGATGGGGAGCAGGGCAGGGAAAAGTGGCGCCGGCTTTGGCCCGCATGGGCGGACGTACTTAATAAAGTCCCTAAAAACTCATTTCCCAAAATCCCCCTCATCCCGAGAGAGTCCCTCACTCATCGCTGGTACAGTGCCGCATTGTCTCAGCTGGACTCCCAGTGTTTGTTCTGGTTAGTGTGTCAGTCTGAGCTCAATGCATGTGAAAGTGTGTGTGTGACTATGATTATTTAGAGGTATGTGTGTGTGAAGACCTTCATGTAAGAGACCTCAGATGCTGCTTTCACCCTACAAGCTATTATGCTGATAAACACACACACACAGACACAGAAACACACATGCTAACACAATAACCGACGATGGAGCTCAGGTCTATTCTTAGCTTTGCCTTGAATAATTCATTACTTGCAGCCAGAGTGGAGATGGTACACACACACACACACACACACACACACACACACACACACACACACACACACACACACACACACACACACACACACACACACACAAACTGTACCCACCACATGGAGCCATTCAGGGTGTGGAAAAAAAAAAAGCAGGAGCGCCAAACAATTCAACACAGGAAAGCAACAACACAAACTGCAGTTGCGAAAAAGACAGTAGAGTTGAATCTTTCTGACAGTCTCTAAACAGTGTCAGCTTAATAAAGGGGATGTGCTGTATCATTGCCGAGCTGCTGTATCAGGATACTAACCTGGGTTTACACCTCTTGAATCGCTGCCCACATCTGAAATAGGTCTGGGGGGATACAAATGGAGATGGCTTCCTCATACACATACTCGCCAATCTTTACCCTTTTACTACCAAAATTAGTGCATGTAAGCAGGACTTTTAAACATGAAAACCCAGGCCGTGAACATGACTCTGCAGCAGACGAGTATGGGGCCAGAAAACAGGTTAGTAAACAGTAGAAAGCAGCACAGAGGCCAGTGAAAATGTGTTATGGCGGTTACTTCTTGTTAAATATCCCTTACTTATCGTGTTGGCAAAGGGGCAAAAATAAGCTTGTCCACGTGGGTGTCATATTTCCATCATTGCCATTTAGGCTGATCAGAGCCAGAGCCGACAAATAACCGTGATTACTACAGAGTCAATTGACCTGGGAGTAAATGCTGATTGTAACCTTTTCCAGTAGGTAAAAACAAGCTGATGTCAGCAGAGCAGAGCAGCAGTGTTAGTAGGTTAGGGAGGACTTTGAAATCTAAGTGGGGGGTTCTGGAAAAATTTAATTTTCAAAAACTTTGTTTACTGCGTTCTTGTGACTGCTTAAAGTGAAGATAACAAAATAATGGGTACACTGCATCAGAGTATTTATGTTAGATATGACCTTAGTACTCCAGCAGAGTACCAGGAGGAGGGCGGGAGGCTTGTAGGCTTGCCACACACCAGGCACACACAGTTGGCTGTCCTCCTTGGCCCACATACCACACAACACGGAGCACGGAGGACAGCTGGGTACCCCACTGCTGCAAAGGAGGGCAAGCTGGGTCCCTTCCTAACCCCTGGGGCACCCCTTAAACCTCTGCTAGAGCATCCCGTCAGACTTTCAAACACATAATTGGGCAGCATGGAGACAAGGTGTTCACTGGCAGAATAGAGTTGCAGGGCCTTTACATGTTGCACAGTGCCAGAAATAGGTCTTGATAACAAAAAGAAAAAAAGGTGTCTTTAATAAGGAGAGAGTCTGGAGAATTGTGACCCTGTGAACCGGAAGAGGGCAATGAAAGAAAAACAGGAGTCTCCTAGGAAAAACGAGGGTTGGCGAGTTTGCTCGCATGAAGCTAGCTCGCTACCTTGCGACATTAATGAGAAATGGTGATACAAAAGGACAACAAGCTTGTTTTTAAAGTCAGTTTACAGACATATTGACCAACACATTCCTTCAAACAACCTGTAAAAACGCAAAATACGTTAATTTAAGTAATACATTTTGTAGAATTTAAATATCTGTCTCTTTCTCTGTCTGTCCAGGCTCTGGATGTGGACCGCAGTGTTCTGTACAAGATGAAGAAGTCTGTGAAGGCCATCTACACGTCTGGTCTGGGTGAGTCCTCCTGCCTGTCCTTTATTTCAGGATGTTCATTTTCTCAGTTTAGCACTCTCACTTTAGTCTCTTTGATATTAAAAATGGAGAATGATTTTGGGTTTTGTGGCTGCTGGATGGACCCAGCAACCAAGTTCAAGACATCACATGGAGCTGTGGTATCTCGCACGTTTGTGCTCTGTTCTGTTTTTTCTTTACACAAAATAATTAGTTTCACACAAAAATGCACAATTGATTGGGACTGAAAAATAATTAATTGCATTCCCAGTGGACTTTGAGGCAGAGGTAGGGGGACAGGTTTTTTGTGTGTGTTATTATTACCCTGCTCGTTGTGGCTGGTTGTGCCAGTGTTGGGTGTTTCCAGTGTCTTTTGTTTGCTCTGCCTGACAGAACCCCGCTGAGAGGCAGAGAGCGGGAGAGACCTCTGAACAATGTGCTGAGCATGTCTTTTTCAGAACAGTGTGAGCTCTGTTCAGACCAGAGGGACAGCTGTCTGATCCAGACCCCCAAAGGAACAGCTGGGGAGGGGCGCACACTGTGTTTGTGTGTGGGTGCCGAGGCATGGACACACTCATGTTCTCACCTCACCGTTAAACATGCATTTACATATACATGCCTTTTTGGTGGCTGCCAGACTCGGGGCCTCTATTTTGTCACATCTCGTATTCATGAAAGGTTGAAATTGTCTGTGTGTGTGTGTGTGTGTGTGTGTGTGTGTGTGTGTGTGTGTGTGTGTGTGTGTGTGTGTGTGTGCAAGTGTACATTGAAGAGATGAACCTGTTGTACAGTTTTCTCCTCGTGTTCAGCCGCCAAAATGAGTCCCTTTAGGGCCCGATCAGACAAACAGGAGACTGAACTGCCTTTATTGTTGAAGCTAGGCCTGATCAGACAGAGCGCTGTTTAGTGGCAGCCTGGGGCAACTTTGTGTCATTGTTTTTAATGAGAGTAAAGCTTTTTGCTCGCTGCTTTTCCATTACTGAGAGATTATTTACACTTCTGTCTGTATTCCTCCAACAACACAGGGTAAAAGTATAGCTCAGGTTAGCTCAGTGTTTCCCACTGAAATGAGAATATATGTGTGGCGGTAGCTGACGACTTCCTCTTTGATCATTCTTAGTCTCCTCTTTGAATTCAGAGGTTTTTGCAGGGCTTTGAACAGTTGATTGGAGGAGCAGCTGCTGCAGAGGTGAAGGACAGCGAACTTTTAGACCCAGTGCTGGACCACTTTGTGTGCAGTTTCCATGGGAACGCCGTGGTTTCAACTAAAATGGGTTGGAATAACTGGAAGCTTGGTAACACTAAAATGAGAGCACTGTTGTTCTAAGAAATATGATGTTATAATTCTTTATGAATTAATGAATGATCAAGTTTCATTGCAGCACGGTGGTGCAGTGGTTAGCATTTACACATGCCTCACAGCAAGAGGGTTCGTTGTTCGAACCCAGGGTGTGGGTTTTCTCCAGGTACTTCGACTCCCACAGTCCAAAGACATACAGGTTAACTGGTGACTCTAAATTGTCCGTAGGTGTGAATGTGAGTGTGAATGGTTGTCTGTCTATGTGTCAGCCCTCTCATAATCTGGCACCATGTCCAGGGTGTACCCCACCTCTCGCCCAATGTCAGCTTGGATCAGCTTCAGCCCCCCTAACAGGATACGTGGTTATGTAAAATGAATGAATAAATAAGTTCCAGTGTCACCATGCCCAGCATTCTGCTGCTCCATCTGTGCCCAGAGTATGCTGTGTGCTCAGATATATATATATTCCAACAGCCCTCCTAATGAACAGTCCGGCTCCAATAACAAAAAATCAAATGTGTGGCTGCAAATGCTGATATTGTGACAGGCCGCCACAACTAATTGAATGTGTTAGGAAACCTGTGGCTGAAATCTGTTTCAGATATGTCTTGCAGCTTGAACCATGACCTGTTCACTTCTGCTTGTTGTCATCTCCACCACAAAAGGCCGACCTCTCAATTCATCCGACTGGACAATTGGGAAAAAACCCACCAATTCCTGAGCTGAAGTTTTTTCAACTCGAGGCAATCAGGGTGCTCTTGTAAAGATGTGAGGTGCAAAGAGGGGGAAAAATGGGAGGCGCTCAGCAACGCATTAGCAGCGAGCAAAAAGCTCCACTATCATTGAAAACAATTACAAAAGGCGGCCCCAGGCTGCTTAAATGTGCTCTGTGCAATCGGGGCCTTACTGTTGATAAATTACCTTCATTTGAATCAGTGCGGTTACTGCAGCAGGGTGCACATGTCTGGGAACTGCAGGTGTTTCAGGCAGTTGCTCTCTGTTTTCATTATGAACAAGATTATCTGTTGTAGGAAAAACCTGAGGAAGCAAATCAAGTTTCTGTGCCTTGAGGCGTGAAGTTTGTCCAGATTTTAGTCAGTGTTTACAATAGAAACACTGTTTTGTTTGTGGAAATGCAACTGGGACAATGTCATTTACAGATCTGTCAAGGGAAGGTGGTATTACCAGAGGTCACATTTTCAGTTATCAACAATCTTTCAGGAAAAGCTGCAGACTCTGATCTGTTTTCAATACAAACAGGACGACGATGAATGTGGGTATATCTCTGCAATGTGGGACATGAACTGATAAAATAAAATGAATTCTGGTGAGTCTGCTGTTTTAACTTGTTAACTACAGATACTGTATAGTCAAAGCCATATAAATATTGTATTAAATACAAATATATAAATAAATATTGTCAGCATTTTTACAATAATAATGGATCACTATGTATAATGTAATGTGAGTGGTGTTGCACTTACTGATGAACCCACAGTGAGCTCTACAGAATGTTTTACTGTTTTACCGCCACTTTCTGCTGCAGAAAGCAGCTGCTTTCAACGGAAAAGGTCAACACCAAATGCAAGACAGGCAAAGTTGGCGATGAGCTGGTGAATGTAGTGGAACATTATCAGCTAAACAGCAAAATATTTCCCTCAGGAGACCAAAATGATGTGAATATTGGACATCCATGTGTCAGGTCGTCAAAAAGAAGTGCACCATCACAACATTATAAGATGATAATATGTCAACCTATATTAGTTAGTTTTATAGTTAGTTGTTTTGCTGCCACCAGGCAGATTTAACATCCTAACTAACTTGTTTGAAAAGCAAGAGCAAGCTGCTGTGTTTTGTAAATTTAGAAAGGCTAGGAATCCTCTGGTTTCCATTTATTTCTGTATGATTACAAAATCAATTATAAGGTTAAAGTAAAATACCAATTAAAGTAATCAAAGATTTAATTCATTTAAGACTTTTCAAATCAATCTGCAGTGTAACTACTCATAGATTGTGTGTCATGCATTTGAAATTTTTACATATGACCTGATATCGGTTTCTGCACAATGTTGTTTCTACATATAAACTTCAGTGGATACTACTTTAGTTACAGTTAAAAAAAAGTCACACAATAAGATGAACAAACTTACAGTTGAGTCAGCGGTGCACCAGCAACTCCCATGTGCTGTGAGGTAAAATTGCTGTTTCTCTTAATTGAGTCTGGTGGCTTTGAGGATATCGATATAACGACTTCAGTTCCTCATCATAAAGACCTGTCTAACGGCAAGGTACAGCGGTAAAATAATTAATTAATATAGCGTACACTTGAAATGATGCAGACTTTTTTAGGTGGTCTTTTTTTTGGGAGGCTCATATACGTTTTGCTGCTGCCCCCATCCACAGCCACCAGACTCCTTTGACAAAAAAAAATTATTTTACATCGCAGAACATAAGGACTTGCTGATCAACTGCTAGTTTGTGTTATTGTGTGACTTTGTAACCGAGCTATCCTTGTGTCCACAGCAGTAGGCTACAGCTTCTGCACCCATACGCTATCTAACTGTGGGTAATTCACTGACTATGGATCTATAAATGTGTTTATACAGTTCATATGCAGTATTATATTGAATCTCAGTGTCTCTTCACCTGGTTAAACAAAGGTTTAATAATACTGAAATAGCCCCTTCTTCCACCTTCAAGCTCAGATCTTCCCAGCTAACACTTTTGTCACTCTCTGTGCTTTCACTGCCAGCGAGCGGCATGTGTGGGGGTCGAGCGAGTATCGGCACTGTAACCCTTGTCACTGCTTTTGGATAAGAGCCGAGTGAGTTTCCATTGAAAAACACAAAAAAGACCACAGGTAGATCCATCCTGTAATTCAGCAGTGAACAGTCTGCTATGTGTGTGCATTAATACTTCACTGCATAATTTATATTATCATTTAAAATTCCTCACATCTTAAAAAATATTAATTAATTGAGGTAAGATTGAATACTAGATTGGATTGCAGGAGGTAAATGTCAGCAGCAGTTGTATTACAGTATCTTAAGTTAAATCTAAAGTTAAAGCCTGAATAATGAGACGCACAACAGGGAGCATCAACACTGACTGCTCCAATACTCAGAGAACACACTCCTGTTATGACTGGCTGTCGAGCCCAAACCCCGGAAACATATTTTTCAGCTTTGACGCGGGGAATAGTAATGATGAGGAGGTGGGGATGGAGAGGATGGATGTTTGCAGTGTAAGCTCGTACCAGAGAGTGAGAAAAAGATGGGAAACGAGAGTGAAAGAGGCGAGAAAGAAAAGTGCAGGGAAAGCTGTACAGATGAGCAAGAGAGCCCCGTGTTGCTGCAGGGGCCTGTCAGGTTGTCAGCTTGTGGGTTTTGATGAATAAACCAGCAGCAGCAGCAGCATCTCAAACCCCTGAAGAACCTGGAGCTGATCGAGCAGAGCTGCTCGGACAGACCTGCCAAAGCTGCTGAACAGATAACGACTCCAGGCAGACGAGTGAACACCGTGTTCCAGCTGCTGTACCTATAGGTGGACAGGACGGCTGGATGGAGTTGCTGAATAATGCAGCTCTTTTGGTCGGCACTGTACACACACACTTATACATTTCTGTCTTGGCTGCAAGGTAACCAAGACAATGAGACTCCCAAAAGCTCTAATGTAATTAAACTGGATGGATGTCTGAGGAAAAACGACCCGATGAGACATTGAAATAAAGGAGGAAGTCTCTTTTGTCTTCTGCGGGTAAAAGTTAACGTCTCTCAGCGGCCCTGGTGGCCATATTGTTAAGTGGACATGGAGTTCAGCGTTGTTTTCATAGAGTCCGTGGAGAGATATGGAATTGATCTGAGGTCGGCCGCATATTGTGTTAGTGAGCGTTGGCGCGTCAGCCGACCAGGCCTGATGGAGCCGAGTGTGAGGGAATGAGTGTGGGAGAGACAGAGAGAGGAAGCAGAGGCCAGTCTGCTATCTGGTGATTAAACCTGTGTGTGTGTGTGTGTGTGTGTGTGTGTGAGTGTGAGTGACTGAGTGAGAAAGGGAGATAGAAGAAGCTGCAGAACAAGCCTTTGGGATGTTAGATAATCCTCAGCAGACGCCTGGTAACTGTATATTATGGTTTTTTTTCTGTGTGTGCTTGAGAGTGAAGATACAGTGAAGAATGTTGTGCACAGCTGGGTATTAACGGGGCATTTGTGCACACAAAAGTGTGTGTGTGTGTGTGTGTGTGTGTGTGTGTGTGTGTGTGTGTGTGTGTGTGTTCAACGGCGTCATGGCCTCTGTCCTTCAGTAAACACAAGGTCATCGTTTCCTTAGGTCGAGCAACAGGAATCCTTTTTTCCAACTCTCTCCTACCACTCGCTGCCCTGCTACCTTTTTCAAGCATTTCCTTGAACCTGAAACTATATTTTATTTTGCCTTTTTTCAAGACGTGGAAACAGACCACACACAAAGTTTATACATGTAGTAAATGTTTACAATTTGAATGAACATAGCCAAATGCTGTATAACCAATTGCTACAGCAAGTAAATGCAGATGACGCCCAATATTTTATGGTTTTTAAGTAACACTTTAAAACACAAAGTAACACAATAACACAAACTACAGATCGAGGCCGAGGTAGACCAGGGGCTCTCGGGTTCAGCGAGGTAAAATAACTGTGTCTGTGAATGTCTGGCTTTGAAGAGAACGTAGACAAGTTTCACTTTCAGTTCAGTTCCACGTCAGAAAGTGCCGTCTGTTAGGGAAGTGCTGAGCATACGACTGGATAAATGAGACTTCCACTGCATGAGTTGTGTGAGACTTTGTAAACAGATGTTTTGATATAGTGTGGTGCTAAACACTGTCCACTGTGACTTCAGTTCATCAAAAAATGTCACCTTTTTTGGATTCTTCATTCACTGTGAAGACATGAGAGAAAACTATTTTCATGACAAATTCAGTGTAACACAGGGTGAGTTATTCATATACAAATGGTCATTTGGGGGGTGAAGTATTCCTTTAAGGAATTTAGGAAGCTCTCAGATGATCATGAAACTCCTAATAAGTTATTTCCTGAAAGGTAAGGCACTGTAGGAAGGTCAACCAAACCAAAACCACAGCTTAAGTATCATTTGTAACATGCTGCAAGTGCCTAAATAGAGTTTTCAAGATTTAGTTCAGCAGGTCATGGTAAAGATTTTAATCTAAGTGTTAATTAAAGGACATGTATAATGGAAATGGGTTTCTATCATGTTTCTTTGAGAAAGCCCCTGAACACCAGCTTAATGTATTAGACATGATGATTCAACAGGTAGAGCAGCACTTAATGAGCAGGTCCTGTTTACAGTGTAAACTAGAGAAAACGCCACCTCTGTCGTCTTGTCTCGCTTCTTTTGATTCCCTTCTCTGCCGTGTTACTTATAAACCAGGACAGCATATCATGCAGTCATTCGAGGTTCAAAGCTGCTCCATACTGTAGACTGCATGTGCGATGTGTTCAGGTCAGGTTACAACAGACACACATGTACTCAGTAAGCAGGCTGTTTGTCGGCGTTGAATGGCAGAGCTCAGAGCTCTCATGTGCCACTTCAAAAACAACGGTAGGCCACCGCCCTGTCGGCCCAGATCCTGGCAGAGCCGCAGCCAAACAGCTGGAGCTGATGTGTAAACAGTAGGCTGCGGGTGTGTGGTGAGGGCCGGTGTCTGACACATGATGGAGGGTTGTTAGATCTCTGTACGACACATTTCACTGCTTTGAAATAGAAGCTGTTTTTTATATAGGGCTTATTAATAATTGACTAATCAATCACAAAGAAAATGCATTACTTGTTTTGTATCATGAACTATCTACAGCACAAAGACATTTTATTCACATGGAGACTAAGAAATCGGCAAATGTTTCCTTTTGAGACACTGGTGTTGTTTTCACAAATGACTTAATTTATCCTGATTTCAGGGCTTTGTAAATAAGCTCTTATGTTAAACTAATCTTAGTATATTGTTGCTTTTTAAATGATAAAGATTGCATCATTAAAAACTAATTCAATACATTATCATTGTTCAATACAAAACATAGAGGAGTAATTAGGCACAATGAGGGGCGTAGCGTTAATTCAGCTTTGGTTGCATTTGTTTGCTATGATACAGAATACCCTCAGACGTAAAAATGCCAGCAAAGAGAAGAAAGAAAGTCTTTTTTTCCCCTAGTGTATTTTTTTTTTTAGCATCTTAGTTATTTTATTTACTTTACTCCTCTTTATTATGTATTGCAATAACCCTATGTATGTATATATGTATGTACGTTTGTAAGAATGAATATACTGTCATATCATAATTTGTTTTGGTTGTTTTTGTTATTTTCGATGTTGGGATCGTGGGGTGGGAGGGAGGTACAGTAGCTATTTTAAGAACTGACATCTTTTTTCTTTTGTTTGTATAAGAAGCATCCCAGCTGCTGTAAGGGACTATAATTTTGACAAATAAAGATTAAAAAAACAGTTCTGAAAAAGGGTAGAGTACTGACTTGCTCTGGATGAAGGGGAGGCTTAAGCTTATAGAGAGAGATGGACAGACCTGCAGCTCTTACTTTGATAATCATTTACGTCATTGCATAAGTCGAGCCTTTAAAAGTGAGGATTTGTTGTTTCTGTTTGTTCGGTTTTATATTGTCGTAAATTTGTTTTTGGGCTGTTGGACATGCAAAGCAAGCAGTTTGCTGGTGTCACCGTGGGCTCTGGGGTTTAGAGAGAAACCCCCCCAAAAATCCTAGCTCAGGTATTTAGTACCAGAAGCTGTTCAAACTCTCATTTTACCACTTGTGCACTGAGTCTCACCGGAGCTTTATCATGCAGCTAAGTGGAGGTTTAAATTGGATTTGTCTGATGTGAGGAGGTCAGCAGGTAGTGACTCAGAGGCTTTCAGCTTTTCCCTTTTAATAACATGATGGATATCTCTGCGGCAGAGACATGAGCTTATCCAGCTTCATCTATAAACCTGCCACATCTGAGAACCTGTGGCTGCTCTTTATCTGTCTTTGTGTGTGTATATGTGTGTGTTTGGTAGATGAAAAGCTGAGTCATGATGTGGCAGCAGGTGTCTTTTAGTGTACATCCTCATATTTTTACACACCCCTCCTCTCTTTTTTCCTTGAGATCCTCCCTCAAACCCCCCCCACTGTCTCCGTCACGTCTCTTAGTGAGTGTCGTCATAGCAACAGTCCCCAGTGCCCCATCCCTCGCTCCACCGCTGTCCCAATGGCATTAGCTGTTATCAGCTGCCTAGTCTGGCGTGAAGTGAATTAAGTGGAATCATCCAGGCCTAACCCCTGTGGCAGATGAGCTTGAGTCTAAACACGCTAGGAGACTTCGGTCACGGCTGGTTTATGGGTTTTCCCCTGACTGGAAGCTGATGGGGGGTTTGTTTATTTGGGGCCAATTGAGTGTACTTTTCTTCTTCCTGTCCATCTTCGGCTCATCATGTCTTTGCTGTCGACTGTCTCCTTTTGTCTCTTGTCTAGCCATGGCTGTTTTCATCTCTCTCTGATATTATTGTAATTGAATAAGGATCAAAATATTCTCTTACCCCTAGTGTTTCATGTCACTCAAGAGAACAAGTAAAATTGAAAAGCAAATACAGGTGAGGATGAGGAAGGGGGAAAATGTGTGTCTCTAATCACAGCCAATGGAGGTTAAGATTTTTATCTCATACACATCTTTGGTTAAATTAAACAACCCCCTCTTTCATCTCCACATGTACATTACGCTCCGTTCTTTTTTATTGTCAGAAGTAGGACAACAATTTACAATTACTTTCATCACAATTATTTGTTGTTTAGTCAATTATCTAGTTCATAAAATGCCCATCACAGTCTAATGTAACATCCTTAAACTGCCTGTATTGTTAAACTAAATGCAAAAGCAATATGGCTGCACCCGACTCACAATTATGTCAGTAGAATCTGATTTGGCCATTCATTACAATATACAACTTTTCGTCCCTTTTTGTCCCATATACAGTTTGAACGAGGTTCAGAGGGGCGTTCAGGGTGACAGTGACTTTTATGTAATAAAGTAAACAACAAGCTAACTGCGCTAACAACAAAACAGAACTTTTTGTCAACACTAGATAAGCAAAAGCCAGAGACTTTTGTATTAAGTTACTGGGAGCTGTAAATTCACCATTTCTGAGGAGAAAGCAGAAAATAATGTTATCTCAGAGCCTTACTAGGCAGAGCCTCTTTCGAAATGCAGCTGCCTGTGTCTCAGTCAGACTCACTGTGGGTCTGGGTCTGCAGCTGCCTGTGGATCAAAGTAGAGTAAAAGCCCAGCACAGCTGCACAATGACAAAAACGACTGCTTGACTTGAAGAATCTGAGTCGACTGAGGAGGGTCATTCAAATTTTCAATTTTCAGGGGGTAGCCCTAAAAAAACGATACTCAATTCACAATATAAAACATAATAGCAGCTATTCTTCACACTGGAGACGTAATGACAAGTAAATTATCGAAATTGTTGTTAAATAACTTTCTGTAGTCTTAAGTGCGAGTTGATCCAGAGCAAGAAGATGACAGGATTCATGCCTCACTCATGAGGTCTCATCTGTAAAGATTTCAGCAGTCGTTTTGTTCGTCAGTTAGTTAGTTTGCATATTATTCATTCTCAGTGAAAAATATGTACCACTGATTAAGAAGACTGCAGAGTATTATAGTGAAGGCATCCTGCCTCTCCTCTGCTGTTATGTCAAAAGATTTTGTTTATTATGTGGAATATAATAGACAAAACTTAAGGGAAAACAAGCTGCCACGCTAAACTACATCTCATAGTAAAGGTCGTTTGTAATGAGGTGACTGTTTAAAGCTGGTGTGGATGTTTTTTGAAAGGCTCACATCTGTGGCTTATTCAAGTTCTTGTTCATGGAGCTAACGTTACGTAGAGCCTTGAATCACAGCAAGTTACCTCAAAGGGCTTTACACGCCGTCATGTTTGCAAAGGAATCAACGTGGTAGTTTTCGTAGAACTGTGTAACAGCATCTGGATCACAATCACATTGAGTTGATTAAAATGAATGACTAGTACTTGTACTGGTTTCTGTATGAAATGCATGCACATGTCCATGCTTGACTAGTGGGAGGGGCTTAGGACAGACAGGCGAGAGCTGCAGGAGGAGGACTGTGTTTTCAAATTGGTTTTTTTTTTTTTTTTTTGCCTTTTCTGTATCCTAGCTCTAAGTGTCATCATAATAATTGTAATAACTCCACTGACAAGATGATCTATCTGATTCAGCTCAGCAGGAAATTGATGGATCGATCACATTGTGTTTTTGCTGTGCACTAATTAATCACGTTGCAGTCTGGGGGAAGAAGTTCGGAAAAGTAGAGACAAATGGTCCAACAGTGGTGTGCAGCTCTGACCTACCCACTGGGAAAACCTTGAACTATGATGGAAGGATCAACCACCCGGAAAAGTGGATCTTTGTTCACTGAAAGACGACCATACATTATTAATACCCACTGATTGATTTTTGAATGGTAACGATTAGAGAGTGAAAGCCCTCAGTTTGATTGCTACTACCTGTCAAAGCTGACCTGTGTCCTTGTGTTTGATTTCCAGCCCATGTAGAGAACGAGGAGCAGTACACTCAGGCCCTGGAGAAGTTTGGAGAAAACTGCGTGTACAGAGACGATCCAGATCTGGGTTCAGCTTTCCTCAAGTTCTCCGTCTTCACCAAGGAGCTCACTGCGCTCTTCAAAAACCTGGTGAGTCCACACTGTGTGTACTTGTGGGTTGGAGGAGTAGGGTAAAATCTTCTGGGATAAAAAAAGATTTCCATCCTCTCCCTAATTGTCTCTATCCCCTGAGTCACCGTGTGTGTTCTCTAACTCACACACACACACATCAAGCACATACAGAATCCAGCTGGAACTTAAAGCCCTCTGGGAGGTAGCTCTAGTTTTTCCATTGAGACGGCCAAAGAGCCACTGCATCACCAAAGATCTGCTGGATCTAATTCAACCTGATCTGTTAAAGCCAGGTTTTGTACCCAGGCCAAAGCTTTATTAGAAAAATCTGACACCATCATCATGTGAGGTCTGTCGCTTCCCCTCGGACACTGTATCGACTCTAAGACCAGGAGCTTGAGGTTTTATATTAGTGTTATCTCAACACCTTATATTAAAGAAATATGAGCTGCTGCCTGACCTGGATGTGAAGATGTAATCTCTCTAAGCTTTAGCAGGCTCTCGCTTCCTAGATTACATGTGCAGCGTAACACACAGAGGCTCACAGTCACTTGCAGACAGAGGCGTTACTTGTCTCGTAATGGATCGTTTTGTAGACTGTTTCAAGGCGTCTTTTTGTTGCTAGGGAACATCATTGTTGTTCAACGTAAGCCCCGTTCGGACCAACAATGAGCGACAAGACAAAACTGTTTCAGAACGTTGCAGAGAAAAGTTGCAGCGGTGTGAACTGGCCGTCTGAGCTTGAATCAAGCCAGTTAATGGTGTCACCTGAAACTCAGCTGGTCAAATTGCCGAATTTGACTATGATGGTGGATCAACCTATCTCTACAACCAATCAGCTTGTAGTAAAATCTACTGGTCAAGTAAAAATGCCGTTTTATTACCGCTACAATTGCAACTGTAGACACTATCTAAATTATATTCAGGCACAAAATAAGTCTGAAAAGCTGGAAATCAGAACGGAAGTACACAGAGTTTTTCCGTAGCGATGATTCACTGCTTCATCTAGTTGCAGTGATGTGAACCAGTAGGTTTTTAGATCATTGCAGAATGGCACATTGCATGTAGTTGCCTGTCTCAACTCGTCTTGTCATGAATCTTTGGTCTGAACTGGGCTTTAGACTTCTGGTCCTGCCATTACTGCATGAAACAGCATATCAAAAACCGAATTTTGGTCCCCCTGACCGGAAATATGCACTGTGGGAAAAGACAAAATTAGTTGTAGGATGTTGCATCTCAGTGGTAGGATGTTCCCTTGGAAAAGGTACAAAAGCTATGTCAGAACTAAAGGTCTACCATTTCTGTAGAGAAACAAACCGGTGTGGATTGTAGTGGTCGACCAAAACAACTAGACACCAGTGGGAAACTCCAGCGTCTGTAGCGCACATTTTATTACCAGTACTTTTTAGAGAGTGCAAATGAAAAGACAGACGCGCAACACACGCAAGTAAAAATGCTCAACAGTCTACAAAATTTAGTGGTACAGAAATAAGTGCTACAGACCCTGAAGTTTCCCACCTGTTTTCAGTTCTTTCTTTTGACTGCTGCCATCCACACTTTGCACTGGTTCGTTTCTTTAAGGAAGTGGTAGACTTTTAGTTCTGACATTAAGCCTGTACCCCATCGAAGGGAACAATCTACTATTAAGTAGCAAGCTCCTAAAACTAATTTCACCACTTCCCACAGTGTGTATTTCAGTTCAGTAGGACTTAAGTTCAACGTGCCATATGCTGTTTTTGTGCAGGAGTGGTTGGAGCGGATTCAAAGTGGAACAGCAATGTTGTTTTCTATCAACCCAAAGATGCCCTAAAACGATCTATTTTTGTCTTTTAATGATGTGAAAATTCAATTTCTTAGCGATTAAAAGACGTCCAAGTCCTGCTGAGGGTGCAAACTTTTAGACATTAGAGACAGCAGCAAAGTATAATCAACCCATTGTCCCCCACTGCTTTAGTAATGGGTATTTTCTAGTAATTTTGTACCTCATTTAGCTCATTCAGCCTCTTAACACCATCATTTACTGAAGATACAAAAGAAAACTTGCATGCATTTTTACCCTAGTGCCTCCCTTTGTCATTCAGCCTTTTTCCTGTTGGACACACAGCACACTCACACAAACAACACACTAAAAGGATTACATCTCAGTGGCGTCGGGCGCCCCTGACTTTCAGTCTCTGGCAGGTTTAAATCCTCTGATGTAACCCTTCAACTCTTATCTGTCTCTCTCCTCACCCTCCTCCAGTTCCAAAACATGAACAACATCATCACCTTCCCTCTGGACAGCCTGCTGAAAGGAGACCTGAAGGGAGTCAAAGGGGTAAGGCAACAAAACAGCATGGTTTTGTGTTACATTGTTACCGCACAGGAAGCGTTATATGAGTAGATGAGTAGGGTTTAGACTTGTGCTGAATTATCAGTGATCACAACAAGTTTTAAAATAAGTTTCAGTATGTATTAATGTTAAATCTTGTGAACAAAGTTACTAGGAAGCAGCTGTGATTTGCCTCAGGCACCTTTCCCCTGTTTGCATAAAGCTGAGAGTAGATAGATAGCAGAGGACACCTGACTTTATGAATCTACAAAAAAAACACCACACAAAAACTTCACCTCTCAGGAACTGATGACTGCTAAAGCATTAGCATGATGCCTGCAATAACTCAGCATGATAGAAGTTATACAAAACTGTCATCACTCCATAAGATGTGTTTGAGTTAAAACAAGGAGTCTAAAATCAGTCAATGTGCTTTCAAAGGTGAGCCAACGATCACACATCATAACACATGAGAAAGTGTTCGTACAGAGTTCACAATCACTCAGCAAGATATTATTTTGTATTGAGTATCAGGTTGAACAATTTACCAGTGAGACACAGAGGTTTTTTGGGTTTGTGATCCAATCAATGAATTGGTAAGTTGGCCAACAGTAATTTATGACTCCCAAAGACTTTTTGTTTGAGGACCAACAGGCCAGTTACCCAATACTTGTATCTCTAATAGTCATACCCAGATTTCAGTTACATTAGAAAGGCTTGTCCCTCTTAGAACTTGCTATTGTTTGAAATGTTTTGACTCTAGTGCTGATACAATATTTAAAGTAGATCTTTGATTCTCTGCCCGAGGCTGATTGGGACCTGATGGGTTCGGGCCAGGCCAGCCTCTAATTTCTCTATATTAACCAGGGCTTGCATCGGGTTGGGTTCTTTCCAATTTCTCAAATTCACCTTTTTTTCTTTTCTTTATAATGAAACTGGCACTTCTCATTTGCAAATGGCAGGAGTTGCATTTGACTGACTCAAGAGGGAATTGGGGTGGGCTGCAATAGAGCAAGAGGGACAGCGACAGAGCAATATAGTGGAGGGGGAGAGAGACAGTGTGAAAGACAGGGATGGAAAAAGAAAGAAAGAGATGGAGACAGAATCTGCACGGCAGCTTGGTTCACAGTGTTTGCTTCTGCCTTCCCAGCAGTGGGAATGTTGTGTGTAATATGCAATGGAGAGTAGTGATCATCATCTCCCTGCTGTAACGCCATGGGCCGCAGTCCGTTCTGTTGAACCTGTTATGTGTTAGACACAGAGCCGACGACAGCCTATTGGAATATCAGAAGGAAGAGACGAAGGAGAATTAGTGTCAGACGTAGGCTTGTAATAAACATTTTATTATTTTTTAAAAATATGTTCTTTTTTTCTTTACAGTATAAATTTGTTTTTTAATCAGGCTCAGCACAAAACTGTTGCTGTCATTTGTGCTCAGGTCGGCCTTGGACAGAAACTGTGTGGGTTCATGTAGTGTTGGGCCTGATTTTTTTTGGCCTGATCAAAGCTCTATACCTAAGTTTTGGTAGCAATGCCAATTTTTTTTAATAATCTTTGAGAAATGTGGATGTATTTTGCTCTGAAATCTTTTTTTTCCTTTAAACAAAAGAATCAGACTTCTCAAATATTAAATGATGTCAAAACACAAACAGGCACGCAAGAACCTTGCCTTAAAATGGCCTGAATTGGCAACTCTTATAGTGTCTTTGAGGTATGTTATGCCTTAAGTAGAGCTGACAGTGGAGAGATCACAGGAAATAAGGAAAGAGAAAGATGGGGAAGGATATGCAGCAGTGACTTAAACCCATCAGCCACCAGCGTACTCCTAAAACTAACATATTTTAATTGACACACGCAACTTTCAGATCAGACAGTTTTTTGATATTTGCTGCTATGGAAACATTTAGGGCTGTACCAAAAAAAAGTATTAAGGTTCAGTACACAGCAGTTAGTCAGCCAATCAGTCGTGTGCATCCACCAGCCAGACTAAACTCAGACAGACACTCGTTAACAGTCTCTGCAGCTCCGTAATGCAATCAGCACTCGTTACTGTCCGTGGCGGTCTGCGACCTTTCACTTCCCAGGCACAGGATTGGCTGAGGTTTCCACAGAGGTATGATACGATTAAGCCAGCTCTCTAATGAGGCTGGTCGCCATAGAAACAGCGGTTGTCCCCATGACCCTCTGCCGCTTGGCTCTCTCTTGACCTCTGAACTGTTTGTCCTCTTTTTCCTCCCTTGCTCTTTTGTGAGTCTCTCAAGTGCAGTGTTTTCTTTTCAGCCTGTGTCTGCTTCTCTCCTCCATGATTTCCTTCCTTTGTCTCTCCCTTAACTCCACTTCTGTCTCTCCCTCCCCTTTTTCTTTCCCCGCTGTCTCCTTCACTCTGTCCCCACCGCCCGCCCCCGTCACTCTCCAGTCTGGCTGTGACAGCCAGTCACATTTGTAATGCTTACCCACTTATTGCTCATTAGCCCTCTGATGATTCTCATTACCAAAATGGCATGGGGGGTAATGAGCTGCTGGTTATTTTATACCTCAGGACACACACACTTCTACACAAAGTCACATAAATGTCACCAATGCTGCAGTGTAAATAGACCTCAGAAATTATGCCTCCAGTGTCAGGAGAAGAGAAGTGGGGAAAGAAAGTAAAGGAAGCCATCTAGAAATTACAAGATGGATTAGTTCTTGTCTTCATTCATGGCTACAACTCCCTCCAAACCTGTTGCTCACCTCCACAGCTCAAGGCTGCTCCCTTGTCCCTCCCTTCCCCCTCATCATCTTCCTCCTCCTCCTCTGTCATTATCTTGCCTCTTCATCCTGTCCTCTCTCAGGGGAAGTACCTGTTAGCAGAAGGGAAAGCAGGAAGAAGTCCAGACCTGCATGAAAGGCTGTTTAGACTGCAGTGAGAGAAGGATGAAGTAATGGGTTGATATGGATGTCATTAGAGAGGAAGAGAGGTTTATTTAAAAGACCAGAGAAGTCTATGGAGAGAAATTACTCTCGGTATTAATGATGAATGTTTGTTACATGATCCACAAATACAAACAAGATTCTCCATGTATTTACAACTTTGAGTGTATTGATTGAATAGTATTTGCTTTTGAATTAAAATGTCTGAAAATATTTTTGCTTGAGGTGACAAAAGTAAAGCTGGGGTAGGCAGCTTAATTTTGGCGTCAGCGGCCAAAACTGCCATAATAAGCTTTGCGCATATAATGCAGTTCAAGTGGTCTGACAGAAAACTATACTTCTACACCTCCTCTCAAGCTTTAGAAAATCGAGCCCACAACAGGAGACTTCAGTTACAGGTAATTTAAGAGAGAATGCTCTTATTGGCTGTTCTACAAATGCAGATGCGCGTGTGCGTCCCTTCAGATGGTGAAAGCATGATTCATTGATGGAGAATCCTGCAGAGAAAGTTGCTATTCCAGCATTGGCAACGACTGCCTTCACTGCAAAGCAACCTCCCTAAAAAAAGACGGAGTTATCAAAAAGAGAGTCTCAAAGAAAGTCTGACAATTAACGAAATATGTTTTAAAGATTGAGACAAAAAGTTGCTAATAGTTTAGCCTTCAGCTAACTGTGGCCAAAGCCTCATAGCTGCGGCTTCATGTTCAGGTTAATGTAGCAAACATTAGCTGGAGCCTAGAAGCATAGTGTGTTGTGCATCACGCCGCCCATGGGGTGGCTAATGTTAGCTTGCTAATTCTAGTGTCACTTGTGAGAAACGGAGACAGTGTGGGGCAGGAAGGAGCGGAGAGAATGTGCTGTGTGCAACTATAGAAATGAATAAGACTCATTAAATCACTGTATCTGAAACACTGGGTTACTGTATGAAGCGTGTGCATATGCCTGTTGTCGTCTGGTGGGAGAGGCTTGGGAAGAAAGAGGATGTATTTTCAAATTCTGCTGTCAGATTCCTGTCTTCCCCAGCTTCAAACCCAAATGAGACTGAATATTACATGTAAAAATACTACTTTAAATATTGCCTGAAGAGTGACAAGCGGCCGAAAAGAATCGTCAGCCACAAGCACTTGAACGCAACATGCATTTTTTGGATCTGATACTATAAACAGAGCCTCAAACTCAGAGTCAGAGTAATTACATAAAAACTGTGCGTGCTCATGACGAACTCCTGCAAATAAGCTAATAGCAACTCCACAGCCTGCAAGAGTGCTCTTTTTGGCTTTCATCCAGTGCAGAAAGTTTTCTGAGATGTGTCTTAGGATTTTTTGTCTGCCTCTGTTGCTATGGTCTTGCTCTTCCCTCTTCCTGCCCACTTTAGCTCTGGCTGGTTGATGTAAAATGCATCACTTCCAAGAAAGTCGCCAGAGATGAGCTTAATCAGCATTGTGTGAACTCATTTCATAAGGAAAACAGGAGCATCTCCTTGAAAAATGTGTATTGAAAAGCACTAAAAGATGTCCTAATTTTCTTCCAATGCATAAAAAGTGCAATCTGGTGTCTTGAAATGCTCCGTGATTACTGCAGCTGTGTGGCAGTTATAATAGCCACCGGTCCTTTCATTTGATTTAACTCGGGACTTAATGGTTTTCTGGTGGCCATTGTTCCCTCGTAGCTTGTTAATATTCTGCCAGTGCTGTCTTTGGCAATGAGTGTGATGAACCAACCCAGAGGGAGGCCGGCACTAATAGCTCTGTGATTATAGGGCTACCACCTAGCAACCTGTCACTGCTGTTACTCAGCTAAAAATCCACCATTTTCCACCTCATCTACCTCGACGGCCTTTTCACCACACAGAACAATTGGCATTTTATAAGCAGGTGGAGTGTTCTGTAATGTCTCTGTCAAAAGCTCTTTGTTTAACAAAAATATGAAACTGAAATAGTCTGAACTCTGGATACAGCTCAGTTGGTGCAGAACTGGTGGAAAAGGACGGGGTGGGGTCCCTGGAGGACCCAGTAGTGTTTTTACTGAAGATAAACACACACTCAGTGGAAAACTGAAAGTGCTGAGTCCACGAGACCTTTCTGCTAACAGCGGACTTTCAGAGTGGACGCCGGCATGATGTCATGCCTGCAGCTGACCCTCTCATCCTCTGTTCATTGACCAGTCTGTGTTTCTAACCCACCATGAGTCATATCAGCTCATCACTATTTAGTTACAGTGTCTGGATAAGTTGGTGCAGAGTCTACTGTGTTTGTGTAAGTGAGGAGGGCGAGGAGGGGGACTCTGGGCTCCTGCACCCTGTCTCATTGTGGCTCAGTGAGTCGTGAACACCCGAAACACCCACGCATGCTCGCTGTTTGAGATTTAAGATAAGGCTTTTTCCTCATTAGTTTGCATACTACACACTCCGCTATCAACTCAGACATCAGCAGCATCAGTAGTTTGTAAAGTTACTGAACAGAGGATTTACAAACAGCAGAAGCAGTAGATTAAAGGTCAGTCCAGCTGGATTATAACAGCACATTCTCTCACTTAATTCTCGTGCAGGGGTGTTCAAAGTTTTGCTGACAGCATTGAGAGCTTCACAGGGAAAGTGCAGTTGCAAGGTGTCCACCATAATCGCGAACTAACAGCACTAGCATTGACAACAGAGTGTTGTTTCCTACAACACTCGTGAGATGCCAGTAGTTGCCATGCAACCAGTAATTCAAAAGTTTTCATCCCTAACCTGACAGAGGCTTGTTGGGGAGGGCGCAGTTTGATGTTGTCTACTTGTAGTGTATTAAATATAAGCTATTGAAATGGACCGCAAATGAGTACTATAGAATGAATGCATTTCATGTTATCCTCAGGGGCTGCACAAAGTGTGTCTAATGGCTGCCATTGGCCCGTGGGTGACTCTTTTAGCAAAAATGATCTAGTTGTATCTTGGTTTTGTGATGTCTTTGTCTTAGTTTATTGATTTTTGCTTCCACTCCTGATGACAAAGGTAGTTTGTGGCATGAAAAAGACATGTAAAGAATGTAATAGTAACATGACTTTGCAGAAACCATACACTGTATGAAAGAAGTGGGCATGGCCACTATGTCGTCGTCCATTGGGTTGTGGAGTTAAGGGGTCGATCTGGCTCTGAAACCAAGGACACTGCTGTGATAGTGATTCCTATAGAGCAAGCGCACTGAAGACTTCAGTGAGCTAAGTGACTAACTGCCACCAGCCAAGTGGCTAACTTCAGGTTTAGCCCTGTGCTAACTTGAATGGGATGAAATTATTTAATCATGTGATTCTTCTAGAATTTTGAAGTGTTATCACACCAAATGGATCATATCCCAATAGTGAAATGAATAATTTCATGTGGATTGTGTCATTTACAATGTCAGTCCATGGGTAAAAAGTCTTATTGGGCCCAATGGCGTCATGTGACGGACCCATAAGTTTTAATTTGCCTGTTTGGACTCTACAAAAATTGGCTCCAAAGACTGGTGCCATTATGTTTAGCATATGAAGTAAAATGTACAATTTGTAAAGATAATATTGTTGCGATGCTAACGCTGGTTGTTTGCCACGTGGTTGTAGCAGTTAAAATTCCCACTCCTTCACAGGAGTACTCCCTTTGGTCTGTGGATTACACAGAATAATAGCCAGGAAATATTTAGTTAAGTAATTGTTTAGTTGATTAACAGTTTTGCTGACTGCTTACTTCTTTTTTTTGTGATAGTAAGTAACCACAAAACCACAACCACAAAGGATTTTGACTGTCAGATGGAAAACCAAGTGAAACCTAAACTATCTGCTTAACTAGATACCACCAGAGTTAAGTGAGAGAGTAATAATTAATGTAATTTGGTGAACTGACTTCTTAAGTGCGCATATCCAAAAATACTACAGATCCAAAGTAAACTCTGCCTTCATTGCTGCTGACCAGGTTGTACCTTCATTACTGCAGTGGGAAAGGTGTGAGGAATGTGCAACAGGAACTGCTATTCCTGGACATGTGTGGTCGTAGGTAGGAAAAGGTGATAAGTTTGCGAATGGAGGCCCTTCACAAGGGCATGACATTCCTCCTTCGTCCTTTGGATTCAGCCAGACGGGGAATCAGGGCGCTCAGAGCTCGCTGCTCTCTGAGGGAGTGATCTGCCCCGTGCTCTGGCCTATTCTGCTCAGCCATTCCCTGCCCAGCGATGCCTGATCCTGGTATTTTTAGCCATTGTTACCATTTTTCTCCTCTCTCTGGCTCTGACATTTCCTTCCGCTCACCCTCTCCTTTCTTTCTGGCTCTCTCTTGACCTGCAGTACATTCTTTCAGCTGCTTCCTCTTTTGCGTCGGCTTTTTCTCTTCACGGGCTTCCAGTATTTTTATAGTCTTTCATGCTCTCTTTCCTCTTGTGGTTTCTGCCCTTGAGCTGGTTGACTGAATGGCTGAGTGCTCCTTGGCTCGGTCCAGTGAACCACTCTGTGATCCTGTGGGTTGACAGGTTGAGCCTGCCACTCCTCTGCTGTTGAAGTGGAGGTCAACAACAGCGGGATCACGGTCCTCTCCGGAGCTCTAACAATGCACTAAAGCCATAAGCCGTCTGTCCAGCCAAACAGAAATATGTGTGTTTTCACATTCATGGACAGGAATGCACAGTTAGTCAGACGTTAGTGCTGCTTAAGGTTCTTTTTGGTGTTTTTAAGAGCACATAAATGTGACATAATTCTCTTGATTATTCTTTGTTATCGTTGCATGCTGTTGAGCAGATTTCCCTGGCATTCTGGCTGTGGTACCAAGCAACAATTAATTTAGTTGAATTGTATTTTTAAGGGAATGACACGGCCAATTGCACCCACTAATGTCTGCTTTTGTTTGTCATAATCGCTGTTTAATCAGCATCGCAGCGTTCGGGATGTTGTTTAATCAAGCGCGTTGCTCAAGCAGCTGTTGAAAGCACACCCCATGATGATGAGAAATCAGCATTGCCTGTTGTCACTGTGAGCAGAGGGATCGCATCGAGAATGCCAAAAAACAATTGCACTGCGCTTCTGCCTTCCCAAAAAACCCTCCACGGTAACCTCGCCCAGCTCCCTGCTGACACAGCTGTGGGCTGCTCGGCATCTGCGAGGAGGATGATTCAGCTTACTGATTTCACATTGTGACAAGGCACACACCTGCAAACACAAACACACATACACAGTAGCGCTACTCATTAGAGGTTGAGAAAGGAAAGTATTTTTCTGAGCATGTGTCAGATAGTAAGCAGTGACAGTGACATCATGATGGTGACATCTTTGGGATTCCAGGTTGCTGTAATGGTGTGTGTTGCTGTAACTCCTGTACAGCCTTATAATGGTGTGGTTCCTATACATGTTTGGTCTATAACAGTGCTTCTCAACTGGTGTGCCGTGTGATTTTGTTATACATATACACATTATTATTGCAATATTCAACTGGGCCTATACAAAAAGTTATGAATTTTTTTTAACTAACTGTATAAGTATGTTTTCAGCACTCATTTCCTAATAAAGAGGCAAAATAAATTTAAATTTAGTTCATTTAAAAAACCTTCGCTGGTAACCTATTTGTTGCCGTTCACACCTGAGAATTAAAAATGTGTGACACATCAAAAGCCTTGATTAGGAGCCAGTGTGAGGGATGATAAAAATATAAAGGAGAAAGCCGTGAGTGGGACAATAGATCGCTTTATTCGACAGAGCAAATTTCAACAAAGTACCAGCAATTGCGACCTACCACCGAAAGAAAAGAGAACAGCTTATCTTTGGTGCGTCAAGTCAAAAAATGGTGACAAATTCCTGCTGCAAGTTTCCAGAGTACAGAGTGGCACCTTAAAATTCCACTTAATGATAATATAAAACAGATAAAAGCAGCAAATTGTCACATTTGTAATGCTAGAATTAGCAAACGTTGTAGCTTGATGAATTATTCAAACAATTCATCTAGTGTGAAAAATTGTTGAGATTTAAAATTCATTCTTGACCTTGTCAGCAGCAATTGACGCAACTGTCTCACCATGGGGTCCATTTATGAGCTGTTCTGGAGCTTTCTGTCATAGCAGAATTTTTATGGCTTTTTTGCCTTTATTAGACAGAGCATCAGGGAATCAAGCCTGTGGCCACTGTGGCAAGGACATTGCCTTTGTACATGGGACGTCCGCTCTATCCGCTGAGCTACTGGGCGCCCCACATATCAGAAATTGTTTAGCAATTTTCTGTTGATCAACCAATCAGTTAATCAACTAATCATTACAGCACCTGACTAATTTAAACTTTCTCCTTATTTCTTTTTACAGGATCTGAAAAAGCCCTTTGACAAAGCATGGAAGGACTACGAAACAAAAGTGTAAGAGACCTGATATGTACACTCAACATCCTTTAATCTATTTTCCATAAACAGAACCAGTTGGTTAAAGTGGAAACAGACAAGTTTTTGCTTTAACATATGAAGTAAATGTTGATTGCACAATGTAGTGGCTGTAGAATAATAACACCATCTGCATTTAGATTGGTTCCCGTTAAGATTTGCTTTCACTGTGCAGTTCTGTCCGTCACTGGGAACGGTCTCCAGGGAAAATAAAGGCTCATGGAAGCCGCAAATGAAGTGTGTCAACCATTGCACAACCAAAACAGGAAAATAAGTAGTGCTTTTGTTTTTTCTGGTAGCTGTCCCAGGTTACCAAAGATTGTCAGTGTAAGTTCTCTGCAGTTGCTGGAAGCTGTTTTGTTGCATTGCATCTTAGTGAAATGCTCTGAGTGAATTTAAGTTCTCTCAGGCGAGCATTCATGCAGAGAGTGAAAATATCAGGGACCAGTTGCACAACACCTCAAGTTTTCTCCTCAAGTGTACTTGAGGAGGAAGTAACCTTTAGAGTATCCTTAAAAGGTTTCCTTAGTTAAGGGAAAACATTAACTCATTTGCTGTGTGAGATTTCTCAGTGGTAAAAGTTTCCATGGAGATTGTTTGTTTGCTTGAACTCACACTTGTGATGCCTGTTATTGTCTCACAAGGTTGGCTCATAGTTAGATAGTGGGGGGAAAAGGACAGAAGAAGACAAGAAAGCCATATTGGTTGGAGGAGGAAATTATTATACTTATGGAGGGATACACAAGAAAACCATTGTTGGAAGAAGCAACAAATATTAATTCAGTTAAATCTACACAGTAAAATCAAAAGTATATCCATTGGGTTCTCCACTCTTCTCGGGGTGTGTTAGTTTTTGTCATGAATCCACATAAACTCAGTCATGATGCCATTAAGATAGAGTCAGAGGCATGTCAAGTTTTTTTTGTACCTTGCTTTGGTTGCTAAGATCTTGTGCAACGGTCCAGGGATTCCTTAAGTAAACCAATAAATACCTTACAACCATTTTAAGGACACCTTAAGGAGAACACTTCAGGGTGTTTTGTGCAACCAATTTTATTTTTAGAAAACTTTAACAAGGACCTTAAGGCAAATCTTAGCTTAGTGTTTTGTACACCTGGCCTCAGGGCCTTTATCGTGAAGGTTAAGAATGGAAGGCGTAAGGCTGTAATGTGCTGCCATTTACAGTGTGTTGTCATTTTGTTTCAGACTAAGGAGCCTTTTATTGATCATTTTACTACTTCCATAAGTAGGCTTGGACGGTATCTCCATAGTACAGTATGACAGGGTGTTTAGAAATGCCGGTATGACACTCATCTTTCTATTAAACTGACACAGATGCTGTATTGCTGTATTTTAAGGAAGTTATGAAAATATAGATCTTGCCCAAGCCTATTGATAAGTTTAGGCATAACTCTAAACCCTCTGCTTCAGTATCAGTCAAGGTTCTTTGCAGTTACTGTCCTCAGTAGCGGAAATGGTGGATGGTGGAACAACCGAAGTAACTGTGGACAACAAAATGCAGTGTGTCCTGTCTTGTTGGCAGATGTCAGGCTCTAACAAAAACAGAAAGCAATCTGGTTTTTGTGACAGTGGCGCACATAATAATGAAACACTAGGCAGGTAAAAGTTTGAAAGTTGTCTGTTTCCACTTTAATTCATTAAAACTGCGCAACATGTTGACCCAGGGCTTAAAACTGTGTGAATACACAGTCATCATGAGTTTAAATTGATCAGTTCAAACAAGTCTCAACTTGCTACACATGTTGGTTATGTTAAAATGAATGTGTCACGTCTCTGTCTGACTTGTCTTGACTAACTGCTCTCCCCCTCTAACCTCCCCCCCGTGATAATCTGTCAACACTACCCTGATAATGTGAATAACCAGCCTCCACCATCACCTCTCCACCTCCACACTGAGACACCATTTCCTCTGACACACCATAGTGATTGTGCATGCAAAGAACACATGGATTTTTATAGCACTTTCATATATTTTACAAGCTGCAAAGGACATTCTTTACTGAAAGGGTAATAACATCTTCTCTCCAAACCGTTTCGATCAGACAGTACGGGCTTTGTACTGACATCGAGAGCTCAGCCGGATGCTATGTGACTGTTTCTGACCGTCCCATCTTATTCTTATGATTTGACTCTATTGATGGCGGACAGAGGCCATCAATAGAGTCCAGTTTTCTGCCTGATTGGAAAACCACCCAACGAATCTTAACCGATCTTCTTTTTCAATGATCCTCTGATCGTGTCTGATCTCTCTGCTGTCTGCTGTTTTTATATTCACAGACACAAAGAGATGAATGGTCTCAACACAGCATTGATTTCTGATTCCCTAATTTGCAAGCTCTTTGCATCTGAAACCCGAGTTTGAATTGTGTTTTCAGTCTCCAGGTCGGGAGATGTCTCACTTTGAATGCTGTTAAATCAGGAAGTGTTTGTAAATTACTAAAATCAGACAAAATGTTCCTAAATTTTCACAGAACGTATCTTCAAAATCTCCACTGTCTTCTGTCTGTATTTCCTAATTGGCGGTGAATCACTTCCTGATCTGACGGCACTGAAAGTGACTGGATTCTCCGCACTATCATCAGCTCAACAACTGTCAGTTTGGCTGGCGGCCAAACAGCCTGGCTAACATGTGTCTCTCTATTAGTCGCAGCCCTGATGATGCTGTAACGCTGTGAGGGCTGAAGATTCATGTGCTGACAAAGGCCAGCAGTGTACTCTCTTAATGAAATGAAATTTGGCTTGTTCACACTGGCAAAATGGCAAATTTACAACCAAAACTAAAGGCTGTCAGAACTTATACATCATTAAACAAGTGAAAGTTAGCATCCCAGCAGCATATCACACGCTCTTTGTGCACATGCCAAATGACACATGATACTAGATATTATGCAACGGCAATAAAACAGAAGAAGAATTTGTTTTTGCTTCCTGTTTAAAGTGGTGCAACATCATGAATCATGATATAAAGGGTGCAGCAAGAAGGAAAGACATTTGGGAAAATTGGCTTATTTGCTTTCTGGATGAAAATTAGATGAGAAATGGGAACCAGCTGCATTTGTTTGTTAAATATGAAGCTACAGCAACGAGACAGTTAGCTTAGCTTAGCATAAAGACTGAAATCAGGGGGAAACAGCAAGCCTGGGTCTATCTAGCAAAATCCACCTACCAGCTTATTAATATGCAACATATCTTGTTTGTTTCATTCATACAAAAACCAAAGTGGAAAGACAACTTTTATCTAACCCTCAGCAAGAAAGCAAATACATGTGCTTCCCAAAAATGTCAACGTATTCCTTGAAGACTAGCGTTTTAAAAAATGGCTCATGCAGTCACACCACTTTAATCTTCCTCTTTAAAGTTGTGGAATGATATTTTTGCATTCATTTGTTTCCATCATATATTATACTGAGCCTACCTGCAGGTCAAACAGACAACACAGTTGAACACGAGGGAGTTGAGTCTGTCTTGATGCACATGAACCAAGCTCAACAGCTCTAGAACGGCTTGCGGACACCGACACCCTCGCCCCGTCTCTCCAAGAGGGAACAAACTGCTGCATCCTTTTTGTAGGGAATATGCTGTCAGACAAAAAAACAGCATATGGAAAAGAATGCCCTGTTGCATGGTCTGGTGCCTCCCCCTCCGTTGCGTGTGTATGTTTTTCTGATTGCCTGTTAGAGCTACTGTATGCGGTTTATATTAATGGTCATTGTGCAAAATCAGCCCTGAGTCCCGACTGTCAGGTACAGTAGAAGGTAATCAGAATCTTTAGCTGCTAATCTTATTTGCTCATGCCCTTCCATTTTAAAACCCTAAATCCATACCTAACCTTAATCCATTAATGTCTGCGTAATGATATCTACACATAAACAAATTACTTTAAATAATTATACCCATCAGTAACAGCTGAGTTAGGTAATTTCCTCTGGCTGACATCTGCTTCCTAATTTGTTCTGCTTTATGTACCGTTTCCAGTTGCCGTCTTCAATGAGAATCAACAAGAAACAAGTGTTTTCTGGAAATCTGCCAAATTCTCTGATGAGCTTAGTGCAGTTTAACCCCCCACTTGACAATTTAAGAAGTTCAAACAGCATAGATCTTTTTTTTCCTTACTACTTAAGTGGAATCAGCGCAGCAGCAGCGCAGTTAACCAGATGGGCAAATTTAGTGAATTTATTTCAGCACACTGTAAAAGTGGAAATGAGTGTCGCTCTGCATCTGAATGGCTTCTTTAGTTCTGTTGTCTGGGGAGAGGGAAGCCAATGGAAAACATAGGGATGGCTCAGTACCATGCTTTCATGTCCGATGCTGTCCTTTTTTTCCTGATATCTTATCTGGTGATTTAGCCAGGTGTGGACTGATACTGATACTTAAAATCGGCTCGACACATCCCTAGTTGTTTCCCTACTGAGTTAAATGCCAAGGTTACCTCGCCCATCAACAGAACCTAAAAGAGCGAATCACATGCGTTCATGTTGAAATTTGACGACTGCTTACTACCTTTACCTGGATGGCTTGGATCAGGGGTGTCAAACATATCGCCCATGGGCCAGAACCAGCCCACCAAAGGGTCCAATCTGGCCCACTAGATGACTAGACTAAGAGGTAGTGACAGTGAGTTGTAGACTGGCTGAATGTGGAAGATCTGAGACATATTGTTGAAATTGCACTTTATTTTTTGAAGACATCTCAGGCTGTTCATCTGTTTTGTAAAAGGATGAATGTCTACAGAATATACTTGTAAATCTTTACACAAAAAGGGAAAATATTGGAACTGATGGTACTAATAGGTTATTGCGTGATGGTTTAATTGGCCTGGCCCATCTAAGATCAAATTGGGTTGTATGTGGCCCATGAACTATAACGTGTTTGACACCCCTGGTTTGGATGAACCTATGCAGACACACTAACATCACTATTACGCCATAAACTTCCAAATCCCAGTCATTTCTAACCTTATAGGTAAAAATAACCATCTCTAACCCAGAACCATTTCAGCAGTAGAAACCATAGACTTCTATTCCACCCCTTTATCTGCCACAGCATCAGGGCTGATTTTACGCAACCCCTCACCTTTTTCCCCTTGCGTTTACGGTGTGCTGTGTGCTCTCTGACCCCTGTGATGTCACTTCCTGCCAGCACCAAGATAGAGAAGGAGAAGAAGGAGCACGCGAGGCAGCACGGGATGATCAGGACGGAAATCAGTGGGGCGGAAATCGCTGAGGAGATGGAGAAGGAGAGGAGATTTTTCCAGCTGCAGATGTGTGAGGTCAGTCTCACTAATGACTGGGAGTCAGACACGGTTTTCACAGTTTGTCTAAATATGTTTCTTTTTTTAAAATGCACCTTTAAACATTAAGAATGGAGCTCCTACTGTTAGAAAACACCTGCAGACAGTTGACAGTACGTCTAATGGTAGCAGAGGTTTGGAAAAATAACCTTTTTACTGTCTAGGTCCTGCAAAGCTCTGTCAGCAGCTGCATATTTCAGAGTGGGTGTAAAGCATTCTGGAATACAAGTTTTAGGTTACGTTTAGTATGTTTGTGCCGTCTGCACCTCTTTGATGTTTTACTTGAAAGATGAAGACTTTTACTTTGAAGCGTCTGGAGATGAGATGAAAGGGACGTGTATGTTTGAGATGGAGCCCGAGTTGCCTTTCCCCTCAGACTGAACCCTGCCTCCTCGTGCCTGACTGAATCTGTATTCAATATGTTTACAGTATCTGCTCAAAGTCAATGAGATCAAAATCAAGAAGGGGGTGGACCTGCTGCAGAACCTCATCAAGTACTTCCACGCACAGTGCAAGTAAGACAACTGAATCCTGCGGGGAATTTTGTTCAGAGCAGTGTTTTACATTTGATTTGTGATTATTCACTGATGTTATTCGACCTGGAAATTGTTAGTTTGTACAATTTAAGGCCCTCAGATATAAATGCAAGTGGCAGGTCTTTTTTAATGCCATGGTAAATTCATGTGCTTGCTTCTCAGTTTCTTCCAGGATGGTCTGAAAGCTGTAGACAACCTGAAACCTTCCATAGAGAAACTGGCCACAGATCTGCACACGGTGAGAAAACCAGCTGCTCTGGTGTCGTCTTTCCTTCACTTGACGTTTATATCGTTTCTACATCATCATGTGTTTCCTCTCTGTTCTTTCGCCCCTGTTTTCTTGATCCTTTTTTACAACAGATAAAGCAGGTGCAGGATGAGGAGAGGAAACAGCTGACTCAGTTACGAGACGTCCTCAAGTCGGCCCTACAGGTGGAGCAGAAAGAGGTAACACACACAAATACACACACAGCTCTGGAGATCCTCTATGATCCTTCAGTGTTGGTCAAATATCACATTTTGATATTTTTAATCCCTATAGATCTGCTCTTTAATCATATGGACGATCCTGAATCTCACAACTCTTTAACCCTCAGCTCTTCTCAGACACACACGCACTAATGTAGGACTCTATCAGGGTTGGGCTTTAATACTATTGTTCTTTTTCAACACAGCTGTTTGCAGGATGCATAGCGATAAGGTGATGTATCCGTTTGTGGCTCTTACAGCTGCACCTGACAATTATGTCAGTTGAATCGGGTTTGGCTGTACGATACAAACAGCACAGCAGCATGGTGGGGAACCGGTTAGCATTGTTGCCTCACTGCAAGAGGGTTCCTGGCTCGAACCCCCAGGGTGGGGGGTCCCTCTGTGCGGAGTTTGCATGTTCTCCCCATGTCATCGTGGGTTTTCTCCAGCTTCCTCCCACAGTCCAAAGACATGCAGGTGATTGGTGACTCTAAATTGGCCGTAGGTGTGAATGTGAGTGTGGATGGTTGTCTGTCTATGTGTCAGCCCTGTGATAGTCTGGTGACCTGTCCAGGGTGTACCCTGCCTCTCACCCAGTGTCATCTGGGATAGGCTCCAGCCCCCTGCGACCCCTAACAGGATAAGTGGATATGGAAAATGAATGAATGAATGTTCAATTCAAATATTCAACTATTTGTCCATTTTCTTCCATCTAGAACAGGGTTCAGCAGGACTTTCAGGTAATATAGTAAACAAGCCAAGTAAACCTAAACTAATGCAGGCCAGCTATGCCAACGACAGATCAGAACTGTGCAACGCCATTTTTTGCCGACACTATATATCAAATAAAAGCCCTCCCTGATGGTCTCATTTGCTTATGTGGGTCATATAGAGGCATCAGTGTTAAACTGTGCCTGTTTAATAACCAGCTGAAAACTCCTTGCAGTTGCTTTAAATCTCTTGTGAAAATGCATCTTCAGTGTGTCATAAAAAGCTGAGGTGTTCTCTCATTTGTTTCATACATACATTGCTTGTATGCATTTTCTCCATGTAAATGAGTGGACACAATTCTTAACTGATCCCAGCCCTGTGCTTAGAGATCCATTAAATATGCAGCCACTCCTGGTCTCACCTAAAGATTGTTCTCTTCTTCCCTTCGCTGCCTCCGTCTTTTGTGAAACAAGTCTAGGAGAGTAAGTGGATTTCTTGGGAAAAATAAACATCGCTGTGGTTGTTTGCATCCTGTTTTCATTGTGGTGTTTGCTTCTGTTGTAGTGTTAGATTAATAGTGTTTTATGTGCTTTTTTTACAGCAGCATATGTTTTTATTCAGATTTGTCATCGCCATGTTTCAGTGCTTTGGTTCGTTTTAGTTGTGCTTCTTATTTTAAATTACTTTTCAATGAGAAAAGCTCGAGCTGCATTCCTGCTCCTCAGAGATTATCCTGTTGGCTGTGTGTGTGTCTGCTGATAACGGCACACACCAATAAAGTCATTAAAGTCCCACCAGTGCCGGCCTTCAGGAGTCATCCTCTCTGTTTGCCGTGGCATTTCCAGACAGGAAATGACTTTATTCATACAAAAATCTGGCCTTTGTTTGTTCCTTTTTTACACTGAGGTGACATTGTAATCAAACCAAATATCCAAAAGAAAAATCAAGTTAAGTTTAATCTAGTTAGAGTTAAACCTGTTAGAACGGCATTATGATCCTTTCGGACTTGCTTATGGCAGCTATTTGCCACCTGCTTTTGCAGATTTTTTTTCAAAGGCGTGAAAGCTCCTCTTATTTCTCATCCCCATGTGTACAAAATCATTCAGGCTCTCAGCTGCAATCTTCTATTGTTCTTCACACCCGCTTCTAGAGTCTCAGAGGAGCAGAAGACTCAGAATCAGAGCGTAAATCTGAGCCATTTAACGCTTCGGTGGCTCCCACTTGACATGAATTTGAATTGGCAAATCCTACGTGCAGCACCTGCTTTTTATTTGTTCTGTTTTTTTTGTATTTGTGTGAAGGCTCTGATTTCTCGTCTCTATTTGTGTGCGTGTGTTTTCCCAGGATTCACAGGTGCGGCAGAGCACCACCTACAGCCTGCACCAGCCACAGGGTAACAAGGAGCATGGCACAGAGCGCAGCGGGTACCTTTACAAGAAGAGTGACGGGTGAGTTTTTGAAATATCTTTAGAAGATTAGTAGTGGTGCTCTAGGAGGAAAAAATATTAGTTTACTGAACATAATAGTTGTAGGAGTAAGTTTTTCTTGTTTTTTTGCTGAGCTTTAAATTTGTGATTAATAAATTAAGATATGATTTTTCATTAAAAAAAAAACCAACTGAAAATTTCAAAGTATTCAGAATGTACAGTTATTTTCATTACAAATTAAACTGCTCACAATTTTCTTGTTCAATCGCTTGAATAAGTTTGTAAAATGTCACAGCACAGTGAAAAGTGCCCACCACAATTTACCAGAACCCAAGATGACGTCTTTAAATAGTTTGTTTTAACTGACCAAACCACAAAGACTTTTAGTTTACAGTGATATAAAACTGAAAGGCAGCAGGTCGTCTCGTTGGAGAGTGTGATTGGTGGCCTTGATTGAGAATGACTTCAAGGTCCGGTGTGAAGGATTTAGGCGGATATACTGGCAGAAATGGAATATAACAAGTTTGTTTTGTTTAGGGTATAATCACCTGAAAATCGGGTTTTTGTCTATGGGGATCACCATGTTGCACCACCATGTTTCTACAGTAGCCCAGAATGGACAAACCAAACACTGGCTCTTGTTGGGGCCATTTGCATTATCGCGTCAGCCACTGTAGTTTGCAGCCCCCCTGCGATGAGCACCATCTGAAAAACACTGATTTCCTAAATGGGAAACTGTTTTATTCAGTGTTTTTACTGTTTTAAATCATCTGATCTGTTTGTTTTGGAGAGGAAGAGACCTCTGGGGATACTTTGGCTCTCGGTAAAAACCTCCTAAACAATGAACAATTAAGGAATTTTAACCTGGACAAATTTCAGCTGGTTGTAGTCTGCAATCCTCACCACTAGATGTCACTAAATCCCCCTAAATTTCACACACTGCTACTTTAAACTATAAACATTATCAAAATTGTTGCAGATTCATTTTCTGTGGATCAACTCATCGATCAATGAGCTATTGTTTCAGCTGTGATGCAGCTTTTTCGGTTTATCTAGGGCTGTCATCTGTATTACATGCTCCATGATTAATTGATCTACATTAATCGCAAACATACATTTTTCCTGTGAAATTTTTTAAAAAATGTCAATTCAAATAGGTTTTGTCAGATGTGTCGTAGTAAAGCTGTTGGATTTTGGACACAAAAAATCCTCTACCACCAAAATTGGTCTGTAGTCCATTGCAATCCATTTGGCAAAGGATTTAGCTAGTGGGTCACAAACTCAGTTTGCGTCTGAACGCCTGGTCAAGTGTAGCTTGACGAGGCTGGCTGCTAGCGCTAGCATCAGAGGTTGTGCCAGCTCGGACATCCAGGTTCGCTCCTAATTGCTATGTGTTTAAGTGATATTTCAGGCTTGAAGTACTCCGACGTGATAAAAAATAATTACCGTGGAAACTGCAACAGTTCCAATCCATTCACAGGGCCAGGCAGCTTCGTCTCTGACAAACCACTGTGGCCTTCAATGACGCACCACGGAACGGGATTAATCAGCATTCATTTTTTTAACGTGTTATTTTTTCTGAAATAAATTAATTTTGACAGCTCTAGTTTTATCATAAATATAAACACACTGCTCAGCCTGTGTGTCATACCTAATGCATATATTCTGTATTATAACATGATCATAAAAAATATTTCATCACAGGTTTCTGCTCTTTGAGTTCAGTGTGTGTGTGTGACTTACTAACCACTGTCTTCTGTGTGTCACAGGCTGAGGAAAGTGTGGCAGAAGAGAAAATGCACAGCGAAGAACGGATACCTCACCATCTCACACGGCACAGTAAGTAAACAGTCACACTAGACAGACAGTGTGTATGTTTGCGCTGATTAAAACAAGTGAGATGCACATATGCATGCTTCACTTAGTCACACACATTAAAGTTTCATTGTCCGTCTCCCGAGCCGGTCATTATCTTCACCCGTTAAGAAAGCAGCAGAGAGCACAGGCTGAGTTAACTTTCTCCTCACGTCGCTGCCTCAGCTGAGCCTCTTTTAACTTGAACTCTGTTTGTTCCCATATAAAGATTTAGCTGTGGCCCGGTCAGCTCCTCTCAGTAACGCAGCTCGTCTCACACATAGCAGCTTATCAGATGTTTCATTTGGCTGCAGCAGCAGTCAGATATGGTTAAAGACAACACTCTCCCTCATTTATGTTGTTGTTGTTACCCTCCCTCCCTCTCTGCTCTCCATCTCTGTCTGTCTGACAGGCTAACCGGCCGCCAGCTAAACTCAACCTGCTCACCTGCCAGGTGAAACACAATCCTGAAGAGAAGAGAAGCTTCGACCTCATATCCCGTAAGTTTAGCCCCGTCTCTGTCTTCTCATTTTGTATGTCACCTTCCTTAACTTTTTTTTCCTAATCTTTATATGTTGCACTCAAATGCCTCATTTTAATTAACTCCATTCATGCAGACAGCAGCAGGTCATGATTTGTGGTGCTGCAGAGTGGATTTCAAATGTTTTAGCACGCAGCAGCAAACCAAGAATAAGCTGATTTCTTAAAACACATATTTACACATCCAGCACATCTCAGTCTAGCATTTAGTCTTAATCCTAGAGTGAAAGAACAGCAAACAAAAAGCTGAAATGATTGTGCTAATAACCGATTTGTCAACCGACAGATAATGAATCAGCAACTGTTTTGCTTGTGATGGACATTTTCATTATTGATGATGATAAAAAAAATCTGCAAATCAGTCGCTAAAGAAAAGAATCGTTTACATTGTTTGTTGTTTCCTTAATAGTCCATTTCTGTCAAACAAATTAAGGGAAGAGCATTTTTAAAACTTTACACTCTGCAGATTTTTCTATAACAAATCAACAGATTTTTTCTTTTTGTGGCTGCACTGTGAGAGGTAACATAACTTTATTTAAAGGTGTTTTTGGACATATTAAAAAAGCCTTTATGATAATAACATTAATGACTTATAGTACGATACATGGATGTGACCTCGATCATTTTACTGACCTTGATATTGTTTACATAAGAATGTCACCAAGATTTTAGCTAACATGATGCCAGAATGAGCAGCAGGGATTTCCCGAACATCATAAGACTTGGGCGCAGAGATTCTCCTTTTTTTCCCCTCCCTGTCTCCACATACTATCGCAAGTCCGAAGAAAAATAAAACAACACCTCAAAGACGACACAGCGTAGTGTACTGGTAGCCTGCAGCTGCACTTTTGGAGTTTAAGAGACACAGTCCTTATAGTCGTTAGCTTGCCAACCCCTGGCAACAAGCCTAAAAGTCTGTTGTTCTTCATCCTCCACCAGCAAACCTTGGTCCCCCAGGCCATCCATCCCTGGCAACACACTGGCTGGGGGTAAATGTAGTGTTCCTGGAGCTTCGAGAAGATTTTCTATCAGTCACATGATCACTTGCTTCTGTTGACCAAATTTTGTATGAAGCCTCAAACTGCCTAATTTTGGGCCTCCTATAAATCCTCCTTTAACGATACCATAATTACTTTCTTGTACTGAGTGTGAATTACTTTTTAAAAAATATGTTGAATTTTTTTTTTTTCATATTCCCCTCAACTCAACTCAAATTTATTTACAAAGCACATTTAAAAACAACTCACATTGACCAAGTGCACATAGGCAACAGAGGCAACATAACTGTCAGGTACACAGCTCACACACACACACACACACACACACACACACACACACACACACACACACACACACACACACACACACACACACACACACACACACACACACACAGGCACTCGCCAGAGAGAGCCACATCAGGGGGACTTGAACGCTAATGAATAAAAGTAGGTTTTGAGCCTGGAGTAAAGAGTCGATGAAGGGGGTGGATCTGATTGGGAGGTGGATGCTGTTCCACAGGCACGATCACCCCTGAGCTTAAGTCTGGAGCGTGGGACAGCCAGGAGCCCCAGGTCAGCTGACCTGAGGGACCTGGGGGCAGATGAGGAGTCTGTGCAGAGGTCTGTGATGTAGCATGGCGCCAGACCATTAAAGTCTTTGTTAACACACAGGAGAACCTTAAAATCAATTGTGAACTTTACAGGCAGCCAGTGGAGGCAGCCAATGTCTGAATATTCTTAAGAATCAAAAGTCTGTCGCTCTTTGAAAAGGCGTATTTGCATTATGATGCTTTTATATTATCAGTGGCATAAAATTGCCTAAAAATGACAGTAATAGTATTTATTGCAGTTATTTTTGGTACAGTATACCGTACTTAAAACAAAGTTAATGTGACCGACCTTTTATTAAGCCTTTTTATTACCAAGTTGACAGTGGAGAGATGACAGGAAGTAAAGAGGGAGAGAGGAGGGGTCATGACATACTACAAAGATTGTGGTTCACAGTTATTTAAGATTCGGTTAGTTTTTCCACACATAAGAGTTACCAACATTGAACTGGAGGGCCACTGGAGACACGACGTGATTTAAGTTGCTTTGGATACAGTGGTGTAAAAATAGTTTTCCCTGGTTATTAGTAAGTGATTCACATCTGGAGACAGAAATAAAACTAAAAGAGGTTTTTTCTGTTCAGCAGTTTGACCTGTCAGCAGGATGCTTTAATACCAACTGCAGGAAGTTGCTCTGAGCTTTTTCCTCCATCTCCACTGCTCTTTGATTCATGTTCCCCTTACTTTCCTCTCCCGCTTCTCTTTTCTGTTGTGTCATCCTTTCCTTTTTTCTTTCAGACGACAGAACATATCACTTTCAGGCCGAGGACGATCAGGACTGTCAGATGTAAGTGCCTGTTCCTTCCTTCCCTTTGTGTGTGTGTGTGTTCGGTCTTGTGCCTGAGTGCATCCTGTTTACCACCTCGGCCACTTTGCACACATTTCCTACCTCACACCCGGTCAGACGCTTGGCCTTGTCTTTACCTCCCACCTCCTGACTGTAACAGCCTTTCACTCCCTTCTTCTCTCCCCCCCCTTTTTTTTTACTTCCTTCATTGCGTTCTGCTTTGGCTGCTCCCATTCCCACCTCACAACCTACTTTCTGCTCCTCCTCCCTCTTCTTCTCCTTCTTTCTCTGTCATTATTCACATTTTCATCTGCCTGCCTCACCTCTCCTCCTGTCTCCTCTCCCCTCCTCTCCTCTCTCCTCTCTCCTCCCTCCTCCAGCTGGATCTCGGTGCTACAGAACAGCAAAGAGGAGGCGCTGAATCAGGCCTTCAAAGGGGACCAGCATGTTGGAGAGAACAACATTGTGCAGGAGCTGACCAAAGCGATACTGGGAGAGGTGAAGAGGATGACGGGAAATGACGTATGCTGTGACTGCGGAGCGCCCAGTGAGTAGCAAAGAACGACAGATGATTGACAGCGCAGAATTTTGTGATCTTTCAATGATTGCTGAGAAAAAGACCACACCAGGGTTTTTAACTGATTAACCGTATTATTGCTGAGTGACATTTTTCGAGAGCTTACAGCAAGTTTAAGACAACCACCCACACCTGAGTTAGTCCACACGCAGAGGCACTTTTGCGACCAGTGTTTCTGTAAAGTATAAATAACGCAGAACGTCACCAGTCAGGCCTCGTCCTTAGATGCAAATCAAGTGCTTCACTACAGTTGGCAGCCACAGATAACTGTCAGCAGTTTGTCTCACCTGTTACTTTTCCTCATCAGACTGCCAATTTACTGCTTGAAGCAGGGGTCGATGACTGCACTGAGGACAGTGGCCTCGTTAGTGTCTGACATAGCCACTTCCTTTCCTCACCCTTTTTAGTGGTGAATAAATAAAATGGAAATTGAAGCATTCGAGGACTGATTTGGATGTTGATTACCATGGCAACAAAGCTTCGAAGCTCCAAAGCATTCAGGTCAGCCCTAATATGCTGTCTTAGTCTTAGCGACCACTCAAAGCGCTTCTCACCACGGGTACCAGTCACCCCTTTCACACACACATATATACACAGGTGGTCAAGGCTGCCATACACGGTGCCACCTGCTCGTCAGATAATCATTCATGCATATTTACTGTGTGCACATTGGTAGAAGACTGTTATATCTCCTGAGCCACAGCTGCCCCACATCACTGTGTGTAATAGGAGGTGTTGCAGAGATGTCAGCACTGATGATCATTTTGTTGCCCACACCTGTTTGATTCTGTCCTTTGAGTTAAGTCGATACCTTTAGCCATCACATTGCAGTGGAAGGTTATGTGCATTTCCAAATTGAGAGAGCTGTGCGCATCTTACTCACAGCACGGCAGTGACTTCATTGATAATTTAAATCTAAAGACGCCGGGACAGGATCATGTGCTTTACGGTGAATAAGGGCTGGTGTGACAGTGGGAGGTGCTGTCCAATTTCTGCTGTGGATCACTGGTATATGCCGCTCAGGGCAGCACTGCCCATGTTTGAGAAGATCCACCATGTGGCGGTCTTGCTTGGGTTGGGAAGCATGGACAGTTAAATCATTCTACAGCCAGAAACCATGGACTACCAGAACCATTTGCAAACATGGACTGATAAGACTTTTTGCATCTTCTTACTTTGTTGGCTGTGGACTTAAGTGCACAAGTTATAGTAGCTGAGTAAGTGCAGGCAGTGCAATTGCACTCGGGCCCCTGTGATGGAGGGGCCTGTAGAGAGAGCGGGTCCTTGCAAGTGATTGAAATTGCCACCTTCGACATATACCTGTATTCAAAGATTAATGATGGAAAAAAAGAATTTAATTTAAAAACACCGCCATTTGCTATGTATCTTCTCAAAGAGGCAAACCCATCTACGTCAGGGTTTCTTTTTTTTAATAGTCAGTAGCTATCTAAAAGAAAATTACATACTTTTTCCATGTAAGCCATAAATTCTCCAAATATGTTGATGTTGTCCAATGTCAGGTCTCTATTTGTGTCAAGACAATGCATGCACAATAGCGTGCACTAGGGCCTGTCATAACTTCCTTACGTTACTGGCTGATAGGATCACATTTCCGAAGTTGAAATGTCAACTTTGACCAATTCCACGTGACAAATAAATAAATCATTATTTAATGAGGATCTAACAGTAATTATCCTCGGCTCTGTGGTTACGATCACATTAAATTTATGGTGAGAGGATCCCAGAATTCCTGGGAAAGAGTGACATATTCTCTGCACGTAGTGACCTTAAAATCACAGGAAATCCTTCAGCTGTACTCTGGGCTTCCTGAATGTGTAAGAAAACATCGCCAACAATATGTACGCTGCAGTGGATTATTTGAAGCATGTTTACAGACTCTGAAGTGAATGAATAGAAATGATCCGTTACCTGGAAGGTAGGAAATCGGAATAAAAATGTGTGGTATGTTTTGGGAAAATGTTAGCAGCGATAAACGTGCAGACTGCATCCTCTGTATTTGGGAAGATATTCTGTCATGTCCCTCAACAATTTCTCTTAAATCCCATGAAATTTCATCCTCCAGACATGTATATACTTTAACATACTGTACATGTAATGCACATACAGTATATCCACTAGCATATACAGCGAGTATCTAGGCCAGACGTTGCTACAGTACAGCTTGGTCACTTTCCTCTGACATTGTGTGCTGTGAGATAGTAAAAAGCCCTTCAGGCAGCTATTAAATTTCCAGAGCCCACAGCTTTTCACAAGGACACATCAAAGTTGGCTCACGTGCTGCAGAAATTACTTCAGCTTTAGTGGTTTTCGCCCAAGGACAGCGTGTCACCCATATTCATTTCTCTCTTTTTTACCTTGTGCGTCATTTACCTCCTCTTCTCTGCATTCTCTTGACGTTTTTTTCTGTTCTCTCTCTCTCAGATCCAACGTGGCTGTCCACCAACCTGGGCATCCTCACCTGTATTGAATGCTCGGGGATCCACAGGGAGCTCGGAGTCCACTACTCCAGGATCCAGTCCCTCACTCTCGACGTACTCAGCACCTCAGAGCTCTTGGTAAATCACTTTTGGCGTCCATCTTCTCGTTAAATCACCTCTTGTCCTCTGTTTTTGTCGCAGTTTGAGTCTCTTAATTGTATTGATTTTTGTCTGTACGAATCTCTTTGGAGATTTTTAGCCAGGATAAAACAGAGGAGAGGACAGATGGGAGTAGATACAGTGAAAAAGAATGAGGAGGAAACGAAATGAGGACAAAAGGGATAGTAAGTGGAGACAGGTAGGAAGGAGAGTAGCATCACCCCGGGCCTCAGTCTCCTCTCCTCTCTCCGAGACTTACTCTGGAAGTCTTCACGCTCAGAATAGCTGAGATTTTTTATGGCTTTCCTAATCACTGTTTGGTGTAGAGATTTACCGCCTGTGGGACGGTTGGGATTAAATACTTCCAGTCGTGATTGCTTTCCTCGGTGTCAAAGACGCCAGTCGCGTTAGCCACAATCAGAGGGGCGTTGTGCAGTTTATAAGGCTCCACGCGCACAGCACTGCATCCTGAGGTGTGAGCAGAGCAGGCAAGGATGATGACTTTTAAATTAATGTATGTGGTGCAGAGAATGTCTAGTGTAACCATAATATATGTGTGTGTGTGTGTTTGTGTCCATGTGTGTGCTCCACAGCTGGCCAAGAATGTGGGGAATGCAGGCTTTAATGAAATCATGGAGGCTTGTTTAAGTGCTGAAAATGTGGTGAAACCCAACCCAGCCAGTGACATGTAAGTCACCCCTCCAACGTCTCTCTTCCATCCCTGGACTCTTGCTCTGTCTTCTCACTTGTATCGCATCTCACTCATCCGAACAACTATTGACACCATCACTGTGACATATCAACACGTTTGAATCAGCATTGTACTGATCAGGATTTAATGTACAATCAAACCCACTCACATTAAGACTGTAAATGACACAGCTGTAACTAAGCAGCCGTCTCTTCACATGTCTAACCAGGCAGGCGAGGAAAGACTTCATCACCGCCAAATACACAGAGAAACGCTTCGCTAGGAAGAAGTGTCCCGATGCGACGTCGCGGCTCCACACGTTGTGTGACGCAGTGAAGGCCCGGGACATCTTCTCCCTCATCCAGGTCTACGCTGAGGGAGTGGACCTCATGGAGCCCATACCTCTGGCCAACGGACACGTATGTACACACAATATTCAACCTGTGAAATTGGAAGCTGAGTCTGTCCTTCAGCGTTGACTTTGCAACTTTATCCCTGTTGCTTTTCCACCAGGAGTTCTCAACAATCTGTTGCATCCTTCTTGCTCCTCACCGTCTTTCATGGTGCTCTATAAACACCTCACAGTCCCAGGGGAATGTGAAAACACTATGCAAATGTTTTATGTTTTTTTATTTCAGGAACAAGGAGAGACGGCGCTTCATCTCGCAGTCAGACTGGTGGATAGAACGTCTCTTCACATCGTCGACTTCCTCACTCAGAACAGGTAAACAAAGCTAGAAAACAACAGGTAAACAAAGCCGGGAAACAACAGAGGACAGTACATTTGCACTTCACTTCAGTTATTTGTTCTGTGCAAAATTCAGTATGCTGGAATGGTTTTTCTTTCTGTCCATCTGACTGTGCAGCAAACATTGAACACACCATTGTAAAAAGACACCACTGGCTCATAACTAGGGCTAGTCGACCAACAGTCGTCATTTAGGGCCATTAGTCAGCGAGTCGCCTGCATGTTTACGATATTAATGTAATTATTAAATGATATATTTTGGGCGGGGCAACACAGTGGTTTGCTACTTCCATGTTTCAGATGATACGTCATGTTTGTAGTCGACCAATGAAGATGAGTTTACATATCACCTTGGGTTCGTCCTTCACCTTCTCAAAATGATCCCACACTTTGGATTTCCTGCCCGACATGTTATTAACTAGCCTGTGGAATAACCGCAGATACCAGCCCTGGAAATTAACGTGACTCCTGTCTGACTGCTGAGCGTGGCCACTTCCTAAAAACACAATAAACATAGTCTTTAAATATTTCACATATTACACAAATTCAAAACAACATTGTTGGGATTTAAAGTTCCCCCCTCTCTGTCTGTTTCCCTCGGCAGTTTGAATTTGGACAAGCAGACGGCCAAAGGCAGCACAGCGCTGCACTACTGCTGCCTGACTGACAACAGCGAGTGTCTGAAGCTGCTGCTGCGGGGGAAGGCCTCCATAGAGATCGGTAAGGAAACACACACAGTAGTGGTGCGTTCACTGTCCAGCTCTTTCTTTCTCATTTCCTCTGTTTTTCTCACACCTTGTTTCATTTGTATTACTTTTGCTGAGGAAGCACGACGTTCACAAGTAAATGAATGTTTTGTCTCACTGCTTCATCCTCTCTCTCACACAGACACAGACACACACACAAACACACACCCCTTAGTCCAAGTCTTTCAGGTTCAGTTCCCAGAGGTGCTGGCTTTGCCAACGGACCATGGCAACTCTTTCTCACAGCACTAATCTTTCTCCTCCGCCGTGACATCAACAAAACATCCAGATAATAGATACACAGAGAGAAGGAGGACAGAGAGAAACCAGAGAGCTGTTCAGTGTGGGAAACAGGCTAATTACACATTTCTCATGTCACAGTGAAATAGGAGGAAAGAAAACGGGCTGTGTGTTTGTGATCATGCGGCATGTGGATACAGTAGTGATTATACGTTTCTCTTGTTTTCCCTCGCAGCTAATGAGGCCGGGGAGACACCGCTGGATATCGCCCGGAGGCTTAAACACCTACAGTGCGAAGAGCTGGTGAGCTTACTATGTTTAGACTTGGCTTATGACTGCAAATACACTTCGCTTCCTGAAGCCATGTGAAGAGCTGTCAGTCATTTGTGTTTACATGTGTGTGTAGTTGAACCAAGCACTGGCGGGGAAATTCAACGCCCACGTCCATGTTGAATATGAATGGTGCCTGCAGCCCGAGGACTTGGATGAAAGTGACGAAGATCTGGATGAGAAGGTGAGAGGCACTTTGTAAGAAGAGTTTACAAAGAGCTCCAGGAGAAAACAAGAATAATAAAGTACATAAAAATAACACATTCTGAATAAGAGTATAATGAGCGGGAAAATTCAGTGGAGGATGATGAAACCTGAAACAACAGCCTTGGAGAATCCTAAATAATTTCTACGAATGGACATTTTCTTTTGTTTTGTTACTAATAAAAACAAATATGATGTCCTCCAAAAAGAAAAAGCTGAATTAATTATTCCGTTTGCACTTAAAAATACATGCACTTCTTGCTCTCTGTGTTTTTGTGATGATGTTGTGAACTTGTAGCATTTTTTTTCCTTTAAAAAAAATGCATTTCCTTTAGTGACACTGCAGTGAATCTGGAAATATTTGCCAGTTTGGATTCCCAGAGGCTCAGATGAGTGCAAGAAAGAAGAGCTACTTGTGTACTTTTTTTTGAAAATACTTCATTCCGTATTTGCCTGGAAGTTGTTTTTTCCCAGAACAGTAATGCATTTTTAAAAACACAACTGTACAGCATACTTAGTTAACAGACACATGACCTACAGTCGTCTGACCTGTCACACACACATTATCCTGCCCCTCCAGCCCAGCCCTCATCGCAGAGACGAGCGTCCAGTCAGCTGCTACACCCCGAGCAGCAACTCCCACCTCCAGGCTGGTTTGGGCTCTGCGGGCCGGGACGGCATCGGCCTCACCAAGGACAAGCAGCGGGCCTACATGCCCAACCTGGTCAACAACGAGACATACGGCACCATCCTCAACGCCAGCCCGCCTCAGTCTGCAACAACCTCTGCTCCACCCCTGCCCCCGAGAAACCTGGGTAAGCTCACCCACAGCAGCATCAGAACTATATTTCTCATCATTGTTTCATGGATATGTTAAAAGATTTAATGGGTGAGTAGATGAAAAAGATCCAGCTAAACCTGACGACCTCTCTGACCTGAACCTGACCTCTTTGTCTTCCTCAGAGAGGCGATATTTTTAAGATATGCCTCAGAGGGACAGTCTCATTTAGATCTACGTCTGTGAGGGCCTAGTCTCATTTAGCCTGTATCACTGGTTCCCAAAGCCTGTATGTTAATTACTGTGCAGGGCTCAGTGACTCTTTGACCTGTTTTAACACCACAGATGTCTCTGGGTACCGCAGCAGGGGAAAGTCACATTGGACACAGATGGACGGGCAGCTTTTCCAAAAAGTCGTTGCCCTCTTAAATATGTGAAGTTGGCTTCATACTTCAAGTGGTCTTAAATTTAAACAGCAGGATTTCTTTTTGTGTTGTAAAGTAGTGTTTTGGGACGCCAACTTGGGGGCGGCAGTCGAGTCACCGGTTCAAGTCCACGTCCAGACCAAATAGGGCGTATGGACTGGTAGCTGGAGAGATGCCAGTTCACCTCCTGGGCATTGCCAAGGTGCCCTTGAGCAAGGCCCCAGTCTTCCAACTGCTGGGGAAGCCCGTCCAAGGCAGCCCCCTCGCTCTGACACATCTCTGACACAACTGAACTTCCCCTCTGGGATTAATAATTGATTATTAAGTGTATCTTCTTCTTATCTTAATCTCTTCTTAAATTCAGTTTCATGAAAAAGGTTACCTGATAAAAAAAAAACTTAATTTAACAAAGTCTGTTTATGTGCTGCCCATAAAAATCTTCATCATAGCTTTGCAGGCCAGCCGACTTGTGACAGTCCACCACAGTCGGTCTTTAATAACATTAGTGGCTGTCTGGAGCGCTGCCAACCGAGCAGAGGAGAAACAACAAGCTCTGTTGCCCACCTCGCCTCACCGCAGCCCCGGCCCCAGCATTCTGCACATTCCCTCTCCCTATTAACTGTCGCTCGCAATTACGCTCAAATGGAAATGGCTTGACTTTTAAAGTGGACGCTGGTTCTGGCAAAGTGCGGTACACTCTTCCTCTCTGTGTTTCTTTTCATCAGATTAACCCTTCTCTGTCTCTGTCTGTCTGTCTCAGTCCAGTTATCCGGTCTGGGGGGGATCGGTCAGTCTTCAGCGTCCAGCAGCTGGAAACCCGGTTCTTTAGACCTGGTTGGCAGACAGAGGTCGTCCTCAGACCCCCCCAACATGCACCCTCCTGTCCCTCCCATGAGGCTCACTTCAACTGGAGGTATGGACAACAGAAGACCCAGTCGTCCTCCTTAAACTGGACCACTGCTGCAGTGAAGGCATTTTAGTATAATGTGGTGTTTTAGATTCACAGCCTGTTTGTTTTTAGTGTTTACTGAATACTTTACTGTAAGAAGCCATTTAAATCAGGTGTCCCAGATCTTACAGTCACTAAGGAGCACACACTTTAAATTCTTTGCAGGGCCTGAGTTGAGTGTATATTTGCCAAATTAAAATCCAACAAATGACATAAACAGAAAAATTGAAATTGTGCCGTGAGAAGAACAAAGCCCACAAAATAATGTGTAAATGTGTACAACAAATGATTGAGGACACCAACTGAAAACTACTTTCTGTAAAAAGAAGACAGCTGCACTACTTAACTGAGCAACAACTGTGGAATTTAACACATAATACAACTCAATGCTAATGAAAACACTCCCTCCATATGGGAGTAAAGTTACCAGTAGAAAGGTTTTGCAACAAAGCCCTCAAGCTGCTGACTGGCTATGTCTGCTCGACACTCCAGACCTTAAATCACCACGTTATCAATGAGTAAGTGGGCACCACTGTGTAAGGAGGGGGAGGGCGGCACCTGGAGAGAGACACAAGAGAAGAGCACACACCGGACACATCCCCAGCTCTTCTTGGATTCAACATGGACATGATTAAAACAAACATGTCCCTTAACCAGAGGATTTGAATGGATTACTTTAATGTTCCAGTTGAATTTGATTAAATATTTTTAATATTATTTTTTAAAATCAGTAAATCGGTATAAAAATATGTTTGGATTAGGGCTGACACAATATCAGATGTTTTAGGACGTGATTATTGTGGCCAAAATATTTCACAATAACAATATTATTGTGATATCTTAAGAAAATGTCAAAAAAAAAGAAAAAAAAGTCAAATACATCTTTGATTTTGTTTGCTGTGCATTTTGTCTTTATTTTTTTATTATTAATATTGTACTCAAAATATGAGTGTAGGGAGGCAGAGAGCGAGACACAGTGAGAACAGAATTTTTAAGATAAGATGGATTATTTACACAATATCATCATAATGTGTATTATTAACATGATATCAGTAGTTCATTTTTAAAATGTTACAGTTACTCTGTTTTGGATGCATTCCAGGTCATATGATTACTGAGTACAATTACTGATTGTTTCTTTATTGATAGTTCTATATTAATCAATTAATCTCTTTATTGTGATTTATACTGATTAATTATGTAGCTTGCAAAGAAAAATATGTCACTTAGGCCTTTGAACCCTGAGCAAACTGATGTGATTTCTTTCAAAAATATGGAGGAAAAGGCAATGAGCAACTTGGTAAGAAATGTCCGCCAAATTGCAAAAAAAAATAAAAATAAATTAGACTTAGATGAAAAAATGGGGGGAAAGAAAACAGCTTATTATTATTATTATTATTATTATTATTATTACATATAAAATTATGGTACAGAATTATTTGTTTTTCTTTTTCATTTATTTATTTTTTATTTATTTTCTTGTTTTTAATTTTCTCTTTTTACTAATTTCTTGCAATTTTGGGGGGTCATTTCTTCTTTCGCTGCTCATTGACTTCCAGTCTAGAAATTCTGACTGTCCAATGATGTGTTAAGTTTGCCAAGGTATGAAAGAAAAAGCAGTCAGGGTGTGTTCCTGTGTGTTCCAGGTCTGGGTCCTCCTGTGGCGAAGATGGAGTCCATGAGCATACAGTCAAAGTCAAGCCAGGGGCCGCTGGGATCCAGAGCGGTACCACCTAAATCTCCTGCAGGGTAAGGGCACAAGGGAAAAACACATTTTTAAGATGACTGCAACAATGAATTTAATGTTAACATGTTCAGAGTGTTTCAGCCTGCAGTCGGTGCTCAGAGGTGCTTTTGCAGCTTCATTAGCTACACAATACATTCATATAATTCACTACACAGAGGCAGGAAGGCCGCGCTTTACCCCAGGGTTGTGTATCTTGCTTGTCTTGTAATGTGGTGTTTGTTTCCCCGGAGGAATGGGCCGACATGGCTGCTGTTTAACCGCTTCATTAGCTCCCAGGCTGAGCTCTGCATCGAGCCAGACGAGCAGTAACTCTCCTCCGCAGTCGCCCTTTTGTCTTTTCGTCTCCCACAGGGCTGATAGTGCTGTAATAAATCTGTAACAGAGCTGTTGAGAGACTTAAAGAGCCGGACAGCTTTCTGTTGGATGTTTGTCTTTATATAACTCTGTTGATGAGACTACGTTCTGTTTTTGTTTTACAGCAACGATAAAAGCTTCAACAGACCTCTTAATCGATCAGTGTCCATAGAAAGACCAGGTGAGTACACAGATAAGAGAGATAAAATACTCTGTGTCTGTCCACTGTACAGAGAGTTAAATTCACATTGTTCTACTATCTGTTTCTTCTGTGGAAACGTGGAAAGTGTTGTCCTTGTGATTTAATTTCCTCTTCCTGTTCCAGCTAAGGAAGTGCCAAGATGCCCCCAGAACTCCATAGGTCAGTCTCTGCCTCCAGCCCCCACGCTGAGGAAGGCCTACCCAGTGAGTCCCTCATTCTTCCTCTTATTATTATCCAGATACTGTCGATGTGAAGTGCTTATTCATTCATGCTGCTGTACAGATTCACTGGCTGATGACTTTCCAAGTAATGGTTTGTTCCATTATTAGTGTTGTGCAGGTCAAACTATTCTCAGTGTTTCCAGTGACACTTAAGCAGTTAATTTCCTTCCTGTCCTCTATGAGGCAAAAAGCCTCTGTTTTTGAAGAGAAGCTCTTTTTTATTTTTTAAGGTGGAAGAAGGGCGGTTCATTCACAACATTTTAGCCTGCAGTTGTGAATAACTGTGACATTCATTTCAGGGTGCTTTCACACTTGTAGTTCGGTTCATTTGGTCACACCAGAGGGAAAAAATATACCTTGTTGAATTTAAGTTTTGGTTTGGTTCCTGTTCACACTGGCTTTTTGCAAATTAACCAAGAGAACTAAATATGAAGTTCTACCTATCATCAGGACCCATGTGGGGAAATCAAATTCCAGGGACTGACAGAGCAGCAGCACTCATTTAAGCTGCTCTTTTCGAGCGGTCTCGGTTTGGTTGTTTGGTCCACACCAGGGTGCGACTGACAGCTTTTACACCAGCCCAAATCAACTGTTCCAACTACATAAACACACCTGAGTTCATGTGAAAGCATCCTTAGTTTTCAGTCAGTGGAGAATTGACACAATGATTTCATTGTTTAGATTTCGTGCCTCGGAGCTTCACTGATGACACATTATTACTGAGTGAATCAGTGGTTGTAAAGGTTTTATATCTGATACCTACAGCTGTTCTTCAACCATAAGTCTTTGGCACAAATTAAATCAAAGTAACACTGAAATTTATGGTGCAAATTAATTTGCTAAGTGGTGCCACAGCTACACTGAAGCAGTACAAAATAGAGAACAGTAGAGATGGACTTTATGACAAGTCAAACTTATGTGCAGACTTCATGTAGAGTTTTCATTGCGCTCTAAAAAAAAAAATGGCACCTTATCCTCAGTATGTTGACCAATGATGAAGACAGGAGGTGACAAGAAGTCACTATATTTACAGAAGACAAAGGGCTCAACTTAAACCATTTATAGCACATGGTCTAAAAGTGCATTTAAAGCATGTCCACTTTAATCTGGGTGCAAAGTAAAGGGCACAGGGGTTGCATTTAGTCCCTTAAGTAGTTATAGGTGTGTTATGGGTCTAACATGTATTCAATCCATCAAAGTATCATCTTCCATTCCCTTTAAAAGCCAGGTGCACCTGGGGCGTCCGGTGGCTGAGTGGGTAGAGCAGGCATCCCATATACAAAGGCAATGTCCTTGCTGCAGCGACCACGGGCTCGAAAAATATTAAAAAGAATATAATAATAACAAAAATGCCAGGTACGCCTGAACCTGGAGTATTGCTGCTTACATGACGGATTCAGCAAATCGGAGAAGCTAGCCGTTTTGTGCTGACAGTAATGCAGTAAGAGCAGTAATGTCACTGCAGCAAATATAATGGGACATTTATCTAGCAAAACTGAAAACTGTAGTTATAAACTCGACAGAGGAAACAGAACTAAACTTTTAGCTTCTGAATTAATCAATGAAGTTACACTGCTACTGGTGTGTGAAAGCGCACAGCGTCTCTCTTACAGGAGGGTCAGACAGCAGCCCCGCTCTGCTCTCTGCTATGGTCACATAGCAGTGTACATGCATCTTACTATCTGAATAATGCACCCTTTTAATAGCAGAAGAATACTGCACTATTCTGACTTTTGACCAGGTTGTTTGTTGGTCAGTGTCACAGTGGTTTCTGCTGTGTGTGCACAGATGGGCGCAAGTACATTTGCTACCTGCACAACATGGTGGTCAGATCCTAACAATGACAGTATAACCTGCACAGCTACAACACCCATGATCATTAGACCCTTAATTTGGAGGGAAGGAAGGAAAAACTCCCCCAAACATCTAAGAGGAGGTTAAAAAACAGAACAATAGTAGAAGACGAGAGCTCCCAAGGAGTTTTGTCCTGTGTCTATTTGGAGACTCTCACTGACTTCATCTTCTCTGTGTAACTTGGCCTTTGTTCCCAATAATAAAAGAAACATCCCAAGAGTATAAGACAAACAAAAAAAGGCAAGACTGTGAGTCCTGACTGTATTGCAGCATTTTCTCCACTATTTTCTCTTCTGCACAAACTTGTGTGAACCTGCTTGTATGCTTTTGTCCCGTCTCTCAGAAGCAGAGGCCGAAGCGAGTAAAAGCCATCTACAACTGTGTAGCCGACAACCCAGACGAGCTGACCTTCTCTGAGGGCGAGGTGATCATAGTGGACGGAGAGGAGGACCAGGAGTGGTGGGTCAGTATCTCCCACGCTGCACATCTGAGTGTTACGTGTGTCTTTGCATTTTGGATACTTGTTTTCAGATTAAAACACAAAGCGCTCCCAGTGCGGCCCGTGTCCCACTCTGGTCCCATTTTCACCATGTGGATGTCAGTGCACTCGGTAACCATGGTGGCTAAAGCAAAAAGCCATGACCTCATTCAGGCTGATATTCCCCCTCCTCCTCCTCTTTTTCCGCCTGCTGCTGCTTCCTCTGTGGAGCCCCTTGTGTGAACGTCCACCAGCTGCAACTTGTTTTCCTCTGAGCCACCTCTGCAGATATGACCGTATTTAGTCACTCTCTCTCTGTCCCCTGCATAGACCCCAAAGTTCCCCAGGGTCCCCACTATGCTTCCTCTCTGTCCCGCATGCAGCAGCGTTATCACTCTGTGTGTGTGTGTGAAATATCAAAATGAAAGCACAGTAATGAGGCAGTACAAAAAGGGGATGAAGTCAGCCGTCGTGAGTTTCGCTGTGGTGCTTTGGTTGCAAGTTAAATTTGTCTCTTCGCTGGAAAACAAGCTACAAAGTTGCGTTTTTAATTTCTGAGTGTAAAAATAATTCATAAGCGATGTAAAACAAACAACAGAAGGATGTTTTGCTGTTTGTGGAAGCTGTATTTATAACACAAGTTTTCCGTTTAGACTGTATCAACAACTCTTATTATTCTGGTTTTATTTCCTCATCGGCCTGTCATGTGTCATTTACAGCCTTGTGTGAACCTTGTTGGAGCAGAAACATGTCTTAGCTTTTTATTTTCAGGTATAGAAGACGTTTAAAATGACTTAAATGGACATAATAAGTTCTGTCTTCTTTTTGGGCCAAGGTAATACAACGTGGGAATGTCATCTAAAGTATTATGTAGATGTTAATTGTGATTTAGTCTCTCATAGTCCACTATGTGTGCTCAGTTAGATGGTGTTTGGCAAGGCTAGATGTTGGCACTGATCTCCTGATTCATTTCAATTTGGATTTTTTTATAAAAGCAATTTTCCTGAAAACTTTTTTTTTGTATGTTGTAATAACTCGATTTTCATTGTGTAGACATTTTAGACAACTTGCATCTCTATCTGCACCTTTTTTTTCAAGTCATGACAGTGTTCACATTTATGCATATTTACTGAGAAGAGGCAGATCATATGGAATTCTGTTTAAGTCATTATGGAATAATAAATAAATAAATCTATTAAAATAATATGGCTATAAAATAATTCTTTAAAAAAAAGAGGCAATAAATGAATAATTAAATATATAAATATGCCTATTAAATGAATAATTTTGTCTGTAAAATAATCCTGAAATAAATAAAAGAGGAAATAAATAAATAAACCTACAAAATAAATACATATGGCCATGAAATAAATCCTGAAATAAATAAATGAGGCAATAAATAAATAACTAAATAAATTTGCCTGTAAAATAAAAAAGATTGTTTATAAAATAAATCCTGAAATAAATATAAGAGGCAACAAATAAATAAACCTACAAAAAAGATAAATATGGCAATGAAATAAATCCTGAAATAAATAAATGAGGCAATAAATAGACTAAATAAATTTGCCTGTAAAATAAATAATTTTGTTTATAAAATAAATCCTGAAATAAATATGAGAGGCAACAAATAAATAAACCCACAAAATGAATAAACATGGCAATGAAATAAATCCAAAAATAAATAAGAGGCAAGAAATAAATAAAAAAGCCTGTAAAATGAATAATTTTATCTATAAAATAAATCCTGAAATAAATGAGGCAATAAATAAATAGATAAACCTACAAAATAAATAAATATATCTATGAAATAAATCATGAAATAAAAAAATGTGTCAACATTGTTCAATAAATAAGTAAAAGGTTTTTATTTATTTAATTATTTTTAAAGACATTTTTATTTTATTTTATTTATTTATTTATTTTTAATTTCCTTTTATTTCCCAATGCCATATTTATTTTACAGCTGTTTTTATTTTTCTTATCAGACTGTAGCAGTAGCACCAGAACATCACTGAATCACAGTCTCTTGGATATTTTTTTATATGTTTTTTCACATATAATATTGACTTAAATGGTGCTCCATACATTAGTCTTGTGGTTTTAATAATCGATATTGAATTCTTTCAATAGCGATTAATCGGAACACCCAGCCTCAGTGTGTATTGGTGTTTTAGTTTTGTGTATGTGCCCTAGATGACTTGTTTTGTTTTAAGCAGTCAAACTGTTTAGTGTTCAGTGATATTACGCCCTCCTAATAGGCCTAGAACAAGACCCATCTTAACTCCAACTAGCTGCCTCTTATCATACTCTGATGTTGCTTCTGTCTTCCTGCTTCACAGCTGGGTCACATTGAAGGTGATCCGATGAGAAGAGGAGCCTTCCCGGTGACATTTGTACACTTCATCCCTGACTGAAAGCTTCCTCTCTGGGTCTCAGGAAGTGTCGCAGGATGCCTCCCTTCCCTCCTTCACCTGTCTCTGTCCAAAACCAGCAAATCATCCACCTTGGTCCCAGTGTTTGTCGTCGACATCATCACCTTCATTATCAGCGAGCTTCGTAAAGTGTCAGTGCTGTATCGTCACCTCGGCTGCAACTTTGTGCGGGCGTTGGCGCGGCAACCGTAGCAGAAAGTCAGGGTGTCGCTCCTGGCAAGGCCTCGTGGGACTCTTGAGTGGTTTTAATGCTTGCTGTTAATGTTTCTGACAAAGACTCCTAAGATTTAAAAACAATGATTGTAGTGAATGACCTCTCGCAATAAATGCACTTTGCTTGTCCTCATCCCTGTTATGAAACATCAGACGACATGTGACATAATGAAGGTTAATATGTACAGTATTCATTTCATCCAAGTTCTGTTGAGCTGCGTTGTACAGATAGAACTGAGAAGACTCCAGCAATGTATTTTAACTTACTTACAACTGTAAATGTGAACACACTCAACGTGCTTACGCTCCACCTCTGTGCATGAGCGATTTTAAATGCCTACCTGCTTATAGGTGCGACCTTTCAACCCTGTAGTAGGCCTCATGTGTGGAGGCTTGTCTAATGGTGCTACGTTAACCCCCGCAATATGCTAGAAGCTGCACCCGAGGGAGCGCTTCCCTGTCCTCGTTTCAAAGACAGACTGGCATTAAAAGGGGGCGACAATAATATAAAAATAGCCTCCGACTCCTCACACCTGGGAGAAGCCATTTGCTTAAAGGTGTGTAGTGAAGGAGCAGCTTTTCCACACACACACTGCCTGTACTGTTTCATCGTAGAAGATTATATTCAACAGTCCTTCCTCCCGTGCAGTTATAGGTCGAATGGTGACACTGACTGCAGCCAGTAATTACATTCATGCAGAGTCTGACACTTTGCGCTGTCATCTGCCTTATTAGAGGAACAGAAAGTGTGTGTATGTGTGTGTGTGTGTGTGTGTGCAGAATAAGCTGAGACTGAAACAATATTGAAGTAAAGAAATAAAGAGGGTGTGGGAATGGAATGAAGAGCAGGAGTTAACTCTCTGACTAATGTTGCTTCCTCTTTTTCTGTTCACAAATGAGTCTATCTCTAAAGAAATAGCCTTCCTGCAGCTTCAGCCTCTCCTATCAGTGCGTCTCTGGGGTCCCATGATGTAGAAAGATGAGTTTATCAATAGTGTTATGGAATAATTATCAAACATTCAATGTAATTAACTTTCTTTTGGTTGCAGAGCAACTTTCTCTCTGTTCATAATGTTGATATTTAGGCATTTAACCTGAAAACAGAGCCTTTCCGTGGATTTGTGAATGACGAGAAGAGAAGCGCGTGAATCGTACAGTAGCTCTCTTCATCACGTTTAATATGAACTCACTGGAAACAGGAAGATTTAATAATCTATTCGTGTAAATAGATTTGATTTTGTTGATATTTATATGTTTAAAAAAAGAAGAAGGCTTAACCTGGGCAGAAAATGTCTTTTAATGCGCTGTGGTGATGAGCAGATGCAACCTCAGCTGGACCTGTGTGTGAAAACACAAATACACACACACACTTAACGGAAAATAAACTTAATTCATTCTCGTCAACTGTCTGTGGATCACTGCATTGACTCTTAACTCTGTTGTGCAAGTAAATGGGAAAACTGGAATAATAAAATATGAAGTAATACGAGGCTGTGGTCTGTTTCTTTACAGTATTGAGTTTGATTTATATGTGTAAACAGTAATGCCTACTTTTACTAAACGATTGCTGACAACACATCCTGTTTATTTTGGCATATTTCAGTCTCAAAAAAGCCGTTTATGGTAATGACCTGCAGTTTAAAAATACAACATGTGGCTGGTGTGATTCTTGTCAAGCTGAAAGTGAGAAAATGCATCAAGAGCTCCCTCTGATGGGGGATATTTCAGCATGTTAGCACCGCAGTGTAAAAACACACTGATATTGTGCTCCCATCTTTTTTTTTTTTTTTTTTTACAAGTTTAAGAAAAAGATCTAAGACTTTTTTATGCACTCAATAGATTCTTCTATTCCTCTCAAAGTTTGGTCACAACTTTGTTAAGATAAGTGTAAGTGGGCACTTCTTTTCATAGATAAGTCCATTCACCTGACAGGTGTGGCACATCAATGCTGATTGAATCGCATAATTACTACACAGGTGTGCCTTGGGCTGGTCACTATAAAAGGCCACTCTAAAATGTTCAGTTTGGTCACAACACAATGCTACAGATGTCCAAAGTTTGGAGGGAGCGTGCCAGTAGCGTGCAGACTGCAGGAATGTCCACCAGAGCTGTCGCCTGTTAACTGAATGTTCATTTCTCTAGCATAAGACGTCTCCAGTGTTGCTTCACAATCGTACAAGTTGGTTATGGTGGCAAACTGCAGTCAGGCCAAGACCCTGGTGAGAACGATGAGCATGCATATGAGTTTCCTTGAGATGGTTTGTTCCATCAGCTGCCTGGTCGGCTGGACACCAGATGTGGTGTGGTTGCACGTGGTGTGCAGTTGTAAGGTGAGCCAGATGTAATGCCAAAGTTAGGGAAGACGCTGGTGACCATTGATGCTAGTGAAATAAACATTTAGTCCACGGGCAACAGCTATGGTTGACATTCCTGCAGTCAGCATGCCAGTGGAACGCTCCCTCAAAACTTTGTTGCATTGTGTTGTGTGTGTGTGTAGCCTTTAATTGTTATCACCCCAAGACACACCTGTGTAGTAACAATGCTTTTTTATCAGCATCTTGCTAGCATTGGGTTTAAATTTTTGTTTAGTGATTTTCGCAGTATCACCCGTCAGCCAAGCAAAAAAAGACAAAACATTTAAAAATGCATTCATAATCACTCATCTCTGCAAAATGGCTTTTAATGTGTGAATAATGTGCGTATTTTAGTGTCATCTTTTTTCTTTTTTTTATAGTTTCTTACTAATATAAAGTGTCTTTGAGTACTACAAAAAGTGCTCTATACATAAACTAAATGTTGTATGTACTGTGGAGAATTCAGTAGCATCTAGTGGTGAGGTTTCAGATTGCAGCCACCTGTAACTTTGCCTGTATGCCAAGCTTGTAAGACAGTGATACAAATTTGCCCTTGATAAGGTGCTACATGGCTGGCTGAGCGTTTCCTTATTCACAATACAATTAAAATTCACTCACACTGGGAGTTCTTTGTACTTTGAATATTAATAAGATGCTAGACCTCATAAAAAAGTGTTTACGTAGATAATGTTTAGCCAAAAAAGTGCCAGGAGAGGACTCCCTGACAGAGGCCCATGCAGAGAGAAAAAGGAGACGATCCAATTTAATCAGTATCGAAAACAAAATAAAGTCATTCACTCCATTATTGTACCAGATCAAATTCTTTATTTTAATTCATGTGACACATTTTAAACTCAGTCTTAACAGACCATGTTGAAAAGGAGGACAGGGAAAAAGGAGGACAGGGAAAAAGGGGGAACGGGCTATTATGTACAAGGTGAGGTGAAGTCAAGTTAAGTACCGTGACTGTAAACACATTTTTCCTCCATAAGTCTGATGGACTTAATTTATCTTTTAACACTACATAAAAACAAGGAGTTAACAAATCAGCAAAGACATCAAGCTTTTGGTACCGAGAATCTTGCAGTATAAAGAACTTTAAAAAGATACAATGAAAGTAAAAAAACTGAGTAAATCCCACAAATTAAAAAAGTAAGACTCCTCTCAGGCAGTTAAAGCATCTTTGTGTACCTTCAAATCCAAAAAGTGACTACTGTTGTACCAGTATTTAATTTCAGAAGAGATCTGAGTGGTTTCCAAGCTGAGAGAAACAAACTGTGGTCAAATAAGCGTACCAGGTAGCTTCTCCACTGATGAATGTCTCCCATGAGTTGTCACATGCTGACACAGCTGGGTGGAGATGGGTTATGTACCATGTTCAACCATTATTTGCATTACATATGATTTACATTGTGCAACCATCTCCCTTTTTTCTAAACTTTGCTTATTTAACTTCATGTGAAAGGTCAAAGGAACATGTGAGGTAAGGGAAACACTCAAAGGAAATGATTCAGACAAATTAAGTCGTTCTGTCTCAACTGGAGAATGATGGGAAGGTGATACTGTGTGTCATAAACTGAGCAGGATGTGACTTTGCCATCAGCACAAAGGCTTGAATCATGCTTTCCTTCAGACTAACCTCCAGTTAATCTCACTTAAACAAAGCAAAGTTGGAGAAAAGGGAAATGGTTGCTGTTTTTGGCAATCCTCTGATTTTCTGTTGCTGGTTTTGCAGTTGTTTCATCTCTCTTCTGGACAGATCTCAGCTCCTGTCATCCTCCTCTCTGCCCTCAGGACTTGTCTGATGTCAGAGCGCAGTCAAAGGAAGCTGACAGCACCTTGCAGATGGACTGAGCCTGCTCCTGTTCAGACAGATGAGAGAGAACACTCAGGGAAAAAACTAAAATCCAGAAAACTGTTTCATGTTATACTTCGGTCACACTCACCGAGCTGCTGCACTGGTACACCCAGATGCTGCACTCCTCTTGCTTTGCATCGGTGGTTTTGAGAGCCAGGAGGTTCTTCCCTGCGCCCAGGCCGTCATCGTAACACAGCATGCGCACTATCAGGTACAGAGGGTGTCGGTGCAGCACGTCCTGGACCAGAGGTACGATCAACAGCACTTTGTTACTGACTCTACATCAAGCTCACATTTCTCCATTTGTATTACATGGTTAACATGATTCGCTGCTGACTTTCAACCAGCTTTATGTCATAACAATGTGGGCAGTACGTGTAAATGAAATGTGATAAACTTCACAGATCTCCCTGCTGAAATCTTTTTCTCTGGTTCTAGGGCTGTTGCTTCAACTACAGGTTGTACTTCCACACTTTTGTTAGGGCTATCAAATGAAGGCTGGGACATGGTGTTTGACCCCAAGACAACTATGGGGTATGAGACATGAGCAACATAACTGCAGCTGTGATGTTGCAGGGTTACAGTTGACTGCACAAAAAAATGCGTTCGTTTTTTCAGCATTTGTTTATTGTCTTTTATTAAGAACCTTTTCAGTAAATCATCGATTCATTTACTTATTATCTGTAAACGCCGTCCTGATACAGGGTCGTATGCGGCTGGAAACTATCCCAGCTGGCATTGGGGGAGAGGCGGAGCACACCCTGGACAGGTCACCAGACTATCACAGGGCTGACACATAGGGACAGACAACCATTCAGAGAGACGCCCCTCTCATTCTCTTTCTATAAAACTCTGATCAAACTGTAAAACTAGGCGGTGCTGATCAAATATAAACCAAGATTCTGTTACTGTATTGCCTATTTTCAAACCTCGAATGTCTATAGAAACATATTTTAGTGCACTGTTTAGCTGTAATAGGAGAGTTCGTGAACAGGAAGCGCCATACTGTTTCCTGTATTCTAAAAACAGAGGCTGAAAAAACTGAGTTCAAATGGTAAAACTAAGCAGTGCTGATAAAATACGAGCCAAGACTCTGTTACCGCGTTGCCTATTTCTCACCTAAACTGTTTACAGAAACGTATTTTAACTTGCCGTTGAACTGTAATTCGAGAAAACGAACTAGCTCGCGTTACGTCACCAACCAGCAGGGGTGTTTATTGGTCCAGTGTGGTGCAGTGCATTCTGGTGGTTTTAGGTTTTCTACCTCTAATGACACAGTCCTTTTTCTCTAGTCATGTTTAAAAGTATGTGTCTTTCTGCTACATAGATGACCCAGTTTTATGAAAACAGCATCTTTCCAGCAGTGAAACACTTCTTTAAGACAGATAATCAACATTGATCAATGTGGCTTCAGAGGTAAATCTCTGTGTAGCACTATCTCAGAGATATACACCAAACATAAAGGGAATTTCTGAAAACTCTTGTGTCAGCAGCTTTACACAGAGACTATAAACCCGATGCTGAATTCATAACCATGCTGCTCGGCTGTATTGATGACACAGTAATACTGCACAGTCTAATCAATGAGCATTCAATCTCAAGTACAGTGTATCATTTTATCAGCTGCTTTTCTACTCACACACTGGTCCAATGAGGCCACTTTGACTCCGTACTTTGACACTCCCAGGATCATCTCCTCCTCTCCGGGCACGAAGGGCAGCTTTCCATCTTGCTGTGAAAAGAAGCAGAATATTTATTTACAGTGTCTTCATAAATGAATGATGCGATATTGACCGCCTGGAGTGACTGTGAAAGCAATCATTGCTACTTGAAGTGAGTCCCTTCAGCTTCCTACCTGAGCAGCATCTATATAGTTGATGAGGTCCAGAGGCTCCTGGAGGGTCTTGCTCATGTCAAACTGTAACTTCTCAATGGCTCCAACATATTTCACCCGGAACTCAGCGCATGTTTCAGACGTGCTGTTACCTTTTACAGAGGGCACACATCAAATTATCAGTTAGAAAATAAAAGGTGGAGGTCAAAATAGTTGACGTCCATGCGTAAGCTGACTAACCTGAGCTCTTGGTGGAGTCTGTGTCGAGGCTGGCGACAGTGCTGGATCTGGAGAGCCCTCCCAAACTGGAGTCCACAGACTACACAGAGTCAGAAATACAAGAGGGTGTTGGCTCAACAAGGGTAAAGTGGCTTTGTCGTAACATTTATGTGCGTGTGGTTGTGTTGCTGTACTTTGCTTTTGGTGCTGATCTCACTGCTTTGCGAGCTGCTGCTGCTGTGGCGCTTTTTGACTTTCCGGAACATCCTTTACCATGACGACCGCATCCAGCCCTCCAGCCTCACCAAACCTGAATCATCACAGACCTCATTGTTAAACACAGCGCAGAACTCTCTTCTCAAGTCTCAACAGAGATGATTAATGACTGAATGTAGAACATAGCATAGTCTAAATTCTACATAATGGATAAATAAGAGTGTTGACCTTCAGATACATAATCCCACTGTTACTGTGACAACTGCACAGCTATTCACATTATAGCAGTGTTAGTTATTCGGGAAGTCTCGTTAAAGGTTAACTTTGGACTCTGTTTTCACATTTTGCATCTAAGTGACTTATGGAAACAACAGTTTTTGAAACTGGTCCAGTACTGAACGAGAGAGCTGCAGCTGACAGCCACAAAATAATCTTAAGTGGAAACACTTGGGGCATTTGTATACTATCAATTTATGTCCAATAAAAGAGCTTGCTTTTGCTACTTACAGGCTCACTTGACAACATTATGGAAAGGATGCCTACAGAGATAGACCTTTTTGTTAATGAGAAAGATACTGTCAGTGTACCCAGAAATAGTGCTGAAATCCCTTCTGTCACACCCACCAGAGTCAGCACATTTTCACATCTAACTGGGTGAATTAAGGCTTAATTTAGACAGAACCAGAGTTGGTGATTGTGAGAACAATGGAGAGATAAACCACAATGTCTTTTGTGGGTATTATTTTTTGTCAACTTTGAATGAAGTGTGTTTTACAAGCATATAATTACTGTTTATTTAAATAAAGTCTGATGACTTTGGCAATGGTGATTTTGAGGCAGTTTCTGGTTAAACAAAAAGCATTTTACCTTTAAATGAAAAGGTCTATAAAGAGATCCTTTTCAAAATGTTGACAGACACCTAGAATAATAATCTGAACCTGTCAGTGGCAAAAACAAGCACTTTTAGTGGATGTAAATTGATGTTGCCAAATGCCCCAAGTGGTTACACTGCAGCCTGTCTCGCAGCTGCCAGCTGCAGCACTCTCTCTCAATGCTGGACCAATTTCAATAATTGTTGTTTCCATTAGTTACTACACAAAACCACTGGTAAATAGGGCCCAGGTTGAAAAATTCTGAAGCTACCCTTTTATATTGACATCTCTTTTGCAAGAGAGACCTGAAAACAACATAAACAGCCATCACACACACACACACACACACACAGAAATCCTAATGACAGTAACCACAAATATGATTAAGAATATCATAAACTTAGTTTGCAAGGCCTTGCAAAATAAAAGTGTGAATCCAATAGCTTTTGAGATGTCCTGCTGAAGTTTGTCAATATTTCAAAAACAGCGGCATCCTAAAAACAAACATGTTTTGTAGACATGTATAAATCACAAGGAAAGGTTTCACTTTCAATTTACCATATTGTCATTTTGTAAGAGCAGGGTTGACTATCTAAATTGAGTGGCAGTAAAATGTGCAGTTGTATCGCACAACACAAGGTCACAGATGTTGGAAATTTAGAGGGAGCGTGCCAATGACATGCTGACTGCAGTAATGTCCACCAGAGCTGTTGCCCATGAAGTGAATGTTCATTTCACTACCATAAACTATTGCCAATGTTGTTTCTATGAATTTGGCAGTACATCCAACCAGCCTCACAACTGCAGACCACATATAGTCACACCAGCACAAGACCTCCACATCTCCACACCTGCAAAATCGTCTCAGACCAGCCACACAAACAGGTGATGCAACAATTGCACAACCAAACAATTTCTGCACAAACCATGGGAAGTGTATCTGCGTGCTCATCTTACACACCAGGGTCCTGACCTGACAGCAGTTTGCCATTATGACTGTCTTGTGCTACTGTATTATAAAATTAAGATAAACAAATTTGGAGACGGTTTATGGTAGTGAAATGAACACATTTTAGTGTGGCCTTTTATTGTGGTCACCCCGAGGCACACCTGTGTAGTAATGATGCTGTGTAATCAGCATCTCTTAGTATTAAATAAATGTTGAGACTTTGTCAGAGGTGTTGATTCATACTTACTTATATGCTGGTAATTTCAAAGGCTGTAGTTTGTGTAAATGAGTAACTACTGGTAAAGTTACAGAGTGGCATCAATTTAAATGGAAACCAGTTTGTCTGTTACACCTGCTGCTGTAACTATACCTTCCGCCTCCATCATGTCAGAGCCAAATATTACTGCAGGTCTTTGTGATGGAGTCGGAGTGTGTGTGTGTGTGTGTGTGTGTGCCGGGGTGAGGTCAGGGGGCATTAAATATTTAAAACTGAATCAACAGGTTAGCTTGAATACATAATTTATCTAGCTAACTAAATTCACGCTAAGCAGAAAACACCGCTCGTTAGCTTTAAGAGACAGTACATGCTAACAGAGAAGCAAAGGTTTGGATGAAACTCATTCTACTCCACCTTCAATGTCCCCACCGCATTTATTTTCACACTGAAGTTAAAAAGCGAGGACTTTCACAGTTGGCTGGCAAATACACACGCAATATATCCAACAAGTACACAAGCAAAACCTGTTGGTATCGTGACGCATTTCAATATTAATTTTCTATAAAGCAGCTTTCTGTTTACCTTCAGTTTGACTCTTCAGCTTCCCTTTGAGTTTCACAGCCTACACCCAACACCACTTAAAGGGGACGCGACCAAGCGCTCGCCCAAAAAAAGTAGCTCTAAAGTTGAATACTGAGCCGACTAGCCTGTGGATAATATGTTTTATTAACAAAAGAAAAATGTTTTGATATATTTATGGTTATCGTTTCCATTTTAAAATTTCATTAATGTGAATTTGTAACCGTAACAAACGGCCAACGGCTATCCCGGAACGCTCAGTGTGTCGACCGCTTTTGATTCCTCGTCGGCTGTGTTTTGGCACACCACCGGAAGTGTGACGCCACTAAAAGCCGCCCCCTCTCTCTCATTCATTCAGTAAACATGATTTCTTCTATTTTTATTATTACCTGCAGCATTTAACACACAATGGCGACAAAACGCAAAGTAGAGGTGATTGTCCCCGCAGAGGAGAGTGACCAGCTGCTTATCCGTCCACTGTGAGTTCATGTTTTTATTAGTAACTACCTCTATATGTATCCATTATAACAAGAATTAAATGTAACGTTAGCTCAAACGCTGTTTTCTTATGTGATCACAGGGGTGCTGGTCAGGAGGTTGGGAGGTCATGCATCATCCTGGAGTTCAAAGGAAGGAAAATTATGGTAGATATTTTTGTCTTGACTCTGACTGCATGCTGCTGTGTGATTTCAGACAAATTTATATGCACCTCAACCAAGTAAGGGACTGTTCGCTACTTATCAGAGTAGGGGGAGGCTGGGGTGTGATTTATTATTATTATTATTATTACTAGTAGTAGTAGTAGTAGTAGTAGTAGTAGTAGTAGTAGTAGTACCAGTATTATCTTAGCCAACAGAACTACAAATATTTTTCCCTGGGCCTTCCTGAGTGCCTGGGGGGAAAAGCATGACCCTCATTCCACCATAAATAAACTTTTATTTTATTTTATTTTTTAATATTCACACTAAATGTAGGTATTAGAGTCAATGCAATGAGCCAACCGCACAGAGGGAGTGAGAGTTATCACTGAAACAACCAGTGAATTTCTTAAGCAATATGCAAATCTGCCTAACAAGTCACATCATCACACAAGTTGCAGCAGCAGCTTGAGAAAAGCCTGGGGCTGTATTCACAATCATTCTGAGAATCCTCTCAGAGACCTCCTAACTTAGCCTGAAAAAAAAATTAAATAAGAAGTCCTAGCTTTGGAGTGATTTAGGAAAGTTCAGAGCAACTCTGAGCAAGGAAGGGACAGAAACTTTTACTGTCAAGTGAGGAGGTGTGGTTGACTCCGTTGCTAGGTCTGATGCTTTCTTTTAACTGATGTGATTGGTTGTCACAGACACACCCTTTTTGAGTCTACATGGTGCGGACACCCAGAGGAAATGAAATGAACTGTTGACTGTGAAAGTGTTGTCATTGTTAGTGAGATCACTGCTGATGGAAGGTTGAGGCAGACTCAAATCATCACTGCTGCAGTGTTCCAGTTTTTCAAATACCTTAGTGTTGTGGGTTTTTTTGTTTATGGTGTTATATCATTAGTACGTTAGGTGGGAAATGCGTGCATACCCCTAATGAGATCGACCACTAATTTTATCCTTGCACGATCTAATCTGTGGCATTTCATTTACTCATGTTCATCCAGCATTTGGAGAATATTTCTCCTATCTCTTTGTGTTTCCACCATTTTCTCCACTGATGAAGAAACTCCTAAGCCTCTTAAAAGTCCTCCTCCCTGCTCCTAACAGTTTTTCACCTTAGGGGCTCTTTTAAGGTCTAACATGCTCTGTGAATAACTTTTATCTTTACAAGGACCTAGTCTGATTTTCATAATATCCCTATTTTAAGGTTAGATTTGGTTATGTCTCCTGACAGAAGCATTTATCACACATGATGTTTTTAAGAGTTTTAAGTTTGACAATCTGAGGATAACTTCATTTTTCACAGTTTCTGGCTATGATAAATGGTGTGATTTTGGTGTTTTTAAAGAAAACGTGCCTTTCAAATATGCTGGCAGGGTTTGGAGTTCGGAGAGTATTAAATAAATACAAAATGCAACCATTTAAAGTTGTGTGTCCCTCACCCAAGCTATAATAAAAAAAACATACGTTACTCCCCAGAGCTTACAAAAAGGTTTGACGTGCCTCCCTTGTTTTGCACCACCTCCTCCTTCTTATAAATAAATAACAGTCCCTAATGCAGCTATATTATATGACAGCAATAACCATAAGACATGTAATTTTATGTTCTTCTTCTTTGTGCAGGCCCTAATGTGCAGGTTGTTTGATATATTCTAATCATTCTGTTGTTGTTTTATTGAGTCCTGTGTTGACTTGGTGTACCCAGGACTCCCTGGAAAGCAGCAGTGATACTGAGTGCATTGTCCTGGGTGAAATAAATACAGTAATATTTGTGTTTTGCAGCTGGACTGTGGTATCCACCCTGGTTTGGAGGGAATGGATGCTCTCCCCTACATAGACTTGATCGACCCAGCTGAGATAGACCTGCTGCTCATCAGCCAGTGAGTCTTGAACTGTCTCTTTCATGTATTGAATATTGTATTTTTCATAATCACATCTGTCATTTCCTTGCTAAGGCATGTTCTGCTTGTATACTATTTGGATTATATTCTATAATATAACTAAGGGTATTTAATGTTCATTCATGTATCCTCTCACCAGTTTCCACTTGGATCACTGTGGAGCTCTGCCCTGGTTCCTCCAGAAGACCAGCTTTAAAGGCAGGACCTTCATGACCCACGCCACCAAGGCCATCTACCGCTGGCTACTGTCGGACTACGTCAAAGTCAGGTAGAAGCAGGAGTAGTCGCCTTTATGGAACACTTCCAAATGAATAATGCACCCACAGTAATTTAATCGTTGATTTATTGCAGCAACATTTCTGCAGATGACATGCTGTACACTGAGACTGATCTTGAGGAGAGCATGGATAAGATTGAAACCATCAACTTCCACGAGGTGAAAGAGGTGGCTGGAATCAAGTTCTGGTGCTACCACGCTGGTCATGTGCTGGGAGCTGCCATGTTCATGATCGAAATAGCTGGAGTCAAGGTAACAACTTGTGTGTTTTGTTTCAGAGTCCTGTTGATGCATAAAAGCTAAGCTTACTTAACCAGTCCATCGTCGGTCTGTTTTTGCCTCTCTGAAGCTGCTGTACACGGGAGACTTCTCCCGACAGGAGGACAGACATCTGATGGCAGCTGAGATCCCAAGTGTCAAACCTGACATCTTAATCATAGTATGTCACATAATAATTCCCTTTGAACACTATTTTAAAAGATTTTTAAGTGATCACAACATGATTAATCCTGTTATTCTTCCTGCAGGAGTCAACCTACGGCACCCACATCCATGAGAAGAGGGAGGAGCGCGAAGCTCGCTTCTGTAACACAGTTCATGACATTGTTAACAGAGAGGGTCGCTGTTTAATCCCCGTGTTTGCCCTGGGGCGCGCCCAGGAACTGCTGCTCATCCTGGGTGAGAGGTTATACATTTTTATGTCATTTAAAAGGCAAAGAACCTTTATGTAATTGACCATCTGATGATTTTTGGTATTTCTGTTTCATGTTCACCTGTAGACGAGTACTGGCAGAACCACCCAGAGCTCCATGACATCCCCATCTACTACGCTTCATCCCTGGCCAAGAAGTGCATGGCTGTGTACCAGACCTACGTCAACGCAATGAACGACAAGATCCGCAAGGCGATCAACATCAACAACCCTTTTGTCTTCAAACACATCAGCAACCTCAAGGTAGGAAGCTCTACTGATACATTATATCTGTCTTCAGGCTGTGTCAGGGTGAAGCTGAATATCAATAACTGTGGTGGCTGTGTGTTTTCCTCCAGAGCATGGATCACTTTGATGACATTGGTCCCAGTGTGGTGATGGCGTCTCCAGGTATGATGCAGAGCGGGCTGTCCAGAGAGCTCTTCGAGAGCTGGTGCACCGATAAGAGGAACGGAGTCATTATCGCTGGATACTGTGTGGAAGGCACACTGGCCAAGGTCAGACGACAACAGGATGGGAGATGGGGTTTAAAGTAGAAAGTCTTTTTTTGTCATTGTGCAGAATACAAGGAAATCAGGAGTACTACTCCTTATCAGTGCAATAAAAGACACAGGAAGACACCAAAAATAAACAAAAAAACCCAAAATACCTTCAGCAAACAAATAAGCTGACAGCACATGCTCTAAAATAAGTAAATACACTGTAATTATTGCACTACAATAGGAGTATTTATTGCACCAGAATAAATATAATTATTGTACTAGAATACATGTAATTATTGCCCTAAATACATGTTAATATTGCACTAGAATAAATGTATTTATTGCAGTAGAATATATTTAATATTACACTAAAATAAATGTAATTATCGTACTAGATTAAATGTAATTATTGCCGTAAAATAAATTGCACCAGAATAACTGTAATTATTACATCAGAATGAATGTATTCATTGCAGTAGAATAATATAATTATTTCAATAGAATAAATAGAAAAAAATGTAATTATTGCACTAGAGATAAATGTAGTTATTGCACTAGAGTACATGTAATTATTAAACTTGAATTATATAATTATTTCACTAGAATAAATGTTATAATTGCACTAGAATTAATAAAATTATTGTACCAGAATGATTGTATTTATTGCACTAGAATAAATATAATTATTGCACTAGAATAGATATAGTTATTACACAAGATCCAGTAGATTTGCCCTTAAGAGAGCTCTAATAATAGACAGATATGTCTAGTTTCTTGGATAACAGTGCCATCATTTATATATCATTTAATTCAGATGTGTCTGTTGAAACAATGAACGTATAATTACAGCAGCTTACTGTGGTGTGTTGTGTTCTCTCTCTGCAGCACATCATGTCTGAGCCGGAGGAGATCACCACCATGTCAGGGCAGAAGCTGCAGCTGAAGATGTCAGTGGATTACATCTCTTTCTCTGCCCACACTGACTACCAGCAGACCAGCGAGTTCATCAGAGCCCTCAAACCACCTCATGTGGTAGGAAGAAAAAAAACAACATTGATTTATTTGTGTGTAAAATTCACAGTTGTCTGCACCCTTCAGTTAGGATAATCCTTGACTCTCCTTGTCTGTGTTACTGTCAGATCCTGGTCCACGGGGAGCAGAATGAGATGGCCCGTCTGAAGGCTGCACTAATCAGGGAGTACGAGGATAACGACCAGGTTCACATCGAAGTCCACAACCCTCGCAACACAGAGGCTGTCACCCTCAACTTCAGGGGAGAGAAACTGGCCAAGGTCAATAAACTGCCTGTCTGTCTGACTCTGTGCTCATGTTGTTACAAATGTTAAACACATAAATAAATCCAGTCTGAGACCTGAGGGAAGTTAACAACCGCTCCTCCTCTCAGGTGATGGGCTCTCTGGCTGATAAGAAGTGTGCGCAGGGCCAGAGGGTGTCAGGCATACTGGTGAAAAAGAACTTCAACTACCACATCCTCAATCCCTCCGACCTTTCTAGTAAGTATTTATGTTCAGAAACTGTTGATTGGTTGCCTGCTGTCAGCAACAGACCAGCTACATAGATATATGTTACATGTGCTGTTTAGGCCCTGTTTACACGTATATAGATGTTTTTGAAAACGGACATGTTCTCCCGCCATTTAAAACAAAATTCAGTCTACACGACTTTGTTTCACAAAATACCTCTGTCCATTACTCTCTCTCTGTCCTCTATTCATTTTTACACACTGCTGCTGCTTCTTTTTATATCTGACAAATAAGGCATCATGAGTTGACCTGGTGTGTGTGTTCTGCAGCATACACAGAGCTGGCCATGAGCACAGTGAAACAGACCCAGGCCATCCCCTTCACTGGACCTTACTCACTGCTCGTCTGCCATCTGAGGAACCTCACCGGTAAGGCCGCCATATTTGTGCACACCAGCAAACATTCTTGGCTTTTGTTCATCGATGCAGAGGCAACCACCTTCTTATCTTGCCTCAGGTGACGTGGAGGAGCTTGACGGAACCGAGAAGAACACCTTAAGGATTTTTAAAAACATCACTCTGATCCATGAGGTCGGCATGGTGCTGCTGGAGGTGAGGGGTCAGGCAGGATCACGACACTTGGCTTTCATTTGATGGAATAATTTACCCAACCGCCCTTTCTCTTTATGTCCCGTTTCAGTGGCTAGCAAACCCTCTCAATGACATGTACGCTGACGCCGTCACCACTGTAGTGCTGGAGGTCCAGTCAAACCCAAAGGCTCAGAAAGGTCAGTCTTGAAATCAGCTGTGTATGCTTTCTACATGGATCTTTAGTTTTGAATGCATTTTGGACTGTGGGAATGACACATTAAATTATTTGTGTTTCATTTATCACCTGAAAATAACAGTTGTCATATATTCATTAGCTTAGATTGAGCCATTTATATCTACATAGGGAGAGGGTCCTCATCCACAGAGACTGACATGTTTCTACAGTAGCCCCGAACGGACAAACCAAACACTTGCTCTAGATGGGGCCATTCGCATTTTCGTGTCTGGCATCTTAGTTATCAGCCTCTCCATGACAAGAGCAGTGAAAAACACATTTTCTTGACGTGAAACTGCTTTATTCAGTGATTTTACCTGTTTAAATCACCAGGGGTCTCATTTATAAACATCACATACGCACAAAATGAGGCGTGAAAGAGGCGTACGCCACTTCCTACGCAAAAGTTTTGATCAATAAAAACAGATTTGATGGGAGAAACTCTGACCCATGCCTACGAATATTTTGTAGACGGGACATTGACAACGCAGATAGTGAGGTGGAAGCCTGACTGTAGAAATTGTTTTTTTTTGGCACAAGCTTCTTTAGGCTTTTGGCCATATGCACATTTTTAGTATGGATCCTACACTTTGTTTGATAAATGAGACCCCTGGTTTGCTTATTTTGGAGAGGAAGAGACCTCTGTGGATAATTCAGCTCCCAGTAAAATCCTCCTGAACAATGAACACTGAGTTTCAGCTGGTTGCAGTCTGCAATCCTCACCACTAGATGCCACTAAATCCCCCTAAATCTTACACACTGCTCCTTTAATGCATTGTCTTTTTATTGTAAAGGAGTTTTTTGAGAGTTCTTATTTAATGTGATTCCTGATTAACAGCAATGGAGACCCAGAGTGTCATCATGGACATGGACGTCTTCCAAACCCGACTGGCTGTCATGTTACAGTGAGTGAGACACAGTCCATACTGACTTGATTAAAACGTTGCATATATGGAGTCACTGTGTTTGAAAGGTATACTGTACGTCACTTTATTATAATAATATAATAATAATATATCTCTGTGTTTTTAGGGACATGTTTGGGGAGGAATGTGTGGATTTCAGTGACGGTAAAAGCATCTCTGTGACTGTAGATGGAAAGACGGTTCTCATCTGCTTGGAGACGAGGGTGAGAAGCATTTCTTCTGGTTTCTTTGGTGTGAGATTGTTGTTTTTTCATCTCTCATTGACATCCTCTCCCCTGATTAGTCGGTGTGCTACGAGGATGAATGCACAGAAGACGACTCTCTGAAGGAGATGGTGGAGCTGGCAGTGCAGCGGCTCTACGATGCCCTCAACCCAGTTATATGAGAGCAGAGACGGGACTGCAGACGTGTTCATGGCCAGTCATCTATAAACTACTGAAGGACAGTTTCTTAAGCTAAGTCATCACAGATATAATAAGAAGAATACTTCATCAAGTTCAGTGTTGAAAGTTAACAAGCAGCTTGTATTAGTGTGCTAAAACTGGATAAAGTGTTCTCCAGAATCAGTGATACGTCTACACTACCAGGATCTACAGTGTTTTAGTTTGTTTTAGCCCTGATACAGTTCACAAAATAAATCAACACATCAGTATGCACTCACACTTTTACTAACTGTACATTAATGAACGTTCATGACCTGTGACCATGAAGCTACCATGTGAAAGAAGGGAATTAAACAAGCTGTGTAGGTTGGGTTTGTTTTCATAGATTTCAGTGTTCAATGTTACATCAGCACTTTTAATTATATTTAATAAGTTAACTATATTTATGTAGATGCACTGTAGGGTTTGTTTGATCTGAGTTTATTATTAATGAGCACTGATATGACAGATTTGTTTACTATAAGTGTGATGTGTGTTGTTAACTTCTAAATGCACTAATTTTGTTCACTGTACCATGTTTAAAAGACTTTTACAAAACTCATCAGTGTTTGTGTCGTTGACTCACAACAGTGCCAACAAAAGACTCAAGCAACACTTGTTTCACTGTGCTCTGACAGGCACCGCTCATAGCTCATTTATTTCTTAAATATCTGAACAATGTAACTCCAGATTTTTACAATAAATATCCTGCAAGGCACATCTTAATGAGCATGAACCTACAGTTCCTATAATGCCCCTGTTCAATGGGCTACGAGTGATCCACACATCCCTTACTTCGATACATTGCCACAGGTATTTCCATAAATAGCAACACATGAAACCATAATCAAAATGTTCTTTACCTTTTAATAAAAGAAATCTGAAAGACAGATGACTTTATAAAAGCCAAAGTTGAACCATGACACTACCAGGTTGTAAATCAACCAGTGAACTGTGGACTACATTTAAAGGTATGCCGTGCAGGATTGTCGTCACTGTAAATCACTCGCCAAAAGCAGATTCACTCTTGTTTTGCATTTCACCTCTCTATATTTGTGGGGTTTTTTTGGGAGCTGCTTACACTCTGGCACCTGAAGTCTAACAGAAAGTAAGAAAATACAGGCAGAGGGAAGAGTTTCTGCAGATCAACAGACCACCACACACTTTTAGTGGGTCATAAAAGATTGTGGGGGTTATTTCTGTATGAGTGGATACATTTATTTAAGGAAAATCCTGCATAGTATACCTTTAAAGACAGCATTCATGGCACACTGAGGAATTATTACAGGTGGGCAGAGCTGGGTGCCGGACCTCAATACTCTAGGCAAATGACTGTATTTTGGCTTACCAAAAGTTGTGAATTCCTGGTCCAATTCATAATGTTGTTACTGATTTAGATACATTTTTTTCATTTCATTTTGATTGATATGCCTGCTTATATTTAGATGACATTTAACATTTGAGAAGTTTGGCTTCTTTTGATTTAAAAGAAAGAAAAAAAACACAGCGGCCTCAAATTAAAGGATTAAGAGAAAAAGAGGAGATGATTTACTTAAAGTACTGAAAATGTCAGTACTATGGTAAATGTACCTGAACCACTCAAAGCGCTTTTTACACTATGAGTCACATTCACGCAGACACACACATTCACACCCGGGTGACCGAGGCTACCATACAAGGTGCCACCTGCTACTCAGATTTTAACACACTCACACACCGATGGAACAGCCATCAGGAGCAATTTAGGGTTCAGTATCTTGCTCAAGGAGGAGCCGAGGATCGCACATGCTGTACCTCTGACTTGTGTGTGACTGACAAACTGAGTGACAAAGAGTTTACACCAGGCAAAAAAAAAAAAGACTAATGTGTTCACAGACAGAATGAGAGGTATACAGTACTGTGCAGACTTCCAGACTGAGGAACGGAAACATATGTACCAGGATGTCTGCAGTTATCATTTAAATTTAATGTTTTTAAAAGCCTTTTAAGATCATTTTAAACAAATTTAAGACCAATTTTCTGACTAATTGTGTTCATTCTTATTCAAGCACTGCAGTTAAACATAAAGGTAAGGTGTAGAGGTAGGTTTTACGCAGGAGTATGGTTATTAGGGGGAGTTAGGTTAATCTACATTTTGCCGACAGGTGAGTTCAAGTCAGAAATGTGGACTCTGACACAGAAGAGCTTGACTCCTGTTGACAGAAATACATTTTGAGATGGGTGAATTGAACTAGATAAAATGTTGGTGGCAATTGAGGACTCATACATTAAAATCCAAGCACACTAAATGAAATGTAAGGCCTAATATCTATAAACTGGATCTGCAGACACCCTGTGTACATTAGTTTAGTCTTTGATTTGCAGCTCTTCAGAGGAGTGTGACCCCATTTTAATTGCACAATTGCACCCTGTCACATTGACCCAAAGGATGATGTTAAGTCACCCATACTGCACAATGCTCCATTATTTTTAATTGTTTGTGTGTCCCTACATATAGAGGTCAGAGGACAGGGTCAAGACAAATGGTATTCAACGGCTGCCACGTGAATACTGTTGTTTTTTGTAGTGTGATCTAGCGTCCTCCATCACCTCCATGTGAGTGAGCTTCACCCGCTCTTTAAGCTGAGCAGTATCCCAAAGGCCATCGCCAGCAGCAGAGCAACTCCCACCTCCGTCATCCCCCCGACCTCCCTCTCCTCAAACCTCTCCTGCTTCTTCCTCAGCATCTCCTCTTTGCGGGCTTGGATGTCTCTCTGTTTCTGCAGCTGCTCGCTGTAGTGGGCTTTGACGAACTTGTCGAAGTCAAAGATGCTTCCTCGGCTGTCGGTGCCCATCACAGACCGCCGGCTCTCGGTGTGCTGTCTCCCGGGGCTCGCTGTGTCTTTGGCGGAGGGTCTGGCTGTTGTGATGAGGTCTGACTGACTCAACAGACCTCGGTCGTACTTCTTCCTCAGCGTCTTGTTGCCCAGCACGGTGTAGGCCTCGCTGATCTCAGAGAAGCGGATAGTGGCGTCCTCACTGCCGGCGTTTCTGTCCGGGTGGTAGATGAAGGACTGCTTGTAGTAGGCGGTTTTAATCTGGGCTTGAGTGGCGGTAGAAGTCACCTCCAGGATGTCATAGTAGCCTGTTCTGGTTTTGTACAGAGGCTCAGATCGGGTCCCGTTGCCGCTGTAAGCTCTGACAAACTGCCCGTGTCCCCAACACAAAGCGAGGCTCTGCTGTCGACGAGCGGACCGGAAACTGGAGAAAACCCTCCGAAACTTCCCATTGGTCCGGTACCGAGGGAAAATAGTTTCTACGTTTTGTACTCGTGACTTACTAGAAACAGAATCCTCTTTGTTGAGTCCGGAATAATAGTAACATCCAGCGACATTTTGGTTTTCAAAAGCATCGTTAAGATTACCAAACAGTGGCGTTACCCTTGTGTAACTGTCCCGTGAAGCTCCAACGGTCACCCTGTCCGCTCCTTTTTGGGCTCCGTACACATCTCTGTTGTTGACTCCACCCAACAGGAAGCCTGCCGACAGAGACGAAGCTCGTATTCCACCTTTACCCAGCTTATTTTCACTTTCCAGGAGGTGCCGGTTACATATTTTGTGTGCAAAGTTGGATGCTCCCCTTCCAAAACGTAGCCTGACCTCCGCCATGTTTGAAGGGGATAGAAGAAGAATGTTGACTTCCGGTATGATGATGGAAGCTCGTCTGACGGCAGCGCCCCCCGGCGGCGTTAAAGGTAAACTCAAACATCACATTGCACAACTGATTTCAATCTTTATAAAGGTCCCATCAGTAATTCATATTTTTCCCCCAGTAACATCTTTGTAATGAAACCTAGCTGCTTAAATTTGACATTAAAACACCTCTTTATATCTGATTTTTAGTACTTTTTCTATTTTCTATTTATATTTTATTATGGGAAATTCATGTTTTTCTCATTAACTTCCATGTAATATGCAAGGAAAGCATAAAATAATATATTTTCCTCTGTAATGTGACCCAGTGACTCAAACGTAATAGCAACACTGTCTTCCTTATTCACGTGCTAAAGGTGCATGTTTAAATTCCCTGCCTTTCTAGTTGTTATTAATGCCTTTTATCTTTCACGTTGCCCTTCTCAGACCTCTGATTGTCTGATTTAGAGTGGTGTTGTGTGTGTGTGTGTGTGTGTGTGTGTGTGTGTGTATGTGTGTTTGCTCCCACTACTCAATGCATTCATGTAAGACTACTAATCACCTCACTGCCACTGTAGGATTAATGGCAGCATATTTAGACATGTCATTTTAACATTTTTAATATGTGATTTTAGTGCTTTTCCTATTTTTCATTAATAGCTACCTAATGGAAAATTAACGATTTTTTCTCTATGGACTTTTATTGTGAAGGACGATAATAACGTCACAACATCCGCCTATGACCCGCTTCCCCATTCCCTAACCGGAACACTAGTTTCTGCAACTTGTTTCATTATGTCTAAGTTCAAAACAGTAATTTGGCCTAAAGTGATTTTATTCGGGGACTCCATAACACAGGTTAGCTCATGCTAAATATATTTTAATAACTGTAGTATTGTGTAAGCTAGCAGTTAATGCTAACCCATTCACGAACTGAGCAGCAGCAGTTAGCATTAGATGCTAGGTTGCTAACTTTAGTTCTGAATTAATGAAACAGTGCTGTTGATTCTTTCAGTATTCATTTCAAGCCAGTGGCTGGGGTGCAGAAATTGCCAACAATCTAGCAAGGTAAGTACTGGTTCTTCATTCTGAAATTTCTCAATCAATTTTAATAACTCAGTGGTCTGTACATCCTGTGTATGCACGTCATTATAGCCCTACATCTGTGATTTATAGAGAGGGGATAACTTACATTTGTAGCACTGACTAATATCTGAATCTGACATATATTTCCCATCAGAAAATGTGATGTTGTAAACAGAGGGCTGTCTGGATACAACTCCAGATGGGCTAGGATAGTTCTTCCTCGCCTCATCAACATCTCAAACTCAGCAGACAACAACATAGCTGCTGTCACTGTCTTCTTTGGAGCCAATGACTGCGCACTGGAAGGTACAGTTTTACTGATGCAACCTGCAATGACAACTTGAGATGTTTAGCAGTGATAACTGTTTTTCCGCAGACTCTATGTATAGATCTCTATACTTGATTATGTGCACAGATTTTGCACATGACAAATTGTGTGCTCATTAGGAGTATGATGAACAGTTGTGTCTTCTGTGCCTCAGTAGGAGCTTTTCTCCCAAGTTTAAGAAAATTACCATGGTGTTAAAAAAAAATACCATTTTATGTCATACTGTGAGAGTTCAATGACATTATTTCATGGCACACTAAACTATGACCATTTTGACATTTTTGTGGTATACTATACTATAACTCCTTTAAATAACACTTGATTACATTTTTTTGACATTCTATAACATGACATTGTTTATTGCATTTTTTTTTTTTACATACAATACTATGACTTTTTTTAATGACTTTTCGACATACTATACTATGACGGTTTTTATGATTTTTTCATATACTATATACTATGTTTTTCATGACTTTTTGGCATACTATGCTATGACCTTTTTTTATGACTTTTTTGACATATAACATTTTTTGTGACTTTTTTCAACATGGTATACTATGACGTTTTTCATGACTTTTTTTTTACATACTATATTACGGAGCCCCTAAAGTTCCCAAAAAAAGAAAAAAAAAAACTATCTCGTGCTCACGAGATACTAATGGCTCCGTATGTTTTTATGGCTTTTTTCGACATACTATAATATGACGTTTTTCATGACCTTTTTTGATATACTGTACTATGATGTTTTTATGACTTTTTTCGACATACTATACTATGACGCTTTTTGTGACTTCTTTCAACATGGTATTTATGATAGGTTTGGTTTTTTTTAAACTTTTTTTCGACATACTATTCCATGAAGTTTTTTTATGACTTTTTTTCAACATACTATACCATGACGTTTTTCATGACTTTTTTTTGACATACTGTACTATGGCGTTTTTTTAATCACTTTTTTTTACTTACTTTACTGACGTCTTTTATGACTTTTTCGATGTACTATACTATGACCTTTTTTGTCACTTTTTTCAACATGCTATACTATGACATTTTTTATGACTTTTTTTCCACATACTGACGTTTTTTAGGACTTTTTTTGACATGCTATATTGTGATGTTTTTTTGTTTTTTTTAAAACTTTTTTCGACATATTGTACTATGATGATTTTTGTGACTTTTTACCAACATACTATTCTATGACATTTTTTTATGACGTTTTTCGACATACTAAACAATGACGATTTTTATGACTTTTTTCGACATACTATACTATGACGTTTTTATGACTTTTTTTCACATATTGACGTTTTTTATGACTTTTTGTCATGCTATATTGTGATGTTTTTTGTTACTTTTTTCGACATACTATGGCGTTTTTATGACTTTTTTAACATACTATACTGTGACATTTTTTTCGACATACTATGACGTTTTTATGACTTTTTTTTACATACTTTTGACTTTTTTTCGACATACTATACTATGAAGTTTTTTATGACTTTTTTTCCAATATGCTATGCTATAACCGTTTTTGTCACTTTTTTCAACATGCTATTCTATGACATTTTTATGACTTTTTTTCACATACTGACGTTTTTATGACTTTTTTGGTCATGCTATATTGTGATGTTCTTTGTTACTTTTTTCTACATATTATACTATGGTGTTTTTATGACTTTTTTTTCAACATACTATACTGTGGCATTTTTTTGACATACTATATACTATGAAGCTTTTTTGTGGCTTTTTTCAACATATTGTACTATGATGTTTTTTATGACTTTTTTCGACATACTATACTATGTTGTTTTTCATGACTTTTTTTGACATACTCTACAATGAAATTTTTATTGACATACAATACTATGAGGTTTTTTATGACTTTTTTCAACATACTATACTATGACATTTTTTTGCCATATTTATTATGGCATTTTTTTATTGCATTTTTTATAACTTACTATACGTTCACATTTTTTGTGACATTTTTATTACATACTATACTAAGACATTTCTTATTAAATTTTTATGACATACTATACTGACATTTTTTAACACACGACTTTCAAAGTGTCTGAAAACAAAGTTTGACAGAGATATTGTCACTAAAAATTAAGCATCCTTTCCTTATGTTTATGTATGATTTATTCCTTTTTTCTGTTCCTGTCATGAAGATAAAAACCCTCAGCAACACGTCCCTCTGCAGGAGTATTCAGAGAACCTGAAGGAGATCAGCAGGCTTCTAGCTTCAGCTGGAGTGTCTGCAGACAGAGTTATCTTCATCACCCCTCCACCTCTTTATGAGCCAGCCTGGGAGAAGGAGTGCATTCTAAAAGGTGACACTCATTCACAGTATTTCCTCTCTCTTATTCTGGTATCATCTCACAGGTCAAAGATCATGAATGCTCCTCCATATTTTTCAGGATGTCCTCTCAATCGCCACAACTCTGTAGCGGGGCAGTATGCCCAGGCGTGTGTCCAGGCTGCCGGTCAGTGCGGTGCAGACGTCCTGGACCTCTGGACTCTCATGCAGAAAGATGGTCAGGTGGGTACTTGTTACTGTTGCTTCTTCATGTACACATTTGCCTGAATCCCACAAACTATACACAAAGATAACGCTGCAACCCTTCATATGGCACATGGGAGACATTTCAGTTTTGCAACCTCACCACTAGATGCCACTGAATCCTAAACATTGGACCTTTAAATGTTTTAAATTTTACAAATGTCTTTATTCGAGTAATTTCACCAGATATAGCATTGAGATTTTTCAGCATACCCCATTATCTTCTTCTAAATTAATCAGTCTTACAAGAGCTGTCCTGTTGTGTCCTCTGCTCCACAGGACTACTCAGTCTATCTGTCTGACGGGCTGCATCTCTCAGAGAAGGGAAACCAGTTTGTGGCTCAGCACCTGTGGGGGCTGATGGAAAGTCGTGTGGCCAATCTGCCCTTCCTCCTGCCGTACTGGGCAGACGTGGATACCAAGAGCCCAGAGAGCAGCCTCCTCTGTGACTAGTTAAGGAGTGGATATTGGCTTTGGAACAAAAACCAGCGCTATTTTTTTGCACTTGTTGTAAATTTCCCAGGTAAACCAAGAACACTGAAGCAGCTGTGATTTGTTTGTGCTGGTATGTTGAATGTGAGACCATGTATTAATGTCAAAATGCACAATAAAGATTTTTATTATGACGTGTGCAGTGGTAATGTAAGCAAGAAACATAAAAAAAGCAACTCATGGTGGACTTTAATAAGCATAGAAACATTAAGAATATACACATCATCAGAATATGAACGACACAGGACATCTGCTCGTTGTGTAACAGCTCACATCACTCCAGTAGAGTCAATGTTACCTACACAGTCGTTTTTTCCTTGACCTACAGTTAATACATATTTTAATCTGTGACACAGCAGGCGGTGGTGAGACAGCATTAAATAACAGATGCGTAACTCACATTGGCACAAAGACAGACAACAAAGCGGGGAAAAACAACATTTGAGCACCTCAGAAAGTTTCTTTCAAAATTAAATTTGGGATTGTCCGGTTTCATTTTCATCTACTGCACAGTTAGGCACAAAATCAGAAGGCACCATGTTTCATACAGATGATACAACCTTCTTACTTGGGGTTCGTAAACTGGACAAATAAGTGAAATACTGAAAAGACTACCAGTTGTCCCCGCACAGTGTTAAAATGTATTGTCAATAAAAAGGGGACAAATCGTTTCACAAGACTTTTTAAAAGAAACCATTGAGGACACAGCAGTTAGAACATGTATAAAACTTATTTAAATTCTCCAGTGATGTGAAAAACACTTCAAGTGCAGTTATAACACAAAGATTCAGGATAAAACATCTTAAAGTCAAAGTTTGCCGCTTAATATATCACACTGAAATGTTCCTTTGTATGATAAAATAACCACAGTTACATCATCAATAATATTACGTTACACCTTTCACCTCTTGTGTGGAGCAAAACGGTGAGGTTGTGTTGCTATGGAGACAGTACTTCGTGCATAAGCATTTAGGAGGAGAAAGGCCAGGATGTTTCCTCTGATTTGAAGTTATAATCCACAGTGATTGCTCATGTTTTTTTGACAATAAACACTGGCAGAATTTGGATTCAGCCTCGGGATCTACGTAATTATTTTAAACTTTTATTGTCCCTAAAATAAATAGCATAAAAAGAGACTATGATGTGTTAGGTAGTTCAGTCCCTCCAGGATTTTGTCAGCTTTTATTTTAGATTGTCGCAGCCTAAAATGGCTGATTTTGCAGTAGCTTGTCTAAAAAAAATCGCGATGCATGTTGCAGTGTTTTTAAGTTGTTGCTGGGTTTTTTTGATGCAGAACAACCACTGCTCCACATGCTGTGTTCTTGGTCTTCTACCAGGTGATTTTTTGGCAATAAAACTGTGGGAGGAACGGAAACTTGCAAAACTAGTTGTGATTTTTTTGTATAATTCATTTAAAATCGAAGGCAACTCGTTTCAGTCAGAAAAAAACAGACTGTTCTAAATTTGTGATTCATACTTGGTACATGTTTGTAATTGAGACATTTGTCTTGCACGTCTGCATCTTCACAACCAGAAATACAGACGTGAGTCTTGTGACGTTAAAGTCAGGAGTGATATGATTGAGGAAAGGAAACGATTGGTTAGATTTGCAGAAAAGTCACAGCGATTATACAAAATTGCAAGGTAACGGTTGACTTTGCATTAATTGTAACATCCTGGAGGGGCTGCTAGATTCATTTCCACCCACCTACTCAGATCTCCCAGGCTCCATCTGGCCAAGGACCCTCAACCTAACTGAGAAAAGGCACAGCATTATTTCACCACAGGCACACAAAAACATGAATTCACTCAGTAACTATTCACTGTCACGGGGATATGTGACTGTTCTGAGAGGTGGTTCAATCCATGTTGAAGCTGACTGAATGATATCCACATCTAGTTTTGCCTGAAATGTTGTCCTTCGCTCTGTTTAACACCAAATCTGACCTGCTAAACATGTATGCTATTACCTTTATACAGTTGCTATGAAATGCTTATGATGCAGCAAGTATTGGCATGTTCCCTAAAACACATATCAGGTTGCATTGTGTACGTGTTGGTGCTTTTGATCACAAAGTATTGTTGGTGATTTACTCTCAGCACTCCGTCTCTTTTGTGTCAATGCAATCCTGCCTCCTGAGGCGCCGCCGGTCCCTGGCTTGCTGGTTCGGCTCTGTCAGATCCTCGTAGGAGGATTTCGTAGCCGACAAGGAGGCTCCTGCGGTTGTGAAATCGTCCGACAGGCCCTCCTCTCCCAGGTGAGAGTCGCTGCTGGTGTCCTCCTGGATTGTGGCCATCCGCGGCCCCCCTGCGCTGTCCGGGGTGGGGACGTAGCTCGGGCCGGGGGCCTGGGTACTGGTGCTGGCCGCGGGAGAGGCCACGACCTGGCTCTGCTGCTGAGGCTGCTGGGGCAGGGAGGAGGGCGCGGTCCGGCCGGCGGAGGAGAAGCGAGGCGGAGGAGGCTTGACGATGCGCACGGACGCTGACTCGAGGTTGCTGAGCATTTCTTGACTCTGAAGAGCAAAAAACACATGTGAGACTAAAGCACAATGAAGCTGACCGTCTCTGACTGAGGTGGAACCCATTCCCTTTTTACTACATTCAGCTCCAATCTTCACAGTTTAAAGGGAAAGTTCGGATTTGTTTGAAGTCCAAACTATCCCTTTAACATCATAAATAGTTAATAATCAAAACCTGAAAGATACTTAAAGAGTAATTTAGTAACAGCTATCTGCTAGTTCCATCCCATTATCATCCCAAAATCCTCTTTCAAAGTGGGAATGAGTAAAACAAACATTTCTCACAGCAGACATTTTGTGTTGTCAAACAGAGGTGTAACTAATATTAATAATGGCGCAGTCCATTTAGGAACACGTGTTTCCTGACAATGAGGATCCTGGCTCCTTTGCTTAAGCCATCATTGATGTTATTAGTTGCTCCTGTGCTTGTCCTGCTTCTACAAGTCAAAATGTCTGCCATGACAAAGGTCCAAGGAGGAATGTACCCTCAGTCTCCACGTGTTCCTTATCAATCCTAATAAACACAGTGCAGACAGCCATTACAAAAAGAAAAACAAAAAAGGGAAATGAAATAACAAATGACCACCTAAAGGACATTACCCTCTTCTCGATGTGGCGTTGAACAGCAGCAGATGCAAACTTAAAACGCTGACACACACCGCATCGGATTTCACAAAAGACAACAAGGTGCAACCTGTTCAGTCCTCTCTCTGTTTGAATACTCCTAAAATGCAATCTTGCTTTCTTGAGGTAATTTCTGATCAGGTATGACTCTGCTGGGATGACTTGTGTGCAGAGGAGCACACTTAAGCTATGCTGTCAAATTAATTAGCTTTAGTTTAAGTGTCTCTCACTTCATCTCTCCAGGTGAAAGACACAGTTTGAGGGCTGGAAATGTGCAGCCAGATCAGTGATTACATCAAGGAGTAAGTGACTGCAGGAGTATCCCAAACGTGGGCCACTGACCATGCATCATCATGGACTCAATGGCAACGCAACACCAAGCCATGGCACACGCACTCACCTATGGCGGGAGCTCTACTACAAACTTCCACCATCTGCTGCAGTTCCAGTGAGAATGGAAAGGGCCAAGTCAAAGAGTGATGGACAGGTCATTCGGAGCTTGAACCTGGCAGTGACAGTGAGGCCCTTACTGACCGATTCTGAATCCATTTGTGTTCTGCTCTAATTATAAGACTGTGAGCCAATTTGGCACCAGAATTCTCAGGATTCTCTTGGGTATTGTGTTGCAAAAATGTTTATGAGGTACAAGAGTGTTTTGTAGTAGTGCATATTGAATGTCAAGGTACTGCGCTCTTGTGATGCACTTCAGCATGTCTTTATGCCACTGATAACTGACAAATCTTACTTGTTTCTCAATTAAGAGGAGCCACAATCAAAGTTACATTTTTGAAAGGCACAGCCTAAAGCCGGGCTCGGACTACAGAAGTTTTAGGTCGATGTATTCCCAAATCATCCCTCCTGAAAATCGGAGCATAAATTTGATCTGGAAACTCAGTCGGTACCAATGTTTGGCCCTGATTATCTGGTAATGTGAGGGGTTTACAGATCCAGTCTTAAATCTCCGGGACTGCTTACAGACCATTTAAAAACGACGGTGTAGCCAAGCAATAGTAAACATTCCCCTGTGACCCACATCAGATAGCATACTACTGTTGACAGATACTCAGCGTTCCCATGGTCATTGAAAACCTATGAAAGTCATGGAATTTCACATTAATGTTTTCCAGGCCTGGAAAAATCATGGAGTAAGTAAAAAAATCATTGAACGTTCAGTTATGGAGTTCTGTTGCGTATAATCAAATAAAATCCTGTCAGTAATCTTCCATGGATAACCTTCCACGTAATGAAACATAAAGGCAAAATTATTTTCTGCCACTGTCAACTTAATATTTCATTAACCATCAGCTGAATTGTGTTTGAATAGAGTTTGAGTCTCATATGTTTGAAAAGTAGCGAAGAAGAAAAAGTTATTCTGGGTCCTTGAAAAGTCATGGAAAAGTTTTGAAAATTTGTCTATAAAAATATGAGAGAACCCTGAATATCAAAACTGACCGTCCAAATCTCACATCCGGTCTCACTGATGAATTGACAACACGTGGTGGCTATTTCCTATTCTATTGCTGCTATTTCCAGACCTGTTTATCCTTCTGCTTTTTTTCTCAATAGAAAGCATTTTTAACATCAAACCAAGTTGTTGCACCGCATCAGTTTCAGTTTTGTTTTGCTTCCCTATGAGGTCACGAGGTGGTACATTCAGGCTCCCTCTGGCATGATAATCTTAAGAATATCCAGTAGTGTGTGATGGGCTACAATTTTTAAGTCTTACAGTGTGTGCATGTTTGAGATTAGAGAGAAGAACATCTGTGAAGTTTCTCCTTATGTGCGTGATGAGACCTGATTCCAAAGTCGATTAGGATTTTAAAACTGTAGTCTGAGCCCGGCTTAAAATATTATTAAGTGTCTAACACTTAAAAGCTCAACTAATCTGCGTTATCAGGACTGTGTGCATGTGGTGTAATCAGATTTGATTATCTGTGGCACCAGCAAACAACCCCAAAACTGTTACAAGATTTTAATACAGTGCTCCAGGGGTGACTTTTTTTGATAGACCAACCCCAAAGTTAGCATCATTCTGGTGCCCTTGACAAAGAGCCAATGGTGTTTTCTCGCTGGATTTTGAATTACTGCAGAAAATAAGATCTGTGGCAAAAAATGAAGTTTATGATACTTACACATTTTATTCAGCAAGATTATCTTTGTTCTAACGTTATACGGCTATAAGCAAACCTCACCATGGTCACACGTCTTTAACGTCACCACCACAACGAGGCTGTAAAGTGGGGAGCACTTTGGTAGCTCACTGCACAGAGCGCATTCTAATATGTCTGAGTCCTTACTACAGCTCCTCCCCTCTTTCCCTTTTCATATCTGTCTCTGTTTCTCAATAACGTAGCTTCATATGCCAAAAAATATCTTTAAAAAAAGGCTGTGTTCGGTGTGATGACACTCTGTAGTTTAATTTAGCCATTTGTTAGCAGTCATGTTTTTTAAGACACATAAAAGCTTCAAAATTCACAAGTGGGGTATTTACTGATGAATTCAAGCTTGTGTTCACCACAGACCTTATTTCTGACATCTAATTAAAAACCCATTCAAAAACACCAGCTGTCTTTGAGATGAGGGAGCCGGGAGTAGTAACATGTAAAAAGTACATTTTTCCAGTGGAGCTTTGGCACTTCAGACCAATGGAACAAGACACAAATACAAAGATTCCTCCTGAACTGTTATAAGTTTAGCACATTATGTTGTGTTCATGTACGACTCCTCACCTAAGAGAAAAAAGCGGATTGACCAAAATATGTTTATAAGGCCTTTTAGATTTAAAAAAAACAAAACAAAAAAAAACACTTTTTTTTTGCTAAATGTACATGTTGTAGTTTCATAGTATCATGGATGATGCAGGGATCCAAACATATATTCAGATAAAGGGCAAATGTCTCAACCTGAATAATCAATCTTCATACTCCCCTCTCCCTCCCTTATTAAAGATATCAGTGTTAAAAACAACAACAACGTGGGATTGTATTAGTTTGGTTAGTGTGGCAGCAAGGCTAGTGCACAGAGTCATACATGGGCATTTGAGAGATGAGAAACTTACGCTTGGAGGGTAGTAGAGGGACTTTGTGTTCTCCTCATACTGCTGGTCAAGTCGTTTGTCCTGCAGAAGGAAACACAAAGGGACAGGACTGTCAGGATGTGAAGTAAAATAATCAAGGTCATTGCTGTAAAGACGAGATCTACATTTAACCACAGAGCTACAGAAATCCAAAAGAATTAGTTAATGGCACACTACAGACACTGGGAACTAGTGCAAATTGATGTGCGGCAGATTCTTACCACACAGTGAACCAGGATACTGAGAGGAATCCAGAAGATGAGTGAAAACACCACCACAGAGCCCACGATGTTATCAGCCAGGAACTTCCCTGGTGGAGGGGTGGCGTGGAGGACGGAGACAACAAAACAGACGAAGCAAGGTCAGGAGAGTGACAAGGGATTGACTCAACCACGACAGTCATCAGCAACAAAACAGAAGACTGACTTTTCATTAATCATGTCTGCTTTGTTTACCCTTTTCCTTCACTCATTCTTATGATGCTTATTAGATTTCAAAGTGGTTTATTTTCTACATTATCATTACTTACAACTCTAGTTTTTGCTTTGTATCTGTTGTTTTGCTTCTCACCCTGGACAGGTCGCCAGACTATCACAGGGCTGACACATAGAGACAGACAACCATTCACACCTACGGACAATTTAGAGTCACCAGTTAACCTGCATGTCTTTGGACTGTGGGAGGAAGCTGGAGTACCTGGAGAAAACCCACGCTGACACGGGGAGAACATGCAAACTCTGTTGTATCATTAGTACTTTATCGTATTTATAGTGTGATGTCACGAGTTTGATGTAAGTGTAATCTAAGTATGCCCACATTAGATGTTTACGAAACTTGTAGGTTGTACTTAAGTAAATCAATAAAAAATGTATTATTTAAAGTAACCAAGAACACACTGATTGTATAATATCATTTTGAATACAACTTTTAACACACCAAGTACAATTTGAGAGTGTCGATTTCACACAGCTTTAGTTTAATTTCTGAAAAGATAAAGGGGATACTAAAGTGCAGTTTGGGAAAATATGCTCAAGTATAATTTTTTGTTTGTTAGCTTGTTTTGTTTTCTTTTATGTGGCAGTATGAGGGTAAAGGGAATGGATAGGGGATATAAAACTCAAAGTACTGTTATGTTTGTATGTTCACCCACTGATGAATGCTAACTATTGTACTTTCTTCCGAAATAAAGAGCTAATGAAAACTAGACGCCTTGCGACTATATTCCTCCATGAACCCATCAAGTTGCACTCACAGTTTCCATCCATGTCTGCGAAAACATGGATGCCTCACACACAACTTCCCCCCGACAGCACAGAAGATCTATACAATCAGCACAGTTTCAACGTGGGCACCCAAGATTAGTGTCACCAATTCAGTATCAGACCAACTGTTCTTCCTTCTGTTCCTGAGATATGACACTGAGTAACAGCCAGGTGTTTTGGAGAACATTATGATGTCACAGTGAAGTTGACCTTTGAACTTTTAGATATGAAATGTCATCACTTCATCATGTTATCCTGTTAGACATTTGTGTGAAATTTTGTCATAATTAGTGTATGAATTTTGACTTATGGCCAGAATGATGTTTTGTGAGGTCACAGTAACCCTGACCTTTGACCACCAATTTCTAATCAGTTCATTGAGTTCAAATGGACGTTTGTGCCAAATTTGAAGAAATCCCTCAAGGCGTTCTTGAGATGGCACGTTCAAAAGAATGTGACCGATGAGGTCACAGTGACCTTGACCTTTGACAACCAAATGCTTATTAATTCATCCTTGACCAAAAGTGGACGCTTGTGCCAAATTTGAAAAAAGATCCCTCAAGGCGTTCCTGAGACATCGCGTTCACAAAAATGGAATGTATGGACAGACGACCCAAAAACATTACGCCAACGGCCACAGCTACAGCCAGCGCGGAGGCATAAAACAATATTTCAAAGCGACTTGTTGTAACCAACTTACCAAATGTGTTAATGTCCAGCTTGTCAATAAAATCCCACAACCTCTCGATCACGTCCTGTACCTGCTTCATGCATTTTCCCTGTTTTAACAAGAGAAAGTTGACACTCTTCAAACAGCCAAATAAAGCACACATCAATACAATAATTGTAACATTCATAGCATTTTGTGAGACACTATGTAACATAACAAAATACTAAACATGATGGAAACATGGTAGATCAGCTTTAATCCTGTCTGTAGAGTGAAGAGATATAAAAGATATGGTGACTCACGCCCTCGTCACAGAAGCCCACGGTGCAGGGTTTTCCTTTGCGAAGAAACAGGAAACTGCCATTGGCCTGGAGAAAGGGAGCGCAGGTGCCATCTTTTCCCCTACAGCACACTTTACAGGAGTCCTCCGTCTCTGCAAACAGAAGACGAGATTAAGTAATCACTATACCCTCCATTAACAGTGGCAGTGCACACATCCACTTCACTTTTCAGAGAAAAAACTAAAAAAAAACCCCATTATTCCCAAATTCATAACCCAAAGCCTCAAGCTTTTATCATGTTTGCCCTCAATAATGTTGTTAATTAACTTCTCTTTACCGTTGCAGGCACAGGACTGAAGGTTCTGCATGGCCTCACAGAAAGGATTGCACTCTCCATTGCGGCACTTGCCGTTATCAACGCAGGTGGTATTGTCAGCGGCGTTCTCAGGAGGTGGACATTGACTGCTGTAGCCTAACATGTGCAGGAAATGTGGAGAGATCTTGTTTTTCAAGGTTTTATCAATTGATCAATTTCAAAAAGGTACCAAAAACAGCAGCTTTCCAGTGATCGGTGCAGTTCTCAAGTTCGACCAGCAGGAGGCGCTCACCTGTGCAGGAGGATATGCCTTTACAGGTCGCATTAATAGGTTCCTGGCACCTTACTCTTGCAAGTTGAAACATGCAGCCCTTACAGCAAGGGCTGTTTCTGTCACTGTGGAGAGAACAGAGACATGTGGGTGACTCAAACTAGAACATCAAAGAATTTTCAGACATATTACATTCAATAATCCAATGTCTGAGTGGGTAAGTGTGATATGTATCTTTGGTATCTCATACCTGCACTGTGCACCAAATTTGAACTTGCAATCGGCTGAGCAGCAGGCGTCGTCATTGAGGTGGAGGAGCCCAGGGTCGCACTCCTCTCCCTCTTCCACTCTGGAGTTCCCACATACCTTACTGTTCCTCTCCTTGAAGCACACAGGAGCTTTAAAACGTAATGTCTTCCCTACGGAGATCTTGCTGCAGTTGGAGAAACGCTTTAGGAGAGAGGGAAAGGAAAATGAGGATGAAGAGGATACTTTATGCTCAGCATTGAAAGGTGATGTGATAAAGGGCTGCCAGACACTACTGACTTAAATCAATTGCTGCATTGATAAGATGTCTAACAAATCAGTGACACAATGGTGATTCTTCAAAGCTAAGTTTGAATTCACAGCCACACAAACACATTTTAGCAAAAGTTTCTTCCTTTGTCTGCATTTTTATCAATGCATTCTGATGTAACTCAAGATTTAGTTTCACCCTTGGCACATATCTTCAAGAGCATCTAAATTCAAGAGCAGAACAAGTCGCAGCAAATAAACAGCACCACTTTTCACCTTAAACTTCAGCAAGAAAAAAAGAAGTCATATGCATATTAGCTGTTCAGGTCAATGACGGAGGAGGCACAGTACATTTACTGTCTGTCATTATATTTCACAGGAACAACTGTGACTCACATTTATCCAACACTCTGTAGATTAAGCAACTCAAATTCACACTTTCCATCACACTGTGCAGCACGAACTCAGTGTATCCTCATAGCTGTCAGCATAGTTTGGTATATACCTAAGCAGTTACTTGATACTAACACGTCTGTAACTGCATGTTGAAGTCAACATACTGTTTTAACTTGTTCACTATTTGGAAAGGTACCTTGTTGTTGACATGATCTCCGCTCACAGCAATAGGGTACATGACAAACTTCCCGCCGTGGTCGTCACTTGGAGCACAGTAAGGGATGTTGTCGGGATCGTGCTCTGCTCCAAAGTTGTGGCCCAGCTCGTGAGTGGTCACCAAATCTGCTTCCTGATGGGACACAAACACACCAGTTACCTTCTGGGTAAATGTTACACGGCGCCAGGGAAAGATCATTGGATATACTTGTCATTGTGATGTAGACACGCAAAATTAGTGTCACAAATTCAGTATCTGAGCAAATATCTCCCTTTCTGTTCCTGAGCGAAAAATGAGCTAAGTTGAGCTTAGTGGTCATGAGTACAGCAAAACAGACAATAATAACACATAAAATCTAGTATCAGACGTTGTCAGGGGCAAATCATGGACAATTAGTAAAGGATAAAGGACGATCTGTAACGCTTAGTGCTACATTTAGGGAGGCAAAACCTGCGCCCTAATAAACACATCTGAAACTCAATACGGAGGGGATGTTGAGAGTCTGAAACAACAGACTGAGCTTCAGAGTTATGACGTCAAATAATGGTGACGTGTTTTGTGAGGTCACAGTGACCTTGGCTTTTGACAGCCAAATTCTAATCAGTTCATTCTTGAGTCCAAGTGGATGTTTGTGCCAAATTTGAAAAAATTCCCTCATGGTGATCGTGAGATATCATGTTCACAAAAATGAGAAATATGAGGTCACAGTGACCTTGACTTTTGAAAGAAATTACCTCAAGATGTTCTTGAGATATTGCGATCATGAGAACTGACGGACAGACGTACAGAGAGACAGACATACAGAAGTACCTACGGATGGACAGACAACCTAAAACATAATGCCTCTTGCCATGGCTGTTGCTGGCGCAGAGGCATGAAACAGTTACCTATCCCACTAAGTTGTAGGGACATTACTTTATTCTTTGATGTTGGGCTGCTGAAAAACCAAATCCTGACAATGAATGTTATTGTTGGACTCTGCAGTCCTGTGGGAGAGCTCCTCTGAGGTCAGTCCAAATTTAGGCTAAATTTAGAACAGAGTATTATGAATCTAAGATGGAAGCACTTAATTTTACAAATGGTTGGAATGTCTTGTTTTGTACCTGTATTGACATACTTTTTAAATAGAAATTAGTGCAATGTTGTATTACATTTAATTAATTTATATTTATTAAATTTTAAATATTTTCTTATTACATGTTTGAAATTCTATTCACCCACCACATGATGAGGCAGTCTCTCTGAAGACAAAAGGTACTTAAATTGTAAAAACACAGAATATGGAAGAAAAAATTAAACAAACTGGAAAAAATCAAGGACACAGGTAGGCTAAAAAAGGGACTGTGGCCTAAAATATTCCTGGAAATGATCTCCATGGAGGGAGCTACATCTAATCTTTCTGAAATTTATGATGAGGAACAAATTTGCAAGGTCACACTGGACCAGAGTTATTCAGCATGAACATATAGTTTACTACTGTATGATTCAATTAAGATTGTCACTGACTCATAACACTGATTTTACTGACAAAAAAAGCACATTATCATAGAGGCTACAGATGCAATTTTCAAAACTTCCTCTTAGCTTACATTAATGTTTTGAGACTTATCTGTAAACTGTGCTGAGGAGCAAGCAATATACTGATAAGTGAGGTGTCAAAATGCAACAGCGTTAACATCATTACTCACAACACCCACACAAAAAGGTGTGTCTGCTTTACTTGCAGCCTACACTTGGCAGGATTACATGTTGCGTAACTTCCTGGCTAACACTGGACCTAGTAATTTTGTCAAAGATAATGACTGAAGTTAAACCGACCTTTGTGAGGATGGTTTTGCCATAGTTCTTGGTGCTTGTCAGGCCTGTGTTGAGGTAACTGGCCTTCTTTACAGAGTGAGACGGGTAGTATGCTGCAAAAGGACAAAACCAAAGCAAGATGTCAGAAAATGTTTTGCTTTACAAAAGCCCATTATCCAGTTCTTCCAAAATTGCATGTCATTCTTGGCATTTCCCTGGCAAGGATTCAGCCACTTGGAGTCTGTCTACTAGTGAACAGATCTATTAGGAGCTTTACACACTACTTTCACTTGACATGACTGTGGCGGGTTTTCATTCATGCTGCAACACAGACAGTCTTTAAATCATGATTTGCAATAACCATATATTAGTAATGCAGGTGTTGCATGATGAATATCATTTCATGCTTAGCTTGTAAAAACAAAGCCTTTTTGCCACAATTACCCCATTTAAACCAACACAGAGCAGCTTCTCTTCCAGCATTTCCATCAAAAACAAACTGGTTTAGAATAGGAAAAGTTAGTGGCCAGGTGGAACCAAAAAATACCAGGTTTTCTTGACCTGAATGCTGAATCGTGACAACAGAAGTGAGCATGTCATATTCTACAGGCTGCATGCACACAGTAGTCCAATGCGTCTTCTACTCATTATCAGTGGGTTCATGCATTTTTGGATAAAACCATCTGTAATAACAGAACGCTTGCAGAAAAGCAATGCAATCTGCTATCGTGCTGCTACTAATTACTTCTGTTGTACATTGTGCAACAGCCTCTGTTGATGACACAACCTTGATTACTATCATTCCACTAAAACTGGCGGAAATGCGGGCTGGTTTGCTCGATAGCGCCATGGTCAAAGAAACCTGCATGAAACTGGTTCAAGGACAAAAGCTAATCTGGTGGAAGTGATGTGTCCTTACGTCTTGGGCAGAGGCCGCCCAGGGCCTGAGGTTTGGACGGGGCCACGTAGGCCAGCCCCAATGTGCCCTCGGCAAAATCCTGGTAGGTGAACAGGTGTGCCAGACACACAGTGGAGGCGTTGTCAGCTATGTCTGAGCTGAATTGCTGAGGGGAAAAAAGCAGAACTATGTCAAAGTTAGATTTACTCCCTGTTTCACACAAGGGCTTGCAACACTGCATTAACTTCTTCCACTCTGCTGGGATGCCTGTGTCACAGGCTGACATTGCTGTCTGTCAGAGGCTATGGTAGGTTTTAAAGCTACTGGTATCATAAAAGAGAAGACCTAAGGAATCAATTGGTACCAACCATGTCATGCTGGATGTCATCAATGGGGCTAAATAATGTTCCAAAGTTTGGCTAAATTTTGGCAAGGGAAAAACTTGCATGACCATTCTCATGAGGGTTCCTTGACCTCTCACCTCAAGTTATCTGAATGAAAATGGGTTCTATGTGTAACCATGAATCTCCCCTTCACAGACATGCCCACTTTGTGCTAGTCCTATGTGGTCTTAAGGAAATACCATAGTGCAAATGTATTTTTGCCCATTATATTTGAAAATTTCTGCATACTGGGGTCCCTGAGCAATATTGGATTTGTGTAAACTGGGTTTGACTGGATAGCTGAGACTCTTGTGGATTCAAGGAGCCCAATTTAACTCCTGTGTGATGATGTTAGCCCCCCTAGCAGCGTTTTCATTGTGGTGACACCATTATTTTTAACAGACATCACTGTATAACGTGACCTACTGTGACCTCTAGGAGAATCACAGCCTCATGGAATTTAACAGCCACAAACTAGAGACCTTTGAGAGGATGGATGGCTTTCATAGGTATACTGAAAACTCAGGGAGTTTCTCAGCAGTTTCCAGAGCAGAAATGCTTGCCATCCAATCCACAAAAATCAATTCCTACAGAACGTCCAAATGTCAAAAGTTTCTGAAATTAAATCACAGCATGGATTTTTCTTTGGTGTTTTTTAAAGTTTTGGTGTCTGGTATTTTGGGGGGATTTTTTTAACCTTTTGATCAATTCTGGATTGGTAAAAAATGCTTACATTTTGCACCAAACCAGTAAGACAGATGGTTATAAACCCAAAAATTGCTGAGACATAGAAATGGCCATTATACACTTATACTCTAAGCCCTTATTACTAAACTTCCAGAGTCTGAACAGATGCCTAACACACATTTCTAACTAAAAAACCTGACAGAAAGTGCTGAGCTGCATCTCAAATTTATCTTTAGGTTTCTGGCTTTAAGTTGATGTAAAACAGGTCTTTGCAGCATATACTGTTGTCCTGCTATCTTCCCCTAAAGATCCCCTGTCCCCATCCCAAAAAAAGACAAAAATGGGTCTATGGTAGGGAGGGAGGGAAGTGGAAGAGGTTAAGACGAGGACATTAACATTTGGAAATGCAGCTATTTGTAATATCATCACCCTTAATCACACTTATCACACCTAAACTAGACTTCTTAACTGCAGTGTTACGGCAAAATATTTTTCAGTACGTTTTTTGATTGATTAAATGACAATTAAATTTAATTTTTCCTTATCACACCCAGTCCCAAGGTTTTGACAGACAGAAGACCCACTGTGTCTCTAAAACCTCCCCTCCCTCATGCACGTCTTTCTCTCAGTCTCTCTTTCCCACCTCCAGAAGCTTCTTCACGTCCCACACCTCCTTGTCTTCTACAGGGCTGTTCTTCATGTTATAGTGGACCCAGCCTCTGTCAGCAGGGTCAGTGGGAGGCTTTGTGGGCTCCTTGTTGATGATGATCTGAGAATGGTAATTAAAGACACCATTAAAGGAACAATTTATGAAGTCAACAAGTCATTACGTAGTGGCTCATAATTAATGCCATATGCAACATTTTATAGGATGAAGTATTAATTATTTTACATTTAACCGCAACATAATTTGCCAGAAGTTGCCCCAGAGCTTTTAAAGCTTTATCAAAGCTTCAATGCACAGGCACAGTGGACCACGTCGCTTTTACGTTTTTTTCTAAAAGGTATTGTGGTTAAAGGCAGCGCATTACAAGTTTTTCTTGTTATGTATGGTGAAGAAAATTTGAAAATAACTCTGAGCAGCTAAAAGAATGCATATCTTTTCAGTGAGAAAACCCAGGGCTCACAGTATGACAAACAGTGTCTCCATTCATTCCCAAAGCCTGTGGAACAAATTAAATTACCCCATGGGGCATACACAAAAGCTTTCAGTTCCTCCTAAAAATGCTGTTCTCAAACAGACTGAGGGGCAGTTTTATTCTCAACTTCACTTCCGGGAGTGACTTGATGTAGAACAAAGCTGTCATGCTGCTGGGAGCAGTGGGGTCTGACGCTAAAACGCCACAAACTGTTTCACGAGTCAGGCTGTTACTATATGTGACTTGCTCTGTCATTTACAGTTACACTGACATTGAAGCATGTTTTAGGGTTTGAATGTTAGTTTTCTAATGATATCAGTATTGTTTGTGTACTCCATTATTAACCATATTAACCACAATACCCTACATTACATAATGACTATAACTGAGCAATGACTTTGAGAAGAAGTCTGTGGCGCAGCCCATTGGCCTTCAAAACCCTGAGCACATGCTATCCCAGGTTGAAAAATTCACAGAAAGTATTGGGGACACATTAATTTTTAGCCAACACCGTGCAGAAGGACAAAAAAAAAATTGTTTATGATGGCAGAATTGCAGTAAATTGGGCGAAAGAAGTTAGCATAAAGTGAGCCACGGACTTATTTCAGGACTTGGATAAATTTTATTTAGAAAAAACATTTAGTTCTCTTGTTCTGTGGACCCGTCTGACTACAGAAATATAAAGGAATGGACACATTTTCGGACTTTAGGAACATTTCAAAGGTAGGGTGTAACCACCTTTTTTTTTTATTCTCTCTTGTTTACCAGTCCAGTAAATCTCACTGAATGATGCTTTGGTGTTCATAGTTCACATAAAATATACTAAATGATTGAATTGTGGAGGACACAGCTATGCGTAGCATGTACATACTGACAAAAGTTTAACATCTAATGTTATATTTTGACGCACAATGCTAAGCCACTTGGAACTACGTTAACTCAAACAGTTGGGCCCTGATGACCTGCTGGGTTTTAAGAGGTTTTATTATTTTGATTTCTTCTTTATTTGAAGTCAGATGAAATCCCACTGTCACAGACCCTGCTTTGTTACTACAAGCCTTTCATTATTAATTTCAAGGAGGTATAGGGGGAAGGAGGGAGGGAGGGAGAGTGCAATTGACGAGCGTTCACTGCTAGCTTGTCATCACACCTTTGCAAACTTCAAAATTTTACTTACCGTCTGAATTTTTTGAAAAAAGTTTCATATTCTGAGAGCCAAGACTTAATTCAAAATCAATCAAAACCCAAAACTGACCAAAAATCTACATGTTGGCATAAATACATGTGTCTAGAAATGAACCGTTGCGATACCTCAGTGATTTCGACAGAGCGTGCCGCAAGCAGCCAGCCAAACTCACCTGATGGATCTGTACCCCATAGCCTTTGAATTCATCATCCCAGGTTGTGTTCCTGTAAATGTCATCAACTCGATCAATCAGCTCAATCTGGAGTGAGAAAAGAAAAAAAAATCATATGGCGAGAATTATTAATGTACAGAAATACATGGATTTATTCTGACTTTCTTTACCAGGTGCAGCTGAAATGCTGATCAATCTGATGTAAAACTAAACTGTGGCAATAGAAAAAATATATATTCTCCTCTAGTCCTGCTCAAAGTAACACCCCATGGAGGCATCTTTACATGGTCTCTTTCTGCACTACTTCTGTACATAGCATAATAAAGACAAACCAGGTAGTTAAGAGTGACGCTCTCTTGTCCGCGGCCCATGTGCTCAAAGAAGCGGTAATCTGCAACCAGCAACAGGGGGCAGGTATTCTTCTTGTGATCGTGCGCCTGTCTCTTCTCTCTGTGGAGGAACCCTACAGGGAAGGAGTAACAGCAACAGTGAGAGAGACGCGGGAACAGGTAGAGAATGAACAGTGGTCACCAGCAGTCAAACAGTGATCAGTTTTTGTAAGCAGTGCCATCAAGATTAAGCTTACATAAAAATACATGAAGAAGTTAAACAATGAGGCCATGCTCCTCCAGTATCCCGCTGTTAATTGCCCTCATTTTCACATTTAGCAGCACATATTCTTTTTTCTTTGCCTGTGAACTGATTAAACTCTCCTTCTGTTTGTCAAGCCACAATTAAAGACCAGTTTTTCTTTATAGCAGAGTGCATAACAGCGCAATGAATAGGGTCTACTGTATATAGTACATCCACAGTAAACTAAAGCCCATTTCATTTACATGGTTTTCACAAACAATACTGTGCTGAATCTGTTGATGATTAACTGTTACATTAAATGATTATGCACAACTTAACATCAAAAATTAAGTGTTTTAGTTTTGTAAAGGTGATGCTTAGGGCTAGCACCAATGAGTATTCTCAAAGGCAATAAATATATTGAGTTTTCCCCCTAAGTAATCCTTTAATCTATAGCAGTGGTTCCCAAAAACTATAAATAAAACGAGCCAAATTGAATTTAACCAAAATAATATAATATAAACCTCACTTGTTATCCATACATGTTTCTTAAGAGTTACATCTGCTTTTAATTTTTGCAAAAATTTCTCTGAGCGATATGGAGAAATTCAAATATCGTGATATATCTAAATACCTCGATATCGACATTACAACAATAATGTAGGCTTGGCTATTGGTGTTTTCTCAAAATGTTTACACAGTAAGATACACAGTAATCATCAGTAATGTGGATATAATGACTAAGTCGGTAAAGGCAAATAACAGAACTAGAACAATCTGGGAAGTTCAGGAAATTACATCACTTTACTGTAATGCAGTCAAGGTCAGTAATTCACACCCGCCAAGCACAAAATGCGGATACAATTTCCGTTTTGCTAGTGAATCTCAGAAGGCTATCGGCTACATGGGCAGGTAAATGTTTGTATCAAAACAGAACTACAGTTTCTACCACTGGCTGATCTACTAAACTGTCCCTTGCAGCAGCTTGTGCCCATACTTAAATGATACTTAAGCCTGATTTATGGTCGTGCGTTGAATCGACGACGTCGCTACGTTGTAGGCTACGGGGCTACGCAGAGGGCTCGCCGTAGCCCCCGGCGTAGCCTGACGTGCACCTCCCCAAAAATGTAACTACGCGTCGAGGCGTAGGTACTCAAAAAACACGGGGGTCCTGTAGTTTAAACCAAGAGGGCAAACTCTATATTGCCTCCCACATTGTTAACAGCAGCAAAAGCTTTACTCTTTTCATTCTTACCTTTCACAGTAAAAGCCCTAGTCATATACACAGCATGACTGCTTACCAGAAGGAATGTATTCTCATTCTGAGGGTGTGGTGATGAGTTGTTCAATATATTAAAATACTTTTCCTTCAGATTTGCTCTGGCCTCTTCTTTACGTTTGTATCCAACATAATACCTTATTGTCACAATGAAATGTACTGAAACAAACAAACTGTGTATGTGACACTAAAAGTCAATTTATTATTTTGGCTGGTAAAAAATATGCCTAGCCAGTGGATTTTTTCATCTACCTGAATGCAGTCCTTAAAAACAGTAAAGGGCAACACTTATGATATTATGATAACCAAAATCTAAGATGATATCTAATATCACAATATCAATATCATTTATTCATGGCCAAGCCCTGCTGTAAAGCTAAATACAAAGCAATTATGGGTTGATTTAACACTGAATGTCTCCACAGTTTTTCCCCTGCATGCATTTCCTTTTTGCAATGGCTCTCTGCCCCTCAGTTTGAGAACCACTGGACCATAAAATAGTAGGAAACTGTAAAACATGTCCACTGAAATTTTCCAGAGCACGTGGTGAGCTCTTAAAAATCAGAATTTTGTCATTTCTGAATAAATTAAGCAATAACTAATCTCACTGCCACAGAAAAGCACAAAGGAACAGAGGAAATCTGCCTCACATCTTCATACAGCCTTAGCTCTTCAAACAATGCATAGCTGAATAATAACAGAAAAAGACAACAGGAAGACATCCCATTTGAGCATTACAACATACAGTTGGCTGTGCACTGCTGAGAAGTGTGGGTGTGCGCTGCCCTGGCTTCCACAAGCTGTGGGAGACCAGTGACGACTCAGAGTCATCTCATTGGGCAGCAGAGCCTCCATGAATTTTAATGCCTCCCCCATAAGAACCTTCACCTCAACTCATATCCCCCATGAGTGCTTTCAACCAGCAGCTGCTGAGAGGTTTTCTAGATATCTCCTCTGGCACATTATCACTGTTATATGCTTTACATTTCCGAGGCAGCACAAAAGAATCAAAAGGCGTTTGGTTGTTACATAATACCCACTTGTCAGCAGTGTGTATGTGCATAACTTAGGCTAGGTTTTACAGATAAAAAGGCTTTTATTAAAGTGACTGTTGCAGAATCGAACACCCACCTCCTTTGTCTCACTACTACAGCCCCCCGCTTCCTTCTCTCCACCTTACACATTTGTTATCTTCCCACTCTATTTTCTTATCTACTCTTTTTTCCGTCCACAAACCAGAGCACGGAGCCTAGGCTCCACGAGATCTGTGCTCTCCAACCCCTGATACACTCCATCCTCCTCCTACACATTTACACTGCAAATATGACCACACACATTTGCAAGACTCTCCACCACTAGTGAGGGAAAGAGACAGCAGAGCTCACCCTTCTCCGTGTCCACCTCCTCATGTTTTTCCCAATCCCTCCTAGCGGTCTGTGGCAGCAGGTCACTAGCCTCAACGTGGATGTAACCACACACTTTTGGGGAGACGATGCGGCTCAGATTCTTGATGTCTTCTGAGCGATAAACCAACAGCCTGCCATCAGCTGGGGAATCTGTAAACCGCCACAGGGGCTGGATGGCCAGAGAAAGACAGGTGGCATTAGAGGACAAAACAGGAGAGTCAGAGAAGTTCACAAGTGAGGAGGAAAAAGAGAGCAACAAAAAGAGAGAAAGGAAATATAGACATATAGGTGAGGAATGAAAACAAGAGAAAAGGCAGACATTGGCCATTGCAGTGTAGACATTCTTCTCATTCTTCACTGGCTTGAATGCACAGTATCATCTTTCAGTATGTGGACAGCAACACTTTATTTTGATGCTGTACTTAGAAAATAACAGCCCCTTTGTACATAGTGTAAAGAGTGCATAAGGAGAATGATAGAGCCATAACTCATACACTGTGGAACCAAATCTGGATGTGAAACAACAGAAAAGTTAAGCTGATAGTTGGTACTCTACGCTCACTGTAATCATGTCACTTCAGAACCAATTTGCCGGTGGGAAGACCAAAATATGTGTCGCTGTCAAAAATACTATAAATACTATAAAATGTACTGTGTACTGTATGCGTTTACATACCTACACTGAATTTGTGTAAATCCGAATAATTACTATTTTCTCGATGTAAAATATCCTCATCATAAGAGGTTAGGCTACAAGGTATTGACTATAAAAGTGCGGACTTCTCCTCAAGCATCATTTGCATCAGCTACTACAGGTAATGTCTGGACTAGTAAATCAAAAACTAGTTTAAACCACTTGAGTGACCTTTGATAATATTATCAGAGACAGAAAGAGACATGTATGGCTGCAGACACATACTGTTTGTAGCGAACATAACACGCCCCTACAAAGCACAGCCGGCACTAGTACAAGACAAACCCACTATTGCGAGCATCACCTGAACCCTGCTACAACACAACAATGTTGTGAATAAATATGAGTCTAAACACAGTAATAATCCACTTCATAATTCATTATACATGAAGACGTGATGCCTCTCGGAAATGCCTTAATGCCTCTCTTTTAACCTACTACTTCACAACTAGCTAATCACTAACTTAGCATTTTCATCTGGGCTTCCTCTTCCAAGTCAAAGGGGCAAATGAGGCTGATTGTGGACTGACATGTAGGTAAGCTGGGTCTTGTAGCTAGTGGGTGCTTGAGCTGAAGTTATACCTGCTCAATTTTTGTGGCTGGACCATTAATTTGGAGCACTGTTGGAATAAATGTACCTTTTTGTTATTCAGGGCACCACCCTCCTGGAGGACAGAGCATACTCTGGGCACAGACAAAGCAGCAGAGTGCCAGACACAGTGAAAGTGAAACTTTCATTACTTCCTATAGCAATAGAACGCTCTACTTCTTAGAACGATTTTGCTCTGATGTTATTGTTGTCCATCAACTCTCTATTTGGATCCAACAAAGACACAATGATTTTTACAGCCACTTCTTACCTCAACATTGTACTCCACTTCATCAGTTAGAATGTGAGCAGAAAACTCATCTCCTTCTATGTGTGCCTGCACACGTGAATTCTCCTCTCCTGCAAACACAATACACATAAGGTTACTTTCATTCATTCATATGCAGACTATATCTGGTAATCTATTCAGCAAAAGCTGTGCAGATACAGTAATATACGTAACATACAATATAACTTCAGAGTTATTGCTCATATTTGACAAATAGTGACAATTATGAGATATGAATTTCTCATATTAACATCTTACAAAAACAGTTATTTGTCTGTGAAACTTTACTTGTTCTCAACATGAAAAAGACTGTGAAAATGTGGGGTCATGGGAAAGAAAGAACATAATGGTGAATCCCTAAAAATTATTCACTCACCGACAACATGTCCAGTGAAATAGTTCTGAAGATGAACATCATAGTTTTCCTCCTTTCCATGTTTATCAACGAACACTGCTTTGAAGTTGTCAGTGAAAAGATTGGTATTGGTGGTCAAGTAAAGCTTGAAATGCCTGTAGAGAGAAAAACGAAACACGAAATCCACATTAACTCAAACTAAATTACATAGTTGCTTTCAGTACTGTGAGGAGTCACATGGAATTTAGTGTTGGGCCTATTTAGTGTCACAAAAAAAGACAAAGAGAAAATACTTTAAGAATAATAACTCTTCATATGCTGTTGTCTCAATGATATTAATGATGTCTGAAGTTGACATTTTGTAAGTCCATCTGAAAACAATACTTTGTTGGAGTTATTGGTCGCTGTAAATGCATGTCCTGTCCTGTCCATACTGGTCATGAGATGATCTATTCCTATACTGACTTCAATGTAAGCGATGGGGGTCAAAATCAGTGCTTGTTCTGAGCAGAAATGTATCCTAAAGATCAGCTAAGACTAAAATGACTCTTCAGCAGTTAATCAAGAGGGCATCTTCCAAAGTTACACTTGTTTTAGTTTTTAAAAAAAATCCCCTCTTTTTGTTTTCATTGACAGTGTTGTCTTGCTAAGTAACAGTAAAGTCACACAGAAAAAGAATTTCTTACTAAAAGGACTGTAATTTGGGAAACCATCATTGGCTGTCATTCGAACTTTGGAGTACATTTGTGCAATACAGAAGTACTGTGGATTTTTATGTCCTCATCAGGTGGCTGGTCCAAGAGCGCAGCAGTCTGTGATCCCTGCCACTGTCAACAATGGCATTTTACAGTTTAATTGAAAATAAAATCTGCAGTATAGCCACCAATTGTGTGTTTCATCAGTACAAGTAATAGGCATTTATTTAGTTTTGCTCTTGTGCCCCCTGTAATTTCTTCCTCCTATTCCCCAACTCATAGGTTCTGTTTTGTAAGGATAAATATATAGACAGAGGTATTGTGCCAAAACATGTATGATGAATGATAGTCTTTACTGCTTGTGAAAAGGTTAATTTCATCTGCTAAATGCTCCACAGTTACTTTCAAATCAATGTGTAATGTAAGTTTGACCTTACACTGGGGATCTCCCCACATCCAGTGTGGACATCAGAAGTCATTACAGCAACCACTATCGTTTTCAATATGTGCACGGGCATATGAGTTTTAATCTAACACAGATTGAAAAGATGTGGGCCTTTCCTACATCAGTACTCCAAAGCTGAACTCTACAGTGAGGTAGGTTTCTATCAGACATGAAGGTGTGCTGCTGTACCTGTGCAGGGCTCTGAAGCTCACTAGGCGCTCCAGGTGGGACTGGGTGTGGACGTCTCTCTTCCTTACAGAGTGCAGCTGAAGGCTTGACACCGGCAGCACCTCAAAATCTGACAGGACGGAGTTCAGAGCATCTGGAAGACGTGGACAGACAATGGTCATACACAGAACCGAGCATAAACTGCGTGTGTCCATTTAAAACACTAGAATAATACGGTCATATACTACAGTACGTAACGTTAACGGTCAATCCGCTCCCTGTGGATTGATGATGTGGTTTCACTTAGCAGCTAACCAGGACTCGGTGCTTTTACATTTGATAACACTTAACAGTAAAAATGTCAATATTACTAATCACTGTAAATAAATATAGCACACACAAAACTAAGTTACAAGAATCGTCGTTAACCGTTGTTAATAATAATAAAACAGCATTAACGTCAATGCTAACATTAGCTTGTGTTAGCATGCTAAGTTACTTACCGAACTCCGGGTTTTCTTCGTGACTCTCTTCCGTAGTAATTCTCGACTTAATGGCACCGTTGACCCAACAAGGAGCCAGAAAGGCAATTAACAGTATGCTCCTCATTTTCAGGTAGCTCTGTCACTATGCTATTGCTGTCATTCACATAAGTTAGTCGGTTTGTCTGGACAGCGAGCTAGCTGAGCAACCCGGAAGTGCACTGGGTGGAAAACATCCGGTATTGGCAATCTTGGTAAAAATGAGGTAAAATGTAGACGCTGTGCACAGGTGGTTCATTTTGATTATTTTTTTATTATAATTTTCAATTTAAAAGTAAAATATACTTTGTAACTCTGCACTGCCTTCAAAAGTAAAGTCCCTATGAAGCAGAAAGGCCCATTTAAGAGTGTTAATGTATAATTTATTCAACTGGATTATCATCAGAGGTGGATGGAGTATTCTGATCCTTACTTTAAATAAATGTAGCAATACAACACTTTAAAAATACTCCATACTCCATCCACTCTACTAAAAGTCCTGCATGGCAATGCAAAACATTACTTGATTAAAAGTTGGTATTATCAGTAAAGTATTTTAAGTACAAGTAATCATCATGTGGGAGATGCCCTCCTCAGTGTTTAAATGTAAAATGCATTTTGATGTTGTAAGTAGTGGAGGTGTACCCAGGTTTATATACTTAACATACTGTTGGATAATTAAATCTGTTACAATTCATCCTAATTTATGAGTTTTTAATATAAAATCATAAAATGTTAAGTGGCCAATATCTTTAAGAGTAAAAAAGTGCATTATTTTCCTCTTAAATGTAGGAAAGTAAAAGTGTAAGGCAGCATTAACTAGAAATTGTCATGTACATTAAAATTGTACAGGTACAGTCTTTAAATAAATTGACTTTTGCCAAGGATACATTAGTGAAAACACTTTATTGTATTTCAATAAGGTCAGAATATCTTGTGTACATTTTTTTGGTCCATGTGGCAATTGTGTATTAGCTGTAGCACAAATGTAATGATTCAAGCAACATAACTTTTCCCCCATTATAGGCAGTTATTTTTTAGCCCCTTAATTAACCCGAGGATTAGATAAGGGAGTGCCAGAAGTAAATGTTTAATTTCACTTCAGAAATGTAACAAGAAAAATTCTATTTTAATATAAATGAAATCAGCAGGATTACATGGACAAAAATTGTAAATTTAGTTTAATTCCTTTACAGTGACTGTTATTGTAACTGTTTATTCCTGTCTAAGGTCGCCAGAGCCGTATAAATATTAAGTATAGATAAATGAAATACAATGTACAAACATCCAAGTACTTTATTAAGCAAAAGAAAATGAGGACAAAGACCAGCTTGGACTTGGTTTATAAAATGTTTTATTCATGTTAACATAGCTGATACATAGGGATTGAAACAGTTCCACAAGGCTTTTGGGGACTACAATTGAATGAATAGCAAAACAATAGTGGTCCAAATCTCTAATGACAATCACTGGACAGACTAACAAATCACCCACTTGTAGGATGTGTACAAACCTGCATTGAAAATTACTAAACTTGACACTTGAACTTGTGTGTTACAGCATTTGTTCCCATTCCAGTGTAATATCTCAAGAGACGTGCATGACAGAATGTCCTTCCCATTAGAAAGGTCCCTGTATTTGGTCAGACAAGCCCCACCATTTCCCAACCCTAAACAACAGGCATGCTTCAGTGAAAGGGTGGCATCATAACCAGGGCAGAAAGTGAGGATTTAACCAATTGGCACTACTTGGCTGTATTATAGTATTTGTTGCCAGCATGTAAAGTGCACTAGCTTTCCCTGCAGTGTGAAGATTTAATCTGTTTGAAGTTGGACTTCAGCTGCTGTAACCGTACCAGGTAACTGTGTGGAGACAGACACAGGTTTAAAAAAAAAAAAAAAGGGGGGGGGGGGGGGGGGGGGGGGGGGGGTTATCTTAACATTTCTCATTGGGAAAAAAATCCAAACTGCCTCAATAAATGGGAGTTAGGCTTCCAGTTGTTTAATGATGGGACTTAAGTTTTCTTGCCTCTAAACTGAGTTTTTTCTTGCCTCTAAACTGAGCTAGGAGTCTGATACAATGTCAAGCTATTGATCACTTTTCTACAGCTGAGACTGCACAAATGGGAAGGCCAGGACAGACACAAACCAAAGGAATGGAGGGGTTCTCTTTTCACCAGTCCAAATCTATACTGTGAAAAGAATGATTTTTTTTCTTCTTATCATTATTTCCTTACATTACTCTTTTCAGTAATGGGATTCAATTGTAGAATATTTGAGTGGAGCAGTAAGGAATGAAGAATGTGTAAAAAGTTTTTTTTTTCCTTTTGTTGTTTTTGGAGATGACCCAAACATCAAGAGGGCTTGTGCTTCTTTAGCTCTCAGCCTCCTGGCCCTCTCCTGCTTCTACAGCATCGCCCTCGTCAGTAGCGTTGTCTGATGTCCACAACTGAGGAGAGAAACACAGATTATGTTAAAATACAGTGCAAGACAGTCAAATATCACTTCACTTTTTCTGAATTTTGATGCTTTACAGAGTGTATTAGGGTCCAGCAGCTCTGCTACCAGACAACAGCTCAGGGGACTGTGGAGATCTTCGAATTTATTCTTTTACTTCTTTATGTTGAAGTGATTTTACATAATTTATAATGGTAGTCTTAAGATCAAGTTTGAATGATTGCCTCCCATGAAATCTGCCTTCCCATCAAGCCGCAACCAACCAAGCAGGGCTGGAAAATGAAGCCAACATGGGAGTGCCAAAAACTGCAGTTCCTTAAACAACCACTTGAGGCTGGCTCCATAAGACAGTCAATCCCCATAAGCCTGCATGTTAAAATGCCCCATGTTACAGACAATAAAATGCTTACAACCTGGTACAAAAAACTGTTTTGGTCTCTACAGACAACATTCATGACAACTGTACAGGGGGTGAATTTTTTTTTGTAAGGGTTAAGGTTATGCATAATTAAGGGCATGCCACTTTGAGCGACAGGCTATCTGCTGATGGTGTCCTCAGCACCACTCACTCCTCCACAGCTCCAGCCTCTCGCCCAAATATGGTCACATCTGGCTTGCACATAGTTCTACGCCAAACTCAACAAAAGTTGTGGACTAATAGTCCTCATGGTGGCACTAAAGTAACAACCTACAGTTTAAATCATCCATCCATCCAATCATCCATCTGAGATCTGAGCACTTCTTCCACCACTGCTGGACAGTAAATAAATGCAGTGGAATTCGGGGATGACTTTCTGAAACAGGCAGTCTGACAATTATAATAGTGTAGCCAATGACTTCTAGTGGCTTCCCTACTCCTGGCTCCATTGCTCGGACCACACCTGCCACCAAACATGGCTTTAATTTTGATCTCAACTATACACCTGCAAAGGCTGGTGACAGCATCTTGCCTAGATGTGATGCTACTGCTGTGACAAACTGCCCACAGACAGACATATGAGCATCTTTCAAAGTACTCAAAAAGGCTTATGTGGTAGTTCCTGCTACAAATAGGTGTCTCCAGGACCACACGCAGCAGGCTTTTGTCTGCTGCATATTGATAACTTAAGTTTGTTTGAAGCATACTGAGACCATAAGACAGACATTGAGGCAAACAGAACTATTGTTACACAGTAAGGACCATTTTTGTGCCACGTCAGAGCAGAACACTCACTGTCAGGTTGTCTCTGAGAAGCTGCATGATAAGAGTGCTGTCTTTGTAGGACTCCTCATTTAGCTGGTCAAGCTCTGCAATGGCGTCGTCAAATGCCTGTAAGCAAAAAGGAAAATGTTACCAGTTGCAACTTACAACAATTGTGAACTAAGTGACAGATTTTTATAACAAAGTCAACAGACCTTTTTGGCCAATTCACAGGCTTTGTCTGGGGAGTTGAGGATCTCATAGTAGAAGACTGAGAAGTTAAGTGCCAAGCCCAAGCGGATAGGGTGTGTGGGGTCCATATCAGTCTTGCTGATCTCGAACGCTTCCCCGTATGCCTTCTGTGAGTCGTTTATGGTCCCTGGAGACAAAGGAATCAAACAGATTGTCAATCTATGTCTGTATTAGGGCTGTAACGATCAATCAATCTGGATCAATATATGGAATATAGTACAATTAATCTTATTTCTACACTTCTCAAAAAAATTAAGGGAATGCTTAAATCACACATCAGATCTTGATGGACAAATTTTTCAAGTTGATATTCTTTACTAATGTACATTGTATAATTTGTCGAGAGCAAAATGATGTTAACAACAGTCAGCGGAAAGTCAAATCCTCAACCTATTGAGGGCTGGATTCAAAATCACAACAAAAGTGAAATCACAGGCTGATCCAATTTGTGTGATTATTATCACAGCAACTCATGTGACTCAGGAGTGTTTGTTTGGTCCTGGGTTCATGTATGTACTCCTGACAACATCTGGGCATGCTCCTGACGAATCAATAGATGGTGTCTTGGGGGCTCTCCTCCCAGACCTGGACCAGGGCACCAGTGAGCTCCTGGACAGTATGCAGCAGTACTTGGCGCCATTGGATGCACCAATACATAATGTCCCATAGGTACTCAATTGGATTCAGGTCAGAGGAATGAGGGCCAGTAAAGGGCATCAATGTCTTCGTCATCCAGGACCTGCTTACACACTCTGGTCACATGAGGCTGGGCATTGTACTGCACCAGGATGAACCCAGGGCCCACTGCACCAGCGTCAGGTCTGACAATCGCTCTGAGAATTTCATCCTGGTACCTAACAGAAGTCAGTGTATCGTTGGCTATGATATGGAGGTCTGTGTGACCCTCCAAGAATATGCCTCCCCAGAGCACCCACTGCCTAACCGGTCAAATATGCTAAGCGTGAACCTGCTCTCATCTGTGAAGAGGCAGACCTACCAATTCAGGTGTTCCATGGCAAATGCCAATCCAGCTGAACAGTGCTGGGCTGTAAGCACAGGGCCCACTAGAGGACATTACACCCTCATGCCACCCTCATGGAGTCTGTTTCTGACAGTTTGGTCAGAAACATGCACACCAGTAGCCTGCTGGATGTCATTTTTGTAGGGTCGTGGCAGTGCTCTTCTGGTTCCTCCTCACACAAAGGAGCAGATACCAGTCCTGCTGCTGGGTTGATGCCCTTCTATGGCCCTGTTCAGCTCTCCTTGTGTAATGGCTGGTCTCCTGGTATCTCCTCCATGCCCTTGAGACTGTGCTGGGAGACACAGCAAATCTTCTTGCGACCGCACATATGGATGTGCCATCCTGGAGGAGATGGACTACCTGTGCAACCTGATTGGGCTGCAGGTGCCGCCTCATGCTACCAGTAGTGACAAGGACCCTCGCAGAATACAAAACTACAGAAGAAGTCAGGAAGGATAAGTAGAGAGCAACTGCCTGTGGTCACCACATGCAAAGCCATTCCCTTTTAGGGGGTTGTCTTTGACCTCTCCATTGCACCTGCAGTCACTTTCATTTGCACCAAAGCAGGTACAACTGATTCAAAAATCACTTGTGCTTCCTAAATGGACAGATTGATATCCCTGAAGTTTAACTGACCTGGAGTTCAACTGTGACCGTTGAGTGTTCGTACCAGGATTGATGCCATCAATGCCATTGACTGGCTCTCTCGTTCCCCTGACCTAAATCCAGTTGAGCGCCTATGGGAAGTTATGAATTGTTGCATCCGACACCACCAAGTACCGCCGCAGACTGTCCAGTAGCACACTGATGCCTTGATCCAGGTCTGGGGTAAATATCCCCCAGGACACCATCTGCCAACTCAGCAGGAGCATGCCCAGACATTGTCGGGAGTGCATACATGCATGTGGGGGCCCTACACACTAGTAAGTTACATTATGAACTGCTGTGGAAAAAAAAATCATTCAAGTTGGATCAGCCTGTCATTCCAATATTTTGCTTTGAATTTCAGTGTGTTCTGTGTAATAATTTTGGTTTCCGTTGACCATTTTTAAATGTTTTTGTTCTCAACAAAGCTTTAAAGACAACTGGGCATCTCAAAGACTCCCAACTACAACATACACTGCACACAAAGAAGTAAATCACAAAACAAGGCAAAACAACACAGTCGTTGAAAACATAATGAAGGCCTTTCTTCCAGGAGAAAGTGGCTTTCTAAATAAAATAAATATAGAACTGTGAACTCACCTTGTTTATCCTCTCCACTGGCAACTTCAGCAAGGTATCTGTAGTAGTCCCCCTTCATCTTTAGATAGAAGACTTTGCTCTCAGGGTTTTTAGATTCTGTAATTAAATAATCGTCCAGCAGTTTCTGTGAAGACAGAAAATGTCAGATTAATTTTATTAGATGCACTAAACAAATACTGAACAGATGAAGTGAAAGAATCAACACACTGAGACGTGACTGAAAGATAAAGAGCAAAATCTGAAGGATGATGTTAGCAAAATTATTCAAACAGTAGACGCATTATATTTGAAGAGTTATATCATCACTGGTGCCAAATTAGGCACCAATTGTTGTGTGAGGACAAACACATCCACATCTCATGTTACAACACTAAAAATAGGTGGGGCTCAAACACTGTAAGAGTCCCATCAGCCTCCATGCACCTGAGACCACTACTCCCTTTGCCCTTCATAGTTGCACAGCGCAATGATCAATGAGTGCAGTTCTAGTCCATCAGCAGTAAGTGCATGTGCTCACCTAATGTCATTTAGAAGAAACATTTTGCTCTGTGTCAGTTTCAGCTACAGTATCTCCAAATGTGTCTAGAACCAGGCCAGGCCTCTGTTCTGTCCCCAACTGTTCTCTGCCCCAGATTTCACACTCTATGAGCACTCATCCTCCTCCTGTCTTATTGCTGACTCCACTCTTACTGCTGATTTTAACTAGGCGTAACTATTTCATTCCCTGCTGAAATTTATTCACAAATTAGGAAAGTCTAGGGTAAGATACAAGCACTGTCTGTGTTGCATTGTTATGTAATTAAAACTGCAAGACTTTAAAAAAGGACTATGCTTACAGCATGTGCATGTACATTCAAAAGCCAAAGGCAGCTCCATATCTGGCTGTCAAGCAGGATCTGCCTCCATCTAGTCTAAACGGTGCAGAAATAAGAGCTAACAGCTAGATTTTTTAAGTTCAGATGTTCAATGACAAGTTTACAACTTCAACTGCCTGCTCCTTTTCCATTAGATCACCCAGTTGAAGTTAAATATTAATTTTAACGACTTTGGATTGTTAACAAATTACACCATCCTACTGAAAAGGCATGGTAGCTTAAAACAGATTCAGGATTTTAAAAAACATAATAATTGTAGTAAAATAAGTGGTAATACAGGTAAGAAATTAAAACTGTTAAAACTCACATCCTGTGATTACACTCTTAGCCAAGTCATCCGTCTTTGAATGGACATGAGAAGATTACCAGGGCTAATCTGTGTCGGTGAAACCGTGGTTCAAGCTCAAATTAAACGACTTAGAGAACAGATTAACTGTTCACTCAGAATGAGTTGCTTGCCAATATCTCAACCCTAAGGGCAGTCCTGACTATGATGCAATATGGTGTATAAAACAGATATAGACATCATCTTTGCCTTTCACTTGAAAACATTTTTATTTAAGTCAAATAAAAGAGCTTTGCTTCCAAACCCTGGGATAAAGACGCTGCCCTTGTCTGAGCCAAACCCACCCCAGCAGCCACTCCCCAGTCATTTACTGACACAAAGATTGGCTCAGCTGAAACATGCGCATGTCTCAAGTGCTACGCATTTCTCTTTCACTGCATGCTCTGCACAATAGACAAGAAGAGGAGTAGCCTCACTTTCACACAAAGCTCTTATATCAGTCACCAGTGCTGACAAGAAAGCACAAACTGTGTTGCTGGATAAAAGCCTGACTAGTTTTGTGTGCGAGTGCCTTTATATGTAAGGATCTGATACATTCTTTACCAACATGGACTAATTCCTCGTTATCAATTTAATTAGCGTACTACAATTAGCTGTGAGGTGGGTTTTTTTTTCCTACACAGCAAAAGGTAATGACCAGACACCATGATGACTGAGCAAGTAAAACATGTGGCAGTCTTTATGACAACTTTGACGAGAGGTCTATTTTGAAATGTCCCACCACTGTAATACCAGACAAGCCTACACTGGAAATCCAGTTGGAAGAACCTGATTCACATCCTGTGTGGAAACTGAAGCCCAAACATCCCCAAGCCCCTGCTACCTCCCAAGTGAGACCTGCTTTTAGCTGAGACAAAAGTCCGTCTGGTTGCACAGTCTGCTGTGCAGGAAATCAAGAGGGGCACACAAGCAGCTTGCTTGTCTATTGTGGTCTCTGTGCTTCTGCCTTTGTGGGTGCATAACTAAACTGTCAGGCTTCTGCAGACAAGTTAGGGCATGAGGACTGACACACCCTCCTCTGCTGACAAAGTACCCTCAGTAAACACTTATAATCAGAGATATTGGAAGCTGCTTTCCAGCTGTGGAGATGCATATTCTCAGAAAACGCACGTGGAAAGCTGGTTAAAAAAATGAATGGCCCCTGCAGCTTTGCAGTGCATTTTTACAGACAGCAGCTCAGGGAAATTATCTCAATCTTACAGCTAAGCTTCCACCCAGATCTCCTCTAATCCATTATCAAGGCAGGCTGGAAATAATGCAAAGCACCAATCTGTGCTGTCGCATTAGATAAAACAAGAGTATACCACCAGCGAATATTCCAGTAAAAAGCTAAGCCTTTAAATGTGCATTTAGCTCAACCGTCAAGCACAGCATTATTGATTTCAATAAGTGGCTCTGCAGGAGGGTGTCATTTCTGTTGATCTGTACAAACTGGTCTAAAGGGAGTGTATGGGTCATTTAGGCATGTAAATTCTTGCACTTGGCTAACCACATTAGGCATCTATCTGCCAGATGGGACTACATGAAAGCCGAACATAGCACAGAGTAACATAGAGCATATCTTCCCCGTGTGTACCCTTAGTTCTCCACCCATTCAGACACACCTTGCTGGTGTAGTCACTATGACCTTTTGTCAGTTCACGCCCTCACAAGGTTTTAAGCCTATTGTTTCAACTCTTGATTCCCAAAAGGCAGGAACAGTGGGAGGACTACATAATGCATCCTTGTCCTCTCCGGCCACACTTACACAGCAGAGGAGCTCACAGGAAACTGGGCAGATGCCATACATTACATTATTGGTCTAAAATTATCGGTTCACTTTAAATTTTGAGACTACAAATGTCAGGAAGTCAGACAGCTGTGAAAGACTTAATGCAAACACTATGTTGAACCAATATAATTTCTTCCACCAATTTCTAAATGCATCACCAAATTGCAAAGCTACACAAGACTCTTAAAATGTGCTATTGCTCTGCTTTGAGAGTATTTTGTCCAGGATGGCATCTATCTCACATACAGTTCAAACAAATCTGGGTTAAATAGGGTACTTTACCAAAACGCTACTGCAGATCTCTTGCAGCTCATTCTCCACATTCTCCTGATACTCCTTGACCAGTTTCTTCTTCGTCACACAATCATCGGTCTTCTGTTGAACACTGGACAAAACCCTCCATGCAGACCGCCTTGCCCCAACCACGTTTTTGTAGGCGACAGACAGCAAGTTCCTCTCCTCGTTTGACAGCTCGCCTCCCTGCTCTGTAAGCTCCTTCATGCTCTGTGCCATGTCTTCGTAACGCTCAGCCTGCTCCGCCAGCTTGGCCTTCTGAATAAGATCCGTTCTATCCATAATTTGTGTATATTTTGGGGGGACTGATAAATTGGAAATCCGGGGGTATGTAGCTGACAATCAGGGAACTGGTGGTGCGTTGAAGAATGGGTGTAGCAAGCGATCGACGATGTTATTCCCCACAGCAACGTTACAATCTGCGAAAAAGGAGGAGAAAAATCAGTTAATATCGATAACGTTATACTTATTGCAAAATAGGCCGTCGATCATCATGACCTGAAAAAACATGCATCCGCCTGATGTGAGCTGGAAAGCGGCACTATCTCGCTAAGTAACAGCAGTCATTAAAACAACGCTAACCGCTTAAGCGAAAAAATAAAAAAAAAACATTGCCAGAGACATTAACCTTCAATTACAAAATTACAAGCCCGTTTTCACCACCTCACTGACGTCCAATAATATGAAGTGTAAAACGAGCCATCTTAATAAACGGTGTCTAAACCGAGGCTGGCTGCGACCATCGGAAGCATAGATGTGCTGGCAAGCTCACTACGCACGGCAACCCGCCACAAAGCTGTCTGGTACAGCTAGCTAGCAAGTTAGCAAAAGCTAGTTGCCGTTAGCTACAACGGCCACTCCTTTCAATAAAAAATGTCACGCTAGCGGTATCTTTACTTACAAAAACACAAAACGAACCACGCGCTCTCAGTCCAGCAACCAACCTGTGATAATATACTAAGAGGAAAGACAAAAAAAGTAGTCATCGTTTCTGACCTGCGGAGGTTCAAATTCGCTCCACAAATTGATCCGCTTTGAGAGGTTGGTCAGGGAGGCAAAGAACGGCAGGAGCAGTGAAAATGCGACTGAACATGCTAAAGTGGGGCGGGTCATCTGAATGTCGACGCTCCAATCATAAATCGTACTCTCACTTGATTGACAGGTCGATTGAGCAGTGTAAACCAATAGTTGTCTAGCGCGGGGGAAAGAGGCGGTCCTCCCGGGATAGTTTGCCAGACCGGAAAGCTGCAGCGGCTGGGGCCACGGGGTTTCCTCCAATTAGAGCAAGGGATGAAGACGTCATCGCATTGCCATGGAGATGCTCCATCCAATCACTCCCTGCCTTCACACGCAGTGGGCACTGTAGGCGGGTGTGGCACTCAGTGGACATTTATCTGTCTTGAATGTTTATTCAGGGATTATCTGGCGATGTTTTATACTTTTCATATTGTCAAAAAAAATCTCATTAAAACACTGTAACCAACACCAGCGATTAACCTAACCCTCTCACTGGTACTGTCCAGGCAATGCAGGCTCTGCATTGGTGTAACTTTGCCATAGACCTCCATTGTTGTCCAGCAACTATTAAATGAAACATACACATCTCAGTGAAACACACTCTTGCACTGAATGAAAAATGCCTTTAATCCCATGTAGCTACACTATCTCAGCCTTGATTGTCCAGCTTTTTTTAAGGAAGTGATCTTCACTTTTCTTTTTTTTAACAAAGAAAAGTAAACGTACTAATGAGAAGTGACAGATGAAGTTGCAGTGCTTTGGTCTTTCTATGACATTTATTGACTTGTAACCATGTGACAACAAAATTATGTTTGGTGACTCTCAGGCTGACAGCTGCACATAAATGAAATAAAAAATAAATAAATAAATTAAAGCAAATTTAAAACATTACAACGATACAAGAACAATAAAAGCACAGATAATGACAAGATAAAACTGTGACACATTTATTAAAGCATGAATAACAATGTGTGTCTTAATAAATAAATGGCAGCAGCAGGTTTAAAGTGCATTGTAGAACAAGTTATTGCACCATATAAAGTACATGTCCTAGGAGCTCAAGTGGTCAGAGGACCCATATAGTGGGGAACTTTGTGCTGTTAAGACATGCCAGCTGAAAGTTATGTTTTTAAATCCTTATTGAGGCAGAGTTTGCCACGAAGACCAGGGTCTTTTATATGTGACATGAATGTTATAATGCATTTAAGCATGAATTCATACACAGATCCAAAGGGTGACTAGTAAACCCTGTGTTGTGGTCACACTGGGATGATTTAAATGAATCATGTACATATTGTACGTCATAGCAGAGGTTAATCAGTGCTAGACCTAGCACATCTGTTGCCCTAGGCAAGCTTTGGATGTCACATTTTCATCAGCAATCAATCAGAATTGCAGCGTGGTAATTTTATTCAAAACATTATTTAGTGCCACCTTACTAAGGCACACCGTGCTGCCTTACGTGGTGCAGAGGTTAGCATTGTTGCCCCACAGCAAGTTCCTGATTCAATTCCAGAGTGGGGGGCTCAAACCTGAGTTTGTTCTCCCCATGTCAGCGTGGGTTTTCTCCAGGTACTCTGGCTTCCTCCCACAATCCAAAGACATACACATCAGGTTAACTGATGTGAATGTGAGCGTGAATGGTTGTCTGTCTCTATGTGTCAGCCCTGCGATAGTAGATTTTGACACAGGTACCCTCCTAGAGACAGCGCCTTAAGATCACGTCATAAAGCAAATATGTGCTTGCTTTATGCAGCTGGTAATCCAGCCTTGTTTACTGGGAGCTCTATAATGGAGTAAACGCTGCCTGATTATCCTCTAATGTGTGGCTGGAATGATTGTTACTTCATCTAGTCAAAATCCAATGTGCATATGCACCAAAGGTTTGTTAAGAACATGTTGCAGTTTGTAATTTGGGTGCCGTTTCTCATCTTCTTTTCAGTCTACATCATGGTTTAATTGTCTATCACGACAGGGTGCGTGCTATTTACAAAGAGTGGGCTCCTTTCGGCCTTCAGAGGACTCTGTGGGTTGTCTCACATCCCACCTTTTAAGTACTGCTGTCATGTCTGGTTCAATTTAAACCACTTAATCCATATCTTCTGAACACACTCCAGGTATCTCAGTGATGGGCTGTGCTGTCCCCCTGTGTGAAGGGGATGAAAATGGCCTCTCCTCAGTCTGATAAGGATCAGTTTCCACTCAGGAATGTCCCTCCCTGGACCACTGAAATTCTACCTGAAGCCTTTTGGCAATAGGTGAGCAGACAGGGATCGACTCACATAACGATGCCTTTATTCTGTGCTTGTCTTATTGTCAACAAATCTAAAAAAAACAACAACAACCCAACAATCTGTTGGTTTGCCTTTCAGTGTTTTACAAATCTCTTTAACTCTCAGTCCCAAAAGCTCAGTTTTGTTGGGGATTTGGTGCTCTAGGACAGTGATTCCCCACTGGTCCAGCCACAGGGTCCAGATTCTCGTTAGTCATTCGATCAAGGTCCACATATAGCTCAATGTATTCAGCGTCATACATGCGTCTGGCCGTGTCACTGGGCTAGTTTGCTGTCTCTGTCATATAGCTGGCTCACTCTAAAGCAGGGAACATCACTGGCAACATGCCAGAAATTCACTGTACTTCAAAATAAAGTGCGTTTTTCACAGACTTGACACATTCACAAGTCACTTTTGAATGAGCAGTTTCAGAGCATTATTATTATGGCAATCTGCTGATGAAGAATGTGTTTTTTAAAGTTTCCTACCTGTGGTGGATGTTTGACCTGGCGAACACAGCCTCCCTCTTTCATTCCCTCAACCTTGTAATATTGTAAAGGTCAGTGCTGCAATATTTGTGCAGATCAGAAAACCTGTGGAAATCTAAGTCTTTCACAATGTTCAAAAGTAGGTGTTCGACTAGATATGCATGTCCTAAAAAAGCAATACAAAATACCTGTCTTTAGGGCATGTATACCTCCCCTGTCCATGCAGGCTGTTTGTTTGTGTACAACACATCGACAACAATGCCTGGAGATGACAGTAAACAGGCAAGAGGCTGTGTGTTGCACAATGTAGTAAAAACCCAATTTAGCATATTCAGAATTTGCTGTAAAAATACCATAGGCTAAATTCCAGGGCGACACAGGGGGCATAGCCCACTCCATAAAAACACAAAAATAGCAGAGGACTTTTACTTTGACAGAATTAAAGCAATTTCCACCGCAGATTAATGCAGAAAAGGCGAAATTTGGTGCATAAAAATTCACCATAATGCAGGAAATTAAGTGTTTGACGCTCAAAATGTCCCATTTCATCTATGTCCCCCTCAATGTTGGAACAAAACCTATGCTCTTGCATGTTAGTAGGAGCAATTCATTTTTTATTTCAGCTGTTTCATGGTAGGTTTCATGGGGATATACTTGCTGCGAGAAGAGTGCAACAGATGTATGTGCATTAAAGGGTTGCCTATATATATATACTTCATATTCATTATATGTTAATGTGTCCAACAACTGCTACTTGTGGCACTGACTCATTCAGTGCACAGTTTACAGTGGCTCCAACATCAGGTAGCAAATGTCTCTGGAGAAATATTAAGGGCAGCTTCTATTCAAATCCTGTTTGCCGTCAGCCGCCCTCCTCAGAGTTCTTTTATAAGCCTGTTCCGACTCTTACACAATTCAAACCTTCACACTGTGACCTTTGCGCTTGCTTGATCTCCACCTTTGCTTTTCCTCTCAGTCACGGAGGAAGGCAGAGTGACAAGCCGCTGAGGTCATGAAAAGGCGTGGGCTTACGTAATGTGTGGAAACCCCTGGGTGTAGCTGGTTTCAGCTGAAACCTTTCTACCTGGCAACAGCTCAGAATCAGTCTCATTGATCCACATGATGACTGACACAACATGCATACAGTATGTAACAAACCAATAACATGAATGAGAGAGAAAATGTAAAACCTGTTTCAGATGAATTAATGCACATGTTACTGGGATTAACACGCCACATGAATAATAAAAACACAGCCTTGGGTCTCCTCGTCGTAGCTGCTTTTATCACTGTGTGCTTAGTCATACATCCCCACGGTAACCACAGATGCATTATTTACCCTTCCTGACAGATACAGTGGAGCTAATGGGAGCTTTAATCAAAGCCTCAGCTGGAAGAGATCAGGACAGACAGATAAAAAGACAGACAGGATTAAACCCTGATAAAACGAGTTGCTAAGAATAACATCTTTATTCCCTCTCTCTTTGTGTTGTTATTGCATTTCTGCAGTATCACAAGAGTCCCTCCCACATTGCAGATTAATGGCGAATGATTGTGAAGGAGATAGTTTAAAAAGCTGTTGTTCTATTTAGTTATTTACTTTCTGACTCTTCTCCTCTTCACGGTTGACTGCAGGCCTGCTCTGGCACAGACTCTCTAATGGTGAAGCCAGCTGTCTGATGTGTTTTGGGAACTTGATTCAAAGTGAATCACAGTATAATCTGGGCCACTTTTATATTTCAGAATTTTGAGACTACAGGCTAGAGTTTACCTTCCTAATCATAACTAAGATTTTCACTAGATGCTGTTTACGTTAAAAGGCGCTTCAGACAGCCATTGTGTGGTACACTTTATATCCAAATGATTCTGTGCCTAACTGGATAACATAGGTGTAGATTTCAGGGGGGGCGCAGGGGACATGTCCCCCTCATTGATTAGAACATGTGCATTTACAGATCTGAATTTATTTAAAGGGTAAAGCCGTGTGTTCATTGAATTTTTCAGATGCAGATTGTCGCTTCAGGAATTAAGTTCTCATCTAAATTGGAATGTTTTTGCTCTCATCACTCTACACCACTAACACACAAAACTCTTCAGAGCTTAAATAAACTGTTAAAACCTGCCTGCTGGGTGTGAATGTGGCTGGATTTTCAAAATAAAAGCCCTCAGATCGTAACGAGTTTACTAGGGAACCAGGACAAGGCTGGGTTTTTAAAATAAGAGCCTTTAGATGGTAACAGGGCTGAATTTTCCAAATAAAAGCCCCCAGATGGTAACAGGAGTTTACCAGGTAACCAGGACAAGGCTGGATTTCGAAAATAAAAGCCCTTAGATTGTAAAGTGATCAAAGTGAGAGTCTACTAAGTCTATTACTCTCCATACTTTTATCAACAGACTTAATTTAAGTTTTAAACAGGTCACAAAGTATTTATTCTTCTTTTGTACATTTCATTGATCGACTTCTAATTCTGCACACTACAGCTACAGAAACCATTCAAATGTGAAAATGTTATGCTCTTTAAGGACTTTCATTCATTCATTTTCCCTAACTGCTTTTCCTGTTAGGGGTTGTGGGAGGGCTGGAGCTTATCCCAGCTGACACTGGGTGAGAGGCAGGGTACACCCTGGACAGGTCACCAGACTATCACAGGGCTGACACATAGAGACAGACAACCATTCACACTCACATTCACACCTACGGAGAGTAGAGTCACTAATTAACCTGCATGTCTTTGGACTGTGGGAGGAAGCTGGAGTACCCACGCTGACATAGAGAAATCATGCAAACTCCACAGAAGGGCTCCCCCAACCCTCTTGCTGTGAGGCAACAATGCTGACCACTGTACCACCGTGCCCCTCCATTTTAATTTACATTTTTAATTTTTTTTATATACTTTATTAATCCCCCTGAGGGGAAATACATACCTTTTGTTATTAACACACAGGTTCAAAAGACACACACGTGCACAAAGTGGAGGGATGTCAGAGTGAGGGGACTGCACTGGTCAGGCGCCCTGGGCGGTTGGGGGGTTCAGTGCCTTGCTCAAGGGCACCTCGGCAGTGCCCAGGAGGTGAACTGGCACATCTCCAGCCACCGCTCCATGCTTGGTCCGGACGGGGACATGAACAGGCGACCCTCCGGTTCCCAACCCAATTCCCTATGGACTGAGCTACTGCCGCCCCATTTTATACTTGTATCAAACCTTTTCCTACTTTCTTGTTTTTAAAAATACGAAGCATTTCTCTTGTCCGCCTTTTCAGTTACCTCCACCTTTGAGGGTATTACAGTTTAGCTTCCACCTTGTCAAGCAATGTGTTTTGGCTCTTATACCAAACACACACCAAGCAACGGTGAAGCAATGCAGCCTGCCATGAGCTGCCATACAATGACTATGGAAAGCTGCAGTGGCCACAATGAGTGTCATTTGATTCTGCAACGAAGTGTAGCCAAACTAAAATTTGGGGATAGTTTAACTTTACCTGCAGCCAATCAGTGTGACAGTGTGAATTATAGTTTCAAGCCCCACTTTCAGCAGTGCAATACATTTAAGTTTCCTGTATTTTCAGCAATGCTTTGAAGCTTATGTACATAACTAACTAACATAACTAGTTATCATGGATCTGTTACCATCGTCTTGCATCAAATGGTGGGGTGCAACAACAGTATTTGGTGCTAACATGGGGGTTATAAAGCCAATCCAGACATGCTTTGAAAATTGTGCATTAATGCTTGCTCTGCAGATTCAAGCAACTGTTTGCTGAAACGAGCTAATCAAGAATTGAATTCACCACCTGACCATGTGTTGTATCAGAGCCGACAACAGACAGCAAACAGCAAACAGCGCATGAAGATCTTCTTTTACAGCCAGCAGTGCAGGTCAGGACACATAATGACAGCTATCATTGCTCACCACTGGAAAGAACATTCAGGTTAACACCCTGTATATGGCTCCAAGCCTTCTCTTGGCTTACAGACTCCTTTTCAGTTTGCAATCATATTTTAAGAGCACTTGTATCAAGGAAAAAATCTAAAGTTGCTGCAGATATAATGTACTGATGTATGTTTCAGGGCTCAACTACTACTCTGTGAATACACACTCTGACTAAAGTGTCTTTCCTTTTCAATATCTTGTGACTGTCCAACACAACCAGGCCCTTCCTCTTAACTTTAAATTCTATGTGAATTACCACTTACACTACATAGGCTAAAAACTAAGACATCTATTCCTGTCATTAGACATGGCGCTCTCAAATGAAGAGTCTCTTGTCCACAGTAGGCCAGATGGCTATAAATAGTAATGGTTAATAGGTTGGGAAATCCCATGGCATCAGCTCTAGTTTTGAGCTGCTTGTGTGAATATTAGCCAGCAGCATGGCAGCTTCTATAGCTCAGGTTCACATTTCTCTTTGTTTCATCCGATATGTGGAGCAGCCAAAATATCAGGTTTGAAAAACTTGTGCTCACATGCAGTGGACAATGTAAACTTTGCAATCTATCCCATAAATAATCCCTGGGTGTATTAGTTCTTTGTAGGTATTCTTGCAAATCAGTGAGCAGAACTTATTCTTGGCAGTACCGGATTTGGCTTTATTTGACATTTATATTTGTTATCTATGGTCACAAAACTTTTCACAAAATCTGATATTTCTGCCTGGTTGTTTTCCCCACAAACAAAAGCTTCTCAGTAGTTTACAGGAACCTTACTGGATCACAATATCTCACTTGTAAATGCAATTTTTTTTTTGTTAGAATCATCCTGAGTTTTGTATTGTCAACATCTGACAGCAGAGTAACACACAACCAAAATTAAAATGTGCTTTCATTTTATTTTTTCAAATTTACTTTATTTTGAAATGTGGGAGGAAACCGGAGCACCCAGAGTAAACCCACGCCAACACAGGGAGTATGGACCGACGTTTCTCACAGCAGACATTTTTTGCAACTGTTTAGATGTGTCTTACTGACACCTACGTCGAACACATCAACTGCTATTCTATGTCATAATGCGTGCTGTGAGAAAGATTTTTAACTTGTTCGCACACAAAAGTTAGGATGAAATCTGAATTCCTGCATTAGGGCCCAGTGAATGAGTAAGTGATGGCAGGGAGGTTTGTATTGGCGTGATGAAAAACCTCACTACCTCTGAGAAAAACTTGGCAGCTGCAGATTTCTTTGGGGGTGAACTGAGGAGAGCAGTCAGTTGGATTCTCAGACGCCTCACAACAGCATCATCAAAAGGTGTTCTGTTACAATAAAATAAAATAAAATAAAATAATCTCTTAAATTGAATTAAAATATTCCTCATATGATCACTGATTATGCATATTGGTATTGCAAAATTAAATAAAGGCCTCTCTTCATAGTCACAGATGTCTATGTCTATATTATCATAATAATTTTGTTGGAGAAACAAAGTTTGACAAGTAAACAATGGTGTCATGTCACCATCAATGTCACAGTGCGCTGCTTTCAAATACGCCTTCCTAACGCAGCCCTGTAGGTGAGCAGGTCAGTGGAACCTGCTCATATGACTTTGTCACATAAGTTCAAGTAGAAACAAGTGAATGCCCAGTTTACTGTTTTATTTTACCAGATGAAATATAACATTTTACATGGTCAGAGGTGAACGGAGGTGCACTCACTTTATTGTGTTGTCCATATTATCTCGACCATTGTCATTTACTCTATGCCAGTGGTTTGGGGTTAGAGGTGAGAGAACATGAAAACACATTTTTTAATAAAAATGTACTGAGCAGAATATGAATTTTTAGAACTGTTTATCCCTGTAACCGCTTGTCCTGTTAGGGGTCATGCAGGGGCTGGAACCTACACCCTGGACAGGTCACCAGACTATCACAGGGCTGTAACATAGAGACAGACAACCGTTCACACTCACATTCACACCTACGGCCAATTTAGAGTCACAAATTTAGCTGAGGTGCATGTCTTTGGACTGTGGGAGGAAGCCGGAGAACCTGGAGAAAACCTGCACTGACACAGGAGAACATTTGTATTAATGTTGTTTGTATGTTAGTTGTATAAAAATGTGTATGTCCTAATTGTGTGCTTGGATAATGTGCAGTATTGATAATACTCAACAAGAAGGTCTGCAGTGGTCAGTGTAACCTGATGGCAGTTAACGTTCGGAATTTAAAACATAGTCTATTATAGCCTTATATATCATCTATTTGTTTCCCAGGTCTGCCACACACACACACTACTGTACATTTTGCTGTACTGTGAAGGAAGGGAGCATTATTGGTTTGAACAGGTTTGGTGTCTCATTGAAAGGACACACACTGCCTGCTCATTTACAGCAGAGATAAAGAAGCATTGATTTTAGAGATAGGTCAAATTATATTCTATCACAGACGATCCACTGGAGGATGTCATTAAAATTGCATGCAATTTGCGCACACTCAGACAACCACTGCTGTGATTACACACACACACATGCACACACAATACTTTCTGTCACTGGTCGATGTGCTACCACAAATGGACAGACTGTGTTTGTGCGTGTGTGTGGAGCTGCTGATGGCAAGAAGTTGAATAATAGATGAGAGATGAAGCTATTTTCTGAACCTCATTAGTTTCTTGTCCTGTGTTTGAGAACTTCATCTTAAATAATCTGTTCTTAACAGTGGTTTGCTCACCTCATTCTGTAAAAAAGAAAGTGATTAGGATATGATATTTGGGTAAATTCACTAACAAATGTATGTGTGTTTTTTTAGTATTGTAAACCTCATTGGCTCATGACTGCCAAATGACTGACTGTAAGAGTAGAAGGTGGCCTCCACTCCACACTGTGCAGTGGTGGGAGGTCGTCTCATGGCAATTAGGCCTCTGTACTCCAGTTCACAGCCCATTTCTCGGCTCTAATTAGAGGTAATTAAAACACTTTCTTTCAGTCTCCCTCATGCTGTCTCACACACAGACACATTACACAGATGCAAGCACACACCAGGATTTCAATAGGGTTTAGGCTCTAATTAAATCCAACAGAGAATGTCACTGAATTATCAAGTAGGATTTACACTCTGCTCCTGCATTTCAGTGAAGTCAGTGTGTTTTTCCCTTGGTGCATGTGCAGATTTCAGTGGCGCTGACAGGCTGAGCTTCCTCTCCACTTATCTGTCCTCACGCTGGAAATCAGCCACTGCATATTTGCATCCACTGCTCTTTATATGTGGGCCTGTGTGGAAAATGTACTGCATAAACTACCGTGTGTGTGTGTGTGTGTGTGTGTGTGTGTGTGTGTGTGTGTGTGTGTGTGTGTGTGCATTAGTCAGCTTGGTATGCAGGTTGCATTCACTCTCTCATTTTTTGTCTGCTTATATGAATAAAACATCACCTGTGCTTACTAAAGTGCACATCGCTGTAGAGATTCACAACACTGTGTGCTCATATATACATGTAGGCTTCTCTGTCAAATAGGACATGCTTACCGCAGCCATCACTGTACAACGTGACCTTCATCAAAGTCAGCTGATTCATATTCCCAAGCCTTCTCCCCTCCTCCTCTTTTAAATAACAGATTTGCACTTGACATCTCGTCTGCGCAGTACCTTGCAATCTTGAAGAGGAGCAAACGCAGCTTACATTGTGTCACATCGAGACAGATGAGTAATCATTCTTGGATGCCCGGAGGGTAGGGAGGACCTTCATATTTTTCAGCAGTGAATGTTTTTCTTGACAAACCAAGATTTGTGCATGTTACATCTGATTCTACTGTCCTTGTGGGAAAGGAGTATAAGAGCAAACATGACTTTGGAATAAAATGCACACATTTCTAATGTTAACACGCAGGGCATCTGCAGTTCATATTTAGATCTAGGGAGGAGTCGTGGTCACTTGTCAACAATTGCAGGAAGTCTTTTGTACTTTGACACATGCAGTCGTCACTGACTAACATGCTGACAATATTTCTTTGAAAATGACTTGAGAAGTTCATTCAAAAATACAAATGATGAGAGGCAGCTTCATGTCCAACTGATGGGCTTACAGAAGGAGAGAACGGGCTTGGTTGTCACAATCATTAGTTCAGTCAGTGACACGTCAAAGAAAATTTTTCCATTTGCAGTATTATATTTGGCGGTATGGCTCTGTTCTGGGGCCTCTCTGCCTTTCCTAGGCCTACGAAGAAAGCCTCTTCCACACACCTACGTGGAACACATAAGGCAGAGAGCAAACCTCCCTGCCCTTCCATGCGCCTACATGGAAAGCCTCATGATGCATGAAAGACATATTCATCGCAGATATTTATTCTTGAATCCTGAGCTTTGGAGGAAATGGGACAGAAAATCTTTATTGTGGTTCCTCTGCACAGATTTTGAAAGGTTTATTGAGGTTAATCCAGAACCCTTTGGACAGTGTCCTCTGTGGCGTTCGTCTTCCTTCCCACATCCTCTGCTTTCATAGAGTCTGCTCACTGCCACTTCTCCCTCCCATCTCCCTCTTGCTCTTTCTCCTGACTGACTCAGCCTTTCCGTGGATGCTCGACAGTCAAACGTGCTCAGACAGACATACGTACTGGCTCATCACTGGCAGAAAATCATGCTGCTTGTTCAGAGCTGTGCCTCTTTCCCCTCTTGACGTGTGTCCCCCCCCCCCCCCCCCACGCACACATACATACACACATGTACAACATGCTGCAGCACTTCCAGCCTGGAAGCCAGGAAACATCTTTCCACCTCGCTGCAGAGTAAAGTGGCAGTTGGCTGCAGGAGAGCCATGAGCGAGGCACACTCTGGCAGGATTCTGCGCCTCTCAGTTGGCTGCTCCATGTGAGCCAGAAAACATGTTATACTAACTGAGGAGGGGGTTAGAAAAACAGTCAATTACTGAGGATTTCTGTGGTGTAATCAGTCTGGCTGTGGTGTCCAATACAGTAAGAAGTCAATGTCGAGTGGAGTGAAGTGACCATAAGATGCTGATGTAAGGGCTGTTTTATCACTGTCTCCATTAATCTTAAAGTTAGACATGCAGGGAAGCCAATCTCCAACTCAGCACTGCAGAGAACTATTGTGGAGGTCAACCAAGAGCAGATCAGCACAGAAAAATCAATGAGGCTCGTCAGGAAGTGTGATTGCTCTTTAGCAGTGTGGCAGTGTGAGTCATTAGCCTCCTGTGCAGCAGCTTTATGCAACAGTGCAGGTCCAGTGTGTAGGATTTAGGAGCATCTGTCAGCAGAAATGGTATATTATATTCATAACAATATTTTCATTATTCTATAACCACCTGAAAATAAGAATTGTTGTGCTTTCGTTACTTTAAAATGAGCCATTTACATCTACATACAGAGCAGGTCCTCTTCCACAGAGCATGCTCTGTTGTTCTACAGTAGCACAGAGCAGACGAACCAAACACTGGCTCCAGATGGGGCCATTTGCATTTTCGCATTGACCACTGTAGCTCTCCTACACATTTCACACATAGGACAAATCTCATCGCTAGATGCCACCAAGGCCCCATTTACATATACAGATATTTTTGAAAATATACATTTTCCTGTACATTTTGGCCTCTGAATTAATGCATGTCACTTGCTACTTTGTGTAGTGAGCATGCAACAGAAGCAAAAACAATGGCGGACTACCAGCTTGTTTATGTTTTGTCAGCACTGCTTGGTCTAATGACTACTTTCAACTTAGTACTGCTGCACCACTTCACAGACAAATGGAGATGTCTGCTGCGCCCATTGTTTTTGCTTCACCTCAGCATCCACGGTTTACAGTCCACCATAATCAACGGTTTTGGATCAGGCCCATTTGAACCAGAACCAGAAGACAATTTTGAGAGTGCTGTTGTTGTCGTTGAGGAGTGAAAGGAACATTTTTGCATGTCCAGAGCATCACTCGTATTGTTACGCGAGCTCCTCGGCCCAAATCAACAGTGATGACATCTCCAGTTGCCTATTAGAACTATTATGGCCTGTTAGTATGTTCAGTATTAAAGGTCCAGTGTGTAGGATTTAGTAGCATCTAGCGGTGAGGTTACAGAACGGAAACTTCTCCTGTGTGCCAAGCATGTAGGAGAACTACAGTGGTTATTACGAAAATGTGAATGGCCAAGTCCAGAGCCAGTGTTTGGTTTGTCTATTCTGGGCTACTGTAGAATGACATGGCAGACCCTGTGGAAGAGAGACTGCGCTGTAACTAGATATAAACGGCTCATTTTAAGATAACAAAAACACACTGATTCTTATTTTTATGTGATTATAAACAAGCGAATATGCAACAGTATCATCTGCACATATATATATGTATATATATATATTTACTATATATGATATAGTAAATATCATAGACGATTGTCTGTTTTTATGTGGTACGCTTTGGACCTTTCACTGTCCCCTTCAAGTCATTATTATTATTGATTATGAATATTATATAGCATCCCCACCAACAGATGCTGCTAAATCAGACCCACTGGAGCCACTACATAAATTAAAAATAACATTTTTTAATCAAAATTAAGCATTATTGGAGAAAATGCTAATCATAAGTCATATAAAGCTCTGTTATGGTGAAAAGAAGGATGATTTTATGATAACTATCTTAAATTACTCACAAATTGTTTAATATTTATTTATTTATTTATTTACATGAGCGCCACACATAAATGCTCTCAAAACCAAAATTCTTTAATTTGAGTTCTACCACAAAACCTGTCACTGTATCTTTTATGTATTTTCGGAACACTCAAAAAGTCATAAACTCAAACCCTCATCCATCTTCAACCTGGCATTGCAGGTTTTGTCAGAGAGAAAGCAGAAAGCTGTACATTGAGAGAAAGAGCATCATCCGAGGACGTCCAATATTGCTGTCACCTGAAAGTGTGTCATGTGTTTCATAGCTGGGCAACAAGTTTCTACAAGCTAACAAATACATGTTGAAAACACTTCTTTGAGCTGGGAATAAACTGTGATAATTAACTCAGGTTGTTCTGTTGATCTTACAGCATATTAACGGGAAAACTGGGAGAAGGAGAGGCAAGAAAACAGCATTAAATAAACTTTGAATATCCTACACTGGAAGATGAAAGCTGTTGTGATTCAACCTTGTTGTAGCAGAGTTTGGCGATAGTGTGGAGGAGGGAAAAGGTGTTACACAACAAGTGGGCTTCCAATACTCCCACCTAGGGTGCTACAGTACCAGAGACTCAGCCAAATGAAACAGTGATAGGAGTAGGCTGAAGTGCTCCAATCGCTCTTTCATTCGCCATCTGTCTCTATCGCATTGTTTCATTTTCATTCCCTCCTTTCCCTTTGCTGTATTTTTGCTCAGTGCTGCTGGCTCACATGCAGTACATACTCCATGAACACACATGTATTGGAGAGAACATCTCTTATTCTGTTAAGTAAGCACTGCTGCTCTGTGTTCGCAACACCCATATACCAACAGTCACTCTGTGTGTGTGTTGTCAGGTAGGTCAGACAGGAGGCCTGTGTCGACCTGCAGAGATGAGACGCAGCCAGCTCTGCACAGGAATGCAGCCAAGAACGAAGGTAGAAGGGATCGTAAAAAAAGAGGGAATGCGTTGTCTCAGGAAGTGCACTGGATAAGGACATGGGTCTCCTGAGGGGAGTAGCGTCAGTGTCCTGGAGTGCATTTCGTAACAAGGATAGAAAGCAGAGCCTGTACATAAAAGCATATTATATACATGTTTAACATATGTTTAATCCCTGGAGGGATCTGCTGCTGTATTTTCTTCGTCCCCCTTCCCCACCGGACAAAACACCCACTGACATCTGGCTTTTGTATTTAATGGGAAAGTTTACAATCAGAATTCATTCCCAGGACAAATGACTCTGCAGGAATCACAGGTGTTTATCGGCTTCAGCTCCCATTGGCTCCAATAATGGATGTATAAAGAGGACTGGGGCCCATTTCCGTCCTATTTCTCTGTGGTGCATGAAACCAAAAAGTTCAGCATCATGGGAAGGTGCACAACAGACTTATGCAAGCTAAGTGGCTAACTTCCTGTTTAGCGATTTGTTGGCTTGAATGGTGCCAAAATGGTTTAATTCTGCAGCTTTTCTAGACTTTAAAAAATTTAATCAGACTGAATGGATCAAATCTCGATAGTGAAACTAGTCATTTCACAGAGGTTATGTGCTCAAAAAATGTATCTATTCATTCATTCATTTTGCGTAACCTTTTATCCTGCTGGGGGTCGCGGAAGGGATGGAGCCTATCCCAGCTAACACTTTGTGAGAGGCAGGGTCACCATTATCACGGGTCTGACACATAAAGACAGACAACCATTCACACTCACATTCACACCTACGGCCAGTTTAGAGTTACCAGTTAACCTAACCTTTGGACTGTGGGAGGAAGCCGGAGTAAAACCCATTTTGGGAGGAACTTGCAAACTCCACACAGAAGGGCTCCTCCATCCCGAGTTTTGAACCTCCTTCCACAGGTTTAAACCATGGAACTCTCTTGCTGTGAGGCGACAATACTAACCACTACACCACCATGCTGCCTTTTTAGCAATGAAAGTCAAATGGCATCATGTGACGGACCCCAAAGTTGCTATTTCACCGTTTTGCCGCTACAAAAACTGGCTTCAAAGCCTGGCGTACTTCTTGGGGGCCTGGCTTTGATTGGCAGTAATGTTAAGAAGACACCAGGATGGTCACGCAAACTTTGGGCCCCTTTTCCAGTGCGATGTAACAACTAATGCCACAAGTACTGCCCATCTCCATCCAAGCCGCACTCAAACATTGTTCAAAATTTGTCGGCACCAAGTGTGAAAGACAGACTGAATAACTAACAGATGAAAAAATAGAAAAAAAAAATTAACACAGTAACATTTTCACTGGCCTCAATGCTGCTTTCTACTTTTTATTAACCCTATTTTCAGGCAAGGAAAAAAAAAATGTATGTCTTGGTTTTTAAATAATCATACCAGTAGGGTTGCAGTGGTATACAGGTTTCAAGGTATACAGTAATATGAAGACTGTTATCATATCATGTACATTAGCTTATCTAAAATATCGAAAAATAATGCAATTGGATCGAGCATTTTATTTTCAAAAGGGAGACTTTTTACACATACACACTTAAATAGATGTTCAAATATAGGAAAGCATTTAATCAACAAAGAAACATTTTGTTTTCATTCCTTTGCAGGTCATTGTAACTTTTATTTCACTGAAACCTTTATTTAAGATTCGGGAAATCAATTGAAGGATCAATCTGCATCAAAGCTTTATAAAGGAACAATTATCAATGCTGTACCTGCCTCACAGCCAAATGTGGCCAGCCAACCTTTTGGTAAAGGTGGCAGTAATGGGTGCTGTAAGAGTCACCTGTTATGAACCTCAGGGTACCTACAGTGATGCCGTGACAATGTGATACTGCTATAACAGACGTCGATTGGTTTCAATTAATTTCTGTGCAATATAAAACCCTATTAACAGATTAAAATGTTCTTGAAACACATTACATTATTGTTGCATAATAATGCAGTTGAAGCTCAAAGCTCAGACTGATACAAACAGTCTGCAGTGTTATCTCACATTTATGACTTGGGCAGAACTCTGTAGTGTGTCACAGGGTGTGTCCCTTGTGTGGCCTCGGTGCAGTTTAGGACTAATAAATACAGGGATTTGCTTGTGACAAACAAAATAGCAACAGCTTGACCAAGAGATGGGCATAATTGCAAAGTGCCGAAGCCTTTACGGATGTTCCTTTTTTTTCTCGTTGTCTTTGGTATTTTATGAGTCATCTGAGGGCGGGGCTCAACCACTGGGCCCGTAGGCAAATAGACACTGTCCTGACTGTGCTTCAACATGCCCAAAGAGAAAGCTCCTGCAGCTAAATCAAAGATGAGTCATGGAAATGTGATTTTTATAGTGCATGACCGTAAAGCTTCTGGAATGCAGTTCAGAAAATAAGCACATTTTTGTTGTTCGTCATAATTGGGATTTTTAGATTTTAGATTACATCGAATTAAGAGCCTGAGGACACCGCTGTGGTAGCAACTTGTCAGTCACAAGGTGGCCACACCCTAAAGCACACCTTGTTTATTGAGGTAATAAAGTAAATGAGAGGTAGGATTACTTCCTCATTGACTTCTATACAACCAGACTTATTTTTGCAACCAATGGTGTAGCCCTCTGCTGGCCATTACAAAGAATGCAGGTTTGTGGCACTACCATAATCCTGTTGGCATCATTGATTTGTCCCAGACTTGTTCCTGCATCAGTACATCCCCTTAAACTACTAAAATATTGCTTTACCTGACTAATTTCCAGGTTAAAGGCGGATTTATAGTTGTGTGTCAGCTATACGAGAGCCAGCACCGTATCCTATGCACGTGGCCTACGCCATTGTGAGCATTTAAGTGGGATTTTATACTTCTGTGTTGAATCGACGCCACACCTACGTCAACACAGACACAACACCGTAGCCCCAGAAATCTACGGGCCTGTCTATTTTTGTAAGCTAAAACCATTTCCCTCAGTGGAAACAAAGCTTTTATTTACTTTGAATTCACAGATAAGAACCATAAATTGTTAAGACAACAAAGCATAACCCTATCCTGGCTTCATATGAGTAGAAGAAATCACTGCTATTCACTTGGCTAATTTATACAATGTAAAATGCCATAGACTAGTGCTAATAACGTTAGCATGTTGTATTTGTTTAGAAAACGTGTTTAGTATAAGACAGTTGTTTTGTTGGTGAACCTTGTGAGTTGTAATGGAACCGAATTTAGTAACGTTACCTTTGTTAAGTGTTTCTGTTGTCCCTGGCTTCATATGAGTAGAGGAAATGTCCGCTAGCCGCCATCCAAAACACAAATTAAACACACATTAAACACACATTAAACATGGCTTAATAGCAACGATTTCAAATACAAATACACAAAATGCTCCACTATAACTCGCAGCACTCACAGACAACACCATATTAATGCAGGGTAACATTTCAGGTCAATTTCATATTAAATTCCTGCCCCAAAAAACATCAGCCTTAGTGGCAACTTCAAAGACATGCAATAATGCATGCTTATGCAATCAGCAGGGACGTGTTGCACAATCCCTTTTCAAATCTATATCCAAGTCTAAAAAGGGCAACACCCTGCTGCAATGCAGTATTACCTCCAAGGCCTCAGCCAGACGTCCCATATCTGCATACCACTCCATCGTATCAGGCTGGGCTGAGATCTCCCGGTCCTGGCCAGAGGGGCTTTTCCAGTACAGTGTAACGTTTGGCTTCAGACCCAGAGTGATGATGTCAGCTCTCCGCACAGAGGTCACAAACTCAATTATTCACAAGTATGCCTTGCTTTGGATCGATATATTGACGAATGGGTGTGGAGTATATTCCAGTGCACAAGTTCAAACAGCTGCTGTTCTCGGTTATCTGGTTTTTCTGATGTTGCCTGAAGGTGTTAACATACATATGTATTTTAGGTCATGTTTCACTTCTTGTGCAAACCACGAGTCAGGTCTCAGAGTTTCAGCGGAAAAAACAACGAAAAACGGATCAAGCAGACACTGGTACAGTACTGTACTTCTGTAACCATGGCATAATTAGCATGGACCCCATGAAATGGTTTGGGGGGTTGGTGTTAATTATTAAGTGGTTGACTCAGCTCCAGAGCTTTGCAGGCAAACAGCAGCAGAAAGGTCAGCGGGCACAGGACACCGAGCTCATTTCTAATGATCAAAAAGCACCCCGCTATCATTCGCAGCTAATATTCTTGATGCCACTGTTATGAAATGGTTTCTCACGTTTAACCATCACACACACACCCACGCGCTCACAAAACCACACTCGCTTATTACACGCACACGCTCGCCCACGGTCCCTTGTTCTGCAGCAGATTACAGCTCGTGGGTCGTGTAAAACAGAGCAGGCCATCATGAGTTTCACCCCCTCCTCCCTCCCTCCCCTGATTATTCTAACTGACAGTGCACTCTGTCTTTTCTGGGTTGCCTCTGCATGCCTCTGGGGCACAGATTGGCACTGAGATAAACTTAGCAACAGCTAGCCGGGTCAGACTGCAGCCCTAATAGAGATAGAGGAGAGGGAGGAAGAGGGAATGAGGAAGAGGAGGAGTGAGGCGGGAATGCAGCATATACTTAACAGCAGGTAAAAGAGGTCAGCTTTATTACTGGAATTACAGAAAAGATCATTAGTTCTGTGAAGCATTCTACTGAAAAGTAAAAATCCAAAGCTCACTATCACATTTCATCATGGTTTATGATTTATACTATCCTACATTTTAAAACTTCTAGACATTGGGTATTAAAAATCATCTGAAATACTTTTTCGACTTGTGAATCAAAGGAGAAAAACTGAACTTCAGGCACTCGTGTGGAGCAGGAACAGATGCATTTGAATTCAGTTAAAAAGCCATCATTTAAAAACATGGCTGCCTACATTAAAACACTGACTGGTTTGCAAAAGGGTGGACAGGAGTCAAGCAAACATTTTATGAGCTTGGCAGGGGGTGTCACCCGGTCTTGATTAATAAGTGAGCACAGGTGGGTGACAGCAATGGATTACAATGAGAAGCCATTTCAAAAGTGACACGCCTCCACAAGTGTTCTTTCTGATGTGTGTTTTTCAATGTTTGTTATAGTAATTCGCGACAACTGCTACCCAGGCTACTGCAGGTGGCAGTTGTCGCGAGGCTAGTGACAGAGTTCAGTTTGGAGAGGCAGCAGAATGTTTTTGTTTTTTTTAAAATTATATTATAATACGGGAGATTTATGGGAAAATACTAATACGGGAGGACGGCCAGAAAGAGGGGTAAAATATGGTAGTTTCCCGGTCAAAACGGGAGACTTGACAGGTATGAATATGCTACCCCTGAAATACTGATTAAAAATGTTAAAATGACATGTCTAAATATGCTGCCATAAATCCTACAGTGGCAGTGAGGTGATTAGTAGTCTTACATGAATGCACTGAGTAGTGGGAGCACTATCTGATAGGATGTTATTGGACTATCAAAATATGCTACCCCCCCCACAACACCACCCTAAATGCAAGACAATCAGAGGTCTGAGAAGGGCAACGTGAAAGACAAAAAGCATTAATAACAACTAGAAAGGCAGGGAATTTAAACATGCACCTTTAGCACGTGAATAAGGAAGACAGTGTGACAAGCCGTAACTTGCCTGGCAACATTACAGTGATATCAAGACTCCAGAAAATGACTGCATGCAGGCAGGATGGCTGTGAACTATATTGTGTCTTTTTTTACACTTTAGTTTTTGTGCAAATTAAATGTATACTATGCAGGATCAAAGGTTACTGTCTGTAAACAGGTTCGCCAGTAAAAGTGAAAGTAAAAGCTATCCTCAGATTGACTCTTGTTTGGTGTTTCACCTCACTATATTTTTGTTGTTTCTTTTATATTGTTTACATTTCTGACCTGATTTTTAAGCCTCACGGCTTATTTTTTAGTTGGACTGAGTTTTATTTTTGTCAGGCGTCCTTTCCCATGCAGTGTACAGTTGGAGTGAAGGCCGATCATGGCCCAGTCAACTGCTCCCAACTTTGGACAAATGAATTTCTGACATGTCAGAAATTTGGTCAGCTGTCGTCAGGCTCTTGCACAGTTGAAGCTGAGCCTTAAGTTGATTCCCCAGGGTCAGTGCTTTGTACAGTGTAGCAGATACCCAGCTAGTTTGTTGGTTGTACCTGCGTATTCCTTGCCTGAGCCTTTTCTCACGGTACGCTACACGTGTATGACTATATGTTGTGTGCTATGTACACACAGCAATGGAGAAGCAGTACATGTTTCTAGCAGGCTGTTCTCACAAAGCGCTTGTATGTTTTCCTACAGAAAAGTAATGCACCCTAATTTGGTCATATTCCACGCATTTTGAAAGACTGCGCTGACAGGAGTAGACACTCCTCCAATCCCAAATGGATCCCTTACAGACTCGTTGACTCAAGCCCTAAACCCTTATAGACCTAGGACCAATTCCATTTCTCCCCCTTAGCTCTTGTCTTGGCCATTCCCCTTGGTTTTGCGCATTCCATTGAAGAAATGGAATTCGTCCTAGATCTGTAAGGGCTTAGGGCTTGAGTCAGTGAGTCTGTAAGGGATTCATTTGGGATTGGGGGAATGAATCAGTCTTGTACTGAGGCATGTCGGGGAGGTGGCTGGGTCACAAAAACCCAGACTTTCCCCCGGGACTTTCCCTTGTAGTCGCAACTTTGAGTGAACTTTAAGACAGCTTACATGTTACTTTTCCTAACCTAACCCCAGTAACTCAACTTGCCTAAATCTTAAGACACCCCAACCATGATTCGTTTCCTAAACCTAACCTCAGTAACTTTATGGTAATTACGTAACTGGATGTAACACCATTGTCGGGTGCTACTTTGTAGGATATCTTACGAACTAATCTATGAGACTATGTTGGTTCTAGATGTGTTCAACAAAAAGGTCGCTGATCATGAAATTCAAATGTGTGCAACATGGATGAAAAACTGATCCCCTTTTGGGTATCGATCCAATCGACGCTAGAATGGATCTTCAAAATCTAAACGCAGTATCTGTAGTATGGATACATTGGTATTGATCTGCCAAACCCTGACGTGAACACATAAACTATGAGTCCTTGATTTCATTTGCAAGCTTTTTACCCTTACCGTAGGAGTTGGAATTAAACAAAACATGTCTAAATCTTGCTCAACAGTGTACGCCAACCTTCAGAGGTGCTGGCTGGTGGATTTTACCACCTTTGCTTAAAACCAGGTTAGCTTTTTCCACGTCTCCAGCATCTTTGCTACGCTAAGCTAACCAGTTGCTGCCTGTAGCCTTATATTTAGCGTTCAAACACGAGGGTAGTGACTAACTTCTTATCTAACTCTCAGTAAGAATGCAAATGAGCGTATCTCCCAAAATGTCAAACTATTTCTTTGGGCTTTTGCATGAATGTGTGTGTTTGTACGGGGGCGTATTTGAATGCCACGCAGGCCTCCATCATACCGAGGCCCTTCAGCTCAAGTGTTTGTTGTAGATACCACTGAGCTGCTGACATTTCCTCTACAACATTATACTTTCATTAAAGATGATATGAGAGGCTCTCTGCTAGTGCTATACTGTTCACCCCTTTATCTCCACGTCTCTGCTTTTATTACCGACATCATCATTCTATCACTGATCTGCTCTCGCTTCCCTCTCATGTTACAGATTCCTGCTCTTTTGCCTCTCTTACCCCCCGCTGTGGTCTTGTCACCATAGCAATGTGAGCTGCCTGCCCACGCTTTCTATTATCATTAAAAAAACAATGACTCAATGAGAAGAGAGAAGATATCCCGAGCGTCTAAAGTAAACTTTCACACAGCACTGTAATCAGATTACAGCTTATTTTATGATTACTTAGTGGATAATAAAGAAGAGGTGGGCTAAAATGTCCTTATCAGTCATCCTTTCTATTCATTTACAACGTTAAATGCTATATTTGGAACAGGCATGGAGCCAGAACTGGTACAAATATCCTGTAGCTATAAGCACACAAAGGATATCCCTGGAGGAAGTGCTGCCACACTGTCTTCCTAACACAATGCTCCAACAGGAAGTGATTTTAGAGCCAAATAAGGAAGATCTGATAAGACGTTGGTGCTTTGTTCCTGTAAGAGTTGCATCAGCTTCTCATCAGATTAGATTTTTTAATCATTTTGCTATTTAAAAAAAAAACACATTTACTGTAATATAACAATGTGCATGTCAGGGGCATTAGTTAATTTGTTTCTCAGGCTAATTGTCTGCTCTGGTCTGATTACGCAACGCTACCAGACTCACGCAGATGGATATCATCAGCTTTTACACTTGTGATAAATGATTTTCCTCCACAGGCACAAAAGTGTCGACACAACGGCTTTGTTCCACCAAGGTAATCTGGCGAAAAGGGCTGCGAAGCACAGACGGCAGCGGAGAGAGAGAGAGACAGAGAGAGGCTTCAATCTGCGTCCAAGCCTCGGGTCACGTTCTGCTCTGATGACGAGCACTCTGCTCTCCTTTCTATTTTCTCCTCCTCTTCTCCTCCTCCTCCTCGCCTCACCCAAGGTGACCCTGCTCTGTGATGATGCAGCAGAGAGCTTTTGGAAAAGGGCTAATTTGCACAAAGTTCTTCTCCTCTGTCATCTGTCGAGTGTCCTTTCATGCTATCCACCTTCTTTTTTCACTCTGTTGCCTACACACTAAACATGATTGCAATGTATTTTTTGGGTTTTATTTATTTATACAGAAATGAACATTTACATTTTCTCATTTTGGTCATGAAGATAGATTTTATTGAAACAGGTATTTTTTTTTTTATATTTTAGAAACACCACCTCAAACTGCATCCCTGCAATGATTAATCAATTTATTGTAAACTAATAAAGTAATACTATAAAATTCAGTTTATATATTTGCATATGATGTCATACATTGGTATGACATGCTGTCCAAATGGAGGGCAGTTTGCTGAAGGCAAAGACTACAGGGCTGCTCCAATTGGTGAAAAGACAAAAGCTAATTTAAGTGCTGAAATTAGTAGGACATAAAAGGGAGAAGTTAAAAAATGCTAAAATGTTGTGTTACAGGCTCCACAATGTGCTGTGTTAACTTCTCTATGTTTTAACCATGACCCAGATTTTAAAGGCAGTTCACCAGACGTCTGGGAGCAGTTGACCTAGTAGGTAGAAAATAGTAACAAAAGTTAGCCAACGTTACCCATGTACAGAGTTGAAATATAGAGATATATATAGGGATAGTTTACAACGTGCTGTGTGGTCAGTTTGGATGAAAGATAAAGAAATGGACATTTATTCAACCTGTGTTTGATAATATGAATAAATATTATGTATGTTTGTTTGGCAACTGGAAGCTGCAGTGTATTGTTTGAACTCAACCAAGGAAGCTGTGGCATCAACAGTGCATCAGCCAGGTCTATGTAGCTGCAAGTAATCAGCTTTGCTCCTACAGACAGTTATACTCAAGCACATCTGTTTACCCGGCCAAAAACAAGACAGCAGTTGTTTCAGTCATGGACGGATGAGGTCATTTGTAACGGCGATCATGTCCACACCAGGCAACTGAGTCAAGTTTGGGAAAAATCACTTGTCTTCATTTTATTTGGATCACATCCAACATGAGTTTCACTTTTCTGACAATACCTGCTCCCTGCAGGTTCATCCAACCTGTTTATGTAGTCACTTCCTCTATTTCCAGTTCACTAAGTACATGGATTTTTCACTTCCTGCCTTCCATCTGAATTTGGCGTGTCGTGATAGTCACGCACAGTATAGCATACAAGCTGTTAGACAGGCTGTGCTACCTTGAATTCATGGAGGAAATCAATGTTCTCACATGCCTCCATGAAAGACAAACATATTAATTTATTGACTGATTGGCAACCACATTTAACATCAGCCAAACTATATTAAAACATTCTTTACAAACGCTCACACATAGTCTGCCATGAGGGGATCACAAGTTGACATTTACAAGTTAAAAAAGGTTTGGAAACACTCATCTAAATGAATGGTTTCCAACCATTTTGGCTTGTTTATCCAGTGTTTCGCAAGAAAAGGGAAACTGTCGGAGAAACGTCTGAATCTAAACAGAAATGTTCTGTAAAAGACGCCTGTTTGATTCTGTCTTCTTCCGTTCATTCATCTCATGATCTAAGGAAGTCATATTTACCAGTCGAAAACTATAATGGTGACAGGCCATGTATCATGCCGATGTTAAAGGACGCCTTTTTTCGTCACTGCCCAAGCACTGGATTTTGACGACTTCGGTGTGAGACCAGGCTCTACAATACCTTAGTGTTGGAGTCTGGCTTTTAAGAAAGCAAAGATATGTTTCACTCTCAGTTTAGTTTTAAACACTGAGGTTTACTAACGCTTGTGTTTGGGAAGTACTGAGCATACAACTGGATAATGAGTCTTGAGATTTTGATGTAGTTAAATAAATGAATATGCTCACTGTTCACTGTGGAGGCATGTGATTAAAATGATTTTCCTCATGAATTCAAAGCACAACAGTTTGACTAACTGATTCACAAATTGTCATTTTGTGGCTGAAATATTCCTTTAAATTTATTACCTCATAATCTGATAATCCATTAAGTGGTTTATATATTTTTTTCTTAGAAAAAAAAGTTAAAATGATCTGATTCCAGTTTCTTTACTCTTCAATGTGAGTAAACTGAGTACTTTTGGGATGTGGACAAAATGAGACATAGAGGAGGTCACCTTGGGCTGTGGGAAACACGGATCGACATTTTTCACCATTTTTCACCATTTTCTAAACCATCGACTAATCAGTTAATCGAGAAATAATTGACAGATTAATTGACAATAAGAATAATACAATGGTTTCAACATTACAGCCTATATGAGGGTGGGATTTACTGCAGGGCTCCTGCATCAGTTTTTGTAGGAGCTCATCCACACTCAGAGCTTTAAATGGTCTGCATCCCTGTCGTGATTTATCTCTTCAGACCTGCCTCACTGTCTCTTTTTCCCTCTCCCACTCCCTGACTTTGACTGTTGTCATGGAGACCAAGCGTGGTTTAAAAAAAAAATTAAATAAATAAAAAAACAGATTGACATGCTCGCTGGCATCCCTGTGTGATCTCTTGGCAGTGAGGTCATGTGGTGCATACAACACAGAGAGAGACAGATGAAGAGAGTCAAACACAGACGGAGACAGACAGGATTTGGGGGAGAGGTGGGAGAGCAGACAGAGGGAGGATGCCAGCAGAGTGTGTCACCACCGACTGGTCAGTAATCTGGCCGACACCTGGTACTACACACACAAAGGAAGGATGACAGAATTAAGGATGAGTCTGTGTCTTCTGTGTGGCTTCTGGTGTGAACAGAGGGTTTGTATTTCCCCGTCTTTAATCGTGACTCTTGATGTGACTCCATCAGTGCTGTTTACATTCCAGCATGACAGCTGTACCAGGGCGTTAACTGGGATGATAACTGGACCGCAGTGTGCACCAGTAGACACAATGAGAGAAACCAGACAGAAACCAAGGCAGGAAGGTGTGTGTGGGAGGTGGGGTTTATGAGCACAGGACAAGCAAACTAAATTGTATAATATACATAATTACATAAATACCACCAAATTACGGTTACACAGACAAGCAGTGAGAACATGGAACTACAAAGATCTTGATGACTTGAATAAATGCAAATAGAAAATGACACACAGGTACTGTTTTTGAAGTTTTATATGTACATTTTGGAAAATACAAAAGAGCAAACATTATGTTGAGGAAAAGGCATATAGTGGATTTGTTGGTTTCGTGGCTTGTTCATGAAACAAATAAAAAACATCTAGTTTGACTTTGGCAGGTCTTTATCATGGTTTAAACTGGAAAGGCGTGGCTGGGCCATGATTGGATAATTGCAACACGTTTTCATTACCTATCATAGACTGTAAAACAAAGATGGATGACATGACAGTTCCCAAAAAGTGAAGCCAAACCATGTTGAGCACCCCCTGGTGGCTGGCTGCAGTATAAGTCATAAACCCCACCCCCTCCACGTCAAAACTCAAAGCACTGTTTCTGTCATCTTAGGTAGTGCTTATCGTGCGTTTGTTTTTCAGATAAGTCTAGTTTTAATTAGTTATCTGATGCTATAAAATGAGGGTGTGAGGTCATGTGTAACAATTGCGTGTGCCAATCGGTGTGCTCGCCAACAATGGCCAAACTACTCTCGATTGGTTGAATAGGTGTATGATGATAAATGTAATTTCCCACTTGTATACCAAATTTTTTTTTTTAAATTAACATAAGTGCCCCCCAAAAAGTGTACGTTTGAGTATGTGAGTGTTTGGAATGATACAAATATTTTGAAGTTTAAAAAATTCAAATATTAGATTGGCTGAGAGATGATGATAGCATCTTGGTTGAGGGTTGAGTCCCTGTCCAGTCCAAATATGGAGTGTGGACTGGTAGCTGGAGAGGTGCCAGTTCACCTCCTAGGCACGTCTGAGGTCCCCTTGAGCAAGGCACCAAACCCCCAACTGCTCAGTGTGCTTGTCCATGGGCAGCCCCCATTCTTTGTACATGACAACAGAGTGAAAAAATTGTATTTCCCATCTGGGATCAATAAAGTACATCTTCTTCTAGCGTTGCAACAAAGACACTATGAATCTCAGCAACTGGGCTGCTGGGACACCTAAATAGAAATGTATTTGGGCAATCAAACAAACAAACAAAAAACCTGTAGAAAGTGTTTTCCAGAGTACTGCTTTCTGTCTGTCTTAGTTCAGTTGTCATGAAGGTTGTCCAAGGTGACAAGTGAGCAAACTCCACAGAGGACGACCCTGAGATAAGAAGCTCCATGAAAAGCTATTAAGTAGACCTTAGAGTTTTCTATTAAACTTTCCAAGATAAAGACGAAGCTTCCTCATACCCAGCAGGACTTAAGATTTTAATATCACTAACCAAGGCAGGAAAAATGGCATTTAAATATATGAATATGAAACAAATGGCCATGATAATGATATTTTCTCATCTAAGACAAAACACAGTTATTCATTATTAGGCCTATTATGAGAAATTTACATAATAGTTGTACCCTGTTTATTTAACAGAGATTATATAAATCAACATTTCTACACTGGAAGGAACAGAGTGGATATAATGTCCATATATTTCTATCTGTGTTAGACATTGTCTCTCTTAGAAACGCGTCACTCTAATTGAGTTTATAATACATCCATGTGTGCTGTGAGAACAAAAGAAACGAGAGGAGATGTTATTCTTGGACTCAACTAGTTGTGTCGACCACCCAGCGCTCCCCTCGTCATGTGATGAATGCAGCCTCTCCAGTGGGTGGGACAGTCCCCCTTCTTTTTTTCACTCTGTGGTTCTTATGAATACATTTTCAAGTGGGCCCGGCATGCAGCAGTTTCCATGGTAACCAGCTGCACGCCAACGTTTTACAAGTGGAGAGGATTTGGAGGGTGAGGAAGTACATGAGAACATCTGTGTGTGAGTGCATGGTGAGGAGGAGGAGGAGAAGGAGGAGGCGGAACAGCAGGGGAGGGATGATGTTGTTGCTGCACTTCCCGTCTTGATATCCTGTTTCCTGTTTCCTCTCCTGTGTGGAGGGGAGAATCTGTCCATCCTCCATCTGTCTTGTCATATATATGTCCTACTGCTTTATCTGCCTCGGTGTGTGTCTGGAAACAAGCAGCACATAGTGGATTTCCCCTTATATAGATGTTTGAGTGTGGCAGAAGACATTTTCAGCTTGTGCGGATTATTGAACAGGCCTCCCAGGCACACACCTGTAAACTATCAGTCAAATTAACATGTACTGACCAGGAAGAGACACAACATGACCAAAGAGACACACAAAATTAATTCAATTAGGCACAAAATGATGTACAATAAAAGACCAAAAAAGACACAAATTTACCTCATAGAAACACAAAATTACCTCATAGAAACCTAAAATGACCTTAGAGAGACACAAAACAGCCAGTAAGACACACAAAATTAACTCCATTAAGCTCAAAACGACGACAAAAAGACACAGAACAACCAAAAAGATGCAAAATTACCTCACAGAAACACAGAATGACCCTCACGTGACACAAAACAACCACAATGGGGCACAAAATGAATACAAAGGGACACAAAAAACCCCAAAAGACACAAAATTACATAAAAGAAACACAAGGTAATCTTAATTAGATAAAAAAACGAAGAGACAACAAACCACAAAAAGATGCATTAAGACTACCAAGAAGAAAACCCCACAAAGTCTTGCCCCTAAGTAGGAGAGGCAGTCGAGATTTTCGCCTCATTATCAGCCCATGGTTTTATAGATATCAGAAGGACAGTTTCAGGTAACAGACCCCTGAGTGTTTGGGCAGCTCATTAGTCGTTAGAGTTTGCGGGTGAAATAATCTGTGATAATAAATTCTGTTTTTTTCTTCTGCCAAACAGATCAATACCAAACCCCCTCCTCACACTCATCAGGATGAAAGAGCAGGAGAAAGGAGGGGAGAAGAAGATGAGAGAGGAAGAGTATGTTGGAGAGTGAGGCAGCCAGCGAGAGCAGAAACTCAACAGGGGAATGAAAATGGTGAAATATTCATGAGGGAGAGAGACAGGAGAGCAGAGAGGAAAGAGACAAAGAGTCAGACACAGTGTGTGTGTGTGTGTATGTGTGAGTATTACTCCTAATAGGAGGCCTCCCAGCTCAGAGGCCTTATATATCAAACATTGTCTTTTATCTGCAGCGTCAGTTACAGCCCGCTGCTAATTTCCATAGACAAGAGCGTCTATACACTGTCCCTACAGGAAGACATTTGCATAAAAATAGAGGGGTCAGAAAAGGCTGCGAGCACATAGAGCCCTCTTTAGCTGTGTGAAGTTGTGTGTTATATGTAGTGGTGCAGATGTGTGTCTGTGTGTGTGTGTGTGTGTGTGTGTGTGTGTGTGTGTGTGTGTGTGTGTGTGTGTGTGTGTGTGTGTGTGTGTGTGTGTATGTGTGTGTGAAGCTCAGTTTCTTGCCTGAAGGCAGAACAGGACAGGAGGCGTGCGGGAACAGATCTTTGAAAAAGATCAATGTTATACAACCTGTTTCCTTTTACAGCAGAGTGAGAGCAATGGGTTTGATTGCTGTGTGTTAATCTCACATAATGTTATCACATGCTGCCCTCTACTGGCCTTCAGCTCACACTGCAGCACTGACAAAGATGGTGCTGTTTCCTGTGAGCACAGAGAAATAGTGATCATACTGATGCTTTCTGTACAGTGGCAGTCGGCTCAGAGATGCACTCCAAAAACCCCACAATATTCTGTTCAGTCTGGATCAGTTACCGTAAATTGTACTGAACTGATCACGTCTGATTTCCAGTTAACTTTAAAGAAACATACCTACGTGTCATTCAGTTCTGTTATTCCAGTGAAGAAACAGTGCTACACTGCACCTCCTCTGACGTCTCCAACCCCTAGAACAAATCATCAGTTTGCTGTCTCCTCTCGTCTTGAACACTGTGCTGCACTGCAGTTCTCTTTCAGCCACAAATCTGTGGCGCTACTGACAGTTGTTCTAAATTCTGATGCAAGATTAGTCAGAGTCTGGCGCGATGCCATGTCACTGGCTTCCTGTTAAGTTTAGGATTGAAATTTTAAGAGCCTAATGCAACCTGGCTCCAACATATATCAATAAATTGTAATCACTAATCAGAGATGACATTGGCCTGGATTGATTTGATACTTTCCAGACACGTCGTATTAAAAAGTGACTTTATGTACATGTTGGAAAAAAGTGCCAGCACATATATGGTGAAGGTTTCCTGGAGGACTCAGAAGACACGTCCCTCTCATTATTTAGAGCATGTGCGTCTGTCCCCCCCAATAAAAACATGAAAGTAGCAGAGGACTTTTATTTTGACAAAATTAAAGACATTTACACCCTACATTGATGTAGAAAAGGCAAAAAAATTGGTGCATAAAAATTCATCAGAATGTAGGAGAATAAGTGGGTAGCATTGTTGCCTTACAACAAGAGGGTTCCAGGTTTGGATCCCCACAGAGTCTGCATGTTCTCCCCATGGGTACTCCAGCTTCCTCCCACAGTCTAAAGACATGCAGGTTAATTGGTGACTCTAAATTGCCCGTAGGTGTGAATGTGAGCGTGAATGTTTGTCTGTCTCTATGTGTCAGCCCTGTGATAGTCTGGTGACCTGTCCAGGGTGTACCCTGCCTCTCAGCTTGGATAGGCTCCAGCTCCTCCATGAATAAATGAGGACCCCCAAACCCCCAGTTACATATGTGTTCCTCCCAAATGTTGAAATTAAACCTACGCCCTTGCGTCATACAATAGATCTGACCTTCATGAGTAGGAGGACTAACTTTAAGAATGTGAGCTGATGTGGTCTAAAAATGTCCACTGAAATCTTACATTTCCACTTGGTAACAGGTCACTAAACCTCCCACACCCTCGACAATATGAGGGCCTCTACTGTTACTCTCAGCTCATCAGAACACTTTTCGCTTAGTCCTACTGACTTTGCTGTGCATTTGTAGCCCAGCTATTTGAGTGTAAATGCATGCCTGGTCAAGGATCAAGTTTAGTCTTTACAGGACTGTAATTTACACCTTGGGTGACCCAACCCTGCAGGAGGGTCTAGGGTGAAGTCCCCCAGGAGACATTTTGACAGACTTGACATCTAAACTGTCCATTTTGGAGCATTTTGAAACGAAACATCGTAAATCAGGGGTTCTTAAAGTTTTGAAAACTGAGTGCCATTTTAGAGAGCCGGCATGTGATTGGGGACCACACAGGAAAAGTGCACACTCTACGACTTTTTCAACACTTTACTTCAAAAAGAGACATTCACACATCCAACTGTCTCAGGTGCAGATGCAATGGAAAATATCACTTGAGTCTTTGAACAGAAAATCCTGCACACTCCTCTTACCAGTAACACTAACGATTCAGTCCGCCTGGACCTTCATCAAAAGTATTCAACACCATTAATTACAACACTGAGTTTGATAAGAAAATGCTCCATCCATTAGTTTCAACGCTTTACAAAAACATTAGCAGTCAACAGTGAACAGTAGAATCTTTATGTCTCGACAGTTCAGTTTATGTTTGGAGCAACTACAACAGACATGATCACTTAAAAATCACTTACAGAGTTAAAAGACACAAAATGAATTTAAAAAACCTGTCACAAACTGTCAGTATGTACCACGAGAACACACAGTTCTGCCTTCTGGTGCATGTGTGTGTGTGTGCTCATACACTCCTTACATCTCTGTGAACAAATCTCAACGGCTCACAAATTGAAACTCTGACCCACATTAATAAAAACAAAGGTGACGGTTAGCCTAACCCAGATTGTCAACCGCAGTGATTTCTCTGCTCCACCCAGGGATGGACCAGGGACGGAGGTGCTGCTGGTTTGACTGGTCTGTGGATCAGCTAACAAAAGACACCCATGTAAAGAAGTTGTTTTAGCAGGAATTTCACACTCCCTCTGACCTCTGGGCTCTGCACACACATGGAAGCATCACACGTGATGATGAAGCAGATTTGACTGATGCAATCAAACTGTTTATTGACGACATAGATTATATAAACTGCAAAACTTTTATCAGGTACAATTCAGTTTGTGAATAATGTTCATGACAAAACACTAGCTACATACTGAGGTCATGATTTACATCTCACAGTTTTTAGTAACTGGACATTTCATGTTATCCAGTGAGCTGTTCAGTTGCATTTCTGTATTTGCATATAAGCAAAACCACTAATCTCTATCTTAACCTCTTCATCCCCAGACTCATGCTGTGCAGCCAAACATAATTAAAAACTAGAGAACTTTCCAAAGATATCAAACATGCCAAGCTGAATATTTGGGTATATGTGTGTAAGTCAATGAGGAAACATCCATATTTGCATGCAGTCTTGTGTTTTATGCAGAATATATGTGTGATAATGTCAGACAGTGTTGAATAAAACCTAAATAAACATAAAATAAACATGTAAAACTTGATTATAAGGGGTTAAAACCCTGCCTTAGAGCATTTTCTTTGCTGCACCTACATATTACATGCTACATTTCTTTCCTGGAAATCAAAATATGGCTGTTTTATTTCCCAACAAGAGGCTGTAAATGTCTAAAAACATGTATCCCTGCATGCTTCCAGGAATAACAGTTTGTAAGAGCAATACAGACATCTTTATTTATTCATTTATTTGGTCTAAAATTAGTTTTAAAATACTGAGTGCAAAATAGTGGAATCAGTCCACTCACTGGAGTGCATACATTTCTGCAGATGAGGAACTTCCCTTCTGTATTATATCACTTCCAATCAATTTTATATTTTTACTGTAATTGCAATGTGTTACGGAATATTGTCCCAATCTTCCCGGCTTCTCACCCCCCTCAGGCTCCAAGCTTTGGCCCCAGTTCAAGTGAAACTGCTGTTTTCTCCCGCTCTCCGTCGGGGCCTTGTCACTTGCCTCCAACCTCCTTTTTTTTGGTAGTTTCTCAGGTATTCTCCAAAACCTTCCCATTCAGGATGAGGCAAGCCCTTCGCCGTGTTGCACCACAGTGCACACTTTTCTGTATGTTACAGGTTGAACGGGTGGAGAGGACGAATGAGTTTCACTCCAGCAGCTCCTTCACAATATGAAGATCGCCAAAAAGCAACGGTTGGCTTGAAGACAACAGAAACTCCTGCAGGTTTACACATGCCCTCTGAGATCATGTTGACTGTATCACCACAGAGAAATCAAATCTGAGACTCTGTGTGTGTATGTGAACATGTGTGTGAGCATGTGGGTGTCTGTTGTGATAAATCAAATCAATAATCCCTGAGTGAAACTTCTATGTGTCTTGCTCTTCACTGCTCTGTTGACACCTTGACATCCTGTAATTACTGTGTCTTTATTGTCACTTTTTATGTGTAAAATCTCTACTTACCGGTGTCAACTTTTTTTTTTACCCTTCCATGTAAAAACAAGGTTATGTTTCTAATGTTTAGGAGGAAACAGTGGAACAAAAAGAAGGCTGATGACACTTCAGGCAGAACTGCAACGTCTCTTCCAACAGGCAGGAAGAAGGAACTACATCATGTCTGTGCAAAGTCTCCTCAGTGATTTTAAACATCATATGTTTTGCATGTGGTGTGTCAGACTCCTCATGCACTGTTCATATGTATATTTATGAAAAGTTATGCACTGGAATTCATTTGTAACCATGTGCCAGTAATTTGTATAGAACCAACATAATTAGGAAGGCAGCGATCACGTGACCGATGACAGGAGTAAAGAAGGAAGTATTAAGAGGTAAAGTCAGCGTAAGGAGGCCGTAGATTTTAATAATAACAAGATACGGACGCCAAGATGGAATTTCTAATGGAGCTGCTCATCTGAAGCATATGCCAAAAAAGTTTTCTAGCTTTCGGGTTTACTACCACAGTATGCGGCCCACTGAATATGCGCAGTAGTGTAGTAGTAGTTCCTGCTCGGCTCATAGGCTCATGGGAAAGTTTTATAAATATAAACCCAACATGGCTCAAAAATTCAGAATAGAAAGATTCATTCGACCTTATTTTTAGTTTGAGGTGTTCTGACCCACGAATCACACCATGACAGAGTGACACCACACACATGTAAAATAAAGCTTTTTCAGGAGCCATGGTGAGTAACGAGAACAGTGTAGCTCAGAATCTCAAGGGACTTCTTGTCAGGCGGACCGCTCACCACTGGCTCAGCTCCAAGTCAAAACAGATCTTACACTTCTGTGGCTTTTTGGCAGGCGAGACACTCTTCGGCGCATTACTGCCTCTCAGATTTAAGTCTGAATTGCACCTATAGACGAAAACTCATATTGGTCCGTGGCACCCCAGGCCACTCCCTAAACACGCCCCTGTTACAGATGTGTCTTCTATAATGGTGGCCTGAAGGGGAAATGCTTTTTGCTGCAATACTGCAAGTGGCCACTGCAAGTTGCTGCAAGGCTGAGTGGTCGTCCTGCATGGGGGCCTGAGGGAGACACGGTGGGGTGGTGAATGACTTGCCCCCAGGGAACCAGTGTTTATGTCCTATGTGAAACCAAGTGAACTTGTTAAGTACGTGACATGACAACGCCCAGCCTTTTCCTAAACCTAACTTGCGTAATTTTTACATTGAGTACGTAACATCATGACGCCATTAGTGGGGTGCTAATTTGTTAGATATCATACAAACCGTTGTAGGAGGATACGTTGGATGTTTATAAATCAGGCCCGACCCATCGTGTCAGTTTGACAGCTGTGAAAGTTACAAAAAAGACCGTGAGCGTTGACCTGTTGTTTGAACTCAGTGCGTTTTCTAGAGACATGTAAGATTTTGTTTTTGTTTCCTGCTTCCTCTTGAAGACACATTTCAGGTTTGACAGCAAATCTGTTCAGGAAGGATTCCTCTCTGCTGAGCGGTGGACTCTGAGGGTGTCACGGAAGTGTGCTTGTTTGAGGGTGAGAATGAATGTGTACATGAAGGTGACACGAAGGCCCACAGCATGCAGAAATCCAGCTTTTCCTTTCGCTCCTTTGGTTTTTAATGTCTGGAAAAAAGGCAAATTCCTTTGCATAGCCGCTCTTTGGGATGACACATGACTTTTATGCAACTGTTTAAAACCCTTTGCAATGTCCTGAACATTTGGATATTTGTGGTTTTATATGTATTCATAATTTCAGATTTTTTCTTATCCTTCAAACATTTTTTTCTCATTCTCTGGAAAAGAAAGCTACCGCAACTTAAAAATGCCAGATGACAGCTGTTTGTCTTTGTAGTAGAGGTAAGTACAGATGGTAATGTTGCTAAAATATATTTTTACACTGTATTATTGCAACATTTACTTGAGTAAATGTGACCTGAGTACTTCTCTGGTGCAATAAGAAGTGAGGAGGCTGTGATTGCTGCGCATGCAGGTGAGTAAGAGTCAATCACAGACAGACACAAAACTGGACTGGGAGGCTGAACCAGGTGACAAGTGGCAGAGCTTGTTTGGCAGTCTCCCACGCTTTCCTCAACAATAACCGCCTTTAGTCACAAGTCACCTCATCCATAAAGCTCCACCGCTCTGCTCAGCTCCCATGTGACACATACATAAGGTGCACATTGTTGTCTTTATGTTTCTGAAGTCACAACACCGCAATGAGTAAAGGCAGGGCAATTATCAAGTAAAGAAAAAAGGTGAAAAGAGGATTTTGTTTGATTATGCTGAACCTCGAACTCTGGGGGCCTGAACATTGATATTATGAGACATGTGAAGGTTGTAAACATCCAGACAATCAAGCAGATCCAGACAAACCACCCCTTGAGTCTGAGGCCTGATGAGAGATTGAGGGATTTCAACTGATGAGATCTCATCTGATCGGGATGTTACAACAGCACAGGATGATTTACATAATCACATGTAGTCACCACTGTGCTAAAAACACACAGATGAATGCAGGATCTCATAAGAGCGGATTTGCATTTGACAGCATGATTCAAACTGAACAACAGGACTGAGTGTAGACCTTTAAGGGCCCAAAGTAGGGTTTAGTTTGGGGTAAATGCAGTGTCAGTCTATTGGCCCCAAACCTCATGAATATCCCTTCTAAGAGCCTTTTGCTTGATCTGAGTCAAATTTTGATGCATATTTTAGGGTTACATATTCATATGAAAAAGGCTGGCTCACCTGTCTTCATGTATAAGATCCCCAAATTTATATGATATAATACAGCCAAAAAGATATGATGCACCAGGCAACTATTTGGTGATGAACATACATTTATTATAAATAGCGTATAACGTTTTGTAAAGTCTGGTATGGGAATCAAATGAGAAACAAAGACAAAAGGAGCACTGTTTGAATAAAATGTTAGCATAAAACGTCCAAGCCGAGGGCTGAATTTCCAGTAACAGGTAAACTGTAAATCCACAGTTAGTCGGAAAACTACAGGCAGTTGGTTTAGTCTTATTCCTTGATCATTATTACAGTCACTTTTCACAGACTAGAGTTTTTTTGTGCTCCTCATGAGCAACTTCCAAATATAATCATTTGCAGTGACACAGTGAATTCCAAACTGGTTGAAACATGTTCAACACGGTGTCACTGCCAACTCGTCAAATACTGATGCTTGCCCTCAGCGTCAGACACCGGTGCAGCGAGGCTCCCTTTAGCAGCAGTATTCGGCGCATCAGATGGCAGCATTTTTTGACGCTCAGAGCAGCTGCAAGTAGAGGAGCAAGACAGTCTGCATAGGGCGGGTAGGAGGGGAAGCGGATGCGTCAAACAACCCCAGGACTTTTGGCAGGGAGATCACCTGACATCTGTGACAAATGACATGTGACGCTACATTATGTTAGTAACAAATGCACTTATTCAGAGCCATACCATGTTGTTTTTATCTGAATCTAGCCATGTACTTTTGTTGCCTAAGCCTAAGAAAGTTAAAATCAAAGTGTTTTACCTACATTGTAAGCACGTGGTTAGGTTTGGGAAAAAAGAACGGAGTTTGGCTTTAGAATCTTACGGGATGCGAACACCGGTCTCTCGGCGGGTGTTTGTTGGACCCATTCCACACCCCTCCCACCCACCCCACTTGGACATTCGCCCCTTTAACTTTCGTCCTTGTCCCGTGGCATTTCCCCCTGATGCCGCCGGTCGCCATTAAACTGTAATGGCAACTGGCTGCGTATCATTTGTGCAAAAATGGCACAAAATGTTGTCAGGTTTTGTAAAGGAAGTTTAATTTTTATTTCATTATTGTCTCATGTTCATTAAAAAAAATCTTTTCCAGGGGCCCTAAGCAACTGCTTGTATTTCATGATGGGTATTTGCTCTGCTGTTGAGCAGTCCGTTTTTCTGCAGGTAAATCTAAAGATATCTGTCATCGTGTTCCGAGACTCTGCGTGTGTGTTTTAATTGAAGGTAACAAAATTTCCCATGGACTCAAGTCTTAAAATAGTGCATTGAAGCGATCATGATCACGCAGGAATGTTGTGCGTTCTGTTCGCCTACATTCCTCAAACCTAACTCACCTCACTCACCTCGCACTTATAGCTGACTGTAAACACAAAAACAGTTAGTACAGTGTCACCTCTAACAGGAATTAAACATGAAATTAAAAAGAGACATACCCTGATAAGATAAAAGCACACACACACACACATTGTCTTCCAATAACTGTAATAGAATATGTTTTGAGTGTAATTTGGGTATATGCTGACTTCTACGTCTACCCATGGAAATGTCCGGGCCTGTAGAGCTGCTCCACAACACAGCGCTCAGGTTACTGTTGGTGTTTTAACGCTAACGGTTCACAGATGATCTCACCTCTGAATGAACTGTCGCACAAACACAAGGACATGGAGGGATTCATTTGGTTTACAGTTTTTCTGCGGCAGATGTGTCTGTTGTTTTACAGTATGAGGCACAGGACACTGGAGGGCCTTTGTACTGGCTTTTGTGTGTGTGTGTGTGTGTGTGTGTGTGTGTGTGTGTGTGTGTGTGTGTGTGTGTGTGTGTGTGTGTGTGTGTGTGTGTGTGTGTGTGTGTGTGTGCGTGCGTGTGTGTGTGTGTGTGTGTGGGTGGTTGATTTGTGAACCTAAAGACTTCCCAAAGGTCTTTACAAGATTAAAATGTGAAGTTTTCTTTTAGATTATAACATCTGGATCTTCATTTTGAGAGTGAAACAAGTGGAAGTTTATTGATACGCGACTATTGATATTGATATATGCTGTTCATATATACGTGATAGATGATAGCATGTATATGTGCAGTTGAAAAAGTGATGATAAGATGCAATGAGAAGATGCAGCATCCCACATTGTGTGTATCTCTGCCAGCTAAATCTCTTGACACCAATCTACAGCCTGTAGATAATAGATAATAATTATAACCTTTCCACACCCACGCAGCATCTTGCACTTTATTCCATTGGCTTATTTGCACTGTGACAAGCAATGCTGCGATGTATTTATATATGCTTCGGGTGCTTTTATATCTTTGGTACTGCTGCTCGGGAGACATTTCACTGCAAGAGAGGATAAAGAAAATAAAGTAGAATTTATTGCATCTGCACTTTTACAGTAGCTGACTTTTTATTTCAACACAGTTTTAAGAGGTTTGACATTTTCTTTAAACAATAAAAATACGATTATATGATGAGGAAAACACAACTCAAAGTGAAGTGATTTTACAGTTAAATTATATTGATCTAATTTAAGTAATTCATCTGCTGTGTTCGGCCCATGAGGACAAGCTATTAGAATTGCAATACTTTCTCAGAAAAAGGTGAAAAGCCCCCAGATGGCTTTATATTCAGGGTTCTTACAGATCATCTTTTAAAAGGTACTGAATTCAAAAATTCTTAAAAAATAAGGCCTTAATTGGTTTTAAAATGTCTTAAAGCGTTTGACTGTCTTGGTTGTAACATTATGCTCGCTTTCCTCTTCTGTGTATCTAACGTTACCTTGCCAACGCCTACGTCTATCATAGACATAATAAGGACGTAATGGAGGAGGGGGGAGTAGGCCTTTGGAGGGAGGTGGAGTTGCAGGAGGAGGGTGATGGGACTTTGGAGGAAGGTGGGAGTTGTGGATGTTCAAATTTTTTCTAAGTGCTGTGTGAAATGCAAGAAAGGCAAGAGTAGCTTTAATGTCACACAGATCAGGATAGCGGAGACAACAATGCTCATATTTTGCTTCCAGCTGAACTATGCCCAACACGGAAGAACCACTGTCTGCTGGCTAGCTGTCACTGCACCCTGGGCGACACGCGGAAGTGCAAGTTGGCAACACTGTCTGTCTGATTTTAAAGCTGTCATAAATACAATGATGAATGAGGTGGTTGGGTCTTGTCATTGTTTGAGGTGTTCTACATGTTACTGTGAATCTTTTATGTTTTTTGTGTGGTTGTTTGACTGTAATTTATTGTGTGCTGCTGTCTTGGCCAGGTCTCCTGGGTAAAAGAGATTGTTGATCTCAACAGGACATACCTGGTTAAATAAAAATAAAAAAATCAACAATAAAAGGAGGCTATTTAATCAACACCACACAGCATGGCTGAAACTGGTAGAAAGCAAAGCATACGAGGCCTGGTGTATTTTATGACAAAGTTTTCCTGACAGCAGAGAAGCTGACATGACCGTATGTTTTGCCCGAAAAATAGCTTAAATGATCAGTCATTGATTAAAATAGTTGGCCATTAATATTCTGTCAGCTGACTAACTGGTAATTATTAAGTTCTCTGCACCATCCGCTTCTTTCTGTGAATAATAACGGTCCCTTTAATTTAGCTGAATGGTCAGTAACATCCACAGCTCAGGGCTAAAACATCAGCAGTGTTGTGAAGCAAAACACACAAACACTCCATCAAGAATCCCAGAATCCCATAACACCTGGAAAAAAGCACTGACCTGTTTCCTCCTGTGCGTGTATGTGTATGTGTGCTCGTGTGCGTGCATTAACTCAAGTGTTGCAGGAGTTTTGGAGCAGCATGCGGGTCTGCCGTGCCCTCAGTGTCTGTGACTGTTTTTACTGTCATCAGTGGGAATCGTGTGATACCATCTAACCCCGGCCTCAGCAAAACACTGAAACACACCACGGAGAGAGTCCCAACTGATGAGGACTGTGACAGCAAATGAAAACCACAGTTAGTTACACAGGAGCAATGACAATCCCACAAAGTCAATATATAATATTTGTGGATCAGACTCATGTGTCATCCAGGAAGAGCTGAGCAGATGTAAATAATAATCCTACACATCATTCATGATGCCTCTTAATATGTAGTGAGACAACGGCCAGCAGCCTGATAATGATCTTCAAACACATTACAGCACTGTTTCATTGTTCATATAGGCTCTTCCACTGTTTACCCAACAACAACAAGATTCGCTGTGAGCTCACTGACTTGAAATCACCACTGACGGTCCAGTGTGACTCAAACAAACCTCAAAACAGTTACGAGCTTACTCGCCCCAGACAAGTGCTCACATGCTAGAAAAGTAGGGATGGATTTGCATCTTATTTCCATCCCGGTTAGATGCCTGGAGTGAAGCGGGACAACATTAAAAGCCAACTGTCTTCTAGGAGGCGGGAGGTGGAAAAGATGGGAGAGAGGACGAGGGGGGTGAATCCCACTGAGCAAATAGACAAAGGTGACAAAGAATCCTGGAGGGTTTGAGTCGTTAGAAAACTGTTGGGATCTGCCTCATGTTGCATCCAGGGTGCACTGACACATGCTTGGATGTCCACTTGTCTGTGGTTGATTGCAGCGCCTTTCATTTCTCTCGTGTCTGTCTTGCAAACAGTCATGAGATCATCTCTTTGCCTCGGGCTGTTGAACACCAGCAACTACTGCAAGCCTAGCCTGGGTGTGGGTTCCCTTCTGTTGGAGAGCAGACTTTAGTTAACACAACTGCAGCAACAACAACAAAAAGGCTGGCAAATAAGTTTTTCTATTGCCTTTTAAAAAAAATGGATATCAAGATCTTTCTTTCTCTTCAAGATAGGTCTTATTAAGATGGGATTTCTTTCTCTTTTGGCATGTTTTTTAGGGTTTTTGTCAGTAGGTCATTAGAGAACACCATCTAGGTCAGACATCACAACGTGTTTTACAGCAAAAAACAAAACAAAAAGTAAAAAAATGAAAAAGAGGACCTGCTTTTAAAAAGGTGTCCAAAATGTCCAAAGGTTTAAAATCCATCAGGAGAGAGTTGCAAAAAAAAACATTCTGATGATTAAAACTGGAATAGCATTCTGCACCATTTGCTAACGGTTTGTGGAAGTCTAACTGACATAAGAAAGTGAAGAGGGAATTATAGTAGTCTGGATGGGATGAACTAAAAACACGCATAACAATCCATCTCAGTTTGAGACACAGTAGGCTAAGAAAAGCAAAATTCTTCAGCTGGGAAAAAACAGTAAGAATCCCACACTTTAGGCACTAATCAGGAAATGAGTGACCAATCACCAGAAGAAATGTTGGCTATTGCATGTTATTATGTGACGGATACGCTGACACTTTACGTTTCAACAAAGCTGTGGTTAACGTGATCAGATTTGGGCACAAAAACCAGCTGGTTAGGAAAAGATCATGGCTTCAAATACCTTGTTTGGGGGGTACAATCCCGGCAGGCTAAGCAGATATGTCTCAGTGAAAAGCGAGATATGGCACTATCCTTACTGACAGGTTGCTACACAACACCCATGACTGAAGCCTAAACACTCACAAGAAACAGTAATGACTCACTAAAACACAAGTGGTTTTGCTGTCTGGTCTGCAGCTTGGCAGCCATGTTGTATTGGTGTCACACCATTCCTTCCATCTCCCAGTGACTAATTCATCTCATATATTATGTCAATTTATAAACATTGACATGATATATATGTGCATATGTGCAAATGTAATGTTTTACTGGTTTGCAGAATCGAATGTGCTAATGCTTTGCCTGTTTGCTTGATATATACCTCTAAAACTTCTTAAAATGTGTACAAGGCAAACAAAACAGGACCTAGAACAGGACCTTGGGGCACACCACAAGGCAGAGGTACAGATGAGAAGTTATAAAACTCCAGAAAGATACTTATCAATAACAGACATTTTCAGACCAGAGGAACTTTTCATCGCTCTAAGAACCCCTCTGTTACTTTGTCCGCACTGCAAGATTTAGGAACATTCGTAGTTTTTGAACGCCATTTGTAGGGACACTTTCAGCACGAGAGGAACTATGAGCAAGGTAAGTGTGCATTGATTGGATGAGCACGAGCCACAAGCAGCACTGACAACTGCCATTTTTATAAAGCTGTTAGCTGTGTAAACAACAAACAACACAAAACACAAACAATGTCTTGTACCTAAACAAAGGAAGAAAACAGAGACAAATGGACCGACAGTGACGTCCAGGCTTTGCTGAGCATATGAGATGAGGAAAATACAAAAACACCAAATGTTATGTTCATCTAGTCAACTACTTTTTCGAATTTCTTTGTTTTTGGCCTTTAATGGATAGGTTAAATTTAAAGTGAAAGGGACATACAAAGGGCTGTTGGTTGGAACCAAACAAAGTCTTTGTGCGTGAGGCATCAGTCATACTGGCAATTCTTCTACAGAGTAAGAACATTTTGTTGATAACTCTGAACTTCTACTTTAGAAGGATGGTAGGGTTTTGAAATTTGTAATGGAGTATTGTGCAAGGTCTGCTGCATCATCTTCTTCCCGAGAATATCTCAGCAGGTCTTTTCTCAGGTTTGATCCCACGCTTTGATCCGTACTCGTTGTCTTTTGTCTGTTTTCCCCCATAGGTGTCTCGGCTCTTATGTCGACTCAGCACAGAGTCAGACCCACCATCAGCAGTCCTGGCACACATTTCCAGCCTCACGCAGACACAGAAAACCACACAGATCCACGTATCCCTCCCTCGCTGTATTATCCCATGTCCACAGTGCAAACACAAACAAGCTCCAGGAGAAGCAGGTGTCCTTCCACTGGGATAAATAAACAGTAAACCAGGATCCAGGAGCAGGAGGTTGTCTCTGTTTGAGAGGGAGAGTGGAGCGGGGGGAGGGGGAATTACTGTTAGTTTCTGTCTCAGTGTGTGTTTGTGGGGAGAAACTTTGAATATTGCTGATAGCATCTTTTAAGCTTCCACGGTCTCTAACAAAGCTGTTTGTTTTCACTCAGGATGTTTCTTTTTATCTCCTGTTATTGGGTTTTAAGGTTTTATTGTTGAATGCGTTTTTGTGTCCCAATCATCACAGCTTGTTGCAGAAGATTATGAAAAGTAGAGGCAAATACAGTTTGTCACATCAGCTCAAAGCAGCTTAAAATACACTGTAGATAGATAAACTTGTTTGACGTTGGCACCTTATTGTTTTGATTTTAAATTTCAGACTTCTACAGAAAAACTCTCCACTGACAGTAATTTGCCTCTACTTGCTGTGGGATGCTGTAGGTTGTTAACCGTTAGGAGTGCCCCCCCTGATTTGGTTGCATGTTAATTCGTCGTTTCATTTGCACCCTTTGATGATTCTAGAGGTTTCAGGACTAATTTGCCTGTTTCTTACCTGCAGCTGTGCAAGGTGATGGTAATCTGTCCTCCAGGAGAGTGTAAACAAACTTTCTGTGTCATCATCCGCGAACAGTGACACAGGTGGGAGTATTTCTTTATAACTGAGGATAAAGGTTGACTTACAGTTAGGCAGGATATAAACTGACTCACAGCCATGGGAAGAAATTTTCTGGGGAGTTTCAGTCTTTTTCTGGGAATGTAATGGAGGAAAGCAACCCTAACCTTCACAGTTCACCTACTTTTACATTATATTCTACTTCATTTTATAATTTTATTTATTGAAGTAGATCTTTCCAGCTTTTCAGGCACACAAAACTCCCAAACATGTAACCAGACAGGTCTAAACTTTTAGTATTTAAAGGTCCCGTGTGAAGTTTTAGGAGCATCTATAGACAGAAATAATGTTCATGACAGTGATCTTATTAGTTTGTGATCACATGGAATCATTGTGTTTTCATTACCTTAGAATTAGAGATGTCAATGATTAACAGCTAATCGGTTAACCACAGGGATTATTTTTGACCGCTAACCCATGTTGATCTGATCCTCCTGGGTCTTGTGGGCACTAATATAAGCTGGTGGCACCACTAATTTGGCTATTACCGCATGTAATGCTGTCCAAGTAAGTGGTCTAGTTTTGAACCTGCGACCCCCCTTTAGCGTTGTTAACTGTGTTACCACTGTTAGCTTTGTGATAAGGAAGTTAAAAAGAGGAGGTCTTGCGTCATATCACATCATACCAGTGGGGTAAAATACATGTGCAGTGAAATCTGGTCTGTGCTTTCTGAAAGACTCAATAGCTGGCACACTATAGTACAACATGGAAATTACTGATTTGTTTTACTAAGATGTACGCTTTGGGTCAGAATATTTTTGTACGAAAAGCAGAGATATACAATTCTGTAGTTATTGAAAAAGTCTGTAATAAAAGGCCATAAACAAATGCTTTCTCTATGCAAACATTCTATTGTGTATATCGGCCCCCAGCAAATTGAGCGTACCCAAAAGTTCTGTTTGTGCATCCAAGAGCACCTGTTAGCAACGTTAGCATTGTCAGCATAGCTGGTTGTGCTCACACAGTTAACAATGCTAAAGGGGTTTTATGGCTCAAAATACTACTTACCTGGGCAACCTGGGGGGAGCCTGGAGGGTTGACACCATGTTTCCGCAGGTTACCGGCATTAATTGCGAATGAGCAGCTCCATTAGCTAAATCCTACACACGAAATCCTACAAGTGATTGTATGTGATTGTCGTAATCATTGAACTCAAGTGATCCTACGTGTTTTGAAACTTTTGACAGGTGGTTGAGAAAACAGTTTCACCACAAGGTCCATTCAGTAGGGAAACTTTCTCATTAGGGGGTTTCAACCATGTCACAGGATCTGTATCAGGAGATGGAGTTAGTTGCCATGGATTTGTGGATGTTCAGATTTCCATTTGTTCTTGAATTTAATTGAAATGAAGTCTCTATAAAGTCACGGTTTATCACTGCAAACACTATAAATCTCTATAGCAGGATATAACACATTCATGGCCTTGGTCAGAAAGTTTCATATTTGAAGTAGTGAAGCACCGACCTGATGCACCAGACTGGTATCAATGCCGATACTGACCTTGTTAAGCAGACCAAGTATCGGCCATGTTGATGAAAGGATACAATTTTTTTTTAAGTCTCTCTCTGAATTTCGCACCAAAATAACTAATAACAGAAGATACTCACTTGACTTGTCAAACTTCAGATAAACACAAGAACATATTTTGTGACAAACCTGCAGGTTCGTCCCCCCATATTTTACATCTGAAACCCATTCGAGAGGGATTTCTCCATGGCCGCACAAGTAAAACCTGTTTCATCATTCATGTGGGCACCTGATGAAAAATGCTAAACCTACCCTTCTTTGCCTATTTCATCATAAACATGTTGGTGTTTAGCATCATGTTAACTAGCATTAAAAGGGTTTCAATGAGCTGCATGCAGTGAGGTATACAGATTTGACATTTGGGGGAAAGTATTGCATCAGTACTTGTTACCTGCAGATACACAAGGTTTTTTTTAATAGTAATAAACTTTATATATACAGTGCATTGAAAAAAAGTCACAAGGTGTTTGACACGGTTGAAACAGAGGTAAAAAAAACAACATATCAGGATGGCAATGTCATTAAATTAAACAATTGCAACAGTGGTTATCAGAGCCAGACCCACCCATTAAGCGATATAAGTAGTTGCTTAGGGCCCCTAGCCTCTGGTGGCCCCTAGATTTTTTTTTTAATGAACTTGAGACAATAACAAAATAATTGAAGGGCAGTCTAGGTCTAAGTGAAATACGATATGCAATTATACATATATGAAAAATAAGGCAGTAACATTAATCAGGTCATAAGACATATTGGAAATTAAATTGTGTGCTCACAGAAGTTTTTTGTAAAGATAAGTTTTAAGAAGAAGATTTTCTTTCTGCAAGTCTATGAGTTTTCTTTTTATCCTCTGCAGTGATTGTGGCCAAAGTCTGGTTTTCCTGCTCTTCCAGTTCTTAAATTAGCAGCTCACTGCTTGCTTGTATAACAAAGATTTTATCCAGTATCCTTTAATAAAGCTTCAGCTGTGATTGTGACTGTTAAAGTGTTGCATCCTTAGTTTTATGTTTTAATCCTTCTTGTCCTTTTTATCTTTTCATCGCCTTTTCTTTTCTTTTCTTTTCTTTATTCAAGAATATAGTTTCAACCGTGGTTATTTATCCTTATTAATGACCCATGATGATAAAATCACAGCTGTTAAACCCTGCTCCTCCTCTGGCTCACTCTGAATCCCTCCACAGCTCGCAGGTAGGCCACCAGCCGAGCCAATCACAACCCCACAGAGGGTAATTGACAGTGTGACCCCGCCCCCCCAGTCCACCTGTAATCCAATCCGCGGGCCTGTCACAGGTAAAACCGGCCTTAATTTCTCAGCATAGCCCCAAAAAAGCGAGAAAAGCCGACAAAACCCGTTCTCTCAGTCGGGGACACCTTGTTTGTTGCCGCGGCCCTCATCCAGCGTTAGCGGCGGAGTTTACCACGGTAAAGAAGACGGATCGGATTTTCAGTACCAACTAGAAAGTCCAGTTCGACCGACCGAGATGTCACAGGAGCATGACAAGTAAGTTGTCCTGACTCTCCACTTTTAGCCTGCACCAGGAGCACGAGACACTTTATACTGACTCTAAATATCTTTTGGGGGATTTTTACACTTTTTTATAAGCTCATTGCGCACAGGGATTTTAAAAAGAGGCGCACTGTGGTGCACCTCTCACCTGCAGCTGCTGACGTATATTTTTAACCTGTATAATTTAATCATCATTATTTATCATAGCTTCTTTTGTTAAAGGGTAAGTTTACTTTAAGACTTGGCTGCCAGGCTGGAGAAGCGATTAGATCTCATAGTTTCTCATGGAGTAACTCCGCTCGCTTCACCTGTCATGTTCAAGCCTGTACAGGTGTATCTCCACCTGTCGTGCGAGCACAGGCGCCTGTTAGAATAAAAACTGTCCCGTGATAGCGATGGGCGGTTTAGTGTTTGATTTTGCTTTAAGCTCTAACAGTTATGTGGATAGTCTTAATGATGTTTGTTCAGGAATAAACATGGAACTCATCAGGGAGCTGTCAGCCAAAGAAAAGTGGCTCTGCGGGTGGTTTTATATCAATGTAGGAGTTTTACTCAATTGTGTAGAAATAAATTATTTTTTAAATGCTGATATTAAAGCTTTTACTATGTTGTGTATGTTTTTTTTTGAGGGCAATGACACGCAGACTTTTGAGGGGAGTGAAACTGTACACCTGTTAGGCGTTGGCTCGACTTTACTAACACAGACAATGTAAGCAAGCACAGGGCCATATGAGGTTTTAGTGGATTTTACTCTACATGATACAAATGTTTTGGCTGTCAAAAATGAAGTACTGCACGCACACTTCTGTAAATGTTAAAAAAAAATGTGTGTGTTTTTCATAAAGGTGACATATGTCAGTGAATTCATGCTGCACCACTGACTTTATGTGAAATCTAATTTTAATTTCTGCCTGAAAACAAACTTTTCTTTCGTTGTTTTGTTGTAGTAATTGGTTACCCTTTCTCAGAGTTTGATTGCCAGTAAATACAGGATCTTATCAGGTTGCCTTTTATGAATAGCACAATTAGATATAGGATTACTAATTATCACTTTGCCTTGACCATTGAAGGGAAAAAGAAGCTGGATTTGTTGTAGTTACTCAGCGTGGAAACTGAGCCAGTCCGTTTACACTTTATCATAATTGCTTTGTTGTGGCAGAAAATCAGGCAGATGGATTTGGTGACAGGGTGATTGTAGACGTATTACACAGGAGTGTAGTCTCCAGAGTTTGACAAGGAGAGATAATGACCGAGATGAAACTTAAATAACAAGAGCTCGACTAATGACTTTGTTTCAGTCGTTAATAGTCTGTGTAAACAGGAGCTGAGTAAACATTAAAATTGACTCCAAATAGGTCAGTTCAGCACTGAAATGTTTAAGTTTTCACTTCTCAAAATTGTATCTTTATTTCCATTTAAATTAAAGCTCTTTACCTGACTTCTATGAGCTTAAATTAACGCATTAAGACTAATACAAGCAGATGAGACACACAAAAACACAAGCTGCTGTGTTCTTATTGGCCCAACTCAGTCCTGTTTACAAAGCAGTGACTCTTAAGGCGTCACAAGATGGAAGAGAAAGAAAAGGCAAAATACGCACACAGTGACTTAGAATAAAAACTTTAGCTTCCCTTATGAAAGACAGTAGCATGGCGCAGGAATGTGGCAGGGTCAGGTGCGCGTCACTTGCGGCCAGCTTCCCAACCAATGAGAATTCCCCGAACCAGAGTCACCACACCGGACGAGCCTGTGGAGCATCTTTTGCTGGAAACACCTCGGTGGTTCGATGGCTGAGATTTGTTGCACAATCATTGAAAAGCTTGAACAACAGGTCTTACGATAAAGAACATCGACATGGTTGATCTCTCGCTCTTGTAACCTGTTTGTCTGATCTGAACGAGGTCGTGATTGCAGGTCTTGGTTTTGTGAACTCGTGTGGAGTCAGTGAGGAGAGTCAATCTAGAGATCTTAATCCTAGAGTCCATATGTGCTCTTTTAAACACGTAAAAGCACTTTCCTCACAGTGTATTTTAAATAATGTCTTTAATTGTTGACATCAAGCAATATGTTTAAACAGATCTCTGCATTAAAAAACAGAGAGTAATAACTGGAGAACTTCATGTAAATAAATGTCTGTTCAGTCACTATCCATTACAGAATTAGGAAACACGATGATGAACATAAGGCCATTTGATGAAAGCCCTTACATTTACAATATTACGAACTGGGTGTCTGTGGCCAAGGGCGTAGGCTTTATTTCAACACTGAAAGGAACACACATGACATGTGGTGTTCAGGGTCCTCTGCCAGATACTTTTGAGCATCAAATACTTAATTTCCTGCATTCTGGTGAATTTTTAGGCCCCACTTTCTCAATTTTCTGAATCACAGTATTGTGTAAATGTCTTTAAAGATGTCAAAATAAAAGTCCTCTTCTATTTTCATGTTTTTTAAATGGGAAAAAATCTACACCTATGTCTGTGGTGACAAGTGGCACACAGTTAACGACACAAACTTCAGCATCCAGCAGCGGTTGCTCCTCCAGAGGGGGTAGGCGGAGCTAACATAACAGACTCTTCAGCTCACCTGAGTGTGAAGTGGTGGACTGTCTTTTTCTGGTCCCCGCTTGACTTTATGTGTGAATGGTTACTTTGGCTGAACAGTCAAAGAAAAGAGTGAAAAAAAAAACACAATTAAAACTGATGTGCCATGCCATTTTTCCAAATAAAAGTCCCATTGAACCTAAAGCCCATTTCTCCATCAGCCTGTTTTCACCAAAAACACACATCCATTGCTCTGAAGTCTTGGGTTTCCAAAAAAACACACTCCCTGTAGTTGGTTTCCGTTTCCCTGTTGTGTTTGAGCCACTGGCCCTGGGTATTTTTACCGACCCTTTGCAGCGTTTCTCGGGAGCATTTGAGCCACCGAATCCAGATGTTTTTCAGCGACCCATCCCTGCTTTTCTGGCGACTATTCTTCCACCAAACGTGGGTGTTTTAAGCCAAAACATGATCTTTTGCTAAGGTTTTTGTGCCTTAACGTAACTACGTCTGTACCACGTCATTGTTGACAGTTATAATATGTCCATAGTTTACAGAGACGTACAATGCAAACATTTTTTTCTGGCGATTATTTTGTCTCACCACACTGAGAATATATTTTTGGAAAAAACAGGACTTCAGAGCAATAGCAATTTGTTTTTGGTAAATATGGCTGTCTGAGAAATGTCCTTCTGGTCCAGTTAGACATTTTTTGGACAGGGCTTCAGAATTTTAGGAACAATGGGCGGTCCCCAGAAGGGAAAGAGAGATCCTAAAAACCCACCTGCAGTTACTGGATATTGACATAGTTGCCGCCAAAGCGAACAGTAAAGGAGATCTTCATGAATGTAACTTTGACTTTTTATTCCTCTGGATAATACACAGTAACTTATGACACTTCTTCTGCTTACAGTAAACGTGCGGTCCTGGTTCTCCAGAACGAGCCAGGCTACGGCGGCCAGCGTCGCTCCTTCACCACAGAAGATGAAGCTTGGAAATCCTTCCTGGAGAACCCGCTGACAGCTGCCACCAAGGCCATGATGAGCATAAACGGAGACGAGGACAGCGCCGCAGCTCTCGGCCTGCTCTACGACTACTATAAGGTAATAGAAAACTTTAGGAATCACTGTGGGAAACAATTCTCCATCTTTCTGAGCTCTTTCATCATGAACTTGCAGTGGATCTGTACACAATCAAAAATCTTGTATTAGTTACCAAATCCTTTCAGGCTTTACCTATATGGTCTTTCTCCATACTGACATCCGACCATGAGGCAACATCTGTGAGGCAGAGCTTATGTCATGTAACTGATCTATAGACAGCGTGATGGACCCGGCTTGTTGGATGTGATGTGGTCAGACGCTGAGCGGCTGTGTTTACCCTCCCATACAGGTGCCCAGGGAAAAGAGAACAATAACCCAGAACAAGCCAGAAGCCTTGGTCTGTGATGTGGATCCCAACAAAAGGTAGGCAGCAGCCCTCACCTAATACCACCCCCCTTTTAAAATTAAGAGCATGAAATGCGGAGGGGAACCACGGCGTGAAGGGAACGGAGGGACATGAGCTGTTTTTGCATTCTCTGAATTTTGTGTAAATTTGCATATATATATGAGGAAGCGGAACAGAGTGCAGCCTTCACTGCTCATTTATTAAAATCTATTTAAAACTGCACACATATACATCATGGAGGAGAACCTGGTGTCTCTAGAAAGTCTTTTCAGGAAGAACAACAGCCTTGTTTTTCATTTGACCTCAATTTATGGATAACCCACTAGATTTGTTCTTCATTTAAAGGGGACCCATGATGCTCATTTATTAATGTCTCACTTGTATTTTCTGTTTCTACAAGGACATTTTTAAACACTTAAATGTAAAAAAAAAAACACTTTATTCCTTTATTATGGTGTCATAAAATAACATAAAGCTGTAAAATCTCAAAAAAGGATCACTTTTGGTCACTTTTGGCTCCAAAAAAAAACAATATGGCGCCGGCTGAAATACTGAAGCCAAGGCTCCAGAACGGGAGTCTACAAACCAATAGGTGATGTCACGGTAGCTACATCCATTACTTTTACAGTCTATGGTTTCTAATCACCTGAACGTAAGAACCTTTGTGTGAATAGGTCCTGAAGGTGCACATGTGCTCATGTCAGCCTTGTTAGTGTTGTGTGGTCAATGGAATTTAAACTATCCTGGACAACACATTAACTCCAGTACTACATATGTGCTGTTTTTCTTTGTTGCAGACACCAGATCCAGGCTGGACACTCATTAGCTCAACTTCAGGAAGCTGGAATGGAGAACAGGATCCAGGTCCTCAAGGGGCCCTTCAATATCCTTCAGCTGGCCCAGGAAAAGAGGGCCCAGTTCCCCTCACCAGGTCTGTTCACAGTCAGCAACATAAACAGACACGAGCAGCTCAGAAATGAAAAAACCTGATTGTCATATTGCTGCTTTTGTCCACTCAGACACGACCGTCACTGTTTCCATCGCCGCCGTGCCAAACTACCCGCCCGTCAAGACAGAGGTGCCCACCCACGGCTTCTCAGTGACCGTGCCAAACGACTGTGCCGAAACTGACGGCCACGTGAGCGTCTTTGACCGCCAGCTTGCCCACAATGCGGTTCAGTTCAGCCCCAGCACCCAATCCCGCACGCCCCCCGACTCCACCTTCTCCGAGAGTTACAAGGATGGTTCCCAGGAGGTGTGTGTTTCGATCCCCCTCTTTCTAAACCCCGCTAATGCTCTCCCTACAACCCCCCCCCCCCCCCCTTCACCCTACTCTCCTCTCCGCTCTCAGATCTCTCCCATCACACAATAGGATATTCACCTGATCCCATGGAGCCAGCGGTGGGCTCAGCCTTCCCTGGTTTTATTTGAACATGCCAAAATAGCGGCCAGTGTGTTATTATGCCATTGTCTCACCAACACAATAAAGTGCTGTACTTTTCTCCTACAATAGCCAAAGCCCTTTCTCTCTCCTCTTATTCTATTTAACCTGGAGGGGAATTACCTTAGAATAGAGTAACCCAACAAAACCGCTGTACGGGAGGGGGTGAGGGGGGGGGTTAACAACATGAGGGACTGGAAGAAAAGGGGATGAAGTGGACAAATTAATTAAATCTACACAAACTCTCTGAGGGATGGTAAATTCAAATATTGGTGGTGAATTATAAGAATTTGTTGGTGAATATGCAGAGCCTCACTTCACACTCTGTATCTGTTCTCTTTGTGCGCTGCAGGTGTTTTCCTTCCCAGGGGATCTCCAGTTACGTATGGCCTCCATGGCGCCTGAGGACTACACTCAGTTTGACACCGTGCCGGGGTGAGTCGCGCTGCCGCCGGCCCACCGTCCGACTTCCACCGCCATTCAGCTTTTTGACACAAGACCGCAGAATGGTTTCATTCATAGCGGTCACAGGGGAGACACCAGACTCCCCTACGTGTGAAAGACAAAAGTCTGCACACACACAGGCGTTATCTGGTCCCGTACACTGATTTTAAGGTCACGGTGTAGCTGCAGCAGCTACATGATGCGTGTTTTTGAATGCTGTTGTTGCATTGTCATCCAGTTTTACAGAAAATAAAAGCCTTTTCTTTGTGTTTCATTCTTGATGTTTACTTCATTCCCTTGTATTTCAGGAATAACTTCGAGTACACTCTTGAGGCGTCCAAGTCTCTGCGTCAGAAGACAGGCGACGGGACGATGACGTATCTCAACAAGGGCCAGTTTTACCCCATTACCCTCAGGGAGGTTGACAGCAAAGGCGTTCAGCAACCCATCACCAAAGTCAGGGTAAGAAAGGAGGATAAATAAACCTGAAAGATATTGACATTAATCACATGCTGAAACATCATTATGACATATTGACTTTTAATTGTGTGTGATCATCCATTGTCAGAGTGTAGTGATGGTGGTGTTCGGAGAGGAGAAGTGCAGAGATGATCAGCTGAAACACTGGAAGTACTGGCACTCCAGACAGCACACTGCCAAACAGAGGTGTCTGGATATAGGTAAGAACCACTTTCTTTAATTTAATTGATACACAAATGATCGTTCTGTGGGGGAAGTCATCCTTTAAGCTGTCAAATGCATTCAAAAAAAGAGCACTGCTGCAATATCAAATTAAAAAAGAGTCATATAAAGTCAAATATAACGTCAGAGACACTGCTGTTACACAGATGGTGGTAATTTTAATGATCCACTGATTCATTCCTGGTGATATCATTGAGTCGACTGATTAATCCTCCCTGTGTCTGCACAGTTAAGTGGCGGGTTGAAAGGGCAGCTTAGCAGCAGCTGACAGGAACAAGTGTGTTGCTGGGGATTAATGCTGCAGCCTTTAAAGCTATAGTTGGGAACTTTTATAAAAAGTAATTGTCATATTAACTGAAACTGTCAGTGTATTATGAAAGAAGTACATGAGACAGATAGTCATTGAAAAGAATCATGTCCCTCCTCCTCTACGGCACTGGAAACAACCAGTCAGAGTCGAGGAGTCTCTAAAGAGCTTCGCTCACATGCAGTAGGGCCATTAGAAATGCAACAAGACAATAGAGAAGGCTGAGGAGTATGATTATTTTTCACAGATCTCTCATTTAGTTATATAAGAAAAAAAAAATCTTTATGAAAGTTGCCAGCTGTAGCTTTAAGGTCTCATCTACATGTATACAGAGATTTTTGAAAAGTTAATTTCCCACTACGCTTAAAAAACATTCTGCCCACATGACCTTTGTTCTACAAAATGTCTTTGTTCACACTAGAAGGCAAGAACGTTCGCTAGCATCACAGTCTCCCCTCAAACATATTAAAGCGTGCAAGTTAATGAAACCCTTCTTAAAAACACCTCTTGGAGATCTCATCACAGTTGATTCTCCTCTGATATAAGGATGAAAGCGCTCACTCAGAGATACCAGCTATGGTCTGGACATGCTCATGATATTGTCCCACCATCTGCTGCTTCAAGTGGGCCTGATCCAAAACCAAGAAATTCTGGCAGACCGTTAACATTCAGTGCAGCCGATGCCTCTGTGCATCTGTAAAGTGATGCAGCAATACAAAGTTGAAGTGTAAAGTAGTCATTAGACCAAGCAGTGCAAACAATACATTAGTTAGTTAATTATCTGTTGTTATTGTTTCTGGCTCATGCCAACTACACAAAGCAACAATGGTCATAGAATAGAATCATAGACTGTGTAAATAATCGGTTGGCGGACTCCTGTTTTAAAGCCTCAAGTTCGGCATTTTAACTGTTGCCATCTTGGTTTTTTTGGAGCCGGCAGTGAACATTTGTCCATTTGAGGAACTGCAGTTTTTGGTACTTTGGTGCTGGAGTTGCTGCTTCATGCAAACTGAGAAGCTGAGAACCTTAGAAGTTGTTTTAAAAACTTTAGAGATCTAAACTCCATTTTGAGCGTTGGACAAACTGTCAAGGAAAACATCTGTTTACAGAAATATCTCCATACATGCAGACAGGGCCTGAAACCTCTCTGTGTCATACAGTAACTCATTGACTAGAAGTTTCCAATACACTTTTACAGTGGCCTGGTTGGTTCAGTTACACATCTCACTCTGCTGCTAAATTAGCCGCTTAACTCTCGTTTTATTGCCACAGCTGACTACAAGGAGAGCTTCAACACCATTGGAAACATTGAGGAGATCTCCTATAACGCCATTTCCTTCACCTGGGACACCAATGAGGAGGCCAAAGTAAGAGACACTCACACACACGGCTTCACAGATATAGCTGATGGACACCGTCTTCCACTCTCAAGGCTGCTTCTAACATCATTCATGTAAGAACAAGTGTAGTGTTTGGTCCACAGGGTTTCCATACACTTCCTTGTCTTGAACTCATAATATCAACACACTTAAAACTTTAAGCCAAAAATAGACCAGTAGACTCCATTTTAAGGTCCTGTGTGCTTTTCGTCACAGACCAGACTTAAGGTTTCAGGTGCTGACACCTCTTTGTCGGCGATCATCGGCGGCTTTGTTCATTGTGATCCTCCAAAACAGTCGTTAAGGAAAATTGAGGCCTGTGTAGAGGAGTGAGGATGCTGTCATGTCGTTCCTCCCCTCCTCTCGTGTGTTTGGTCTTGTTGCGTAGAGACGTAGTGGAGGTGTGTGGTGTGAGTTTTCTTGACTGGTCCAACCTGCCTGTCACCCCTATTGTGATGGTGTGTGTTAAGGTATTTCTGCGCACCAGACAGGAGCAACAAAGAGTGCAGGAATGAGGAAACTCAGCGAGGGGGGACAAGGACAGTTAACAAATAAAACCCCGTCCTGCAGGTAGCCAGGAGAGGTGAATGAGAGGAGGAGCTTCTGTCCTCTCTTGATTTTTATTGTTGACCCTCATGGTAGCGCTCCCTGGGACTGATCCACCGTCAGCCTGAGATGGAGGACGACTGACAGGAGACAACATGGCGCCACAGCTCATCCCCAGCGTCTCGCTCTCTGTGGGCTTCATCCAACTTAAAGTCACATGCACAAACCTCTCTCATGCACGCACACATATACACAGTACATACACACACACCAGGATGTGGGTCTAACTGTCTCATGACTCCAGGCCTGTGTCCATAGGATGTTCATCCTTGTGTGTGTTCTCTGTCTCTCTGTGTGTATTTTTGGAAGCACCGCCCTGCCGCGTTGTTTGAACGTCTCATCAATGAGATGTTAAATGAAAGATGAAGTGTGTGTATGTGTGTGCATGTGTGTTTGTGTGTGTGTGGCTTGCCCCTGGGGTAATTGCTCTGCAGCATATACGTATTTGCTGTGTATTTGCACAAGGCAGCCCCTCCCTTATATTTACCTGCTCTGGGGCAGCTTACTGGTGTTATCACAAAAACATCTTTTGATGACAATGACTTCTTTTCTGCTTTTAACAGTTTGAAGCTTTGTATTATTAACTTTTTGCTGCACCATTACATTCCCTAAAACCATTAAAATATTGCTTTACCTGACTTGTTTTCAGGGTAAATGCTGATAAATAACTTTACTAACTAATCCAGGTCACTTTATCAGCCATTTTAGGATTTCGTAGGTGATGTTTTTGCAACGACCTTCTTTGTGAGCTGGTCTCCTCTTGCTCTCTCCGCCGGGTTAGCATGAGCCAACACAGCAGCAGTGGCTAACATACGACACAGAGCCATTTAACAATCCCATCAATGTCATACCTACACCGAAACGGCTTTACTCTGTCATCGAACCCCTCAATAAATGTTGGGTAACATCAGCAGTGTGATGCTAACACTTATCCCTGTCATTGTGTGTGGCTCTGTCACAGGTGCAGCAGTAGTCTTGTGATAAACAGAGAGAAAGCATCAAGGAGGGGCTGAGTGAATCAATATGTTGTGTGCAGTTCTACAATGAAAAAAAGTGGTGCACCAAAATTTATATTCTGAGTTGTTGCTCTGACTTGAGGGGGCATTCATGTGAATTTTCCCAGTCAGGGACTCATTTTTACAATTATTCTGACATGTCACAAATGCAGCATTAAGTTGCCAGAAACGTAACATACCAGAAAAGTGACACCTCTAAAAATGTACAGATCTTTTCTGATTATCACTCCAAATATTATCATAGAACACTGTAAAAAATCATTGTAGTATTTATATGCACAAGTGCAGCAGAAAAAATTAAAGACAATCTATAATACAGTCTGTTTACATGTATGACATCACCACTTTAAACTGGTTTCCTCAGCTTGTCTCCACATGATATATTTGCTTTAAATAAAATAGGGTCAGTGTGTATTCACCGATAAAGAGCTCCAGAGGGTTTTATTTAAATTCATGCAATGCTTGAACGCACAAATAAATTCACAAAGATACATTTTATTTGCCTCTTAATAATATTTATATTATCAGTGATATCTGCTGCTCACTCCTCGTGTCTCTGTGTCAGGTGCTTCCAAATGCTCTGTTATGATAGTGCGTTTTGTTGACACAATGACAATCTGTTTTCAGTACAAGCACCACGAGGACAAAGGAGCATCTCCAGGTTTTAAAAAAACACCTAACTTGTGATTACTGGAGTTGGTCAATAGAGGGCAACACAGAACACTGAATATAGTGTGAGGACTGAAGCGCAGAAAGGCCTCCAGTGTTTCATTGTGATGCTCATGTGAATGATAAAGTAAAAAGAAGCAACCATTGAAGAAACAGAAGTTGCTGTTGACTTTAAGCTAGCAGATGTTTTTATGTTAAAGTTGGACATTTTCTCAGTGCTTTAACCACAGCTGTCCCTCCTTCCTCCCTCCGCAGATCTTCATCTCCGTCAACTGTCTGAGCACTGACTTCTCCTCCCAGAAGGGCGTGAAGGGTCTCCCTCTGAACCTGCAGATCGACACCTACAGCTACAACAACCGCAGCAACAAGCCCATCCACCGCGCCTACTGCCAGATCAAAGTCTTCTGCGACAAGGGGGCCGAGAGGAAGATCAGAGATGAGGAGAGGAAGCAGTCCCGCAGGAAAGGGAAGGTCGCCGAGCTCAACCCCGGCCTGGCCTGTAAGTCACTCAGGAGTACTTCACCTTGTTTAACATGCAGAGGCAGGGCACTGAAACCACTGTTACTGGATTTAGGTTTATTTACTACCTAATCCCAGAGGTTGTGTAGCAGTGAACAGTGATACAGACACTTCATAACGGATCACCCCAGATCACCCATATCAGGTTTTAAAGGTGACCTTTTCACCCCCAAATCAAAAATACATAGCTTTCCTCTTACCTGTAGTGCTGTTTATGGATCTAGATTGTTTTAGTGTGAGGTGCCCAGTGTTGGATCTCAGCTCTCGGCTTGTGGTGCTCAAAGCGCCAAAAAGATTCATTTTAACAGCAATGTCTCTTTCCAGAAATCATGACTCGGTCACCCAAGATAATCCACAGGCATTTGTTGTGAGCAGTTTTATGTAGGAACTATTTTCCGTCTACCAAACTACACCCGCCAGCTGTATCACCATGCAGAAGGAAGAGTGCATCTACTGCTAGCTCACCTAGCACCACTGAGTTAGCTGATGCTCCAGCTCAGCTGAGGAGGACGCCATTAATGCTACATCTTGGGCTTGTCACGAGCATGAGTAGATGCACGCTTCCTTCTGCACAGTGATATGGTTGGTGGATGTAGTTCGGTAGAAAAGAAAAGTTCCTGCATGAAACTGCTCACAACAAGGTCTGTGGATTATCTTGAATAACCAGGTCATGATCTCTGGACAGAGTCACTGTACAGGATTGTCGGTTAGTGTTTGTAAACACGCTCGCCAGCGAAAGTGAAAGTAAAAGCCAACCCCAGATTCTCTGTCGTTTGGCGTTTCGCCTCGCTATATTCAGTGTCTCGTGGATGCCAGCTGCTAACTTGCCGCTGGCCACCACCTTTTACTAAAGCCCCAACCTCCCCTGAGTGCTTTGGGTATACACACCCATAAATGTCCTGAGCACAGAAAATATAAGAAAAAAATTAGAATATAAAGGTGGAGGGCAGAGTGTCTGCAGAAAAATTTACCACCCCCTCCCTCTGCATTAATAGACACGTAATAAAAGTCTAAACTGCTCCCTGTTGTGTCTTTTCCTCCCAGTCGTGGACGTCAAAGTTCCCATCCTCCAGAAACGCAACGACGTGACCATCTTCAAGATGATGACCGACCACGAGACCCAGCCTGTCCTGTTCATTCCCGACATCCACTTCTCTACATTCCAGCGCCATGTGAGTGCCAGTCACAGACACACAACTCTAGCATAGGTTTACATGTCTTGTATGTCATCTCTGACCACGGACATTTTGTTTTGCTACATTCATGTAACACTCGTAACATCTTCGTCATTCCATAAACAGTTTTATTTTTCAGCTTCCACCCACCCATCAGCCAGCTGGGTCGAGGTGACCTGCTTGTTTGCTAGTTGGCAGGAACAGTGAGTTCTGGTTGCGAGCTCTGATAGGAGTCCTACATACCGATGGCTGTATTTCAGACTGCTTACTCACAAGATGAATCATTTACCAGTGACTCAAAACAAACCGGGGGCTCAGAAGATACTACCTGTTCTGCCAACCTCATGTGTGCTCACAACAAAATAAACAGGCAGATTTAGAAACAGGAGGAGGAGTGTGGTTTTTGTTAATGATGTGTAGATGCTGCATGTTGCAGATTTTACCTGCATGCGTGCAGTTTGTCAGGGTTTTATCTTTTCGGTGGCTGGACTCTGAGCTTTGCTTCCAGCACTTAGGATGAACACGTCACACAACACTTACAAAGGTGTGTGTGGCCCGCACACAAACGTTTTTCAGGTCACTTCTGGCACCTTTAATGTCTTCTTTGTCATATGATGAGCTGCTCTTTATATAGTGAAAATGACTGCACAGAAAATAAACTTACCTTACCTTTGAGTGCCCCCTGCTGGCCACATTGTGAGCAGTCCCACCTGAGTACAAGTCAATAAGTACTTTTCTACCTTTCTCTCACTCTCACTATGTTTACTTTGCTACCAGCGAGACTGAGGGACGGACAGGAGGTTATTTTTAGTGTTGCCGATGACATTGAACCTGACTGAACTGCTATCAGTTTCTGATAAACTCTGGGTTTACTGGGTTTCCTCTCAGAATAGAATTCTATTAACAGCAGCGCCTGCAATCAATACAGTCACAGAGCGAAAAGGCTGCAAAAAACAGCTCCTTTCCAAGGATTAAAAACCCCCACAGCAACTTACTTTTGATTGATCTTGCGCATTATTTCAAATAATGATGGATGGACTTTGCTTCTACTAAATTTGACCTAATTTTAGAGTTCTTAAAGTCTTTTTTTTCCTATTTTAATCATTTTTATGTAGCTTTTCATTGTTTTTAGATGCATTTCTTCATCATATGTAAAGCACTTTGAATTACCTCTGTTTTTGTAAGGTGTTGCAGAAATTAAAATGCTTTGCTTTGCATAAAAAGACAATGTGATAGCACCTGATATATTATGTACAGTATGTCCCTATGTAACTAAACGAACAGTGTGTAAGATTTAGGGGGATTTAGTGGTATCTAGTGGTGAGGACTGCAGATGCTTCGAACTCTACAGTTTTCAGTGCTCAGGAAGTTTTCAGCGGGAGGTGAATTATCCGCAGAGGTCTCCTCCTCTCTAAAACAAAGCAACAAGGTGAATAAAACCACTGAATAAAGTCGTTTTATGTCACAAAATCCATGTTTTTCCCTTGCTCTTGTCATGGAAGGGCTGCTAACTATGGTGACTGACGCAAAATTGTGAATGGCCCTATCTGAAACAGTGTTTGGTTTGTCTGTTCTGGCTACTGTAGAAACATGGCAATCTCTGTAGACGAGGACCCACTCCCTATGTAGATATAAACTTCTCGTTCTAGGGTACTAAAGAAAACATCTGTATATCAATCAACTTCTGCCAATATACCCCTGAATCCTACGCACTGGACCTTTAACAGAAGACTGTGAGGACCAAGAGGCTTATTCTGTATTTCTTGAAAAGAAAAACAACCCTCAAATCTCAAAAACATGTTTTCCCAGTTTCATAAACGACCTTTTGACCCCTGAAAGTGATTCTGTGAACACCGTAAGGGTCCAGACCTGCATTTGGATCACAGTTCCTCCAGCTGAGTTGCCGCTTAGTGTTGAGCAGGGTCAGTTCTCAGAGATAAAGCAAGAGTAAATGGGTCAATAGAGGAAACCTTTGGCTGTTGACTTTATCTCCAACCTGGCTGACTGATTTAGACGCCAATTTGGCCTTGAGGGCAAACTGTTATTTGTGATATTGGACTTTATAAATAGAACTGAATTGACTCAAACATGCAGGGTTAGTACTGCAGCAGTTGCAAAGTAGTGTATTTTAAACATGCATTGCAGGATATATATTAAAATCATGTTTAAGTGCTTCTTAATGTCAGTTATTGCCATGAGTATCAGGTTCCCAATACTCAGACATCCATATCTGATACTAACAGCAATTTAAAGTAATCTCTGAGACTTTGTATGGTTGGTTGTTTTTGAGTTAATGTCTGTTTCTGTTTCCTTTGCAGCCTTACTCGCAAGAAGATGCAGAGGACAGGTGAGTTCACTGGGGCCCTGATTTCATACTTGCTTTTAAAGTATTTTTGAACCGAGACAACCTTTGGCACCTTCCCAGTAAAAGCCATACGCAGATACATGTTTCTAGGAAATGCCCGAGGGCTTTGTGTGCATACATGTTTTATAGCCTGCTAACTGGTTGTTAAGGACATTTAAGCAGTAATTTGTGTGTTTCTGTGTGTCCACCGCAGCTCGGGCATGAAGAGATTACCCTTCAGTGATGATGAGTTTGGTTCGCCCCCAAACAAGATGGCGAGAGCAGAGGAGCCAAAGAAAGGTACGTGTGTGTGTGTGTGTGTGTGTTGCTGTAGTGCAATGCTTTGACTGTTCACATGCTCATCGGGTGAGTTATGCTCTTCTCATGGGCTAAATCAGCGTTTTAAAGTGTCAGTGTGTGTTTGCTGGGGTCGGCCCCTGAGGGCGACCCACACACACATTCTCTCTCGGCCATGTGACTATTCCAGGTCTTTCAAAACACACACGTGCCCAAGGCCTCCATTGACCCAACAAAATACCACTGATCACTACATGCACACACACGCATGCAAACAAGTCTGTGCCCTTTACCCTACATCCTATCTCTAGGCATACAGCAAGCTTTCTTTAATATGTAAACACATTATTTAAGTTTTGTTATAGCCAGAAGAGGAAAGTCTCGATCATTTAAAACCAGTTTCACGCAGATTCTGCATGAATACACCTGTAGAAAGAAAATACAGACTTGATCATGTAAAACAAGTTTGTGCTGAGAACCAATTGACCTTATATATGTATATTTTACAGATGTGAAAGCATGGGTAATTTGTCATCTTAAATTGACTTTAAATCAAACTAAATTTATCTATAAAAGTCTAGGTGAAGTTTAATCTCTCCACGACAGCTGTCATGTTTTTCCACTTAGAAAACTGGCAGCAGTGCAATGCCTGAAAGAGAGAACTGCCAATCATATGAAATGACGTCCGTTTCAAAGTTATCCACAGCAGCTCCAAACCACAATGAACTGTGCCCTACAAATACGTTGTTGCGTTAACAACACCACCATACACTCAGTTACTGTACTGTTTCACTTCTTTCTTATGAGGTTTCGCTCCATATACAGACATGACACTAGTGAAACTTCCTGTGCACGTACAGTAGTTACGTCTTTAAATGTTTGCTGTATTTAGAGGCCACATATATCACACGCTGCTGCCACAGGTTGGAAAACAATATGAGGAAATCTATTTAGAGTCTGATCTATTTTGAGATGGGTCTTGTGAATGAGAGGTGGGTCTGTTCATTTATGATGTTTGTGCTTTCTAGGTGTGCTTTGTCTGTGGCACGTCTTTGAGTCTGGACGAGCGCCCATGCAGTCTGGCAGGAGGGGTGTTTTGTTAAAATGGCCTGTAACACTATACAGTACATCTTGAAATTTAATAAAGGATTAATCATACAGTGCACATGCCTGAGCTTCACTGCTTCAACATTGAGACGTGCTTGCAGTAAAGCCACGATTCCTCAAACCCACACAAGTGAACCAACGCGGCTGTCAAGCTGTTCAGACTGACGTAAATACATGCCTCGTGCCTGCCAGTGACTTTTATCTGAGGCCAGATTTGGGGTTTGTTTTTGTGTCCAACCCATGAACATACGTGCTTTCTTTTGACGCCTTCTCGTTTCTACTTTCCCTTTCCACCACACAGTCCTGCTGTACGTGCGCAAGGAGACGGAGGAGGTGTTTGATGCCCTCATGCTGAAGAATCCCACGCTCAAAGGCCTGGTGGAAGCTGTAAGTGGTTCTCAGTTCATTAAATTGGTAGTGGCTGGTGTTGAACTTCATGATTTGATTTATATCAGTGGTCTCGGCCTTGTACCTGTGTTCAAAATCACATACTAACATACCGCATACTCATGGTAGGATTACTGAACAGGCCTACCTGGCACAGGTTGGCTCTTAACGGCTCTCACCATCGTTCTTAATTATTTTATCCAGCTGTTAATTATTTAAAGCGTCTGCCTCACAGTCTGCCATTGGACAGTCTGATAAGCCACAGTGCATTTTCGAGTATGTCCAGTAAGCTCATGTCTCAAACTTAGAAACTCTTTCTAACCTAGTATACTTCTCAGTCTGAACGCAGTCTGTGTCTGAGCAGCTACAACAGGTTAAATAAGCTGTGACAGGACACCGACCCAGCAGTAATGCACGACAGAATGAGAACAAGGAGTGGATTTAGGAAATAGAGAGAGCGAGAAAGGGTGTGCGTGGGTTAAAAAGGGACACAGGGGGACAATGAAGTCAGTAATTGAGGGGAGGGATGGGAAAAAAGTGTGGAAAAGAGGAAAGTGGAGGCGTCCTGGGGAGAGAAGAAGAGGAGAACGTGAGAACAGGGGTGTGTACGGCAATTATGGAGAACCAACAGTGGAGTTGATGAGGTAAAGCAGATAAGCTGTAACAGGTGTGTAATGGACACTTTTTGTTTGTACTATCTTCAGCCCTTATAGACAGAGATAGAGCTATAGTGCCGCTACAAAGTCCCTTTTTTATGCCCCCTTTGCATTTTTACACAGAACCAAACAATGGTGACATCATGCTGCACCGCTGCGTATCGGGCGTGACATGTAATACAACAGCATCAGCCTCTAGTGTGACATATAACATAGGTATTGGCAGGGTTTTCTAAATGATAACAATGGCATAACATGGCAGCAACAATCATTTACTAAACATGATGTATGGTGGCTGATCGTGTCCTCTGTTAAGAGGGTAAGGAGCTCCTGGACCCTATTGTTTTCCCAATTTGTGGACATTTTTGGCCACTGTTCTTGGTCCTTGAGTTAGCTGCTAACTGCTATCAGCTACTTTTTAAATCTCCCATGGTCAAATTGTCACATCTGTGCCACCCATGGTCCCGTCCTGCTGGCTATGCTGTTTATACAGAGATCATTTTGCAGCTGTTACTACCTCTGATGCCACCCTAAAAGCGTCCCCCCCATTCCGCAGTTGTACCTTCTCTATATGGTGGCATAACAGCGTGAAAAATCCCGCCTTGAAGAGGCAGCGTAAAAGGGGATTTTGAAAGCTTGAAAGATGCTTTTACATTTTGACATTGATTTATTTATTTTTTTTCAACCAGATTTCAGAGAAGTACGAACTACCTTTGGAAAAGGTTGGAAAGGTCTACAAGAAGTGCAAGAAAGGGTGAGTATGAGTCAGTAACACTGCACCACAGTATGTCTAAAACTTTGTTATAGGGACCAAATCTGACACCAATTAATAACCAAATTAACTGGAGACCATCATGGAACGGGATCACTTTAGCCAGTGGTTCCTTCCCACCACATCCATCTTCAAACGTAATTTTCAATTTGATCTTAACTACACAATTGTCAAGTTTGTGACTGCGTCTTGCACAGTTCTGACACTATTGCGTTGACAAAATTTGTCCACAGAAGGACAGACACAGACCCCTGTCAGAATACTCAAAACCACTTCTGTTGTGATTCTTGCTACAACAGGTGCCACCAGGACCACATTTTGCCATAATGATACGCACATATCTACTCACAAGGGCAAAACTATACCAGCAGGATTCCCCTCGGGGGCTCTCCCAAATTGCATCTATCTAATTGGCAAATGAAGCTTAATTAAGTTCTTCTTCAAAATGCAAATAATGACAGTGTCAGTCAAACCCCTGGCTTTTCCAGATTCATGATAGGCTGATTTATATCATAGGAAAACTGACATTTTGCCTCATTTAAACTTATAAAAATCTTTCTATCATGTTTTAACTCTGTAATTTTTTAGTTAATTGAGCATTCGCAAGCTACTGTTGCCATGGCCACTGCTGTGATACACATCAGCCAGTGATTGACATCACCATAATTGTGATGGTGAAGGTAAATTAAACTGTGCTGTGATTGCATTTGCATATTGAAGGTAAAGCCATGATCATGAGCAAATCTTGCTGTAGCACAATACATCGTGTTTTGGGAAATATGCTAATTTCTTGCCTAAAGTTAGATGAAAAAATTGACAGTTAAAACGAAATTGTTAGCCTGGCTCTGCTCAAGGTTAAACTAACGGGCTACAGCTTCTTCAACAGAGAAGATAAAGTAAAATGATAGCAGCCCATGTTCAATGTCCTGCCAATACTCTCAAATAAAGGCAGAAAAAGTCCAAAAAATAATATTTAAAAATATTATTGCGGTCATTGAATGAGTCAGGATTCTGCTCCGCGATATTTTTTTGGTATGAAGATGAAATAAAGAGGTCGCTAACACCCATCTCTGTTTTCTTATAGGATCCTAGTCCACATGGACGACAACATCATCAAACACTACTCCAACGAAGACACCTTCCAGATCACCATGGAGGAGCTGGGCGGCATGTACAAACTCACCCTCACTGAAATTTGATTGGATGGTGCGAGGTGACATCACCTAGACCAGAGGGATGGAGGACTTATGACATGCAGCTGTCAGGAGTAGTGGTTTACACGTCTAACTATGCAGTGATTATGGACTTTATCTGAAACTTAAATCATGTTGTCTTTGTGCTGTATTAATGTCAAACAGATTTTTAAAGTCCCACAGGAGGTATTTAAAAAAAAAAAAGCCATAGCTCTTAATAGGCAGCAGTGCTAATTAGATATGTAAGCTATACATTTTAATTCATTTTAAAACCTTTTTTTAAATGTATACGAATCAACGAGTGAGGACAGACTTGATTGTTGTGACACCTTCTCAGTAAGTCGCAGATAATAGCGCCCACTTTTGTAAATTTTTGTGCAGAGCGTTTGTGCTGCTGCTATACCTCATGCTATGCTAGCAGCAGTGTTTCTTGTTCTGAGGAGAAACGGCCAATGTTCCTAAAGCCATAGCACTGATGATTACAATTCGTAAAGTTGGGTATTTAGCGCACAAAATAAAGACAGCAAATTGTTGATGGAGCCCGAGTGGTTCAGTGTATTAAAACTAAACAACATGGCAGTATTTAGTGTGTAAAACTCTCTTTAAACATCATACAATTAGGGTAGAATATTGTAAATGTTTGTTGTATTTTTTTTTTAGTATAGGATACATGTTTGTGAATGAAATTACCTTTTTTGTCAGATTGATTTAAATGATGGCCTTTTTTGTAAGTATTATATAGTCACTAAATATATTGATAATAATTTTAAAACACCCCTAACCTGTAGAGTAGTTTTCTGAATGTCGATGAATTAGGTCAATGAATGTCTAGTCCAGTCCACGCAGGCTGTTCTGGAAGTGCAATATGATATTTAGGTTCAGACACATTCAGAAAAGAAATCTTCTCTATTGCCATAACTAAAGTATATAATACATATAACGGATAAACTTTTTTTTTGGAAATATTGTTGTATATATCCACTGAAAAAATGGATCTGTATGATCCCTCTTTTGTATCTCAGTACTTATTGTGTATATATTTATTAAAAGAAAGGATGTGGGTCATTGTTGTTGTTTTTTTATCCATATATATCCAAATTTCTGTTATTCCTATTAATATAATGTTTTTTTTCTTTTTATATGAAGTTATTCTAACATTACATGTCAAGGGACAAAAAGTAATTAACATGTTTTTAACTGATGTTTTTTGTTTTGTAAAAGACTTGATGCACAAAGTGCCCAATAAAGGCTCTCTAGCAGCGTCTGTTTTGGTTGTCTCAGAGTTTTTCATGCAATTAGACCTATTTTATTCCCTTCCAAATACAAACTTTACAAACTTTACATTTTAAAACAGACTTGTAATCTATGAAATGGTTTCATTAGCAGCTCTGTTTGCGGTTGATGTGTTGAGCTGTAGCCTTCGCCGGTGTCTTCTGTGTCTGTCCACAGGAACAGATGTCTGGGCATCAACCCTAACCCTGAGCACAGGAAACAGGCATGACAGGACAGCCTGCTGCAGAGAAGCTGCTCGGTCGGAAACCTGGCCACAAATTCCTGCATACACCCTCTGGTTGAAGTGGGGTATAATTTGATATTTTAGCCCCATATTTTTGCTCTAGGGATGGTAATGTCAATCAGCCGGTCCACACCTATTGGATAAATTACCAGGAAATGTTGACACAGACGTCCTAATGACTCCGGTGATCCACTGCAGGCTGGAAAACATGAGTACACTAACAACAAATCTGGCAACTGAATGGGGGAAACACTGGGCTTTAAATACACAAGGGTTGATTACTAACTACACACAGGTGAGTGGAACAAGACACAGGTGAAACACATTAGGTAATTAACAAAGGCAGGAAAACTCGAGGTAAAAAAAACACACAATGAGAACACATTTCAAAATAAGACAGGAAGTGGACACAAAGACATCAGCATAAACTTGACAGAATATCACAAGCTATTTCCTCAATGTGTTCTTAAGATGTGGAGTTTACGAGAATGAGAAGGACATACGGTCACAGCAACCTTTAACTTTGACCACCAAAATCTAATCAGTTCATCGCTGAGTCCAAATGGACATTTGCGTTTATGAGAATGAGACGGATGCAAGATCATGTCGGCCTTGAACTTTGACCACTAAAATCTAATCAGTTTATTAAGTCCAATTTGACATTTGTGCTGTAATTGAAGAAATTCCCTCAATTAGTTATTGAGCTACATGTAATAGCCCCTTTTCCACCAACATTTCCAGGAACTTTTATTTCCAGGAATTTATTTACCTGGGTGAAGGAATTCATGGTAATCTGTGTGGTTTGGGTTTCAACCATAACTCAAAGTTCCAGATGACGTAGATGATTCGGCATGTGCCCTGTATTTAGCTCAGCCAGCTTATTGACTGGTAACATGGTAACATTAGTGCTGATAGAGAGAGGAGAGGCTGTTTGTCTCTATACTATAATCCATACTACGGTCTTTGATAATTTAGCCCTGGGGCTAATTTAGTACCAGGTTTCAGTACCCATCCTTAATGAAAACACAAACGAAGTGAAGCTTGTAGAAATGAAATAAAGTTTGCAGCCACACTGGCAAGGAAGTGCAGAGCGCAGGCCGGTGTGTTTCCCACCAATTAGCGTTCTTCAGCAAACAGCCCCGCCCCTTAAGAATTCTGGGGAATCTGGAAAGTCCTACCCCCCTACTAGGTACTTCTTTCAGGGAAAGTTTGGGGTTGGGGGAAAGCTTTTTCCCCAGGTAATTTTGGTGGAAACGCACAAAGGTTTTTCAAAATCCAGGGTAAATGATAAAAGTTCCTGTGGCGGAAAAGGGGCTATTGTGTTCATGACAATGAGATGGACAGAAGGTCACAGCAACCTTGACCTATGACCACCAATATCTAATCAAAGTGGATGTTCGGGCCAAATTTGAAAAAATTTCCTTAAGGTGTTCTAGAGATTTCGCTTTCACAAGAATACAAGAAGTCAGGTCACAGTGACCTTGACCTTTGACCACCAAAATCTAAAAGTGAATTATTTTTGTGTGTGTGTTATAAGTTTGTACCTCGTGTACATTGTCAACACCACACTAGATGTGTCCCCTGGGTAGCTTTGCTTTAGTTCATCTTCTTCCAGGGGGAAGTAATTGGTACCTTGCAAAGCTATCCTTTCAACGTAGCTTCCCCAACACTGCTGAAAGGCTTGGAGACTCATTTAATAATAATTTGACCAACTAGCCACGCTAATGTTGCCATGCTTCCCTGTTGCCCTTTGGTGCAATGCCATCTGCTCTGTCTCTCTTTTACCGTCTCTCTCAGTTTATTCCTGAGATGTCCTCATTTGAACCCACAGTTGGTGTCAAGATGCAGCTTCTGCCCTCCCTATTGATGACTCTGAGCGAGGTCAGGAAACTGGCCGAGCTCACAACTTGAACATATGGTCACTCTTTGTTTTCTGTCATATTTTCCTATCAACAGTAGAACATTACATCAACAGAAGGCACAGAGTAAAGTAGGTATTGGCCAAACATTGAATCACACTGCTAATCTGCTTGTTCACTCTTTGTTTGGATAAATGAATGTTTTTATAAGGACTTACTACAAACAATCTTGTCATGAGTGGTGGTATTTTTATGGTGTGACTGATTTGGCTGGAGTTTTTCCATTGCATTATTGTTTATAAAAATGAATGTGTGTTCTTTTTTCCCCATTTCATATCCTATTTCCTCCATTTTTTTTATAACCCAACTAACATGAGTCCAGTGAGTTGAAATACTTTTTGGCAGTATTTTTAAATAATTTTTAAATGTGGTTTGAGAATCTAGTCAGACATGGACAGACAGGGATATCATGTACTGATGTTGAGTGACAAAAGTGTAATTTTAGAAGTCATTCTCTTCCACAAACTCTAATTTATTACATCCCCCTCTGTCATGTCATTCCAAACATGTGAAAACATAGTGTGGACATTAAGAGTACAGTGTGATGGAAAATACAGGAAAAATCACACATTTTAATTCAGTAAGGGACAGCACATTTCATTTTTCAATATGGGACAATCCGGTATTAACCTTATACAGAAAGAGTGGCAACCTTCTCCTCTCTGTAGGTAGGCTAGAGCACAGGAATAAGTCCTGAAACTAGGAAATGTGTTAGCATTTTAAAGCTCCTGGTTCCCTTGACTCAAAGTCAGTGTTTTTTTTAAAATGGGTTTTTGGTTAAATGCCTGAATAAGGTCTGTGGTTAACACAAGTTTCATGTTTCAAGTTTCAAGTTGATGGTTGCTAACAAGGGGCTAAATGAGACTACAGAACATCATCATGCCCAACACTGCTTTACAGCCTTGTTATGGTAGGGACATTAGGTCATGTGACCACGGTGTAGTTTATTTATAGTCTAACTTTAGCTTTTTATTTTTGGAGATTGCATTATGACTATGTAAGTGCTGTGCAGCCAGTGATACAAAAGGAAAAAAAAGAAACACAGACAGGTGGTGCAGATCTTTGTCTGTGTTGGTTGACTTGTGTGGCGATCCTCAGGGCTCCAGTAGAGGGACAATGCTCTTCTTCCAAACTCGATACAGTGCTCCAGGGATGATGTTTTTCTAAAGGCTGACTCGGAAGTTAGCTTTGCCCTGTTTACCCTGTCAAATCGCCTGCGGGATTGGATTACTGCAGAAAATAAGCTCTGTGGCAAACAAACGCTCATGATACTTACACGCTTTGTTCAGCAGGGTAATGAACACCACTGTTATGACTTCTGTAGCGCAAACGCAATCGTCAGAAGCATAAAATGCTATAAACAAACTACACCACAGTTGCATGACTTAATGTCCCTACCACAACGAGGCTTTAAGGCCATGTCTCATTTAGCAACTTGTTAGCAACCGCCCTTTTAAAGACACATTAAAGCTTCAAAATTCACGAGTGTTGTATTTACGGATGTATTTTATGTCGTAGAATAAAACATGAACGTCTCTTCAGCTTGTGTTAACCACAGACCTTATTTCAGGCATCTCACCAAAAACCCATTCAAAAAACCTATTGACTTTAAGACAAGGAAACCAGGAGGGCTAAAACGCTAACTTATTCCTTGGTTTCAGGAATCCTTTTTGGGCACTCTATACAGACTACTGAAGGTGAGAGCAGTGTGTGGGTTTCTCTTCCCCCTGTTAAAGGTAATTACGTTCACAAAGCACTGTAAACCTGTAAACACATGTTGGTAATAATTTATAAGGCTTTATTGCTGGTCATTATAGGAGATGAGCTTTGTTATATATGATGGAATCTTTTGTCTGATTGAATTAGAAGACGTGATGTGTAGTTTGCCACTGCCGTGACACTGAACTCAAGGGGGAAAAGCTCAGTGGGTCGCCATCTGTGCATAAAAGCAGCATATAGTCCTCTGAATTATAGCTATGAGGGCATTAACATTAAAAACACACAGGAGATGATGAATAGAACAGTGTGTGCTTCCTCCACTGATCATTGTTTGATGAGCCATTGCAGAGGAATAAATTTTCCCCATAGCCAGACGACCGCACAGACGATCATTTAAAGTGTGTTATTTAATGGTATTCCAGATCTCCGAGCCTTCATCATTAGGCACCACACATGCTCAGACCATCTCCAGGGGAGCTCCTCGAGGGAGCCGTCAAAACCTGCCTCCTGTTGCTCATGTTGCCAGGACAACAGAAAGCGAGCTGGCATAGGAGTCAGCGTATCATAGCAACAGATTGGCTTCAGAATCCCACTCTGACCAATCAGGAGCCAGGTGCCTGTAGAGGAATCCCTGTTGTCGCTCCGCTGTAACGTGTAGGAGGAGGAGGAGAGAAGGCGGGGCCACGTGTGTTGTGTGGTGCACAAAGCATTGTTCCATGTAGTGTTGACAATAGGAGATGCTCCAACAACAAGCCATCTGTGGTTTGTTGTCAGGCAATATTTACTATCTATGACACACACACTCACACCAATGTGTTTCATTGATTATAAATATCCAGGCAAAGCTGATCACGACTATTTTGAGATCAGTTTCACACATAATGTTCTTATAAAAGTACAGAAGGCTCACAGTCTAATCAGGAACAGGAAATGAAAGCTTTTCTTACGACTCTGCCAGATGGAGTGGTCGTGCTTTTATACCACTAAACACATTTCAGACATTGACATTATGGGTTGCTGCTGTTTTATTTTTCTGTACTTTTAAAGCACTGAGACAGAATTTTAATGAGTCACATAAACATGTTACTGTCAGTGTACTTTGACTGAAACCACACCAAAGATTGTCCATGTTTAAGAATCAGAGGCTTCAGTATTAAAGGCTCTTTGCAACATTAAAGTGACAATATGATCTATAAACATTATTGCACTCATCGTTAGAAGCACCAGCCCTTCAATTATTTCACATAGCTTTTGCAGCATTAACCATATCGTAGACTGTATAATTAAAGCAAGTTTCAAGCAGCTCAAGCAAATTCAAGCAGCTCTCCAAAAGTGAAGCCAAAACATTTTGATCGCCCCCTGGTGGCTGGCTGCAGCACAGGTCATATACCCTGCCCCCCTTTCGGGTCAGATCAACCTCTCAGATTTTACAGTGTACAGTACAATAACACATTTGTTGTTATCAACTTCCAGAACACACGTGCATAGGGTTGATAGAGATGTTTCGCAAGTGGACCAAATAAACATTAGCCTGGCCAGAGAGGGAAAAAATATGTCAAGCCTTAATTACTTTATACATCTTCAGTCACGTGATGCAAGAATACGCAACAGTGGTTTTAAACAATAAATAGCTTTGTCTTTTTCTCAGAGGAGCTGTGAACAAAGACGCATAATAGTAACAAGGAAATGTTCATTCTTGTTTCAAGTTTGGGCGATCCTATGTTGTCATTTCAAATCCTGAATATCACAGCACATCATTGGTTCCTTTTTCACCATTAAAACACAAGTCAGTAACAGAAGAATACAAACAATGAGTTAAAATCATGCATATTATACCTAAACTAGTGCGTCACTACCCATCCTGTATGCTATGGTTAACATAAGATTATCTGTGTTTTTTTTTCTTTTTCTATATTTAATTTTAGTATTTCAGTGTTAGAAATACTTTTGGCTTTTTGGCTTTTGGCAGTTACATGTTGACGGATGGGACATGGGACAAAATAATACCCCTTTCCACCCACATTAGAGCGTGTAGGTGGCAATAAAATGTTTTGTTGCTATGTAACTGAATTGTGGTTTATTGTGAGTCTAAAAGTCCAATATTTACCTTTTTATCTCTTATATTTTTACATTAGTGCTAGTTTTTCATGCACACATGGAGACGATTGGGGTAAATATGGATTTCTGATTCATTTGGTGGCCATTTTGCATCCTTTTAAGCCATCTAAAAATTAATGCACTGACATTTATGAGCTGAAGTAAACGCTGAAATGGGTTTAAATCATCGAAGTGAGTCATTAAAGATGGAATTTCCATGCTGCAATTTCCCTTTAAACCGCTCTACCATCATACACTGTGTCCATCACAAACAGAATACACACAGCTGTGACTCTTTGATTCCATTTTTGCCCATGTGTAAATAATACATTGAATGCCAAAAGTAACTTTGTGACGTAAAGAAATCTGGAAAGAACACGCCATTTCATCTTTTCAGGAAGAGCACTTGCACGCATCAGCTCTACATATTTATTGTGTATTGTGGTCTGCCTGACCATCAGATGTCTGCAATAGCAAGGCAGCGTCTTTTTATGTTTTGTGCTTCTCCACCACATTTTTTGACGTATGCACAGAGCAGAGAGGGAGAGTTTTTCTATTCTTTTTCCATTGGTGTCCAGCCTGCATTGATCTGAGATTAAAAAGCAATCAGAGCAGGCGACAAAAAAGGGGCATAAGAAGTATGTCTGGGGTCGGCAACCTTTACTATTAAAAGAGGCATCATTGGCTCAAAAACAGAGAATTTATAATTCTTCAGTATAATTATTTATAATTATTCAGTACTTTAACTTTGCAGCGTTGGTGGTGAAAGCAAATGAATCTATCCACACACTATTAAATCCTCTGTTTTCCTCCAAGACTTTTACCGTTTTGGATTTGGAAGCCATAGATAGCCATGCTAGAGAGACTTCAGGCCTCCGCTACTGAAGTTCAGCAAAATTTAAAGGAAAAGGCTCCAAGTTGTAGATGTATGATGCATGTTTTAGTTGATGAAACACTGAAACATGTTTTAATTTGATGTATAGGCTGCACATTTTTACAGCTGGAGAATGCAAGAATCACTTTAGGCCTACAACAATGACAAATGAAAATCTGAGTATTCATTTCCATATTTTATCTCAATGCCACAGAGAGCCACTGGAGAGGGTCTAAGGAGCCACACGTTGCCCACCCCTGGTCTATGGGTCTTCCAAATTCTCTTTGCTTGCTGTGTCCTTTCACCCAGATGCCAGTTTGTAGTGATGATGTGGAGGAGCATTTAACTGACAAGTGTTTTCCATGAGTTCAACTGAGCTCACAGAGCATTCTGGACACATGTATAACACTGGCATCAGCGTCTGTAATTAAACATTATCACCAAAGCTTGTAAAGTTAGAAAACGTAAGTCAGAGGCATAAGAGTCAAGTGTAACAGCATCTTCAACAGTAATCTGCACAATCCATTTTTGCCTCTGCATAAAATAAAATTAAATAAAATTAAATTAAAATAAAATGAATAAAATAAAAATAAATAAGATAAGATAAAAATTAAGCTAAATTAAATTGAATTAAATCAAAAATTAAAAATGTAAGCCTTTTGAAGCTATCAGTGAAATTATGTATTTTAGTGAGGATATGTTTTCCAGCTTTATGCTTTAAATGTTAGTAATATCCAATCTTTATTCCACCCCGTCAGCTCTCTTAAAACCTTTATTTAAAACCTTTCCAAGTATGCATTTGCCTCCTCAGTGGGAGCTTAGATGGTCTGAAGTGAAAAACAAACTGTGTACTGTGACATGAAACCATTTACAATGTAAATTCATGAACTCAAGACCTCATGTTACCCCTCTCAGCAATCTGCTATTTTCAAATTATATCAATGTATAACAACATTATAAGAAATTGTGTTGATAATGGTGGCAGTCTCCCTAATATGGCAGCATTTTACATTGAGAGTAGAAATACTTCACGTGGAAATAACCCACTTTTCTAGATGACACAGCCCATGGGTGCCTGTCAGAGCTCAGGGCCTGTTTGTGAAATATAGTCTTGGGGTGATATATTTAACCCTGCTGAGGCAACTCCCCCCTTTCTGAGTCCGCTCCTGGAGTTCCTGAATTGGGGGAGTTGGCCGAACAGGGGAGGTGTGCATGCAGAGGCCCAGATAGGGCCAGTGTAACCTTTCCTCCAGATTCCCTCACTAAGTTGAAACGGCCTGCCCCACTTATATCACAAACTGGCTGCTGTGCTAAGGCCCGGGCTGCCTGTCATGCCGGCGTGCTAACTGGTTTTCCTCGTAACTCCTCCCTCTTCCCCTCACTTCTCACTAACTGCTGGCACTGCACTGCTCCAGCTCCAAGCCCTCATTGCTCCCTGAGGTCATGCTTATGTGAGTCATACCGAGGCATGGCCTTCCTTAGCAGCTAGGTGCTGCCAGGGTCTGCGCCAACACACCTGCTCCACTCCCATCTGCTGCAGGCAAGCCACCAAACAAACAGCGGTTGACTGATCTCATGCAAGGTGTGAAGGTGTCATCATGAAAGTTTTGCTTTTATGTAAACAGAAAGGAGCATTGACAGAATATGAAATGCAAGATGCTTATGAAAATGCCACTGGGCCTGCTATAGTTTGCACTAAACACATCTTGGTTATATTGGATTGTCAGTATCTCCGAATTTCAATTGGACCCTTTGTCATATCGTGCTTCCAGAAGTTTACTGGGACTTATCTTTTCTTTCCTTCTTTGTCCAAGTGCAGTTGGTGATATAACAGCATATGTGGGTCAAGATCGATTTGAATTCCCTGACATGCACAGCACTTGTGGGAATGATCTCATAGCAATGGTCAGACAATAGGCCACAGGAAGAAACAGCCCAACATAGGTTAAGGTTTATATTAAGTTTAAGCAATATATTTAGCATCAGGAGAACAAAGCACAATGTCCTTTTCTCTGCACCCAGGACAGAAGATTATCAGTGCATGCAACTGCAGACTTAAATGCTTATGTAAAATCATTTGTCTGCAAATGTAATACACAATAATACACAAATCAAAAACCTTATATAGTCCATATGTATATAAATGGGGCAGTACGGGTGGCTCCACCCCAGACAAAACAAGTGAGATGACCAAAAGTGGGGTGCATTAGTCAGGCTGCATGTTGCCCAATGTGCTGTCATTTATAGAGTTTAATTTGCAGCCCTCTCATGGGTGAGCAAACAATTTGAAGGGATTATAATACCTTATTGCACTTGTAAGGGCTGAAATAAAGCATTTTACTCACCTTGTAACTGAGTGACAATGTGTTTGTGCTATAAATTATTAAAGTCATGACAGTAAATCAATTGCTTATCAGCCTTTTCTGTGAGAAAACTGCACAAATATTTCCAAAAAGCAAGCCAGAAACCCCGCGCTTCATCTGGCGCCGGTGTTGCATTCAAGTGTTGTGGGAAAGGTGGTACAAAATAGTTTTATCCAGACCCCCTCGCCTTGTAGTTGACATGAGAGCTTGCAAAACCGAGGTTACTCTGGATTGACTTCTTACATTAGCTAGTTAAATGCAATGAAATACAGGTGAATATGACAGATTCTAATGGCCTAAAACATGATCCTTTATTAATAGCCTACTTAATCCTTCCTCCTGACATGTTTTGCAAAGTGTAAACTATAAACTCGACTCACTTCTGCAAAGGCTGGCAAACTTTTGCCATAAACATTATTCATTTTATTAAAAAATATAATAAAAGAATGCAGTGCAACATCAGTGGTTGACAAATGGACCACGTAAAATTAAACTATTTTTAATGCAATCCTTGTTTGTTTGTTTTTTAAACATTCTTTTAAAGAAAATAAATAAACACAGTAACAATGAAACAAATAGACATACTCTTGGTTCAATATATTATATATATGTCTCAATTTTGAAATTTTGGAAACTACCTTGGTAAGTTAAGTTATAGCCCACCTCCAAATTATGTTCCACTGGGAAGCAGTCAGAGATGCATTTATGTCATGCTCCCAAGCCAGCTGGACAGAAAAATATACATTAGGGGCAGCTATAGACATTAGGTTACAGATAGAAAGAGCAATCAAATTCTGCAAACACAGAAAAACAAGTGACCCCAGCTCCTACTATTACAAAGCTCTCGTTGCCAAGAAGAGATCACAGAGAGGCCTCTCAGCCAGATGGTCCTGAGGCTCACCTAGTCTAACAGCACAAGACCTCAGGACAACCCTCACACAATCCAGCCCAACCAGTATCACCAAAGAAAAAGAAAACTACATCAGCTTCAATGCTATTTGGCAGGAAGTAGACAATGTCACACTTCCTGAGCACTGTGACAGACCAAAAAATTGAGAAAGATACAGACCATGTACAGACTCAGTGATCACAGCCTGGACATAGAGACAGACACCTGCACACCTGGCTGTGTCAGCTCTGTCCTCGGAGACACGTGGAGACAGAGCAACATTTCCTGCTATGACGTAGCGCATAAAAAGGCATCGGAACAAAATTAAATGTAAACTCCAAGATTTTGATCCACTCTGACCAGACTAAAATGCAACATATGCTTGGAGAAAATAGTGTCAGAGCCACAGGTGCAGCAAGAGATGTCAGTGCATGTCACAGTTCATCACGTCACAGCTCACACCCTGCCTTTTTATTTACTTATTCAGTGAATGAGTTTTTTGTCTTTAAAGTTTATGTCTACAATTTTGCACTAACGCATCGCATTGTTAATTGTTTCTGAATCTGGCAAAAAAAAAGTTTATTTCATGTAACTGTGTTTTTTAAAAGTCCCTGTTGAATAATAATAATGATAAGTCTTTACTTCCTCCCACTCAGTTTAGGTCATGTAGTAACCTGTTGTTGTTGTGTTTTTTTTTTTTTTTTTTTAAGTTGTCTGTCTACTACTGTACTTTTTTTTTGTTTTATACCTGTTTATATTTTTATTGTGTATTTCAGACTTTACTACTACTTATTTTTGATATAAAATTTACTTTTCCATATTCTCATTTATTTTATTTTGATCTGCATGTATGTTACTGACACACGCTGTTTGATTACTTGCCGCTTTAACACAAGAATCTCCTAGTTTGGGATCAATAAAGTACTATCTATCTATCTATCTATCTATTAACTAACTATATAATTGTGCTTTGGCAACACAAAATGAAATGAAATGTGATGCCGGTAAAGCTTATTAAAGTGAATTGATATTTGAGACGCGTAACAACACAACTGAATACTCCACAGTGTGTTGGTTTATGCATACATGTCAAAACATATGCAAATGTAGTTTTGACTTTACAGTCTTTCGACTTTGTTGTTACGGGGACCATCTTCCCCTTTGTTAGTTTAGTAATTTCCTTTTTTGGATGGCTTACAAGCTGTTGCCTCGCTCCCACATTCCGTGAACGCCTCATAGACTGGATCGACCTTTCGCCTAGTTCAGCGGCTCGCGGTTCATCGGGTTTACCCTGACACTGCTGACTCTCGCGGCCACGCCCACCAACGGCCACGCACCCTATTTCCTCCAACCGTCCGGCGAGCACGCACTGTTCACGCGCCCTCTGCTCTGCGATTGGCCGGCGCTCCGCACACACTCAATTGTGATTGGCCGAGTGTTGCCACCCGCCAGTGCGTGTTGTGAGTTTTGTTTTTCTTTTTTTTTCTCCTCCTCCCCGTGTTTTACACACACAGCTGAGAGCAGCGGCAGCCAGTCACAGGACGAAAACCACCTCAACACTACCCCAGCTCGGGCAGCAGCACTGGCAGCCGCCGTCTCTTTGTTCTGCTCTGCCTTTGACAACACTAAAGTGAAATTTAGACATTTATTTCACCAATGCCATCGCGAAAATTCACAGAAATGGACTCAAACGGGGTAAGACGTTTTTTAACAAACTGTTGGCGTCACTTCATCTGTGGCGACGGTTATTTATCTGTCCTGTAACGTTCACTTGTTTACTGAGAGGTTTGATATTTCACTTAAGCTAAATCATCTACACTAATTTATTAATATTATTTTATGTCACTTTAACGTCCCGGTGTTGCCAAAATTTAAATGTTCAAACTTGATTTTATGTGGCACTTTTATTCAGAAATTTTGTTTGTTATTCCGTTTTTAAAAATGAATAACCTTCATATTAATGATAATTTAAAATATAATGTGAATAAATGCTGCCAGTGTTGACAAAATGTCTAATAAAGGTGAGTTTTAGTGGGGGATTACTGAAATGCTTTGTTACAGTAAAAACGTATTATAAAGTTATAACGTAATAAATGCACTTCCTGATCCAAACCCACAAATGGGGATTTCACATGGCTCATCTCGGCAGCACGTCACTGTTTGGTCTATATTTGGCAATGGGAGGTGTTCTGGCTCGGAGCCAAAGGCAGTGCATGCTGGGCTGGGGTGTAGTCACCAACACCCCCTCTCCCTTATTGGCAGCACTGCAGTTTGGATGGGAACTTTGAGGGAAGTGTGACGGAGCAGATGAAAACTGGAAATAGATTGTTTTTTATAAATCCAAAATAGATTAGAAAGCTTCCCTTGTTTGCACTCATGCCCTGATCAGATGTGAGTCAAAGTTGAATCAACACCGAGTCACGCAGTTGAGAATAACCGTGATGTCCCAGTGATGTGGCAGCATTGATGTACAACATTTTCTTTGTCTGACATTTATTTATTGTTCCTTTCAGACTGATTATGTGGATCATTATGTAAAGAGGAGGAGGCATGACAGCGAGCAGTCCTGTGCCCTGGAGTACACGGACCTGGAGGCAGCTGAAGCGCTGGTGTGCATGAGCTCCTGGGGCCAGGGTCACTTCCTTGGTAGCAGCAAGCCAAACCCCTGCAAGCCCAGACCTCTCACCCCGGCTTCAGACTCCTGTGACTCCCTCATGCCGCCAGAGCTTCCAGAGCCGCCAAAAGACTTTGTGTCCCTCTCCTCTCTGGTAAGGGTCACATCATGTTCTCCCCCCTCTTAATAAGATCAGGCTTTAAAATCACACAGAGCTGTTAAACCATTTAGATTACAGATGTTTGATCGGTAAACATTCCTGAGAATCCAGTTTTGCATCAAACCCTATGCGCTTTTGATGTCCATGTGTAAAGATAACTGGAGGACAATGGTCAATGACATCACACTGGGACAGGTGGAAGGTGCTGCGAGTAAAGCTGTGATACTGTAGGTTGTTTGACCTTCAGATAGAGTTCTCCTCTCAGAGCAGAGGCAGGGTCATAAAAATCACAGTTTATAGCTTTTTATAGCCCAAGAGTGATAATTATTGTTACATGTAGCTGCTTGCCACCTGTGATACTCATCCCTGCACACACGCTCCCACTGTACAGTGGTTCACTGGTTAATTCTTCTGATGTTCTCCCCTTCTTTCCAGTGTATGACTCCCCCTCACAGCCCCAGCTTTGTGGAGACATCCACCACTGCGCTCCAGTCCAGCTCTGGCGTGGCTGTGTCCTCACAACACTGTGCGTCCGGGCTCCATCACCCTGCCCTGGCACCCATTGCCGAGAAGACCCCCTCCCTCCTACCTCTCCCACAGCCCTGCAGAGCCATGGCGACCAGCGTCATCCGCCACACTGCAGACAGCACCCCCTGCCAACACCGCATTCCAGTGGCCCCCAATCCAAAGAAAACTAGAGACGCAGTAACGCCTGCGACAGCCTGCCAGCAGCAGCAGCGGCAGCAGCAGCAATGCATTACAAAGACTGAGCAGATAACGACACCTCCATCTCCTCCTGCTCCTCTCACACCCACATCATCTGCCTCAAGAACACAGCAGCACGCCAGTCCTTCAAAACCCTGTTTGAACAGTGTCTCCACCCCCACTCCTGTCAATATGCAACTGCATAATAGCCCAGTCACTCCCTCTGCTCCCGCAACCCTGTCCCCGCCCTCAGTCCCCAGCCCTCAAATCATCTGCCAGATGTTCCCCGTCAGCAGCCAATCGGGCATAATCTCAGCCTTCATCCCTGGTGCGGTTCAGACAGCCAATACTGGGATTCGGACCACCACCACGCCCATCCTCCCCCAGCCTGTCTCAGCTAACGCTGCCGCCGTCCAGCAGTCCCTCATCATGGGCTCAGCGGTGCCGCAGGGCACGGTGATGCTGGTTCTCCCTCAGTCCTCAGTCTCCCAGGCCCCTCACTGCCCTCAGACTGTCATGACCCTGGGCAACACCAAGCTGCTGCCTCTGGCCCCGGCCCCTGTGTACGTGCCGGCGGGGCCCAGCAGCGGCACAACAGCCACAAAGATGGACTTTTCCCGCAGGAGAAACTATGTCTGCAACTTCCCGGGCTGCAGGAAGACGTATTTTAAGAGCTCACACCTCAAGGCTCACCTCAGAACACACACAGGTGAGGGTTCACTGCACACACAAGTGTTTGCTTGATACTGGTGCGGATGTGGAATAAATTGGGACCACACATGAGTGTTGCATCCTGTTTGTAAATCTTTCCAGTCTTGTAATCCTTGATGGGAAGAGAGTGAGCTCATTGTTAATCTCAGACACGACAGGGTGATGTGTGAAGTTTTCATGACTGCAATGTGACTCACTTGCCGACTCCTTACTCTTCCTCCCTTTAGGTGAGAAGCCTTTCAGCTGCAGCTGGGACGGCTGCGACAAGAGGTTCGCCCGCTCCGATGAGCTCTCCCGCCACCGGCGAACACACACCGGCGAGAAAAAGTTTGTGTGCCCCGTGTGCGACCGGCGGTTCATGCGCAGCGATCACCTCACCAAACACGCCCGCCGCCACATGACCACAAAGAAAATTCCCTCCTGGCAGGCTGACGTTCGGAACCTGAACAAAATGGCTGCCGGCAAAACAACTCCCTCAAAACCCGGCCTTGCCACGCTGAGCATGCTGGTACCTGCCGGCTCCAAGTAGACAATGAACACTGCCATCCTACCCACTCCCGAGATACCACAGGGACGCTGAGAGCAGCCGCGCACACGAGGCTGCTGCTATTTTACTAACGGGAATGATGACAACACATGCACTGGACTCTTTGTTTCCTCTCTACTGCTCATTTGTACATTTTCTTTAAAGGATTCTTTTGTTTACTTCGATATAATTGATAATATTAATGCACTCTTGCCAAAGCCTTTTTATGAAGTTTGTACATTTTATCTTCTCTGCCCCTCCTGCAACACTTCCTCATTGTGTTGATACTGATATATATATGTGAATGTATTGTTTGTCGTATTATGAAAAGCATTTATTTGTCACATTCGGGGAAGCACGAGAAACGATGTAAATATGAATATTAATCATCAGTACTATGATTATACCTTGATTATATCTCCCTGTCTAACTTTTCATATTATTTAATACATATTTGTAATAAAAAAAAAAGATTAAATGAGTCATTCTTCGTGAGCGTTCTGATGTCTAATCTGGGAAGAACAAAAGTGTGGGATCTCGGGATAGTCAGCAATCTTTCCCGGTTGTCTCATGCAGAAATGCAGTGAGTGGTGCCTGCCCACATCCTGCGTGCGTCACACTGTGACTCCCCCCCTCTCCACCACCCTTCACCACCGCCCTCTTTTGGTCTATGAGCTGAATGAATTTTTGGTGTTCTAAAAGCTCTTCTGGTGATACCATCTGGGGACATTGTGTGCTGTTCATTAGCTCAGAGCTGGAGTGCTGATGAGTCAGCAGACGAGACAGACGGAGAGTTGTTTGCCCTGTTTTGGAGTTTATTAACTGATCATTTGAGTCCATTCAGCGCTGTCATGTGGGGAGAGGGAGGCGGTGGGGCTGTGGGACTCTTTCATAATACATCGGCCTTATTCATTCAAAAATATGCTGTCATTTAAGGAACACCTCCTGCTCTTATAGGTTCTTAGTGTGGTCAAATGCGCAACAATCACAGTGAAGCAGACATTTCAATCAATCCTCCCACATATATGTATAAAAATGAAAATCCTGTCACTGTAATCTAACAAAGACAAAATGGTGCAACAGTTGGAATATAAGCATATAATATAGTATAAAATACAGTAATGTGGCACACAGGTGCACACAGGTTATGCAGTGTAAGTAAGGGACAAATGAAAGGAGACATATCTATATAAATTAACCAAGTGTTTGAATAAAAGACATTCAGATGGAGAAATTAGGAGGATGCAAGTGGACATTTTATAAAGCATTGTTAAGATGCTGCTGCCTCCATCCTCCATCCTCCTCTGCCTCGCCCTCTCCTACACAATTCATAAGCAGTGGTCCCATACCCAGTAACAGCACACCTCTTCCAATCAGACAGGCAGAAATATGAACTGTTGGGGGGTGCGACCAATCACTCGTCTACCCTGCACACCCGCCCCTTTGCCTTACTGACCGACTTACTCACTGGCTGTGCGCCACCCGAGCGCAGATCTACATCGACACCCAGTGGCGGATTCATGTCACTACACCGTTGACAATACAGCTGAGGAACATCCTAGTTTGTCATGTTTAGACAGGTATAACTGTAGAATGAATGAATGAATATAAAAAACATACCAAAATAAAAAACAAACAAGAAAAAGATGGAAGTAAAACGTGTATGTCTCTACCCCTTTCTTAACATCTCTATCTTTAACTCTCAAGGCAGTTGAATCGAACGCAACTGGACTTAGTTTTCTTAGAAGACGTTTCACCTCTTATCCAAGAGGTTTCATCACTTCATGCTTGTCTGACCATGTTTTTTCCAAAACCATCTCTCAACAGAGGGGGAGGTCTGGTTTCCACACAGACTAGTTCCAGCCTAGTCAGACAAGCATGAACTGATGAAGCCTCTTGGATAAGAGGTGAAACGTCTTCTAAGACAAAGCTAAGTCCAGTTGCGTTTGATTCAATTGCCTTGAGATAACTATGACCTGGATAAATGAGAATATCCACAGGCATGCTCCGTACCTGAAACACCTCCAGCAGGAGGAGCCCAGTGCACATCCAGATCAGATGCCTGAACCACCTTAGCTGAACCCTTTCAACGCCAAGGAGCAGCGTCTCTACTCCGAGCTCCCTCCAGGTGTCCGAGCTCCTCACCCTATCTCTAAAGCTGAGCCCAGCTCTCTTGTTGAAGGATGTATAATGGTTGTAAGTTGCATTTGTGAGTGTTGCCCCACACAGTAATTCACACTTGTTTCTGTTTGCCTGCAGCAACTCCTGGCCTGACTCCCTCCTGATTTACCCAGAACCTGCTCTGGATCTCCTCCATTCCCTCCAGCCCTGTGGACTCTCCCTGCCCTGCTTCATCCTGTCCATTCCCCTGCTCTGCATGTTTTTTTTTTTGTTGTTGTACATATTTATAATGTCTGTGGTGTAACCACTGTTCTGTCATGTGTGACAGTGTATTGCTTCAAGATGTTTACAGCTGGATGAAGCAACATTGCCCAAGTACAATTTCCCTCTGGAGACTATAAAGCTTCTCTTCTCTTCTCTTCTCTTCTCTTCTCTTCTCTTCTCTTCTCTTCTCTTCTCTTCTCTTGCCAATATTACATGTTATTATGGAGCTCAAAGTAGAAGAAAATTCAAGGGAAAAAAGTTTGCTGCACTAAATATACTCTTAACAGAAGATGAGGGAAAACAAGGTCAGGTGCTGTTTGAGGATGAGGCAGATAGTCCCATAAAGATAAAACAACAACGAATGGCCAGCTCATCTCGTGTTTTTCATCTTTATATATCATTAAACAGAATTTAGGATTGCTTTTGTAATAATAGCAAGTAAATTTAAAGGCATATAATCTAAAACACTAAAGAAAATCACATTTCAGTTAATGTGACGTTAAAAATGCAGTGGTGTAAAATAAGATTTAATATCTTTAGTTTTATTTATGTAGAGTCTTAGGGCTCTGATGAGTTACGAATGTCAAAAGGTCCACTATTTCATCCATGACCTCAGACAGTTTACTTTAAATTGATGTCAAGCTGACAATTAGGGTTAGTGGTTTTCACATGCAGATAGATTTAAAGGCCACTCCTCTGTTCCTGTGATAATACAATAGGCAGGTTGTGAGTCAGCATGCCCCAGGGCACAGACATGCAAAGGCTCCAACACCTCTCCTACACAGGAACAAGACACACAGACATTGTGGTGGTTTTATCTTCTGGCTTCTTTTTTGTACTCATTATGTGTCTCCTTATGTATGTGATGCTTGTTTTGTGTCTCTTAATGGCCACTTAGTCTCTTTGTAGTTATGTTGGATGTCTTTGTGATTGTTTTGCTCCCTTTTGTAGTTGGTTTATGTCCCGTTACAGTCCCTTTGGTGACACTACAGTCCCACACAAACCAGTCTATATATGAGTCTATATAATCTACACTAATAAACAAGCAACTGAAAATGAGATTAGGAGCTGTACAGGGTGGTCTCCAAAAAAAACCCCAAACTACAAATTTGAATTATTTTTCATGAAAAACTCATTTAACTAAGGGCCTGATTGTTATTTGTGAAAGGAGAGGGGATGGTGCAAACAGGGGAGGGACTTCAAATAATGTCTAAGCACTGGAGAGGGAGTTATGTATTTTAATTTGGCCTCGGGGAGGCATGTTTGTTTGTTTGCAATAACCAGATCCTGTAAAAAACATTAGGCTAAATTTTGCGCTTCTGTATACAGTACAAAGGCTTTTTTTCAACTTTAGAATTTCGTCATTAACTTTTAACTTTCAACCATCAGAGACTATGTTTTTAAAATCTAATAACAGCCGCAGCGCCACATTACCGCTATCTTTGTGCCATCGTTGTGTATGTTACTGTAAATTTGGGGAAACAATCATTATATGTACATGTTGCTGTTAGCAACATAATCATTACGTACATAAATTAGCTGTTTGTTTTGGTGACAGCTCCCTCTGTGCTGTATGCATTCGCTCCATACCTACGTTTAGTGTCAATATATGGTTATTTCCCAGCCAGCATTTGTATGTGGGTCCCTATGGGTGGAACATGGACTGAGAAAATGGGCCCTATATGGGATTGTCCATGGGTTCCATGATGGCCACATGCCCACATTGGTGGGTTTACCCGTGGGCCTAATATGGGTTACACTACCTGGGCACCAAGTAGGTATGAGCCAAAAATGGGCATCTAATCTGGGGCCTACGGTGGAAACCCACCCATGCAAGGCATTATGGTATGCGGCCCCATACCAGGGCCCAATTTTCAGCCCATTTACTACCCACATGGGCCCCACATACAAACAGTGGCTGGGTTGGTGTGTAGAGGGTCATGCATTTTCTCCCAGTCACTCAGGGAGGCTCAAAGGAAACAAATATAGCTCCGGGGAATGGTTAAGATTAAAAAATAAAAGGAAAAAGTCGAAAGTCAAGTAAAGTCTCTAATTTCAGGGGATATTAATTTAAATTTAAGGATATTTAAAGCAATATGTTCTGACATGTCAAAATATCTCTTGTCTGTGAAAATAATTCACATTACTAATCAATCAAAACACAATTAAAACATGGCAGGTGTGGGTTTTTTTTTTTTTTTTTTTTTTTACCCTCAACGATATAATTGTATGTTTGTTTAACCAATCTCAATTACATTAATTTATTCTTACTGTTATCGGCTATTAACGTATTTTCATAAATTAATTAACATCTGACGGACGAAGGGCGAGAAGAATGTTTCCCGGGGGAAGCGTTTCCTTGTTGCACCCTGGTGTTGCTATGGTTACATCAACACAACTGACGGTAGGACGAGCTGTAACACATGGAAATGGACATAACACGACACCAAATTCTGTTTTTTCAGACGAGGACAGCCTGTAACACTTTTTATAATTAAGATAACTTCGCTTCTGTCATATTTGTGCGTTTAGCTTATAAAAGTTGCGTTAAGTTCATTAAGATAAGTTATTATTTCTGTTGGTAACCAGAACAATGGAGGCTGGAGATAAGATGAAAGAACTAAACATGTCAGCGGATGAAATGGACAGACTGAAGAAAGCTTTGAAAGACGAGAAATTCAGGGACATGCTGCGGGATTACGCAGAAGAGCTGTCAGACCCTGAGAATAAGAGAAGATATGAAGAGGAGATCAAACTTCTGGAGCAGGAGAGAGGAAACACTATTGAATTCATCCACCCGGAACCATTTAAAACTCTGAGGACGAGTGTGAACGGCAAGCAGAAGTGTTTCATCAATATCTGCTCCAGTGAAAAGGTTGGAAAGCCTGAGTGTAAATGGGGGGAGTCTGAGGAAGGCCGCAGGGGACAGTGCTGGTCCCTGCCTCACAGTCTGCACCCAGGGAGACAGGACACAGACCCAAAGGGGAACAAGATCACCATCTATGATGTCATTTTCCACCCTGACACTCTCCACATTGCAGGCAAAAACAAGAGATTCATGGACATGGTGGACAGCACTGCCACTCAGGGAATCCAGGGTGCTTTTAAAGTGACTCTGGATAAAAACAACATGAGGCAGATGCGTACAAAATACAAAGGCAACCCACAGCCTTGTGTCATCCGAAAACCAATACCTGGATATAAAGCCAGGGAGCCCTCAGAGGAGTCGGACCCTCTTGCATTCCCATACCCAGATGAAAAAAGACCGCCCATGCCCCTGCAAACCAAGCCCACAGAGTCACCTGCAACTAAAAGCAGCAGTGATGCTACACCTAAAAGCTCCAGCATCCAGCCCCAGACAGCCAAAGAACCTACCAAGCCAAACTACATGGTGAAGTATCGATCTTTTGTGGATCTACAGGACTTCAGGTGTTCTAGAGACTCTGCCCAAAGCCCCAGGCCCAAGGAGATAGTGGTTACCATCGACCTGCCACTTCTGAAGGCGGCCGCAGACGCCAACCTGGAGGTGAAAGAGAAATGGCTGCTGCTGGAGTCCAAGAAACCGGCCTACAGACTGGAGCTGCCCTTAGCCTACCCTGTGGATGAAGATAAAGGAGAGGCCAAGTTCAACAAGCAGAGAGGACAGCTCACAGTCACGCTGCCTGTTCTTCCTTCTAATGACGCTTTTGATTTTGCAGTAACGCCTGCTCAGGCTGGTGTTAGGGATGATGGGATACAGGAGGAGAGAGGTGAGGAGGAGGAGCAAAGAAGTGGTCAGGGGGATTTGAGGCAGCAGACAGAGGTAGAGCAAAGTGAAGAAGAGGGCGAAAGTGGTCAGGAGAAAGAAGAGGAGAAGATAAGGGAAGGCATAGCAGAGGAAGAGCGAGTCAGTGAGAATGAAACATGGATTAAGCAGAAGAGGGAAGGAGAAAACAATGAAGACGATAAAAGTGGTGTGGAGGAGGAGGAGGAGGAAACGTGGAAGAAGAAGAAAAGAAAAGGCCAAGACAGTGTGGAGGAGGACAGTGAAGTGGAGGTGGAGAAACTGAAAGAACAGGAGCAGGACAATGAAAAAGAAGATGGAGAATTTGACCTGCAGAAATGGCAGCAACATGAAGATAAAAATGATTCTGGCGTAACAAGTTTACGCTGTGATATTGTTGATGTTCCTGCTGAAGAGGATGATGATAGCAGGCTTGTGTCTTCACCTGAAACAGAGAGCCGGCCTGTTGTAATCACAGGTGAATATTCAAGCTGCTTAGGAATTGAGGGAGACATGAAGAGTTCAGATGTCAAAGAGGAGACTGAGAAGACAAGAGAGAGAGCACATGGAAAGGAGAAGGTGAGATAAATCCTAACAATCATGTTGAGGAGAAGGTAAAAGTGTAAAAGTGAATTTGTCTGGTCATGCTATATCTAGCCGTCAGTCACATGGACTTATGTTTTTTTCCTATATATTCCATGACATCTTAGGAAAAAAACAGCAATCCAATGTTCCCAAAGACTAAATATGGTAAGATAAGACTAGAATTACTGCCTTGTGGTTGTATGCCTCTGCAAACCAGTCAAGTTGCAGTCTGTCCAGACTCATTTGTAGCCATGAGAGTAGGCAGTGCTTTAAATATGGATGCTGCTGCAAAGGATCTATATATTCTAAAACAGCGGTTCCCAACTGGGTCTAGATTTTTCCTTAGTCATCACTTCAAGGTCCACACAGTTCAGTATATTCAGTGTCATAGTTGTGTTCGCCCATGTTTTAAAGCTAGTTTGCTGTCTCTGTTAAGTAGCTCTCCATTAGTCACTCACTCTACAGCAGGAAACAGCACTTCAAAGTAAAAGCCCTGTGCTGGAAATTCACTGTACTTCAAAATAAAGTGTGTTTTCTACAAACTTGACACGTTCGTGAGTCACTTGCGGTCCATTCAGAGTGGATTTGTAACCCACTGGAATGGATGCTATACCAGGGGTGTCAAACAGCGCACCAAAGGGTCCAATCCGGCCCACTAGATGACTTAGCACACCTAATATTGATGCTCATGTGATGGCTAAAAGGTTTCAGGAGCAGTTTCAACAGTGAGCAGATACTTCATGTAAAATGCTGCCTCAGAGGCTGTTCCACCCTGACCACAATACAGCTGTCTGAAATAGCGATGACTACTTACTGTGGTCATATTTAAAGACAGTGAACATTGTGCAACATATTGTCAATCAGCAGCTTCAGCACAAAACAATCTATAGAACCCTGCTGCTGCAGCACTGATGGAGGATGACTTCACCTGCTTCCTCAACAGCTTCACTTCAGTGGAAAATTATGGGAAAAAAATGCAGATGTAATGACAGTGACTGAATGTGGAAAAACTGAGACGTACAGTTGAATCTGCACGTCATTTTTCTGAGAATATCGCAGGCTGTTCATTATTTGTTTTGTAAGTGGATGAATGTTTTCAGAATGTACGTCCGAAAACAGGAAAAAATATGAAGGGGTTGGTATTCATAGGTTATTATGCAGTGGTTTTACTGGTCCGGCCAACATGTGGCCCCGAACTAAAATGAGTTTGACACCCCTGATCTATACAGTCAACACAGTTTCAAGGTGGACACCCAAGATTAGTGTCACCAACTCCGTGTCCGACCAATTGTCTCTGATGGACAATTCAAAAATGTGATACTGTCCATGTCTGTTTCTAGCATGGAGCCATAAAAATGGCCTCAAACCAGAAACTACAGGGAAGTATTTGGTATCCATGAACTCACAACAAGTTGAATATCAAGGATATGCACACGTACACTGTGTAAAAGAATATTTTGCATGGAAAACGTTTAATGAACAAAGTAGTAGCGTTTTTCCTCATTTTTGAGTATTGATAAAAGTGTAATTATTCACGTGATCTAAAGATTAGTTGCCCCAAGTTTGCCTGTGTCAGATTTTTAAGACTCTAGACTAATCAGAACAAATTTGGCATTTTCCTCTCCTCAGGAGTCCAGCCAGATGCCTGCAACAGTTGAACATAACATGTCAAGCAGCTCTGAGGAACTCGCCATGGGCTCAGTGAAGCCGGAGGAGAGGGAGGACGTAGATGAAGACGACCTGCCAGCGGAGCAAATCTTCTACAACACAGAGCACGACAACAAGCCGCCCCTTGTGCTGTTGAGGGAAGTAGGTAAAGATGGAAACGTACAGATCATCAGTGATCACTCGACCTCAGCTGGGTTCACCTTCCAAAACTGCCTGATGTATGAGATGGACTGAGGACGGTGTGATGGAGTCAGAGGAGGCTGTGAAGAGGGTTTTATGTCTCACAGCAGGTTTGAATGCAGCTTATATCAGTACGTGTAGTTAATCTGCAGTGTGTCCAGCAATATTAAACCTGACCTTTCTCTGAAGTCACTCAAGTACTTAAGTACAACAATGACATACGTGTACTTCACTAGAATATTTCCATTTTATGATACTTTATACTGCACTGCATTTCAGAGGAAAATGTCGTACTCTTTACTACATACATATGATGTAATGCAGTACTATACTACTATTCTACCCTGTGGTACAATCCATCTAAAAATGGCTCCACATTGATGAGCTAACAACAATATCGCAATGTTCTTAGATAAATTTGTGATGAAAACAGCATGATGTAATATTCTGTGATATAACACTTTAAAAGGAGCCGTTCTTCATAATGAATACTTTTACTTTTGATAATTTAAGTACACATTGCTGATAATACTTGTGTACTTTGACTCAACCTTTTGAAACCTGGACCCTATTTTCCAATGTTTTTATGTTGAAATGACTAATGGAGAAATACGTTCTTGAAACTGGTACAGTTTTGAGAGAGAGTGCTGCAGCTGCAGGTCATTGTACAGTCAATTTATGTCTATTAAAGTGCTTGTTTGTCACCACTGACAGGCTCAGTTTAATATTATAAGTTGCTGACAGTGTAACAGAAAGGAATCTACGGAGAAATCAAATGTTTTTGTTAACCTTTAACTTGATCAGGTCTGTTTTTGTCTCTCTGTAAGGTCTAACTTTGAAATTTCAGACTTTTCCACTTTGTAGAAATCAGCTAAATATTCAGCCATGACACTGCAAAGTTTTTGTAGTCCTACAACACAAACTCTTCGTGGCACTCCTCTCTCCAGCTCTCACTGTCGTTTCCACTGTTGTTTTTCCTACAAGTCACCTCTCGCGAGACTTCAGAATGAGACTTGCTCAGCACACACTCAGCACATACTTGAAATAGCATACAGCCGCCTGGTTGAAATCATTTAACATTACAGCATGGTGCGGAAACCTGAGTGCAAAGTGCAAAAACAAGTTCTCCAAGACTGTCAGCATTGCAGGGAAGGTGAGAAACAACTCAGCAAGGTATCTGACGGCGCTGTACACAGGAAGGCTAAACGCATAACTGCCGATGCCTCACATCCATTACACTCAGTTTGAGCTGCTCCCGTCTGGGCGTCAATTTAGGGTCCCTAGAGCCAGTAGGAACATACATAAGAAGTCCTGTATTTCCTATGTGGTACAGGCAATGAACACAGACTACTACTATTTTTTAAAGATATTTTTACAAGACATATAAGCACAACTGCCTGTAGAGCCTCTTTTGACACCGAGTGCTTCTTCCACCACAGCTTAATTCAGATACATGACACATGAATCATTTCAGTGCTCCAGAATGAACCGCTCAGGGCAACATGATGAATACTTTCATTTTATTGAATTTTTTTACACGTATATAAAAAATGTGGGTCATTAGCACAGTAAAAACCAACTCCCTTCAGCTGACGCTCACGGACCCTGAGGCACTGTGTTCAGGAAAAAACTCTAATTCATCTAATTTCATTATTCCCCTGCCTAGTCGAAGTGGGCCAGTAGGAGAGACTGTGCTTTGCTCCGTGGGCCTTTTCACACCTGAGAGTCGGAAAGGAGGTTTGCATTTTTGTTACATTGCAGACATTTGATTTGGTAGGTGTGAAAGGTCCCTAAGAGGCAGGAAGAACATGATGTATGGCACCAGCAGCGATGCCAGATTTTCACTTTGTCAGTGTTGCTGCCCGCTATTGTTACATAACGTCAGTGCCACTCAGTTACAAATGGAGCAGGTCAGTGTGAAGTGCATTGTAAGTTGAATGGAAGTTTAAAGCAGGCAGCTTGAAGCACTTTTAAAAAGCTTAATCGGTCAGTCGAGATTCTCTGTTACCAGAAAACGGTACTCTCCAGCACTATGTCATGACTTGCGACCCATTGCAAAACCCACAGCGGTTTCCAGCTGTTAGTGTGTTTCCTGTGAAACGAAAACAAAGTTTGTTCTTCCTCATCTGATCCCTCTCTGGAGGGAGTTGTCTAAAAATTCAGAGTAGCAGGAGAGGGAGCAGAAGTGCTGCTGCACCGGAGCATCCGTGCCCCCCATGTCGTCCACCAGGACTACTGTGTGGGAGACTTGGTGCAGGTTCATGCTGACCGCCGTCTTGATGTAGAAATTGATGCAGACACGGCCGCAGTCGCAGGTCTTGGCTACTTCGAGGTCGCGACACAAGTGGGCAGGGAGGAGGTGAGGTCCGTATGGTAACCTGCGAGGTGAATCAGAAAGGATACACTTTAAAGGTTGCTGTAAGAACCACAGTGAAGATACAGTATGATACACTGAGCGTGTTTTATTCTAACCTGAGGTTGGCCACAGCTCTGGAAGCCATCTCTTGAAGTGGAAGGGGGAATGTAAGTTTCATTGTGTGGTCAAAAGGGTTAGGTTGGATAAATGGATTCCCAAACAGGTCCAGGTTCTCCAGACTCAGCTTACGGAAGTCACTGGGCAACACCGCTAGCTGGTTATGCGCCGCTGACAGGTACCTCAACTTTGAGAGCCGGCCAATGTGGAAGGGCAAACAGACGAGCTCATTGTCGTCCAGTTTGAGGTTCACAAGTTCTCTGAGCTGGCAGAACTGAGCAGGGAGGGACTGCAGTCGGTTCTGGCTGAGGTCCAGCAGCTGGAGCGTGCGCTGCAGGGTGGACAGGCACAGGGCCTGGCTGAAGGCTTCTAGGTGGTTATTGTGGAGGATGAGCTCAGAGAGGCAGCTGAGGTCACCAATGGTGGCAGGGAGTTTCTTGATGTGATTGTTACTGAGGTCTAGCTTGCGGAGAGCTGCGAAAACAAAGAACAATACCCGTCCTTAAAAGGGCCAATCCAGGCTTTTGCAAGAAACAAATTTAAAACACAATGATCAAAATCAAAGCAACGTAAGTAGAAATACCTTGCCTTTTCATCCCAAGCTCCTAAAACACTGGATCCTACAGCTTCCATGATACAACTCATCAAGTTTATCATACATTTTAACACAGCTGATCCCTGACTGTACAGACATTTCATACTGCTGACATACTTACAAAGCCTCACTGATGCACATCCAATCCATGATGAGTCAGTGTCTCGTTTGTCACTGTTAGGAAATTTCCACCAGCTGCTAGGCTAATTTATACTATGTAAAATGTCACAGGCTTATGCTAGTAACATTAGCATGTTGTGTTTAAAGAGTAAAGGTGTCTAGCAAAAGACATTTTTTTGTCCGTGAATCTTGTCAGTTATTATAAAGCTGAATTTCACAGCTCTGTTTAGTGCTGTCGTTTTTAAGTCCTGTTTTATGTGGGGGGTTTGTGTTACAAGCAGACCAGATCAAATGACTTGTGTGAGACGGCTGCTCTTGATTGGTCAGAATTTCCATGCTGGAAAAATCCAGGAATTAAACAAAACGTTGAAGAAGAGTCCACTTGCAAGATAAATGTGACACTTTCTAATGTCACAATGGAGGGACAACTACGCAGGTTGATTTTAGCTCTGGTACTATATTGCTGTCATTGTTCATTTTAGTCAAAGCGTACAGTTTGAAAACGAGGCGCGGCTCCAACTAGAAAACAATGTTTTGATGCATTGGATGTGCTGAATGTGCATATTAAGGCAGTACAGGAGGAGGTGCACATTAATAATCCTCCAGGACTGTAACATGCTCATGTTTAACCCAAACAATGTGTCATGTGACTGCAGTTGGTTCAGATCGAGGTCGGAACACATTCTCATCACAAACAAACCGCACCAGAGTTCGTTTGTAACCAGATCGAGACCACCTCTTCAAGAAGGTCCGGTTGTTTCGATGCACACCCGAGTATGATTGCTGTGTTCACACCTGCCCAAACGAACCGCCCTTAGGGGGCAAACCAACCTCAGTTTGACTGAACCGAACTGAACGGTAGGTCTGAAAGCACTCTAAGACGTACCATCTTTTGGGAAGGCAGGCTGCTACACTTGCCCAGAAGGTGGAAGAGCAATGGCTCATTGTTACTGCAAATGTATATTGGTCCCAAATATCCATTATCTGTCTCCTAGATTAGCAATCATCAGTATGGAATCACACCGAATGTAAATCAAACACTAACAAACTCTATCGACCAAAATAAAAATCGACTCGCCCTACCTTTAAGGGACAGCATCCGCATGTCCACCCGTGACAGTTTGCAGTAGGAGACCTGCAGCTGCTCCAGAGAGTAAGGGAAGTTAGAGGTGAGGGGGTAGTCCTTCTTGGAGACGATGGTGAGCTTCTTCTTGGGTTGTTCTACGTCTTTGGCGCGAACAGGAGTCAGCGTGGAGAGAGGAAGGCTGCTCGCGTCACTTCCTCTGTCTGCCAAACGAGCGGCTGAGAGGAAGTTCTTCAAGCTGTTTGCATCAGCCTACGAATAAAAACATGAAAAAATAAATAAAGTTACATGTGGATTAATAGCTTAACAGGTAACAGAAACAGCAGGCAAACAGTGACATTCAGGTGGTCGAGTTTGACCGGATTCTTTGAAATATCTAACCTAAATTCACAGGCTTGGAATAACTTGACACAGTTCCTTTGGATGAACATGATATGCTTTTTGCTGCTGGGAATAAATGTGTGAGTGACTCATCATGTAAAGTACAGGGATTAAACTCAATTTTTTGAATACCTGTACAATCCAACTCAGTCCAATATAATAGACTGTGAACCAGTGAACACCAAAGACATATTGGGGTGTGAATTTAAATTCATAGTCAAAAATTGTGGCCCTGTTGGTTAATTGAAGGATGGTTTACACATTTCCCACAATTTGTTTCCCCTGTTTGCCTGCCTACTGTGGCGTCAGACTGTTTGTGGGTGTGTGAGCGCATGTCTTTCAACAGGACAAGTAGAATATAGGTGGAAGGTCACCCATGAAATCAAAACAGCCAGGACGGCTTTACAGCAACTGGAAACAATGAGGCTGCTATGGTGACTGTCCAGGAATCAGCTGCAGTCAAAACAAGCGACTGGGTCTGTCTGGTTGATAAACAAGTGGGTGGACAACTTGACTCTTGTGGCAGAGTTTTCAAGGAAATAAAAATGAAGTTGCTTCATCATAAACCTGAAAATCTTGTCATGCCCTTTCTTATAAACGTCTTCATACTCAAGACGGTATTACACCATGCTGGATGTCATACCTTGCTCAAGCAAATGTCAACAGCGGGTTCCTTTAGTCTCACAGTGGCCTTGCCCTCCTCCACAAACCAAGTGAAAAACTTCTCTATGTTGTCTTTCAGCTGCGAGAGAAAGTTGGCAAATGTCAGTGATGGAAAAATACATGACACAACAACAGGGCGGGTGAACATTTCCACTCGACCAAGTGTAATTTTGCTGTCTCAACAAGTGCAGACAGGATTGCTGCAAGCATTTTAACCTTTTCGTCAACATGCAGGTTTATATCTTTACACAGCTGTGGCCTTTTAAATCAGAAGTGTCTGAGGAGCACCTGAAGGCAGCATTTCAGACCATGAAAACAATACTTCTTAGGTTTCCAATCTAGGTTTTCCTGGGAAAGATAATGATGAATTATTAAATAAGTAGATTTATTGAGTGACACAGGGGAGTGAGCTATTTGAAATACAAGAATACAGTCAAAGTTGCTGGAGTGTGTTGCTAATATAGCAACTGATCCTGTTCATTTCTAAAAGAAACTGTAGCAGAAGATCTAAGAGAGCTAAGAGGAGTGAAGCATGTAAATTGGACGTCCTTGTAGAAATTAAAACACTTCGTTATAATGTGGCTTATACACTGGGTGAACAAGATTGAAAAAGAAAAAGCTTAGAAAAACTACCGTATATTTAAGATGATTATTATTCTACTTTAAAATTATATCACAGAAATACTAAGCACTATTTCCAGGTCATTTCCTTGTCATGTTCTGTGTTATTTTGTAGTTTTTAATCTATTTTACCAATTTCCTGCTCATTTTTTGAGTCATTTCTTTTTTCGTTGCTCATGTTTTTAAAAGAAATCAAGCCAATTTGTTTCGGTTTCAAGGGGTTAAGGAGCCAAGCAACAGCAACAACAAAAGCGACAACACCAGTGAATCCAATCCAGCAAATTATAATTATTGATAATTTTAATACACACTGTAAATATGTAAATAAATGTCTGTCAAACATAATCCCAGCATGCTATATACATTGTATATACTGTCATATCCACCTATGTCATGTATTTAATCAACCTGTTTATACATACACTTATTTATTTTTGTACATAGTAGTCAAGTGTTTCTGTCTAAGCACTCTTGTCAGTCTTAGATTATGGTGATATTTTTGTATATGCATGCAGCTCAATCAACACTAAAATCACAGTCTACCACAGTTCTCTTCGTTTTATTACAGGTGATGGTTTTAGCACTCACCACCGTGAGCTGTATCAGAATGTGGGATGGTCGTGTCTCACTAATAGAAGGGAAAATCATTGTCTCCTTTTTCTTTATAAGGCATTGCTTGGAAAGCTGCCCTTCTACCTCACTTCTCTTTTAAAAATCCAACCTATCTCTTATTACAAACGTTGACAATAACTTTTATTTCTTGAAACTCCTCAGATCAGTTCAGAGCTTGGCAAACTAGCTTTCGGTTTTTTTGTACAAAATAAGTGAAACAAGTTACAAGAGGTATTTAAATTAGACAGCTATGTGTCATTACATCATTTCAAGTGCATGCTGGATGATATGGTTGTTTTACAGTGTTGCTGCTAAGATTTTCTACATTTTACTGTTTTTATTGTTGTTGTTATGTCTCTGTCCTTTACGGCAGACTCTATTCTTATTATCTATCTTTTTCCATCTTTTTACTGTTTGTTATTGCTGTTTATAACTCTTGACAGACATTGCTGCTACTTATTTATTTTTATGGACTTTTTTTTATCACTTTATTGTGATAACTACTACACACTTGTGTCCAAGCCCAATGAATGTGAACTCAGATCTTAATGCTCAGTCAGTTCTCCCTAAATTAACAATGCTTGGACTGATTTGACTGATTGACTTTCTCCAGCTTTCTTATCCTTGTTTTTAGCTGTATTTACATTGAAAGACACATAAGACTGGTGTCAAATTCCTTGTATGTGCACATATATGTGGCCATTAAAGTTGACTGTGATTCTGATACAGCAGCACAAACATACATCAATCAAACAGAGGAGGGGAGATTTACTAATTCTCCTGAGTTGATGTAATTGCGTAAATGTCTGACCCACCAGATCAGTCACAGGATTCATGACTTAATGGTGCTTTGCTTTTCTTATCCGTCTTTGTAAATACAAACTTTGCTCTTTACGTCAACCACAGAGCTGATTCAGGTGAATTTAATCTTTCTGTTTACTACCAATCTGGACTCGTTGGTGTTTTTAGCACCTTGTCAAGACTGAGCTGCACGTAGCTGTAGCTTTTCTGCAACTATCTTTATGTTTAAAAAAGAAAACTGGAGAGGATCCAGTTCAATGGCTGGCTGGAGGGACTGAAATATGAGCAGATCTTACATACACTGAATGAGAAATGTAAAAGAAACTGTCATTTAACACAGTATATAGTCTGTTAAATGCACCTCCATGTTTCAGGAACTTTATTTTGTATTATATTGAACATGTAGGCATTGTTAGAAGTATGGTTGATGTTGTTTGATGAAGTTACTTAGTATTTTAAGACTTTGACTGGCCATTAAATGCTGAGGGATGAATAAAGTACCCTGAACTGAACCTGAATGTAATTTGGATAAAATCAACAGAGGCCACACACACAGGAACACATTATATGAATGTAACTATAGCTTTAACAGCCTCTACAGTGCAGACAACAACAACAACAGTCACTGACCTTGTACTTTGAGCCTGCTCTGTCTTTAGCTGTGCAGATCATCATGTAGATGTTACACCGTTGACTCGTCTTGTCCAAATGCTTCCCGATGGACAGCACAGCTCTCGTCCCTTTGCCTCGACTTTTCATCCCAAACGTGGGCAGCAACCGATTCACCACCTCGACATCACACTGCAGCTTCATTGTAACTGAATATTATAACTAATAATAATAATAAACCCCACCTAAAGTCCGGCTTAACGCCGCGTCAGAGCGAACTAAGGGTTTAAATGCATACCAGTGGGAAAAACTTCCGCTAAAGAAGAAGCAGCTAGTGCTGTAGTGGAGCTACTGACAACACATCCGTCCTCCTCATGGATGTCAACAACCGGACCAGCCCTCCGTGCCGAGCCGCAGCTGCGTCCTAACGGCCGGCGGGGACACTTCAGACGGCGGGGGTGCTCTGTCTTTACCGGGCTGCCGCGGTGAGGGTGACAGTGTGGAGACAAAGTGTGAAGATGTCCCGGATAGCTGTCGGTTGTCAGTTGGCTGGTTAGCAGCCGTTAGCAGGATCGAGCGCGCGTGGGAAGTGACGTCATGGAAGGGCTCGTTGGTCTTGGCTCGGGGCGCGCGATCAACAACAGCAACAGAGCCGTCTCTGTTTACTTTAACCATGTTTTTAACCCTTATAAGCTTTTTAAAAGTGGTTGTACACAAGTGGAAGTGAAAATGCCTCGACCAAAATTAATTTATATATTTTTTTTTCAAGTTTCTTTGGGTATTTTTTGTCTTTTTATTAGCCTTTTTCTCTTTAGCAGAAGATATTGTAGTGTAAACCCCCTGTTTATTGTTTACCCTCTTATCCAGGTCATCCTCGCTGTCTTAAAACTGCTGACAGTGTGAGACTGTGTGTCCCACGTGAACTCCACCTACAGTAGGTCTGAGAGTTAAACTTAACACACTGGGCCAGCTCCAACCACAACACACACACACACACACACACACACACACACATTACAACATATCCAGTAACACTCAACTCAACTCAGATTTATTTACACCCATCAGCCAAAACATTAAAACCACTGACAGGTGAGGTGAGGTCACTTGGGTCCTCGCATTCATGTGGGTGCCACTTGACACACAGCACCCACCCAAACACCACTGCAGACCAAGCAAACCCCCTCATGGCTATACATCTATATATCTGTATATTTATTATATGAAAATATAAATAAATAAATGAAAATATTAGCCTATATGAAAATAAATGAATAAGTGTAGTCCTTTTCAATTGTGACATCTAGTGGTTGCAAAAAGAAAGAGCTCCTCATGCTTCTTACCTCACTGCATTTATTTGCTGGCTGTAGTCACTTTGCTGCTTCACATTTTCCACACAAATCACACAGCCATCTTAAAAACATGACACATGGTTTTTCTACTCAGTAGTTTATAAAGTAGTCAAAACTGCCTCCAGATTGACAAACAACAAGATTAATGCAGTTTACTTATTTATGCATCTGTAATAATAATCCGCACAGGGTGGATGCTAAGAGTTGAAGACATTCAGGACTTAGCCCAGAAAGGTTCAGGAGGATCGGTGGCAATAAACAAGCTCCATTTTTAAGTTTGTGAATCAAAATGTACTTTTATTGTGAGTAAGAAAATGGTTGGGGGGCCACCAAGCACCCTATCGTTCAAGCACTCATTTCTATTTTTAAGGATTAAATCGTTTTCATCGAGAAATGTGCAAATTCATATATGGTGCAAACACATACCACCAGGGCCTAAAATGAACTTATTATTAATTAACTGGTCATTACTATTACTTATTATTACTTACTTATATCAGCACCTAAACCCCCTTGTGCCAGCCCTGATATGTATTTCAATATTGTAAACAAGAAAATCTATCAGGTCCCACAATGTCATGAGACACTGCTTTAGCTTTAATAATAAAAAAACAACTTCCTCTCTTCTGCTGTATTTCTTTATTTACCTGCTGTGTATTTTTTATCAGATTGCACTCCAGGTCAAACAACACGCTGAATTGAAACTTTTGTTTGCCTCAGTGGTTTATTTGGACCGACCGGCCTCCGTCTAGCAGCCACAATGGGAAGTTGTCGTCTGAAATCAGTGACTGTCAGTGTGGTCCTTCCAGTGTTTTCCTCCCTTGTAGTTGTACTCGAGGACAGCAGAGGAACCAGTGAGCCGTGAGCCTGAGAGTGTCTGACATCGTCGCCTCAGATCAACGTGATCACAGCAGAAACTTAACTCCTAACTTCTTTCATCTTCTACACCAACACACATACACAAGGGACTGTTTGTGACCTTAAATAAAACAATATAAATCTACCACAGTGATATAATTTACTGTAAGATTTAATCTACCAGTTTGAGAGAGTAAAACCTCACAACCCAGATGACTCGTCATACCATTTATAGGTATGTTCCACTTTGAAAGTAGTCCCTTCACTCTGTCGGGGTACAAGTGACTCATATACTGTTGTGCAATAATAATCCTTCAGGACCACTTTTATTGCTCACATTTTGACATTCAGTTCACGTTCCCACTCACACACCTTCATCAATAAAAGCTTTGTGGTGTTTAATAAAATTATTTGTACAAAGCAAAACAAACTAAACAAAACACTCATGCCTTTGGTTTCACTATGAATCACCTAAAAGACGACACTTCTTGGTAAAAACATGCAACTTGTCTTCTCACACACATAGTAACACATACAGGTCAAAGTGAGAGCGGGGGAAGTTTTCCATCCTGTGACTTTTTCAAAAAATATGAAAACAGAAGGATGCTGCGGTTGTGCAGTTATCAGTGGCATGTGTGCACCGTTAAATCAGATTTGATAGTTATTAATGTTATTACACAGTCTGTGTCTGACACACTGTTGCTGCCATGAGGACGGTTTGACAGTACAGTGATGCATTCAAATACACACAGTTTGTCCCACACCTGCAGCTGTTTTCATGGTAACTGTAATAATATGGACATGTGCAATTCAGTACAAGAACTCTTTGATCTTTTGGTGACTCTGTTAAAAAATAGAAGTCTGTATTTAAGTTTCTTTTACTTCATATTTACAGTGGAGCTCCATAAATGTTCATTAAAGGGACAGTTTGGATTTTTTGAAGTGGTGTTGTATGAGTTATTCATCTATAGTAAAGGTGTGGCAATATACTCTTATTGATAACTGTTAAATTTAAAAAATGAAACGTAGATATCACATATGATAATATCGTGTAAATAAATCAGCACCTCTTAAATCATCTCCATTTTATTTCTGTTCTTGCTTTGTCTCCTTCCTCCTGCCAGACAGTAACTGCCTCCATCATCCTGCAGAGTCCACCACTGTATGTAGAGTAAGTTGCCCAGCTTGCTAGCCCTGAAATCTGAAATGTTACGTGTGTTTTTAAAGGTCAGTTATCATGGCATCAGGCCTGACAGTTTTTCCTCTCTCCTTGTTATTTGTTAGGCAGCGTCAAAGAAGCGCAAGGGATTATACTGATGGCAGATGTTCAGCCTTTTGGATCATTTGTTTATCAGTTCATCTTGTTGCTTTTTCATTATCCAATAAGTGTAATTGCTCTTTTTGTAAGCTTTTATACAGTTATGGTTACAGAGTCACTCTCCACCTCCCTACACTCATATTTCAGTTATAATTCATTTGGCAAAAAAAAGAGACATATTGCACAATAAACAAAGTTAAATATGAATTTGACTGTTAGCATCTTTTTAATCAAAATTTTTATGGATATTGCGACACTGTCATTATCATGAATTCTCTTGACAACATAACTGGGTTGTGAAAATCTGGTATCGTGCCAGCTGTAATCCACAGTCAGTGTATTACCTGCAATAGATAGTGGTCAGCACACCCCCAAATTGGAAAAGCATACTAACTGACACAGAAGCTAAGCGGTGTACTGCTGTGGATAGAGGCAACAGCAAAATGTATTTTAGCCACACACAAAAAAAAACAGTTATCAGTTTAACTGTTCATTATATTTAAAATATATTTCCTTTTTTTACCTTACCGTCAGACAGCCCTTTCCAATGGAGAACTAAAGTGGTTGTCTATGCTATCTTCAAAGACACCAGACTCCTTTGAGAAAAACAGTAATTTTACCTCACAGAACACAGGAGCTGATGGTCTATCATTGCCTCAATCAGTTAGATTGTTTGTGTTATGGTGTGACAAACTAACCCTTTAAAACAGTGGTTCCCAACTGATGGGTCGCGGTCCAAAAGTGGGTCACAGGTCCATTCTGAATGGACTGCAAGTGACTTGCAAATTTGTTTTTAACACACTTTATTTTGAAGAACAATGAATTTCGGGCACAGAGCTTTTATTTTGAAGTGCCGTTTTCTGCTAGAGTGAGTTAATAAGGGACAGATACTTAGCAGATAGCAAACTAGCTCAACTACATGGCCACATATGACACTGAATATGTTAAACTGTGTGGAGCTTGAACTAATGACTAAGGAGAAATCTGGACCCAGCTTTGAAACACCAAAAATCAAGTTGATGTTTAGTTTTTAGCTGAACCTTCGTTTTTTTTTTATTTCATTCTGTAGCTTTTCAGTAGCGTTCTTGATGTATCCAAATCTGAAAAAGTGAAACAAAGTTTGTATGTTTTAGCCTCAAAATGCTATTTTCCTAAGCCCATCTAAAAACTTTGAAGACAGCATTGATAACGGCTTCAGTTCCCTTTCGGAAAGCGTTGTCTGACAGAAAGGTAAGGCCATGAAAATATTCAAAATATAGTGTACACTTTAACTGATGTTGATTTTTTTTAGGTGGTCCTTTTTTTTAGGAGGCTAAAATACTTTGTTGCTGCCGCTCCCGTCCACAAGCACCAGACTCCTTTGACAGAAACAGTAATTTTACTTTACAGGAGCTCAGCAATGTAACCTTTGTCACTGCTTTTTGATAACGGCTGAGTTTCAAAAAGACAGAAAAGAACGCAGATGGACCTGCCCTTTAAAACACGATTTGCTGCTGCAGACATCTACTCTAGGTAACACACTGACCCCAAGTCAAAAAAGTCAAACTGTCCCTTTAATATTGTTCTGTCTTTAGAGCAAACAGTGACCGACACCACTCGTCATGACTGATCTGAATCCAACTCACTAACAAGTGTCTTTATGTCCTTCACAGAGCCGTCTCCACACAGGACGACCCTCTCCGTATGTAATACCGCCTCACTTCCCTCCCGTCTTCACCCCCACAGCCCTCAGCCCGATGCACAATCAGCACTGGAAAGAACCGGGCGTCCCTATAAGTCGGTGGACTGTCGCTGAGCGCCAGCTGGCTGGAGTCCGACCGGCAGCACTGCTCGTCCACGCAGCAGGGGTCAGTCAGGTTGCTGCTGCGGCTCCTCCACAGGGCCACGGTGCGATGGGAGCCGTACATGCGGCAGAGGGAGAAGCGAGACGTGTCCGAGGAGAGATGCGAGTGGAGCAGCGCTCCCCGGCAGGAGAAGATGGAGGAGCAGCTGGAGCTGGTGATGGTCCTCCTCCTGCCTCCTGCATCGCCTCGTCCGTTAGGCTCCCTGCATTGCTCGCAGTCCTCCTGGCTTTGCAGGGCGCCGTAACTCTGAGCAGTCTGGCTGCTGTCCAGGAGGAAGCAGTTTGAGGACGAGGTGCAGTCAGTGTCTCGTAATGAGTTTGAATCTGCTGTGCTCATGTTTATCAGCATGGCCTCTGAGTAGCTGGGGATCAGCTGACGGTTACAGCGTATGTGCCACTCCATCTCGGTGCTGTCCAGGGTGTCTACTCTTGGGATAACGCAGCCAGTGTTGTTACCCAAAGGCCTGTCTTCATCTAGAGGAGAGGGGCTGCTGTGGCTGTACTCTAACCCAAATAGTTTCTCTATGCGGTAGTGCACATAAGCAGTGCGGTACTCTATCAGCACTCTCAGAGGCCAGGACAACATCAGCAGAGCTGCCAGCCAGAAGGCCACCTCGGAACTGTACCAAGGCATCCTATCTGGGTCCACGTAGGCTATCAGGTTTTCTCTGAAGTCCACATTCTTCAGCTGCATCCCCTCCCTGGCCTCCATGTAATCGTCCAAACCCTCGATTTCAGAGAAGAACCTGGCTCTCTGGTTGAGGTAGTCGTTTTCTGGACCCGACTCTGTGAAGCTGAAACATTTGGTGAAGCGCAGCCGAGTCGCTGGATGTCCCTCTAAGCCCCTGAGGTCACGTGACACATCTTTCATCCCACAGTGGCTGTAGTCGAACTCGCCCTCAGCCACATGGGTGTTCACTCTCTCGTGGTACACCTGCGTGGTGGTGTACGCGTCCCCGTTGCGGTATCGAGTGACCTGCCGAGTCCGTCTTACAAAGTGGTAGCTGATAGCCTTCCACCATATGCAAGGTTGGGCCTGTTTCATCCGCAGCACGCGCTCATACACGCTGTCCACGTCTGCTTTGCTCTGCAGCTCGCTCCTGGCTCTGCAGTGCCAGCACTCCACCATGTATAGGACGTAGAGCATGAGCAGGAAGGCCAGAGGGATGTAGATGTAGCCGTCAGAGCAGGGGCTGTCGTGGTAGATCATTGAATGTCCCCCAACGCCCATCCCGGAGGCCCCCCGCAGGGAGGAAGTGAAGGAGGCGGTGAAGGATGAGGTGAGGGCGGTGTTGAAGCTGATTTTGGTGACCTGGGTCAGCTGACACCAGGCCACCACGCCCAGGCAGCTGTACATGAGCAGAGAGAGCAGCAGGCAGCGCCAATGGGACTCCCGGCAGACACAAGCACCCAGAGACTGGTTCACCGGACGCTGCTGCAGAGAGAGACAGAGAGTAATGAGGAAAAGGCACTTAGAGCGATGAGGCCCTGAAACCTGGCGGTGACATGCTGTGAAAATGCAAATGAATGTGGCTGCACTATAGATTGCCGAGCTTTTCCATAGCTAAGCACAAAGTAAATCAAACCAAAGAAAGCTCAGTGGAATTAAATTAAAACACACAGTGTCCCTGGGAGGCTGTGAGTCAGAGCAGCTGACATAAATAAATATTAACTGAGGTGTTTTCACACATCTGTCTCTTAAATTAATTGAATTTATATTGCATGAGGGCGAATGTACTGGCTGGTAAAGTCGTCACATTAATATCACAAGGTAGCACTTGTGTATATGTCGACAACACCCGACATACCTCTGAGACTAAAAGGATACAGTCTGACTCTTCACACATTCTCCACACAGAGTACGTGCTTTTACCCTCGGGCAGACAATACAGGAAGCCCAAATATAACCTGAATTGTTTTGAAAATTAATTTGTGCCAACCTCAATTAAGATTTTAAATAATGCTGCTTGATGCTTTAGGGGTTGTGTTGTGCTTTGCTAATGCTCTGTCTGCTGTGTGCTGGTGTTTTTAAGGTGTATGCTACATTTCTCCTGGACTATTATTGTAAGGCAGCAATACTTGTGCAGCTCCTGAGTCCAAGACGAATTTAGCATTGGCCCCGCAGCAGGACAATGCACCATGCAATTCTGATGCACAGGTGGTACTTTTACATATGATACTTTAACATTGTGTCGATAATACATTATTACTTTTATTAAAGGTCCAGTGTGTAGCATTTAGGGGGTGTATTGGCAGAAATGTAATATAATAAGTATGTTTTCTTTATTGTATAATCACCTGCAAATAAGAATCGTCATGTTTTCGTTACTTTAAATTGAGCAGTTTATATCTACATAGGGAGCAGGTCCTCGTTCATGGAATCCACCATGTTGAACTGCCATGTTTCTATAGTGGCCCGAAATGGACAAACCAGACGCTGGCTCTAGATAGGGCCATTCACGTTTTTGCACTAGCCACTTTAGTTAACAACCCCTCTGCAACAAGAGCTTTGCAAAAACATGGATTTTGTCATGTTAAACTGCTTTATTAAGTGTCATCTTGTCGCTTTGTTTAAGAGAGGAAGAGACCTCTGTGGATAATTCAGCTCCTGGTAAAAACCTCTAAACACTGAAGGAAATTTAACTGGGAGAACTTTCAGGTGGTTGCAATCTGCAGTCCTCAACACTAGATGCCAACTAGATGTTCCCCTGAAATCGTACACACTGAATGTTAAAGTCACATTTTAGGACTTTTACTTGTAATGCAGTATTTTTGAAAGTGCGATTTTGCAACTTTTAGCGAATAAAAAATCTGAATACTTCTCCCAGCACTGCTTGAACACACACACACACACACACACACACACACACACACACACACACACACACACACACACCCATCTCTGCTCTACACTTATCTGCTGAGTATCGGGTGGTTAGCTCAGGGCAGACAAACAGAAACAAAAGTGCTCACATTTGCAATACTGACCAGAAGTCAGATTGTCCCATTCAGCAAAGACACACCGGCCTAAAGCCATTTCATCAGTAACACTAACAGTAAAAGAAGCTGGAGCGTAACTCGTTACGCACAAAGACATCAGACCAGGACTGCAACATTTACTGTGCTGCAAAGGAGGGTACAGCATTCAAAATTAATCTCATCCCATCTTGTCAGTCACATTTATCAGGAGCTCAAAATGACTTCATGGTCCTTTCTAATATTTCTGTCTGGTTGTGGTGGTGACAATCGTCCCCCATGAGATGCTGCGTTCTCGTGGACTACCTCTGGTGTTTTATGGAGTGAAACGATTTATGCTGACAACCAGCCCATCCATTACTGCGCTGACACGGGGGTGAGGACGTCACTTTGCTGGTTCCACCTCAGTTATTTATGGAGCAAACAGGGATTCAGTTCTTGTGTGCCACAGGAGACGGACTTTCCAGTTGAGCAGGCCTCCTGACTGCAGACATTACAGACTAAATACAGATTTTATTTATCTGAAAGACACTGTGGGATGATTTCTGTATATTTTTTGTATGTTTTTATACATAAAACAGTCATTTAAAAGGATATAAAAGCCCTAACTAACTGGATCTGATGTCTGCGAAAAAGACACAAGCAATTGTACTTAAATTTACTCTGCAGTATAAAACATGACTTAGCAGTTACATGGACAGTGACTCTGAGGTAAGACAACTCCCACTCTCTCCTATCCATGCATGGCTGGCTGCTCACAACCAATCCCTGCAGATGGGATCACAGTAATTACTCCACGACAGTAAAGACAGGGGGCATGGTCAAGCAAACACACACACACACACACACACACATGCATGATCAACACATGAAAACCAGGGTCTGACTTAGCAAAAATAATAGCTTGCTGACTTAACAACTGTCTTTGTGAATACAATGCATGCTTTTGTGATGTTTCCACATCCGTGAATTGTAGTGGCACTGTATGAAATGGACTATTCTGGCAGGTGAGCAAGCAGAGAGGCTGTTTGGCTGCAGGTAGAAGCGGCTGCACTGAGAGGATGTCAATATAGGATTTATGGTCCCAGTGAGCACAGAAATCAAAGTGTGTGTGCTTTAAATCTGAGTTAGCTGCATAATTTTAAAGGAATTTGATAAAATAAGCTGAAGAAACTTGCATCAGAGAGTGGGCTCAGAATTGCTGTTACACTTTTCTAAAACTAATCAACTGATCAGACTGTTTCCAGCTGTTTCTTCATGTTTCTGCTTCAAAATGAGATAATGCATGTCTCTACACCTACCTCCTCCAGGACATCACTCTCAGCCGGTGAGTCCTCCTCCTCCTCCTCCTCCTCCTGCTCCTCTCCCTCAGCATCATTGGGAGCACTGGCCGCCGTGTCCTCCGCAGAGTCCAGATCGGAGGAGAGCATGCTGCACTTTTCGCATGTCAGAGCCAGATTATAAAGTCACTCCTTTTTATTCACTTGCTCCGTTCACTCCGGTCTGCTCCCCCTCTCTGCGGCCCCCTCAGCTGCTGCTGCTGCTGCTGCTGCACGGAGCGGGGATCCCGCGGTGGTCCCGCCTGGCCGGACGGAGGGGGGCGGGGTTGAGGGATTTCACCGCAGCAGAGGCAGCAGAGGTTGACCATGATGCAGTCAGAGAGGAGGCCTGCTCCCAGTGGTCAGTTTAACTAATAAAAATATGCATAATAATACATCATCACTGCACTGTGTTCATCCGGATGCGGGTGCGCTGCACAGTGTCCTGGAGGATGGATAACGCCCCATGTAGCTGATGTGATAAACCCTGCGCGTTACACGACATAAACCAACCAGGATGCATCAAAATATTCACCAACAGCTACTCAGATAAACAGTGCATACCTTCTCAGCCTCTATCACCTAATAATATTTTAAAAAATGAGGGATATGTGGGTAAAAACACCCGCCGCGCGCTCCCTTCAGGTTATTCAGGGACAGCTTTTATTTTGAAGGTGGAGTCTGGTGTCGCATTAAAATCCTTCCGTGTGGTGCACTAGAGTTGTGTATCACGGACCCGGCACTTAGCTGAAGGTAGCGAACACTAATATTAATTATTTTATAACAACAACGTTAGCCTCGCTGTAGTGATACTGTTTGGTGTTTTGTTGGATTATTTCAAGCCTCAGCTGAGTGAGGTTTGACATTTTAAAATAACGTTAGGCTACGTTACGTTCATGCCCGGTGTGTGTCGGATGTAAACTGAACTGCACGTGAAAACGAAGAAGGAATAACGTTATGTAGCTAGTTAGCTAACGTTTAGAAATATATAGTTAATGTGACCAATTAGTTAAAGTTGGTCGCTTTCTGTGCTTATTTTACACTCCTTGACAACGTTAGTTTGCCGTTTTATCAGCCAGGCTAACCAAAGTTCAGACTGTACTCGAAAGCAGGTGAGATAATGTTCAGTTCATGGTATTTGTGTTTTAATTTACGATGCTCTCCAATCTGACGGATCCAGCTATCAGCTTAAACACGGTGTGATAAACCAGATGACATCTTGAATGAGTTTCAAATCAGTTAAAATGCCATCCTTCATCTGTCAACAGGGGCGTAACAGTTATATTTGTGGGCACCCAGCAACCTTGGGCCCCTTGAATCATTGGCTGCACCATTTTATTCGTGTTTGTGTTCTGTGTTGTCTGTCTGTAGCCTATGTTGCTGCCTGTCTTGGCCTCAAAAGGTTTTTCAGGTTCAGTGTAGGTTAAATAAATAAATTGGCTGCATCCAAATGTCCACGCTTTGGACTTGCGGACTGAGCCCTGGCAGACTTCAGTCATATGTGCTGTGACGAGTTCACCGTCTAAATATAAATCTCATGTATAGCGTTGTTCCATGAGTGAACAAAACACATTTCTGCAAAACATATATACTGCAGATGCTCAGATACAGAGATGGTTGCAAATAAGGACTGAGGTATGACTTAATAAATTGGGTAGGCCTATTAATTACATCAGAACTTCTTTTGTTGTTTTTCTTTTTGTTGGCTTTTTACTTTCCGGCAATTGCATTTAGGTTTTAAAAATCATAGACGTGGTGTTCCTTTGTAAACTCAGTGTCTCTAGGTATTGTATGCAAACTTTTGTTTGCCACAGAGTTTAATTTCTGCAATAATCCAACAGAAGAATTCTGTAGGCTTTTTGACGGGTGAACCAGGGCAATGCTAAATTCCATGTTGGCCTACAGAAAAATGTCATCCCCCCAGCACTCTATAGTCCTGTGCAGGGTTCCTGCAGATCCTTAAAAAAGTCTTAATGGTAGTGAAAATAAGGCCATAAGTGATATTGAAATGTCTTAAATAAACAGTTTTTCTTCTGTTTTGGTTATTGTTAAATTGGTATTTCATTCTGATTGGCATCAAAGAAAGTCTTAAATCTAACTTGCCTTCTGCTGTAGGGACCCTGCTGTGTCAAAGTAATTTTCTCCATGGAGTAGCTGGGTTCAGGTGGAAGTATGGAGGGATACAAATGGATAGGGAAATTAGAATTAGACACAACAGTGGGGATATATTTAATATCATCATTTGTGTCCCCTCAGAGGGATGTTGCGGCGTCCCAAGCCAACTGACTCTGAGGCAGACCTCCTGAGAGAGCAGGAGAGGTTTCTGACCTCCGGTGCCCCGTCTGCTGCCAATGTGGTCCGCCGACCTGACAAGAGGAGAGGCGAGGCTGGAGGAGAAGGAGGGGAACATAACGGGGAAGATGAAGACAGACAGAGAGATGTTGTCACCATAGAAGGTAAGGGATATGTTTTTTTTTTCTTATTGAAAAAGGCTCGACATGAGGCTAAATGGTACTTAAAATGCATGGGTTACACACTTAAAGATGTCTAACAATGGACTGTATATAACATTGTTTAACACCTAATGTTTTATGTTTCCTCTAGATCTCCCAGACCAACTCCCGTCTCTTACGCCAGCCCCTCCCAAGAAGTCTCGCTTTAAAGCCAGTCGTGTCACTTTCGAGGATGAGGATGCTGGGGTGACGCTGGACAGACATGACACTCACATCAGTGCTGTTCTCTCCAGGATTGTTGTAAGTACCTGTTGTAAAAGACTAGAAATCTTAAGTGTGAATCAGTGACTGTGTGCTGAGTATAGTATCTTATTTTCCCTGTGTGACCTCTCATAGGAAATATGCACCCAGTGTTAGCGTTTAGCATGTTTAGCTTGACCCAATTCACAGTTTTTTTTATTATTTCATAAGTGGATCTGTAACATTACTCTTTGTTTTAAGGAGAGAGACACCAGCTCCACTCCAATATCTCTACCAGCATTTACAGGAATGGCTTTCCCCAAAGTATTGCACCGCTCAGAAACCAGCAGTCAGGTAAAAAGACTTTAATACCTGTTCTCATTAAAGGTATACTATTTAGGAATTATTATTACTGTTTATTTATTTATGAACAGTTTTACCAGCAAAAGTGAAAGTGAAACCGACCCCAGATTCAGTCTTGTTAATTTTATTTGCTTTTTTTTCGGTGCTGTGTCCACGATTTTGAAGCTTCCTTTTGGATGTGTGCTGCTTACGGTCTGGCAACTGGTCGCTACCTTTACTTAAAGTTACAACCTCACCTGGCTGCTGTGCCCAGGAACATCCTGAACAAAGCAAACTAAAAAGAGGATCAAAATACAGACAGAGGGCAGAGTCTCTATAGATAAATACACCCCCACAAAATTCCATGGGTTATAAGTGTATGAGTCTGTGCTAGGGTTGGGCCAGTGTGAAAGTTCGAACCGGTTTGATAATAAGCCAAACACTGGCCCAGAATGGTATACTGAATTTTACCAGGTGTCCCACTTTACTCAGCAGACGCTCCCAAGTGGAACATAATGACACTGTGTCCCAACAGAAAATTAACATCTGACTATCACGTAGCATCCAATACAGTTGGAGCTCTTTGTCCACACTGAGTACATTAAATATGCACTTCTGTTACGTCATGCAAACCATCAAAAAAAAAGGATGAGAAGCCTACTTGGAATCTTCCTTTGTTTGTAACAATACTTTTAAAAACAGAAAACCCATGTTTTATATTGTGATATTTACTGGAAAAAAACACACAATATAGCCCTGCAGCAAGTAGCCTAGCTTCCTGTCAGTGATGGTCATTTAGCAGAAACGTTCCGCTCACTGGCGATCCCTCCAGCCATCTGCCAAATTATTTAGGTTTTAGTGGTGTCGTAAGAAGGAGTCGTGTAGATAATTCCTCATTTCATCTTCATGAATCAGCCGTTCTTCGTCCATTGTGGTGCTTTCAAATCAAGCGACAGGAATTAATGGAAACACAGCGTTTGAATAAAGTTAAGCTCCAAACTGCGCTTAGTTTGGACACCTCTTTTGTTGGCTTCAAATCCAAAATGTTGTCGTGTATGTGCAGTTTTAGTTTTCAAGAGAGACTAACTCTGCAGTTTTTCCTTTTGTCACCCCAAAAAACACATGAACATTCAAGTAAACAAACACAACGTGGCCGTTCTGCCCTTTCAACGCTACTGAGATTTGATATCCTAAATGTTGCCGACACCAGCCTGGGCTCAGCAGTAGCCTGTTAGACACTAGTGGCTAGTTCCATTTATAAACTTCATATTATATTAATCACATTGTCATATTGCATGTTACTAATGCAGCAAGAGTTGGATATAACAGTGTGATGCCATCACCACAAGTTGCTGATGCAGGTTACTTCATAAATTGGCAGAACATGTCATTATCACAAATGCCAGTTCAGCCAGTTGACATAAAATTAAATTGTTTTAAGCTCCAACACCGCGCGGGACCAACAAAACTGGAAACTGACCCAACTCTAGTCTTTAATTGTGGCTTAAAGTGTATAAACCCATTAATTATAAAAGTGGCAACGACTCTGGCCATCAACAATGAAGAAAAATTGCTTCTCTGTTTATACAGAATTATGTATTACTTAAAAAATTGATTTTTTAAATGCATTCATGCTCACAACCAGGTGCCGCTGTCTTCAGCTGGGGGAAAGAAGAGTATCTTTGCACGTCAGATCGCAGCTCAGAGACTGAAGGAGGGAAAGACACCTTTACATTGTGCACCTGTACACAGAGAGCAGAACCTTCCTCCAGAGACCAGCATGGATACAGATCAGCGCAGTGCCGCACGTGATGGTGAGTAAATGTAATTCATATGTCAGCAGATATGTTGAAAGTCTTAAAGAATATGCTGATTGGTCTAAACCTCCTCTTTACATTATTTTTGTCTCCACTTTCCACTTTTGTCTCCTCGCTTCTCTCCACTCACCAGAGCGGACTGCAGTCTCAGGTCCCTGCCTGCTGTCTGGTGAGGGACTTGAGTGTCCGGATAACTCAGGAGAGACCATGAGGATCCACAGGGAGAACCAGGCTAAGCTCCAGGCCATGTCTCCATCTGAGATACTCGAGGAGCAGAAAAAACTCTTATCTCATCTCGGTCAGTAGTGTTGTTGTCCACATGGTAGTTAATTAGGATAAATGTTGAGGTGAAGACATGATATGTGTTGAGTTTGTATCCTAGCTAGTTAAATACATCTAAACTTTTTTATTTTTCATTTTGTCGGTACCACTGCGGATAACACGATTATTTCTGCCTCCCAGATCCTATACTGGTGGAGTTTGTTAGGTCTCGGAAAGCCCAGAGCGTCCCGTCCTCCGCCTCCCCATGCAAACAACCCCAGGGCAAAAGCAGCAAGGACAATTTTCCTCTTGAAACTGCGAGCAGAGAGTCAGACTTCTCCGGTGCTGCAGTTCTGTCTCAGAAACCCCAAGAAGTGGAGATGGAAGGAGAGGAGGAGGAGAAAGAGGAGGAACTGCCGCCACAACCTGCTGTGACGGGTATGATGCATTCAAGGGACCCTTTTTATCATGTCTAACTTGTCAGCTGTGTGGTCTTTGCTGCTGCTGGTGAATAAATCAACAGTTATAAAGTTATGTGGATGACTATGCTATAGAATATTATTCAAATTACTTTGTGATGAAGTGGCGTGTAGTATAGCCATATTTTTAATTGTTTTGATGGCATCTCGGCACACTGAACTGCCAGCTCTGTCAAATATGTTGTGCTCGACTTCACCACACTGCAGACAGTATGGGTTGTAGCTACATCTGCGGCAGTGTGAGCTCAGCGCAGGGGACAGATCAGAGAGTCAACTCGCACACACAGTGACAGGGCTAACTGTTAGCATCATTCGGCTAACGTTACATTAGGATTATTAACAGGTTTAAGAACAGATATTAGTCATTTTGTTGTCGGTGTGAGTTTGTTGGGACCGTTGAACAGCTGCTGCTGTGTAAGCCAATGCTAATTGTGCTGATGTTCGATTCCCTGGGAGGAGAGTGGCTCCCGAGGCAGCCGCAACAAAAAGTTTGCTGATATGGCAGGGAGTCAGGACAGTCCAGGATCAGGTTTAGATACTACTTGGTTTCCGGTAATACCTTAAAGCCTGGGTCCGCAACTGGGGGTCCTCAGAGTTATTGCGAAGGGGGGCACCAAATTTCTGTTACTTTTGTTTTTTTGTTGTTGTTTTTTAAATTAAAATATGTTTCAAATACACAGTAACATGAATCTAACATATTATCAATGAAGATAAATTGGCCTGTTAAAAAAGAACAATTAACAGTGTACAACGTCAATGATAGGCTACCTGTTACCCATGAATCCTTGTGCCCTCATGTTAACTAGCTAACGCTTAATTCCTGTGTGGCATCTAATCATAACAGCAAAGTGAACTAGTTTGCTAACAGCAGTGTACTATTGAAACATAATTGTCCAGTTATCTGTATTATTAATTCAAGTGTACGTTCCTTCTTGTGAGCCAGAATGAATAGTTCTGTAATTTTTGGAGCAAGGGACTCTGACATACCGGCCACCTCAGAAACAATGATGTATAGATAAATTAATCTGCCGATAATTATTATTGTAATAGCTTACTGTACGATGCACCACAAAAGAGTATCTTAATATATGGCATTTGAGCCGCTATGCATGTTATTGTAGGCCTAGTTTAAACTTAAAGACCCCTACCTCAAAGGCCTCAAAGGTATCAAGTACTGATGCCCATCCCTTTTTAGAGTTTACTTGTACTTTAAAGTATTCACATTTTTTGCAACTATATACGTCTTTTTCATGACATCTCAGAGGTAAATATTGTACTTTTGCTCCACTGCATTTGTCTGACAGCTTTATTTACTGTTCAGTTTATAATTTTAGATTCCCTTCCTGTTCAGTAAATCAACAGATTTCCAAATTTGGTAATGTTTAATTTGAAGGTTTCTAATCAACTGAGGGATAAAGTGTTTCTGTATGTTTAGAGGAGATTCTCCTACTTCTTGAGCTTAACAAACTCTTTAAAAACCCTCTTGGATCAGCAGCAAAATGCATCAACACAGATCTGTTTTTCTGACACCATGAAAAGTTGACTTTTTAGAAATAAGTGGTTCTCACACAGAAGTGATTCTGCAAACTTATGATGATCTTATAGAATATGATGCATTGATGTAGATTAAACTACCCAACAGTATATAAAGGAGTAAAATTTAGCACACCTTAAACATCTACAGCAGTAAATTGCAACATACACATTAGTGCAGCAGTGATATTAATCTAAAAACTAACAATATAAAAGTAAAACAGTGACAGGGAACATTTTACTGCACACTGGGTACTTGAAGTAAATTGTGGTATTTGTACTTTTACCTCAGTAAAGGATCTGAATACTTCCCCCGTCGTCGTAAATCGTACCCTTGTTGCTGAGACTGTCAAATTTTTCGTTTAGTGGTATATTTTGAGGGAGAAGCCTTAAATGCACCACCTCAAGGAGATGTCACATCTGACTTTGTGCCAGCTGTCTCTGCCTTCATCTCCCTCCTGATTTATGTCACCCACCTGGTTCCCTCTCCTTCACTCTCTCTGCTCTGCCCTTTCTCTGAAGCATCCATTCTCTAATTGTGTAACTAATGTGCGATGCTTCTGCTGCATGGCTGAAATCCCGACATAAAACTGATCATTGATTTCACTTTGTGTGATTAGCAGAAAAGCCAGGCTGAGCCAGAAGTAGCCACTCTCTGCAATTAAGTTACTGCAGATCATTCAAAGAATACTCCCAGTCATGATGAAAGTGTTGCTAATGGATCCTATGGAAAAAGATCCTGAGCATCATTTATGCCATTTTCTATTTTGCACAAAAAAAAAGTGTAAGTAGAGCTGTTTTTGCCCTCCTGTTTTCCTGGCCAAAGATTATTTATTGCCTCCCCTATCTTCCTTTTTAGAAAAAATGATGTATCCTTGTTGTAGGTTGAAAATAAATAACCAGACGTTGCCTCAGGTCCTCGCAAAAAATCTTATATCATAGCCGTGGGAAGCAGGGCGACTGAGAATCGTTTATTATATTGTTGCAAGATATATATATTTTTGTCACATTACAGCCCACCTCTCCCAGTCACTGTTATACGTGTTTTATTCTTTCAATCATTGAGAGAAGCACAAGCTGTGCAGATGGTTATAGTATTTTATGAAGTGTCTTATTCAGAGTTCCCAAGGTCATGAAATTCCTGGAAAAGGTATGAAGTTAGATAAACTGTTTTCCAGGTCTGGAAATTGTTTGAAATTACAGAATGTTTTGAAAAAGTTTTGAACATGCATTGTTTTGGCTATTGTTTAAAATATGTTCATAAGGGCGCCCAGTGGCTTAGTGGTCATGTGTCCAAAACACAAAGGCAATGTCCTTGCTGCAGGTTCAATTGCAGCCTGCTCCTTCCAGCACTTACTGTATTTCCTGGCTCTTCAGCAGTGACAACAACAGAGGGGTGACCAAAAATGGGGACGGTACGGAACGGTTCCATTAGAACCATCCGCAACGTTTTTTACAAAGGAAACAGACAGGGAAAAAAAGACGTTTAAATGCAGTTTACAACAAACAGCAGCAGCCGGTGTGATTATCCTGATGACTTAGTTTGTTGTTTCACTGACATAAGGTCATATGATGCTGTCAAGATGTGATTTACAATACTGTAAAGACCCCATACTGCATTTTTTTTTTTTGCTGGTATGTGTAGAGGTACGTTTATGAAATACTCTTAAAATAGAATTCTGTTCAAAAGACTTTTCCTTTTTTACTTTAAAATAGAAACATCTATAGCCCTACTGAAAACGTGTCCATGTGGCTGCACTATGTCATCAAGACATCAGAGAGCTCGGGAGGAAGCACATTTGCTGTTTTGGTGGATTATTTTGTTAGTGCAGTAGTAGTTGGTGTTTACAGAGGTGGCACATGCTGCAGTTGTCACTTAATCTGTGGATAGTGAAACCAATAAATACCAGCAGTCACACATGGTTACTAGTTTTATTTTTCCCTCGCGTGTGTGTGTGTGTGTGTGTTTGTGTTTGTGTTTGTGTTTGTGTTTGTGTTTGTGTGTGTGTGTGTGTGTGTGTGTGTGTGTGTGTGTGTGTGTGTGTGTGTGAATTCAGACAAGGATCTCCCGCTGAAGCCTCAGAGGGAGTGGGTCCACATGGATAAGCTGGAGCCAGAGAAGCTGGAGTGGATGAGAGACTTGCCTCCACCCAGAAGGAAAGGAACCGAGAAGGTAAGGAGATGTTTCTGACAATTACGGTAGATACCAATTTCATTTATTTAAAAATCTATAAGTTCTTAGTAACAGGTGAAAAGTGGTCTTGAGTTGAAAAGATGTGTGAGCCAGCACTGTCTGTGGTTCTGTGTCCTGATAGGCCATGCAGGCTCGCTTTGACTTTGCAGGGACCTTGATTCCACCCACTGAGGATCTGCCCACACATTTGGGCCTGCACCATCACGGAGAGGAGCCCGAGGTCAGTGGGCAATGAGTCAAAAAAACCAAACAAGTCTTTTTTTTATATATATATATATATATATATATATATTATTAATTTTTTTCCTTTTGTGTCTTTAAAGTTTAAAATGTATACAACACCTTCGGGTCTATTCTTCGTGTTTTCCTTAAGTATTTAAAGTTCTGATAAGTTCTGAACTTCAGATTTTACCTGTAACTTTAAGTGTCATTAACAGAGTTGTTATGAGTTGTCTTAGCAGGCTGGAAATGCCTCCTATGCTGCTTAAAATGTTGGATTGAGTATCAGTGAGTATGCAAGTCTATGCACTGATCCAATACCACGTCATTTGTGAATGAACTTTTAAAGTACTTTGACACCTGGATAAAAACGACAGTTTTTCCAGTTCTTCTTCGCTGCTTTAAAACCATAGCCTACACAGCAAGTCGGACTTTAGCAACTATTTTTTAGGAGGGGCAAAGAACAATTTATTTCCAGTAAATAGTGTAATGGTAGCCGTTAGTGAAACGTCAGTGATTTGGCAACTTCTGTCGCATCCATTCTCTGCATGTATTTGTTCATGTTTTACAAAGGCTGTCAGCTGATACACAAGTTCCAAAGAAAAAATGGTATCGGAACATCTCAAGTCATTATGGTGTCTATTTACTCCAAGTTCAGTCTTTTAAATGTTCTGTGCTATTCATGTGAGTGCAGTGTTTTGCTCATATCTGTTTTTATTTGTAAAGAGCCTTTAGTGTGAAAGCTTTACACCTAACCTGCTCTTAAATTAAATTTTCTTTCAGCTTTTTCAGAACATTGTGCCGCTTTTAATGAAACCTGTTAAAAGTGATGCATTATTGTGACTGTGACTAAAAACCAATTTTATTTTAGCTTTACAGACGAGGCTCTAGGTCTTTTTCATTGTAATGATTTTGCTCTTAACACTGAGGCGCTCTCTCTCCAGCGGGCAGGTTACTCCCTGCAGGAGCTCTTCATGCTGTCTCGGAGTCAGCTCATCCAACAGAGGAGTCTGGCGCTCAGCACTCTGGCCAACATCCTCTCAAAGGTACGCAAACAAACGTCTACATGCACACTGATATTCTGAATAAACACCATATTCCATTTGAAAATCCAAAATATCCAAAAATATTTTTACCTGCAGGCACGTGCCGGTGAGTACCTGTCAGTTCTGCAAGGCAGCGTAGTGTCCACTTTACTCGACGCCGGCCTGCTCTTCCTGCTCCGCTTTGCACTGGACGACAGTGTGGAGGGAGTGATGTCCACAGCTGTGCATGCACTTAAAGCCCTCCTTGTGTGTGCCGAGGATGAAGTAAGACAACTTGAAGTGTTACAGCGTGTTTTTCTTGTGATTGCATCATTTAATCTGCAAAGACTCATTGAAGTTTGGTTAGGAAGTGATTCTGCAGAGTGCAGAGCAACATCACAGCAATGTTGACATGTTATCACAAAGTATGTCAGAAAACCAGAAGCAAAAGGTTGAATTGTAGACGAGGTAATCCATAATCTAATCCCTTGTGTTCATATCTAATGTGTTTGCCCTCTCAGGAGTGTTTGGACTGCACCTTCTCCTTGTTTCGTGGCCTGGCCTCCTTCCCTCTGCTGCCGTCTGCTCAGGAGGAGGAAGAAGAGGAGGATGAAGGGCTCCCTGAAAATATGAAGTTGACAGCTAAGGAGAAAGAAGAGAGGAAGAGCGATCATGATGTGGCCAGGCAGGATGTTGTCAAGGTGAATATGTTTTCCTCGGCTTTTTCAGATTTCCTATGTGATGTAAATGTACAGTAATTAAGACGTTCTGTAGATGAGTGATTATCGTTGGCTTTGTTTGTGTATTTCAGGGTCTGCTGAAGATGAAACTGCTCCCCAGGCTACGTTACATCCTTGAGGTGGTCCGACCCTCTCCTCGAGTGGTCCAGGATGTCCTGGAGATCCTGACTCGTATCGCCAGGCACTCCTCCTCATCTGCCACCCAGGTAGCAACAATAACAGTCATGTAATCTCTCAACTATTTGTCCTCCGTACCTGCTGTTCAGTAATTATTATCTTCTGTATTTTCTTCTGGCTAAATTCAGTAAAAATGTTTTTCGCTCTCAGGTGCTTGACTGTCCTCGCTTGATGGAGACGGTGTTGTCAGAGTTCCTCCCCACTTCCTGGACAGCGCCATCATCGTCGCCTCCTCAGTCTGTTTACGGACTCCCACAGGCCAGTGCCATGAAGCTGTTGAGAGTGTTGGCTACCTCTGGCAGACACGCCTGTGCCAGACTGGTGAGTGCAGCTGTGGAATCTAACAATGGTGTTTAATTGGTTGATAATGTATTAAATTAACTGCGTGTTTTAGAGAGGTCTTGGTTTACTGGATTAACTGTGTCTATTAAACAACATTTGATTCTTGTATTTGTCTGGAAAATACAAAAGTCAAGTGGAAAATAAAGTACTTTACTGTATCTGATTTATTTGCATGTTTCCGATTGTATAAGCATTAACATCTAACCTTCTTATCTGCTCTCCCCAGTTAAACTCTCATGGAGTGGCGGAGCGTCTGCCTTGTCTGCTGAGTGCTGAGCCCAGTGAGCTGCTGCTGGAGCAGACTGAGGCCCTCAGGATCACTACTGAGGCCTACAGGCTGTGGGCTGTAGCAGCCGGCTACGGACAGGCCTGCAAATTATACATGTAAGATAAAACAGCTGACCAACAGGGGCAGAAAGGAGTGGTAAAGAGCGGGTTTGTTTGTGTTTCTTTCCAACTGAGCTGTTATAAAAAAGCAGTGGGACAGTGAATCAGTGTAGAACAGTCTCATACTTACAGTACTTACAGTAGCTTGACACAGTCTAATCCTCTGCTCTGCTCTTCTCTCACTGTCATTATATCCCCACAGAGACCTGTATCCAGGCTTAGCGCAGGCGCTGCAGTCAGTTCACAGAGTCCTGGCTCCCTCAGATCCTCTGCTGCCTCTGCAGCTCCCGCAGGTCCTGGCTCTGCTTTCTGTGCTCACACAGGTCACACACACTGCTGGTTGCCACCAGGAGCTGCAGGCTGGCATGGTCAGGTACAGATGAGGATCCAAGTGGTTTTATGAAATCATCACACTACACACCTGAATCCTTTCTAATCCACACATCACCCTCTCTGTTTTTACCACAGCTCTCAGGGAGAAGAGTGCCCTCCTCCTCCTCCTCCTCCTGTGTCTTGGGGTCACGTCTCAGGGCTGCAGACGTCCTTGTTGGGACATTTGAAGGGTTTCGTGAAGAACCTTGATAATCCAGTTCAGACAGAGAGCAGCCTGGCTGTGATACCAGCTTACCTGCTCTACCTAGAAGCCTACTACCACCAGCTCTCCAGACAGGTACTGCTTCCTGCTGTGTTACCTACTTTTTATAACAAATGTTTTGTTACCTCTCAACAAAATGTCTGAAAAACGACCGGACAGTGAAATCACAAGTATGAAATAACTGGGAATCGGTCCACATCAGCGTGGTTGAACTGTCTGTGCTTTACGGGGCTTTGAATCCAGGAACTACATAATAAATTGATAACACAACTAAGCACTCATTCTGCCAAGGCTGCTGCCAAATTAAATTCTGTTCTCAAATTAAACACGTAAAAGTTTCTTTAAATATTTAACAGTTGGCATACATGAACCGCTCCTCACAATCTGCATAAATTAGATCCACTGCACCAGATTTTTTTTTAGCGTTTTGTGCTTTTAATTCGTTTTTATTTAATTTTTAATTTTTGTTTTCAGTTCATTTTAGGGTCAGTTAGTTTTTATTGTTTGAAAATGTTTAGTTTTAGTATAGTTTTATTAATTTTAGTATTAGTTTTTTTATTCTAATATGGGTGTATTTGTCAGGGGCAAAATAAAAGAAGTTCAGGATAGGTTTTACGATACAAACTTGTAAAGGCTATTTAATCACAAATTTGACCAAAATGACAAAGACGTTTCCTGTATGTATTTGTTTTATTTCAGTTAGTCCTGTAAGTACACAATAACATTTGAGTTTTAATTTTTTCTAAGTTTTTTTTTTTTTTTTAAACCAGTTAAGTAAATTGTTTTTTCACATCAGGTTTTAGTTTCTAGTTTAGTTATAAAAACTATTTTAACGTTACACTGCACAGCATTTATTCAACAAGAAAATACATCACTTTTAAAGCTGGTATGGTAGTTTTCGTTCTTCTAAAACAGTGATGAAGGACACCTTGAGCAAATCCTGGAGTTAACTTTTCTTTAACATGAAAACGACAGGAAAAAAGCATCACCAGTCACTATTAGTTGAATATTCTCTGAGCTAAGCTCAGTTAAAAACACGAAATACATCACCACGTTACTGTGTCGTTTACTGCTAAACCAGTCTTTAACCAGGAGTTATCTTCACGTCACCTGTTCAGCTGACTTTATCAGTTTAGATAAGAGACACTCGACTACCCTGCTGTTATTGCGGACATGTGAACTAACCACAGACACTTGCCTCGTTCATGGACTCTCAGTGGTATGCAGCTGCAGAATGAATACAGAGGAAACACTGGGATGGATATTTAGTGTTAAAAAATGTATTTGTCCTGGTGGCAGTTACTATAACACAACTCTCTTCCTTAGAACTGTTTCAAGCCGGTAGAGACCCTTCAAGAACTGGAGCTGCTGACGTCTGAGGTCCTCCTCCCTCTGCTGTCGCACCATGTTGTTCAAGGCCTGATAAAGAACCTGAAGTATGTCTGAGTTACTGTGAGAACAATCTTTATAGTTCATGTTGTTATTCCTTGTTATATTTTCAACTGCAGTTAATTTCTAAATACTGAAAAGAGATGATAGTAGCTTTTTGTCCTAGAAAAAACTTTATCAATTGCACATCTAACAGTACATTCTGTGAACCTGTTGACATTATTTTTTTCACTATTATTAAATGTTTTCTCCCCAGGTCTTCCTCAGTAGTGTGCAATGTCCAGTCTGGTCATCAGGGCCCAGAGATGACTCCCAGCCTCCCTGGTTTGGCCTGCCCAGGGTGGAGGGACCGCCCGGGGCTGGTTGTTCCCACCTCTCCCTTCCCTCTTCTCACAGGCCTGGGGCTCCTCCTGGAAACAATCACAGGCATCCACAAAGGCCTCAGCTGCAAGGTAAAGTTTACATACTTTCTCTACTCAACTAAATGCATTTTCAGGAAAAGATGAGAAACTAATCAGTAAAATCATTAAGTGAAGTCTTTAATGGCAGCCTTTAGGCAGTCTGGTGGCCTGTCACTGAAGCAGTAAGGTATATTTTGCTGCCATCTTGTGGTGTAATACACAAAATCCCATGCATTTATACCTCAGCATTTCCCTTAAATGCCTGTCATGTACTAGAAGACTTTGAAAATACTTTTGAAAGACTAGAGCCTGACATCTTCTCATATCTAGAGAGTTTTAGTCTCACACTATAAAACTTTACAAAAACTTGGGGTCATGCAGGGTCGCTGTTTGCAAGACTACAGCTAGATTCTTCGTAAGATTATTTCCCATCCTACTCCTGGTAGAAAATATAACACCAAACTCCCTCTGAGAAATACGAAATTTTGACAATTCCTAACTTGTCAGCAAGAACACATAACTCTGGGCACACAAGATAAAAGGTGTCATATGTTGACAGTATTGTTTTCCATTCGGCATCAGTATAATCTATAAAAAATAAACTGTATTTGCATACAGACATTACCTTTTGGGATTTTGTGGCTTCAGCTCGCCACCAGCCTCCATTGGTCAGCTGCACTATTTTTTAGTGGGAGGAGAGTGTGAGAATGAGAGGCGAGATGCTTGGTGATTTTTGGTTGGTGGATCAGATACACGCTAAATACAACAGCTTATCCACCAGTTTATCCTTTTTCACTGTCTAATAGAATGAGACTTGCTCATGTTCTTATGCCTCCTCTGCATCCCGTCCATGTTTACTGTCTACCTGTTACTGCTTTTTGTTCGGTGCAGGAGAGAGCACATCTACTGGTTGCTGACAGTGCTTTACGACCACCTTACACCAAAAGATTGAGATCACGGAAGCTCACACCTGCTCTCATGATTTTATTCTGACATTGGAAATGTGTTCTGCAACTGTGAAATTGCTTAAACAGTCATTCAGTGTGTCTGACTTTCTGTCCCACTCTGCAGTTCACTGGTCTCCTCCTGTCACAACCTGTGATTGGTTATCTGAGAAGTTGCAGTCAGGCTACGCCCAAGTTGTCCCACACCAGAGCCTGGCTTCTCCGTCACGAACACCACCTACTCTACCTGCTGCTTCGGCTGGCACACAAACTGGTAGGCTCCAACTTAAATCACTTGCACTTGCACTTTAGGCTTTGTTTCAGACAGCAACATTATCCTCTGTTCTCAACTGCTTCTCTCTCAGGTTGTGGTAGTTTCTGTTACAAACCAAATCTAACTCTCAAATTAAATCTTAATATCACCTCCTAATTTTTACCTAACCCAGCATTTGGTTTCTTCTCAGGTTCCTGTTGAGCCAGAGGTAGCCAAGCATGCACCACTGTACCACCAGGTGGCGCTGGTTCTGCTGCCATGGTTGTTACCAGGCAGTGAGTACCTGGCACATGAGCTGCTGTCCACCATCATCTTCAGCAAGGACTTTATATCGTGAGTAAACACAAGTTTAATTTGGGATTGATTACCAGTAAGTGCCAACACAACCAAGCTTAACGCTGCAGTTGGTAATTTTTATGGAATAACTTTGTGTCATATTTGCTGCAACTGTCACTTTATTCTGAAAGAAGCACATCTGAGAGATGGTCTGTAAAAATGAATCTTGTCCCTCCTCCTTCCTCCTGTCATGGCCTTTACTAGAATCTACTGTGGTGCACCAAAAACAACCAATCAGAGCAGAGGATTCTCTAATATAGTGTCAATCATGTCAGTCACAGCTTGTGAACTTTTCCAATCTTTTAGATGTCTTTCCTCAGGAGATGAGTTTCTTGTGTCATGACTACTTCTGCCTTATTTCTGGCGAGGATATCAAAGCAACAGGCGTGCTTACTGGGGCTGTTAAGGCCTCTCAGGTTACAAGAGAAAATGCTAAGTCTCGTCAAACATCTGAGGTGAGAAATAGGCTATGAAGTAACAGAATCTGGATTCACATTTGATCAGTGCTGCCTAGCCTTGTCTGACTCGTCTGACAGCTGCGTTAGAGACTCTTCAGCTCTGACTGGTTATTTTTGTTCACATGCAGTTAGGCCATTAGAGGCTCTATAAGGCAGAGTAGGCAGAGGAGTATGATTTCTGTTATAGATTATTTTATCTGTCTTATTTTGTGCTGTGGGAATATTGTGACAGCTTCAGCTGAAAAAAGTTTCTCGTTCATAAAAGTTACGATCTACAGCTGTAAGAGCCTTTGTTTTGTTTACATAATACATTTCTTCAGGTAATGATTTAGTGCTTGAAAAACTTGGTTGATGATTCAAATCTAATTTCGCAAATTATTGTATATTGTAGTTATTGTTTGTTTGTATTTACTTGTTTGCTTCCCAGAGAGGGCCACAGCGGAGGACCTGAGGCTGTTGAGCTGGGAGAACTGAAACTCCAAGAGGACACGCCACACCACACCGCCCCATCTCTCCAGACTGTCGGCGCCCTCCTGAGAGAAGCCTGCGTCCAGCTGCCGTCCATACGAGGCTGCTTTCTCACTCACCTGGCCCATCTGGAGTCATCCGTGCTGACGTCCCGGGACGCTCTCCTCGGCCGCAACCCCTGGATCAGCTCCCATCTCCTCCCAGAGCTCACTGGTCCCACCTTGCCCTCTGATTGGCCTTACCTCCCGCTTGTCAGCCTGTACGAGCACGCGGGGGTGTCTGACGGTGGAGGGTCGGCGGTGGAGGAGCTCCCACAGGGGGCTCTGCAGGCGGTGACGCACTGTCTGCAGTGGCTGCTGCTGCTGGAGGTCTGGAGGGAGGAAGCACTAAAGGTATGGAAACGAGTCGAATCAGGTTTCATTTGTGCAGCAGTCATGACATTAGTTACTGTAACTAATCCAGTTCATGTTGTCATGTGGCAGGTGATCCCTCCTGTTGCCAAGTTCGCCCGCCTGTCCTGTGTGTTCCTGTGTTCCAGTGACTTGTTCCTGGAGAGGCCTGTTCAGAAACTGATCTGGGGTCTGTTCAGACTGCTGGCAAGGTCTGAAATGTTTTAAATGTTTTGAAAACCGTTTTCTGTTGGTGCAAAATCTGGACTGAGCACAGAGAATGGAGTTAAACCCAAACTCTTCCATTTACAGGCAGTCCAGGCTGGACTCCTTGGACCTGGATGTCCCCCCTCCAGGCCTCGCTTCCTTCCAGGACTTGTACACCGCTCTTTTGACCCAGTACGAAGCTGTGTCCTTTGGAGACCGGCTCTTCGGCTGCTGGGTCCTCTTACCTCTGCAGAGGAGGTACAGCGCCACCATGAGGCTGGCTGTGTTTGGAGAACACGTGGGAATACTGAGGTCACTGGGAGTCACTCAGGAACAGGTGAGGATGAGGATGTTACTCAGGGGTTTAACGGTACTCCGAGGTCACGGTTCAGCGGTTTAGGAATCGCGGTTTATTGTGAGTTTGGTACAGCAGAAAAAAAAACCAAATGCATAAGGGATAATTTTTTATTCAACCTTATTTATATAGCCCAGTATCACACATCACAATTTGTCTAAAAGTCTCCTGGCAGAACTCATGCTTGTGAGCTTTGGTTCCACATTACGTCCATCAGTCTGCATACTGTGTATCCTGCATGGAGCTGAGTGTACCGAAACGTGACCCCCGTGTCGTAACGGTTTGGTATGAATACCTGAACCATTAGAGCCCAAATGTTGCTTTTTATTATCATTAGTTTATGAGTTAATGTGCCTTTTTCAAATGACTTTTTCGTCACATGAATATTCTTTGATCACATAACACATGTTCTGTCTCTTCATTTGAAGCTCTCCATCCCTATCGAGCGGTTCACCTCCCCCCCAGAAGACTCCCTCCCTCTCCTCCGTCTCTACTTCCGCACTTTGGTCACGGGGACCCTGAAGCCCCGCTGGTGTCCTCTTTTATACGTGGTCGCCGTGTCTCACGTCAACTCCTTCATCTTCTCTCAGGACGCCGCGGCTCAGGTACAGCACCACGTGGCATCCTCTCTCAATGAAGTCCCCACGCCCTGTTTGAATTTTCTGATCATGTATGCATGCTAAGATCTTGCTTCGTGGCTTTTTTAAATCAGCCGCAGTGAAATCTTAGACAAACTAACATATGTAGTGATTTAGCAAATCCAGAAGGTGCTGCAGCTGCACCGAATAGGACGTTGGACTTGTGAGAAGTGCCCGGTGGTTTTATGGGGATTTATGCACATCTCGGCGCCAAATATGAGCTCATTGGACGCAAAATCTTGATTTTATGCATCTTCAAAACTCATGTGTTGTTGATTAACTGTCAAAGGAGAAGCCTCTGAGTTGGTCTCACAAAGTCAACTGTGCTCTTTCATGTTTCTAAATATTGATTTTAGGTCATGGTATGTGACTTTTATTTAACTGTGAGGTCCGCAGGGTAAACAACCCACAATAAGAAACACATTCAGTGACACAAAGTGGAATAAAGAATGGAGTCAATTCTATTTGCAGTTATATTATTTTAGAGCAATGCACCCAGAAACACTCATGTATGCTGGTGAGTTTATTAAGTAGACAAAGAGACATAAAGTGCGTCAGTGCCGTATATCAACGAGTCCTTTGATCTTTAATCCCCTCGTCCTCTTTCTAGGAGGTTGAAGCAGCTCGACACAGTATGCTGAGGAAAATCTACTTCCTGACAGATGAGGTACACTTCTTTCTGTAAACCACCTCTTTTTCTCTCTCTCTGATCTTTATGCGCCGCGAGGTGTTTAGTGGTTGTACCAACGCTTCCACTCGCCTCTCACGTAACTTTCCAATGATGTTTTTTTAATACAATCTCTCAGACAAACGTGTCTGTTTCTCATCTTGTGCACCATCATCCAAGTCATGTTGGGCTGCTGGATAGTTTTTCTTAGCATCTAAGGTTTTTTTTCTTTTGTTTTTAAATCTTCTGCAGTGTTAATTATGCATGTGACGATCCTTTCATCTTTATTCTTTTTATGTAATTGATTTTACATCCAACGGTCTGTGTTGTTTTATTATTTTAGTTTCCTGTGGTTGTCTCAGTTTCAGCTTTGCTATAATTTCAGTATCACTGAACACATCTGCAACACACACTCGGACCAGTTAATATTCTGTGCGCCTTCTTCAAAGGGAAACTTAAGTATTTTTTGACAGGAAGACAATCCAGGCAAAATCTAGGTAAAATAAATAATGAAAAGAAAGAGACGACTGGTTGCTCTGTGTATAGAGACGTAGATCAAAAGCTTGTTTCGCGGAGAAGAGGAAACAACAGGATCCAGGCACTCCAAAAAAATATAGAAAAAGGAACAATTAAAAAGCCTTTATTGTAGTGGATAAATGCACATTCCTTACAAATGTGGCACCATTTGAAAGAGAAATAAACAGGCTTTCCAACGGTATAAGATTTATTGCCAAGAAGCATTGTTACAACAAAGAAATAATCTACCAAACACAAATTTCCTTACTTTTTGTGCTTAGTTTAGATATTGCACCTTTTTAAGACTGAAGGGTCCCCCAACAGAAATAGACAGATACAAAAGGGGACTGCCTGACCAGTAATTCTCTGGATAGAATCATGAGCTGATGTCCAAAAGTCACGTACTATAGGGCAGTCCCATAGGACATGGATTAATGTACCTTCGCCAGAGCACTTCCAGTGACAGCCTATGCGTTAAGAAAGGTGCGTATATATTTATATTTATTTTTTTCTGGGTCTCTTACATGTCACTTCATTAACTTGTTTTTTTTTTCTTCATTGTTGTCTATTTGTTTCACCTTTTGTGCCATTATGTGGGTCGTGTGACGGCCTCCAATTGGCTTCTGCCAGCATATAGGTGGGGCCGTATCTGTGTTGTATGTTCTGAAAGCTGTGATCAAGACCTGCAGTGGTCGAAACATGTTGGCTCTTAGAATGATTTGCCTGGATTGCCTTCCTGCCGATCCTGTTGTTTCCCACTCTCTACGAACACCCGGCACAAGGTTTCGATCTACGTTTGTATACACAGAGCGACCAGTTGTCCATTGTTGCAACCATTTTTTTTTACCTGGATTCTATTTTCACTTTTTTTGTGTGTCAAAGTGACCAGTGGAGACAACAATTTTAGGTGTTGAGAGAGAGAGAGAGAGAGCGCTGCAGCCAACAGCAGTAAAAGCACGCTGCAATATAGTCTCCATGTGCTCTGTCGCTTTACATCAGTTCACTGGAAGTTTAGATTTTGCCACTGACAGGCTGCAATTTTTATTATAAATAGCTGACAACACTATGGGAAGCTACTGGTTGCTCTGTCCTCTTAGCTAAAGCTAGCAATGTTTGTGGGCAGCTCTGCAGTTTAATGTGAACGTGAGATCAAAACGCCACCATGGAAACAAACGCTGTGTGATTGAGGAGAAAAGGAGGTTTCAGGACACACTGATGAACTCATCAGACCTCTGCGGATAGATGAAGTGATCGGCCTTCTCTGCAAAGAGGTGGATGCGGTGCTCTAAAGCCATGATGAGCTCAGTCATAAATACTCTGACTTCCACGTCCTAAATCAAATGCTGGTTCTACTTCAGCACTCAGTCGTCAAACGTTTGAGAACCTCTGCTTTAAGCTTTGTATTTTAACCTTTTATCCAATACTTAAGCTATTTATTGATTACGTATAGATAGCTATAAGCTCACTGTTAAGATCTCTCTAGTAGTAGTAGAGTAGTCTGGTGTTACAGCTGAATCCATGTGTCTGAGCTGCTCCACAGTCTTCCCACATACATCCTGGCAGCCACCACCTCTGCTTCTCCTCTCACCACCTCCTCACTCTCTTTGTCTCATTTCCAGGTGTTGAAGAACCACTTGCTTCTCTTCCGTCTGCCACGAAAGCACTCAGAGTTTGGCTTCGACGTGTACGAGCAGTTGCCTCCCATTAGGGCCAAACGATTGGAGAGCGTCCTGAAGCTGCAGGACAGCAGCAGTGACAAAGGAGACTGAAGGCAGCAGGGAGTGGAAAAATAAGAACGTAGTGAGCCAAGAGCAGAAGATCAGGGGAGAGACAGTGTGGGATGGGGAGGAAATCGAAGGAGAGATTCGAGCGCGAGTAGAAGACACTGAGAAAGAGGAGATGTCAAATAATAAAGGTTTCCCATCAAGATCGGCTTCGGAATAAGAGCCATCATGGTCACAGGACAATTTTCTGTGGTTTCTTTTCTTGAAGGAAACCCAGCCGGAGGTAAATCTGGCCAGGCCGCAATTTCAAATAATCGAACTAGAGTCAGTGCGAATGATGCGAAATTAAGTGCAGATGCAGCGAAGTACACGTCCCACAAACCTTTCCTCTGAGCTAATGGGAGGGATCAGATGTTTTCCCTCGCAGCACCAGAAATTCGTCACAGTTACTGCTCGAAAAACAGACAGTGATGATCCTTGGTGTCACAGAGCAAAAACAAATGTCCTGCTACACAAGTGCCTGAAATTGTCTCTTTTTTGTGAATAAATAATTTCAAGTTTGTGTAAACTTTAATGCCTTTATTATTAAATCACAACCACTACAATTATAGCCCATAAAAATAGCACTCAACTAGCTGAGTGTTTCATTTTGGGAGCCACACCACAGATGTAAACACACACTTTGATTAAAAGGTGTTGGTGGGAGGAAATACATTTAAATGAGGTTAAAGACCCACAAACATCCAGACTGGGTTTCTCGGGACAGTGGTGATGAGCATTGTTCTTCTCTCTGTGACTCATTAATAACACTCACTGAAGCACTTCACAGACAAAGACCCTGCTTGATTTCCATTGAAGCTGCTCTAACAGTTTCCGGTGTTAAATCAGATTTGGAAAATACCCGTGAGGGACCGATGTGTTTTTCTGTCTGTGTGCTTGTACTTTCACTGTTTGTGCTGCTCAGTGAGACGAATTCCACTGCATAACATTAACTATATCGTACATACTGATGAAGATAAATGTCCTACTTAACTGATATATTCCACTTGGATTTGCCTTTTTTTTTTTTTTTTAGAAATAACTTGAGATGAATTTAGTTTTGCATCTTATAAAATTCCTGATTAATAAAAACTATGTTTACCACAAAAAAACAACAACTTGTAAATCAGTTTTAGGTGATTTTATTAATCAAATTTATTTAAAGAAAATAAAGAATAAATCATTTATATGCAGAGTAATCACTGCCCAGCTTCCCATATGTGAGCACGACTTATTTTTAGCACTTAAAATGGGTAAAAATATTTGAAAGGTAAAACTAATCACGAAATTATTTACACTTTAAAAAATCACCATTGAAAGTAGCATACAGCAATATAAAGCAGATATAGAGAAGAATATAAAACGAATAAAACTACAAAATACACAGATGGAAGTGCAAATAAAAAATACTAACATGATACAAAAACAAGCACATTTTAAATATGTAATTTAAAGATTTAAGGATTACAAACTCCTCTGTGGGTAAAACAAAAAAACTTTTTATCCACAGTATTTCCATCTAACAATTGACTGTTGTGCAGCAGCTTGAATTTCACAACACCATCTAATCCCTGAACAGGGGCGGATTCACAAGTAAAAACTCCTCCGGGTTTGCGCAACCAAAGCAGGCTGCTGCTGGACAGGAGGTCTGCCTTCTTGTGGAGTGTTTTCACCATTAAATTAACACATCTCATGATTTAACTGCAGCTATAAAACCCACTCTCTACCTTCCTTGTGTCGCATTGAGAGATGCTTTCAGAGTGAGATAGTTTATTCCAGGAATTTCACAACACACTGCACACGTCTCGATGTCCCGTGAAGCTTCTGCTGAAACAAGTGGAGTCAAAGTGAGCAGGATGTTTTTAAGTTCAACACCAAAAACAAATTCCTTTGTGTGATACGTATAGAATAACAGCAACTTGATACTTCAGGCCCCACGCCAACGTCACAACCCCAAACATAAACTCTAAATGAAATATTTGTCTTTGCGCCCGCTGTGCAATAATGTGGCTTCCTCTCATGTTTTTAAGTTTGACCGTCGTCTAGGTTTTTACACCGCCTGTCAAGAGCACCAGACAGCTTGATGTCTCGTTGTTTATTTGTTCCTTTGTCCGTCTCTGTCTGATAAACCGCGCTGACCTGACTGTGTTTTTAGTTTGAAGACAAAACGTCCATTGATTTATTGGCAAGATTCCTGCTCCCCAGTGAGATTCCTCGGCATGCTAATTAGCCAGTGAGAGACAATGGCATCTCCTGTGGGTACTAATACCGGTCACACGGCTCGCTCCACATCTGGACTTTATTTGGTCTCATTCACGGGGAAATGTGCAGAGTTGTTCTGTTGCTAAAGTGAGGAATCTGCAAACAGCTCCACTTATTGTGAAATTGCCCGGTGTGATGTAAAAGTACAATTTCTACAGAAAAACTACACTTGATTGTAAAATGTCCAACCTGCTTTTTGTAACATACAGCTGCCATTTCTATTTCTACAAGAAGACCAAACAAATTATCTACACACAGTTTTGGAGACAATAAACTGTGTTTTTCTCTGTAGAAAAAAAACATTGTCAGTGAACTTTTACACGACCTCCATTTCTTTAGATCTCCGACTGCTGCCATGACAGCGCAGCCCAGTGTGATCTTATATCCTTCTGTTTTGATTACACTGGATGATTTATGAATGTGACCCTCAAACATGGGTCAGTGTTGAAAGATAACAGACCTTAGTGCTGATTAGAGGAAAGGAAATTAAGTGATTGGTGTGTTGGCATGCAAAATCCAGAGTTAGTTCTTTTAACTGTAAAAACCCTGATTAAAGGAACAGTTTGACATTTTGGGAAGTAGTTTGTGCTCAGCCTGATCGCCAAGAGAGAACTGCACATTTCTGCAAACCACAAATATGTTACATTCGCACATTTTCATTGCATATCATATCAGTGTTTCTACAGTGACATGATATATGAGCAAACTTTGTCATTGGGAGCTGGAGGGGATGGTGGATGCCGTCACCTTGGCGAGACACCCACTTAGCTGCACACCACTGCTTGAAACCAACAAATCACAGCATTAGAGCCACAGAACCTGGAAGTTTTCAGCGGCACAATGTAATGTTTCCCAGCTTCATTTGTGGCACTGAGCCTGGGTGTTTTCAGCGGCACAGTGTGGCGTTTCCCAGGGGCATTTATGGCACCAAACCAGGGTGTTTTTTACCAACAAATCATGTTGTTAGGGCCACAGAACCAGGGTGTTTTCAGTGGCACAATGTGGCATTTCCCAGGGGCGTTTGTGGCATTAAACAAGGTTTTTTGTTTTTTTTTTACCAACAAATCCTGTCGTTGGAGCCGCAGAACCTGGGTGTTTTCAGCTGCACAATGTGACGTTTCCCTGGGATGTTTGTGGCACCATTCCTGGGTGTTTATTACCAACGAATCGCAGCATTGGAGCCGCTGAAGCTGGGTGTTTTCAGCAGCACAATGTGACGTTTCCTAGGGGCATTTCCGGCACTTAACCTGGGTGGTTTTTTTTTTTTTTTTACAAACAAATAGTGTTGTTGGAGTTGTTTTCTGCCAATAAATCACGGCGTTGGAGCCAGAACCTGGGTGACTTTCTCCACTTTTTGGAGTCTTGTTGACATCTCAATCTCCTGCCAGCTAGTGAAACTAGTGAAACAAAAATTTTTTGGGAACTTTTATTGAGCACGAGACAACTATTTCAGCATCCAGCTGTTGCTTGACTCTGTTTTAGTTGTCCGCCCAAACACAACATATTAAAAGGAATCAGAAGGCAATTACATAAATCCCTCTGAGCTCAAACCTTTGAATAAATATGCTGAATAATTGGCAAATAAGTGGGCCCTTAGTTTTTATTTCTGTTTTTAGAGAGGCATAAACCATTTGCCGCTGCGGGAGGTTTCAAAACCCTGGGTAATCATTACTACAATAAAAGTCTTGCTTTTAAATTCTTCTCAGGTTTGAAAATCAGAGCCAGTAAATGGACTAGAAGAGAAATATAATTTAAAACTGTTTGCTGAGGTTTTTCCACTTATTTTGGACAGTCCGGTCAGCATTTATAAACATGAAAACAGAATCCAAGTACTCACACCACACAAGAGGCACACTGGCAAAAATATTCTGTCATATTGTGATGACATATTACACTTTATAATCCGTACATTATTTATTTTAGTTCGAGTTGCTTTGCAGATTCTTATCAATTATACAAAATATTATCACCAAATAAAATATGACGTATTATTGTAGGTTAAGATAAGTTACCTTCACATTTACCAGCTGCAGCATTAAGGTGATGAACACTTAAAAACTGGTGTAGGCAGAAATCTGGAAAAGGCCAATACGACCACGGGCATATGTACTTCACACAGTAACCCAGTGTTTCCCAAACACTGATTGATTTAAATATGTTTTATAGAGTTGCACGCAACTCATTGACTCCGCTGCTCCTTGCCTGATTTCTCTGTAATGACAAGAAGTAGCTTTTGCTACAAAATGTGAACTTTGGCTCCAGTTAACAGAAGGCTAAACTAATAGCAACATTTTCTTTCTATCTCTTTAACACTTCACTAATATTGACACATATTTCATGTAGTTTTTTGTCAGATTTTCTTTAAGACTCCTCTGTGCAGCGTAGGCAGTCGTTGCAACTGCATTTGCAGAACAGCCAATAGGAATGCACTTGGCCAAAGTCTCCTGTTATGGGCTGGATTTTCTAAAGCCTGACAACAGAGCCAAGAGAAAGTGCAGAAGTCAAGTTTTCTCTCAGACTACTTGAATTACAAACTGCTCAAAATTTAATATATTATTTATTATTTATATTAATTAATATTTTATACCCAGTGAAGCCAAAATTACTCTGCCTACCTGAGCTTTGATGAATCAGTAACTACAAACCAATAATATAATGTACCTTATTCTGAAATGCAGCGATTTGCATCATGAGCACTTTAAATACATTGTGATGCCATTACTTTATAACCTGTAACACTGTAGTACTGATACTTTTACTTCACTAAAAGATGTGATTAGGCTACTTCTTCCATTGATGTGCATTTCACAGGTGAAGTATTTACTGACGTATTTTATGTCGTAGAACAAAACGTGAAAACATCTTAAAGGGATAGAAAATGAAAATTCAGCCATTATCTACTCACCCATATGCCGATGGAGGCTCAGGTGAAGTTTTAGAGTCCTCACAACACAACAACTCGTTTTTCCAAACAACTTTTTATGTCTGGGCTTAAGGACACTTGGATCACTACGGACGAGCAGTATGGAGATGTTACCTGGTTTGAATTATGTGTTTTTGGATGTTTGAATCTGGGGCGCCGTAAGCCTCCATTAGATGGAGTTGTGCTGCTACCTTCTCTCCCCTTGGATCTCCGCAAGTGATGTGAGGACTCTAAAACTTCACCTGAGCCTCCCTCGGCATATGGGTGAGTAGATAATGGCTGAATTTCCATTTTTGGGTGCACTATCCCTTGAAGCTTGTGTTAACCACAGACCTTATTTCAGATATCTAACCAAACACCTGTTGACTTTGAGACGAGGGAACCGGGACTGCTAAGATGCTAACTCATCTCCAAGTTTTAGCACTCATTCCTGGATATTGGCACGACAGTAGTGGATAGGATAGCGCGTAAATTAGCATTTTCTTGTGCAGATTTTCAGTTAAAACTTGAGCTACATTTGAGTGGATACCCAACCATTGATAGTTATTTGTTGCCTCAGCCTGCTGCTGTCCTTTCATCAGGTCCTTTAATGCATGTTGTGAAGACGCCTATGAGAGAATTCACCTCATAAAAAATGAATACATGACTGCTGCTCCCAGAGGTGTTTGTCCATGAACATGCTGAGTCAAAGAAAACTGCCCACTTTTTCAAATATTAAAGGCTTCATTAAATATTCAACCAGGATCAAAAAGCGGGATTAGATTTGGTTTTAAGTGACTGCAACGCAACAAATTTTAGATGTAAATTCCTGCTGGAAAAATGAGAGACCATGTCCAAGAAAGTGGCTAATGAGGCCTCTGTGATAATTAAAAAAAACACACAATTCAGCTGTACAGCAGTGTCTGACACAGGAGGCATCCCACTGTGTTGCTCAGTAAGTGATGCACAAATAGAATAATAATACAACCCATGAGCTCATCGTCATTAACTGTATTCTTTTCGCTTTTGAAGCCAGAAGAAGTGAGCTTTGACGATGATTATTAACTGTTTCTGATGTTGTGTGTAGCTCAATCTCATTAGTTACAGAATCACATGCAGTGCGCCTTCAAAGGTATGAGGGTCATGAACGCTGTGTTAAACATGCAAAGAGCAAGCACTGTGCACGTTATCAGAGGGCTGTGAGAGAGGCGCAATGCAGGTATGAAGACTGCGTATTTAAGTTAAAAGTGAGGATTATGTTAGACCCAGGCAGCAGTCTCTTTTTAGCTCTCCTTATTTCTTGGTTCAGAGTTTTGACAAACATTCCTCTTTCTCCGAGGTTTGTGATTTGCATTTTTGGACGAATATGTTAAATTTATAATGTGACCAAATTGAGCTCAGCTATCTTGAACACCCCCCTTCAGACAGATTATGGTATCTTAAGATTCAGAGAGAGCCTCAAGTCAAGATAAGAGATCCTCTTTGAAGAATTTGACAGCTTTGTAGTGAGACTTTTATGCTGAGAAGTTCTTCAGCATGAAAGAAATCCTCATTGTAATTCTCCCGTCTCACCAGGAAGAGATGCTGTTAGGACAGCTGTCACTCTCCCAGCTCCAACTTTCCAAAGTCGGAGACATGCAGGGGCTTAAGTGGACCAAATGAGTGTCACCAGATCCTAATGCCATTAGGCGCTGTTGTAATTCACTGAAACTGATTATATTAGAGGGGGGACATGATGCTCTCACGATGTCCCGCTAACAAAGCCTGCCTTCAGGCCACGGCGACTCTGATGGCGGAATGAAAAACAAGAAGAGAGAGAGTAAGAGGGAAATGCAAATGTGGCAGCTGGTGTGAAACTTTTCTGAAAGAGGTGTTGATAAAGAGCTCAGCAGGCATGCGTTGGACTTTGCTAATGCATGTTCATTTGTAGTGTGTAAATGCATTTATTAAAATACATCCCACAAAATATTTATCAGTGAGGATAAATTAATGCCTACCACAGAGCCTCGCTGAATTCAGCGCTTGAAAAAGAACACACTGAATACATTAATCTCAATGTTGAGGAGCTGCTCCAACTGTGTGTGTGTGTGTGCGTGTATGTTACAAACTTATAAAATGCTTTCCTCCCTGGGCCATTCATTACGCATGAAACAAACCAGACAGAAATAGGACAGAGAATATTCACCACTGACTGCTTTTACACACACACACACACACAATGCTTTATTTACCCAAAAAAAAAAGCCAACTGACGCTCAGACTGCAGGCACAACTGGCCAAAATCAGATTTTTTGCTTTTATGTGATTTACAGGTTTTTTTCTTAACCGTGTAAACAGCACTAATTGCACCCAATCCGATCTTTGCCAATTGTGCCAATTTACCAAGCCAATTGTGTCACAATCCCCACTCCTGGCTCCAACTCTGCATCCACACACACCTCTGTACAGACGTAGCAGCCATTGCTCCACAAAAAGCCATACTTCAAAAGCTAGCTCTCTTTCTCCTCGTCCTTGTTATCATCTGCTCACAAACTCCCTTGCTTCACTGCACAGGGACCAAATGGTTACTTCTGTGGCTGAAAAGTGAAGCCAAGGCATAGTGCAAAAAACTGCAGTTTCTTTAACGGCCACTAGAGGCTGGCTCTAGAGGTGAGTCAATCCCCATAGACAACCAATGTTAAAATGCCCAACTTTACAGCACAATTAAACATGCTGACAGCCTGGGGGTGGGGGTTGAGTTATGCTGCGTTACGCTGTGTTAACACTAGCATGTGTAGGGTGATGATGTATAAATCAACACACTGTTGGGAGAAATGCATTGGTACAGTAGCCAATTTTGTTGTTAGGGCACAAAAATGAAAGTCTTGTAAAGGCACATCTGGCCTCGCTTTTGGGTCAAGAAGCCCCCAAGCTTAGAACGAGCTATCTAACCAAATAGAATAATTGCAAATCCCAACCCTTGATCATATAGAAGCATTGTAGCCCATTGTAGCGCACATCCCAAAGTCCAATGGAGTGGATGCGGGACCAAAGAAACATCTGGCAGAGTAGAGAACAAATAAGTCTGCACCCAAGCAGCTCCCGTTTAGATGGATTTTAATGCAGAGTGACATTTTGAGCCCATGGCTCTTCCTCAGGAGTCTGAGATAGCTAGCAATGCTAATGATTGCTAGGTGTCTGTCTCTATGTGTCAGCCCTGTGATAGTCTGGTGACCTGTCCAGGGTGTAACCCGCCTCTCACCCAGTGTCTGCTGGGATAGGCCAGCTCAACTTTAATTTATAGCGTGTCACGCCCATCTACAGCAACAAGTGTTGTGGTCAGTTTGGAGCGTCAAGTCACTGCTTCCATTAAAAATGACTTGTAGCCTGTTGCTGTGTTGCTCATAGAGTGAACACAGCATTACAGGCCGTCTGCGAGGCGTCACCTGGGGCGCTCGGTCAAATACATGCCTCGCTCCTTCACGGCTCCAATCTCTCATCTAAATATGGTCGCTCCTGGCTCCAAAAAAGTCCAAGATGATGACAAGGGAAATGCACAATTCAAAGCTTCAGAACAGGAGTTCACACACCAGTGTGTGACGTCACGGTGGCTACGTCCATTATTTTCATACAGTCTGTGATATCAGCTTATAAATGAAACAGTTAACACTGACTGATCAGTGGCCTCCATGTTGCAGTCGACAACGTGCTGCGTATGACGTCTGTGTAATTGTTCTTTTGCGCAAATTCAGTTCAGAACCGTCACCAGTACACAATGGAATCTGAGATCTGCCAATAAAAAATGCAGCTCTGAGCAGTAAATCTAAATTGAGCACCAAAGCTTGGGGTTTGAACGCAGCCTGAATGTGCGCTAAAGCCCTCAAACTTCGTCATCTTCTGAATACATGTTCAAAGCACAGCACAGACATGCTGCCACTATTTGTTTGTGTCAGGTTTGCAGCTCACATCTCCTTTCTTGTCCACTGTCTCATCTTCCTCTGTAGAGGAAATTAAATATTTAATGTCCAGCTAACGAGGGGCCGTGCCTCTTGAGCTGGGCCTGAGACGTTTGAAGCTGAAGGGGGCCCTTGAAAGGCAGAGTGATTCGCCAGATTACTCTTTCAAAGGCCCCGTCAAGCGAAGAGAAGCTCATTTTAAAAGTTTTTTTTAGCTCAACGCCACCTGGGAATTCCTCCACTGTCTGTGATGTGTGTGGGGAGGAAAAGCAGAAAGAAGGGAAAAACACTAACAGATGGAGAAGCAGAAGCTGAAAAGAGAGGAGAATATTGCTGCCACAATCTGGATTTTGTAACTTTAGTGTTCCTTATTTGACATCTAAGGTAGAGGCTATGAACCCAGATTTACTGATTGTCAGGGTGGCCTGGAAATGGGGCAACTTTTATATGTTGCACATGTACACCACGTGAGAACCCTGCGGAGCGTGACCACCAGACTCTATAGTACTACGGAGCGTTTTAGCACCATCCAGGTTGTAATATTGATTTACTCATGCCTGCAGGATGTGTAAATGACCAACTGTTAGCTAACAGTCTTGCCATAGCAACTTTTTTATAGCAAGATTTTATTATGTCAACGTTGTGTTTCCAGCTTGTTGTACTGCCCCCATGTGGCAAAAAAAGACTTTAAGTGCATGCTTATATACTTTCTGAGATCTCAAAAAAACGAGCGACAAAAATTTAAGTACTTAAAGTCAAAGTTGAACTCGGGAATTTGTGAAATTGTGCTGATACATAGCGTATGATTTCACCGTCCACAATCTGGAGGTCTGTTCAGAACATGTATGTTTTAGTTCTAAATGTGTTTTGAATGTGAAACATGTGTAACCTTGAGTGTTGTCAAAGGAGAATATCTGTCACTGTTGGGACAGACAATAAAGTCTATGCATCCATGACTGCCAAACCACTAATCTTCCTCCCAAGTGTGACCGCTTTTAAAGCTACAGATGGTAACTCTTATGAGATAACTTCTTTCATATTTTCTGAAACTGTCACTAGATATAAGACAGATAATCAGTGGCAAAAACCATGTTTGTTGCCTGCTCTGTTGCCTTGTAGCACTTCTGATGGCCTAACTGCATGTGGTGTTAAACATGACAATCACTGCGTTAAGTGCGGTGAAACTGTCAAATTAGGCAGCGCTGATCAACTATGAAATTATAATTCTGTTAATGCATTGCCTTTTTTTTACCTCAGTTGTTTTCAGAGACATACACTCACAGGCCACTCTATTAGGTACACCTTGTTAGTAACCGCTTTTGCCTTCAGAGCTGCCTCAATTCTTGGTGGCATAGATTCAACAAGGTGCTGGAAACATTCCTCCGAGATTTTGGTCCATGTCAACATGATAGCATCACTCAGTTTCTATCCACATCCCAAAGATGCTCTATTGGATTAAGATCTGGTGACTGTGGAGGCCATTGGAGTACAGTGAACTCATTGTCATGTTCAAGAAACCAGTTTGAGATGATTTGAGCTTTGTGACATGGTGCGTTATCCTGCTGGAAGTAGCCATCAGAAGATGGGTACACTGTGGTCATAAAGGGATGGACACAGTCAGCAGCAATACTCAGGTAGGCTGTGGATCTTCTTTTGTCCATGTTTGGTGAGTCTGTGTGAATTGAAGCCTCAGTTTCCTGTTGTTATCTGACAGGAGTGGCACCTGGTGTGGTCTGCTGCTGCTGGAGCCCATCTGCTTCAAGGTTGGACGTGTTGTTGGTTCAGAGATGGTCTTCTGCAGACCTTGGTTGTAACCAGTGGTTATTTGAGTTACTGCTGCCTTTCTATCATCTTGAACCAGTCTGCCCATTCTCCTCTGACCTCTGGTATCAACAAGGCATTTTCACCCAGACTACTGCCACTCACTAGATGTTTCCTCTTTTTCGGACCATCCTCTGTAAACCCTAGAGATGGCTGTGTGTGAAAATCCCAGTAGATCAGCAGCTCCTGAAATACTCAGACCAGCCCGTCTGGCACCAACAACCATGCTACGTTCAAAGTAATTTAAATCACCTTTCTTCCCCATTCAGATGCTCGTTTTTAACTTTAGCATGTCTATTAGCTATTTGCATTAACAAGCAGTTGAACAGGTGTAATGTAACCTAATAAAGTGTCTGGTAGTGTTTAGCTGTAATGTGAAAGTGTTGGTCCGGAGCGTGGGTACTGTGGCCGGAGCAGCCATGTGGCCACCTTGTTGAGGTTAGGATATGTTGACAATTAAGTCATTCCACAACCAGAAGCCATAGATTGTCAGAACCACCTGGAAACATGGACAGATGTAAAGCAGCAGCCAACAATGTAAGAAGACACAAAAAGGACTAAATTACAGTGTGCAAGTAAGGGAGCTGATGGGATCACATTTCTCTGGAGTTGTACTTTGTATAATTACATGTGACAGATAAGTGATTGATTTTTTGATTGATGTGAACATCTTTAAAATATTTCCATATCACACTTTCAGCAGACACGGAGCATTCATTGTTAAGATTAAAAAAATATTGTTTATTGCAGCTTTAAATACTATTGTCATATTCCCAGGTTTCAGCATTTAACTTTAATATATACCGCTGGTAATATTGATATGTTTGCACACTGAGTCAGATTCCAAAATAGGGATACTCAACTTGCTTTGCCCGTGGGCCACTTTTGCAAAAACAGAAAACAAAACAGGAGGCCAGAGGCGGGTTAATAAACAGACATTAATAATATTTATCAGTGTAATAATAAATGAATTGCCTGTTTTTAGCTTTTTGATGTTTGCTGTCTTCACTCAACTTTGCGATGAGGCAAATAAAGTTACAGCAGCTCTGCACAGGTCAGATGTATGAAGGGCCGATTGTAGGCATAGGCGTAGATTTTAGGCAGGATGCAGGTGGTACATTCCCCCATATTTAGAACATGTGCATTTGTACTCCCCAGTAAAAGCATGAAAGTAGCAGAGGACATTTTTACAAAGCAATTGATGCATAAAATCCACCAAAATGCAGAAAAGTAAGTGTTTGACACCCAGAAATTTCCTGAAGGATGACGCCAAACCCTTTTGTTTAATAAGTTTCCCCCAGATGTTAAATCAAAATCTATACCCTTGTAAAATTTGAAGACATTTGAAGACAAAAAAATAATCCCAGTGTGACTCAACTGATATTTATTGTGAATTGGAAAATGGTGCACCACCTGGCAACCTGGTGCAGGCCAGATTTTAACAAATATTTTATCCTCATAAAGTCTCTGTAACTACAAAAATACAGCTGGATCGTCCATCAACACCCCAAATGTTTTCATTTTCTTGATGACACTTCCTGTTAAACAGGGTGGATCCAAAGCAGCTTGTGGATTCCTTCTGTGGGAATTTGACTCATGCTTCATGAGAGTGGTTTGACAGAGCTGTCTTTGGATTTAATACGGCCACATACATGAAGCTTTGTGAAGCCTTAAAAAAAAAAAAGCAAGCCAGTATGGTTGCTACAAACACAGCAGGACATGTGCCAAACTCCTGTCAGAAAACACCTGCTGTTGTTAGTCTTCAATGTTGGACCTCTGCTCTCTAGTCATCTAGCCATGGTGTTACGCTGTCACCATCCCCTCCTCTTCCTGAGAGGATGCATCTGAGCCACAGCATAAGTATGGAACATACAAATGCAACACATCCATGAACTGCAGAAACATAAAATGTTTTTTTTTAACTGGGCTGTTAATGTTTAACAAATTGCTCTAAAATATGGACGCCCATTAGCTTAGTGGGTAGAGTGGGCGCCCCATTTACAAAGACAGTGTCCTCGCCGCAGCAGCCGCAGGCTCGACTCCAGATTCCACAGCCCCTTGCTGCATGTTGTCCCCACTCTCTCTCCCCCTTTCATGCTTGAAACTGTCCTGTCATTGAAAGACAAAAAGCCTAAAAATAATCTATAAACTACGTCATAATGAAATCAGCATTGTGAAAATATTACAGATGGTTTGCTCATGGCATCAGGGAGAAGATCCTGCCTTAGGCTCTTTGCCATCATGTTAACCAGGGTGCACTTTTTCTCACATCAATGATACATATCAAACATTCTGACCCCTGAGTCTGTAAAATTGGCACAACAGACAGTAAATCTCTGTTTACATGAGAGCGTTAGAGGCCGATTAACATCTGTGGAAATGGAAAAGTGGAAATGTAAATAAAGCTTTTCCATTAAAGCCATTAACCCACAAAAAGGACAGCAATACTCTGATAACACAGGAGCAGAGAGTGAGTCGGTACACACCAATCAATTAGACAGCTGTGTGTGTGTGTGTGTGTGTGTGTGTGTGTGTGTGTGTGTGTGTGTGTGTGTGTGTGTGTGTGTGTGTGTGTGTGTGTGTGTGTGTGTGTGTGAGGGAGAGAGAGAGAGAGAGAGAGAGAGAGAGAGAGAGGTAGTGGGTGTGTGAAAGTGCTTATAAACCCATTAAAACTATCAATACTAAAGTGATCACTTTGAATAAGAGCTTTGTTTTAATCACTTTCTCTTAAACCCCCTCAATGTGATGTGACACAAATGCGCGCGCACACACACACACACACACACACACTCTTAAACAAAAGGATATGTTGATTGCATTAGAGTGTGCAGGATGATCATACTTTCAAATATAGTCAGCCCTGTTAATGACCCAGCCGAGCCCTGCAGCTGTATGTGCATCTGTGCGTGTGTGTGTGTGTGTGTGTGTGTGTGTGTGTCTGGTCATGGAGGCAGACTTTTGGAAACATCCAAAAGACACAGTTGACTGAGTGAGGACTTTGTTCTTGCTTGTTGAGAGAGATGATGCCACATGAAGCTATGAAGCTTTGTAGCGCTAAGGGGAACTGCAGCTAATTGCTACAAGTGATCCCGTTAAATAGTCATGTGATCTGTAATTAAAGGTCCAGTGTGCAGGATTTAGGGGGACATATTGGCAGAAGTGGAGTGTGATATAATAAATATGTTGTCTTTTGTGTATAATTGCCATTTGTTTTGGAGAGGAAGAGAACCATGTGGATGATCCGGCTCCTGATAAAAACTTCCTAAACGTCTGGAAGTTATTAGGGAAAACAGATGAGCACACATTAGCAGGTGCTGGGCTAGCAGCCTTTCTGTAACATACCAAATAGCGTCAGAGATACACTGAATTGTAATGTGAAGCTGCTTCATTCAGTGTTTTTTCCGGCTTGAATCACCTGGTCCGTTTGCTTTGGAGAGGAGGAGAGTTCTGCGGATAATTCAGCTCCCAGTAAAAACCTCCTGAACAATGAACACTGAAAGAATCCTAACCGGGAGAAGTGTCAGCTGGTTGCAGCCTCCAATCCTTACTGCTAGATAACACTAAAACCCCCTAAATCATACACACTGGACCTTTGAATAATCTCAAACAAAGTCCTAATCTCAAACTGACCCCATGGAGACATGTATACCGACCAAGAGATTTTCTCCATATATCTGCCTTTTTGAGCACATTTTTGGTGGGCACATGTATGGAGGTATGACAACACACACGCACAAAGAGGCACTATATCCCTGCTTTGTTGACACACGCTTTGCATGACTCTCCAGCTTGGCTGCTGCACGCGGCTCACGCTGCGAGGAGATTTGGAATTGAACTTCCATCCACCCGATCCAGCTGTTTAACTGTCACACTGTTTGATGTGATCAGTTATGAGAATTTAATTTAGTGTTAATTTAGAGGCTCTCACACCGTTCAGGCTCACATCGACCGCGCCATATTCCAGACATATAAATGTTTTGGACAGGCGGTCCCCTCCTCCTGCAGCTTTGGCGCTCTCTCTGCTACATGTTCACATCCAGCTGGCAGGACGAGCCACATTCGCTCTGGTGATGTGTGTGTGTGTGTGTGTGTGAGTGTGTGTGTGTGCTGCTGTGTTGACATTCCATATGTGCAGACGTCTGTGACATTCCTGGCTGTGTGAGGACCGCATCATTTCTATCCTGTACATGATCTTTGCAGGTTTTGTCAGAGAAATGCTCGTCACATCGGTCAGAATAATCAATTCTCAGAACAGATTCAAGTGTGTTTGTGTGTTATTCTGAACTGTGTATATATTGTGGATGGAAAATGAGGATGCTGTTGGTGAATAGGATGGAAATGTAAAAGGTGAAGTTGTGGGATCGTGGGGAATATCTACTGCAGCTCTGTTTCCTGTCACACTGGACTCATTATAATCTTATTGCTGTTTCTATGCCTCTGCGCCGGTGATAGCCGTAGCCAGAGGCATTATGTTTCCAGATTGTCCGTCCGATTCTTGCGAACACAATGTCTCAAGAACGCCTGTAGGGAATTTCTCCAAATCTGGAACAAACATTCACTCGGACTCAACGTCTTCTCTGTGACATAGTCTTTGCCCATATTTTACTGTATATGCTGTGCTATTTTAACGTATTGAATTACTCCATGCTCGGTAATCTCACACTTCCTGTTTTTATTCTAAAAGCCTAACCAGGGACAGGGGTTGCAAATGTACCTTGGCTTGGAACCTGTATGCATTACATCTGCTTTGTATTTTACATATGAATTGATGTCATGTGTGTTTGTCCTTGACAAATAAACAAGTAAATGAATAAAATAAAAATACTGAGGGAATTTTTTTTGAGATGTGACACAAACATCCACCCGGACTGAAGAATAAACTGATTAGAAGTGGGTGTTTGAAGGTCAAAGGTCAGTGTGACCTCCCATTCATCTCACTCTTGTGAGCGTGATATCTCAAGAAGAGAGACTTTTGGTCAGATACTGAATTGGTGACACCAATCATGGGTGCCCACCTTGAAACTGAGCTGAATGTATAGATCTTCTGTGCTGCTGGGGGGAAGATGTTTTCACAGACATGGATGTAAACTGTAGGAGAAACTTGACTGGTGTACGGAGGCATCTAGTTTCAAACTGTACACCTTTTTTTACACTCTGAAATATCTCAGTAACAATTTGCTGGATTGCTGTGTGAATTTGTACACAATGCTTCCCAGGTGATGGCTCCTGCTGATTTTGTTGATCCACTGACCCATCCTCTAGCGCCACCATGAGATTTATAGTTGTGTTTTTGAGAGAAATATGAAAACAAATATTGGATTCCCCCTACACTTCATTGTTCAGACATTCATGTTCCTCCAAAGATGAATTGCAAAAACTTGAATGAACCATCTTGACTTTTTTATGTTGTTCCATCATCAGGCCAAAATTTGAATTTGCGCAATACTTTGGTTTATGACCAAACACCTGTGTAACTCATGACATTCCTATCAGCCCTGTGTTCAGTGCAGGATGTTCTCGTGCACTGTTTGTACGTAATAATGTAACAGAATTTGTATATAACTCACATAACCATGAGCCAGTATTTTGCATTCAACTAATGTTATCGAGAGGGCTACAATCATGTGACTAGTGCGCTTATGGCAGTAAAGGTGGTGGATGGGTCAAACAAACACAGGACTTTCCCCCAGGAGACTGGTTCTTGTGTCCCACAATAAACCAAGTGAACTTTTAGTTGTTTAAAGGTACATCATTACCATGTTTCTTTTCCTAAACCTAACCTATGTAACTTTACATTATGTACGTAACTTTATGTCAAGAATGTAACGTGACACATGCAATGCTAATTCCTTAGATATACAACCGTTGTAGGGGGATATGTTGGCTTGGAGCTTACTTGAAAATTTTGCTCGCTTACGTGCTAAATAAAGATGGTGAACATGGTAAATACAAAGACTGTATAAACTAACAGACATAGCTTCTGTGACGTCACCCATTGGTGAGCCACAAGTTCAGCATTTTGGCTGTTGCCATCTTGGTTTTTGGAGCCAGAAGTAACCATATTTGAGTGAGAGACTGGCGCTGTGGAGGAGCGAAGAATGAACTGACTTAGAAGCCGAGGACACTATTGGTAGACAGCCTGTCGCTTAAAGCAGCATGTCTGGGCTGGCTTCATCTTTCAGCCTTGGAAGTTGCTGCTTGGGTAAACATTATAGCTGCCCAACACAAGCATATCAGCTTGTGATTGTTAGCATGTGAAAAAATTGACCTTAACATTTAGCTGAAACAATCATCATTCTCATGAGTATTTTTAACTGAAACCAGCAGCTCTATAGGTCGTCAATCCTCGAAAAGACTGAAATTTGGCAACAAAGGTCAAGTGTGTGTTTGTGTATCTTTTTTAAATAGCTTGTGCTCCCTGTTGTCAACCTTCAAAATCCATAGAGGTTAAATATCGAGCTGCAGAATTAAATTAAAAGTTGACTTAAAGCAGATTAGAATACCAGGTCATGTAAGGACGAGAGAAGACAGTGATGGATGCATGTCCAACAGTGTTTGGCGTGAGTTCTTCTCAAGAGGAATGTCTACATCATTTTACATTCATCGCTTATTACATTGCCAGAAACCGAAAGATCATGAATTATCTTTGAGTGATCTCCAGATCTGAAGAAGAATCTCAGTGTGCTTATTTATCACCGCACCCATCCATCATCCTCCAGTACACATTAGACAATGAAATGTGAATAAAAGAGAGCTACACAGTCAATAATAAAACTGGCTGTAATATTACTGTCTGGTCCGTGTTAAAAATGCAGCCAATGATTTTCATTCAATAAATCCCTCAGAGTGCAGGCTCTCATTTCAGGGGAGCTGGGTGAGTCTTTGTTTCCTCTTGGACCGAAATCCTCTTCTTCCTCCCCCCGTATCTCCTGACATGAAGCTGACACATCCAGGCTGGATGAAGGCCCACCCTATCAGATTAACCAGCTACAGTAGAGACAGTACTGGCCATACCGTTTCTAGGACTTCTATCCTCTGTATGGTGATGCAAATACTGTAAATCTGGAGTCCATGGGAGGAGACATCGGTTAGAAATGGAGCTCAGGCTGGAACAAGTTATTCCCAAAATCCGCTGCATGTGTACAGCACACATGGAGGAAACCCTGAGATCTGGTGGCCTTTCTTTGCTCCAGCTCAGAGAGTGAATTTGTTGTGGAATTTCATCAAAAGTGTCCCACTTTTTAATGCTGTGAAAACTGGGTTTGAGACTGTGACCGAATGTTTGATGGGTGACTGGAGTGTGTGTGTATTTGTGGGTATGTTTGACCAACCAAGAGTGTTTCTAGTCTTCTATCGCAGTAATTTTCCCAACTTCAGAAACTGACGAGTAACTCAGCTAATTTGAAGAAACAACGCTGGCTAGTAACTCATAATTTACAATTACAAATTGAAATCCAATGATAACATTAGGCTCCAGAAACTTTGATATTTGTGGGTCGACTTGTTCTCTATCATACTGACAGTTGGATGTAGGGTTTTGTTTCATGGACAGATAAGTCTAGGATTGTCCCCACTTATGACCTCAGCACCCCGTATTTTACTTTATGATTCAATAGTCCCAAGATAGCCTTAAAGGAAAAGTCAAAATGTTATCTTAAGTTATGTTTCCCCTAGGATTTTCACAGGAAACACTATTTAACCAAACAGAGTGAAGAACGGAGTGCTGCATGGATGAGGGTAGTCCAGGATGATCATACGCTCGAATAACTCACATCATATGTGCGTGAAATCAGTGAATCAATGAATAAACTTCCGTTGGTACGTCCTCAGCTTCATACATCACCAAAGGATCTCAATGCTGATTGGCTATCACGGTGCGAATTGGTCGCTTTAGTTCAGATTTTTTAACTCTCGCCAGTTAGCATATGACGCAAAATCATGCTCAGAGATTAAGGAGCTCCTAAACCTCACTCAATCTGCAGACATTTTCAGTTGCTATTTATCTTCCTTGAGTTAGCCACTAACTGCTATTAGCTGCTTTTTAAAATCTCCCTGGGTTATACGCATAACATATGAAGAAGAAACTTACGCAAGATTACATGTATATGTTAGACATTTAATGTGACATCTATTGTCACATTTGTTGTCAGATAACCAGTTAACTAAAATCCCCCCTTTCACCTCACATTAAAATGCATCTCCCTTTCCAGATTGTATCTGGAGATGATTTAACCTGATTACAGTTACACCTGGTTTTAATATGTGTCTCGAGGGTCCACATTTAGATCTGATTGCTCTGTCAGGCTCAAACAACTCAGCCGTTGTAGCTGTTTTCCATCATTTCCTCAGCCAATGCCTCATAAATACCTCAGTTGGGCTATGAATTGCCAAGTTTCACTTTTATGCTTTCTCCTGGATCAAGCTGAAAGCAGACGCTTTGTCTCATCTTGACTATCCGTAACCCTTCTTGTTGCTTTTTGTTAGTAGCTTGGCTAGCTGGCTGATGAATGGCTGCTGCCTTGCTGGATGGAGCAGACTGCTGCTTTACTGCACAACAGAGGATTGCTGATACTGTGAGAGAGTGGGTGTGGCAAAGCAGAGGAGAAGGTGATAATTGCTGGCACCTGGGTGATGAACACTCAACTCACAAAGGCAGCATGGAGGAGATCAGAGAGGATAAAGAGTAACAACATAAAGAGACAATATGAAGTTTTAATCAGTTTCTGGCCACCTTTGCTCCACCAAGAGAACAGTAATGTGTATACACGCGATAAGAGCATTTGATCCCAGAAGCGTCTGAATTTGGTGACTTTCTGGACAACAAGTTGTTGCTGGAGGTGTGTTGATCCCTGGAGCAGACGGGAGCCGTTGAATCTTCCTCAACTACCCCTTGGACCTGCCCTGATGCAGCTGTGGACTTCATTGCCTTGGCACTAAGATAAGTCTCCTTTTCCTGCACTGCTCTCTCCAGACTTCTCTCCAGGGTAATTTATATTACCCTGTGCCCTCACTTGTCATCTTCTAGGAGCCCCCTAACCCCTCCCAACACGCACACACACTAAACTGAACTTGATTGCTGAACTTAATTGCATCGAACTATTGAACTGTGCCTCTGATCTGATCTCACAGTGTGAGCTACAACCATTTGATTGATTATTTGGGTTCAATACATTGAAATTTAATTAATGAAAATGAATTAATGGATCGTATTTTGTGTCCTTGTACGTTTTTTTTTTAGCGAGGGTAGCTTTACGGGCTATCTCTTAAATTCAACTTTTTTTTTTTATAAAGTGACAGAGTAGGATTTTGATTATTCTCCTTTCTGGCATCCTACTTTACTTTAGATATTTAGCGATAAAACCCTGTTACACCGCCCACATGATTGTTGCATGTGGATTGAAAATGTACTTGTCACAAGAGCCCAGTCTCACTCCAAAGTTGATGAAATCCGGCGCTTGGGCAGTGACTTGCAGCATCAGAAACCAAAGGAAAAAAGCATCTTTTAATGTCAGCATGATACACAGCCGGTAGTTGTTATAGTTTAATGGCACCTTGTGGCGTCAGGGGGAAATGCAGCAGGAGAAGGACGAAAGTTAAGGCGGCGAAAGTCTGTCTGTGGGCGGGCCGGAGGGGTGGTGGATGGGTCCAAGAAACACCGACTTTTTCACCCGAGAGAGCGGTGATTCTAAAGCCAAGCCCTGTTCTTTTTTTCCTAAATCTAACCATGTGTGTTTGCTGTTGAAGGAAAACAAATGTCAATTCACGGCATTTTACTGACATAGTGTGTTTACTTTGAAAGAGACTGTATGTAAACATAAATTTCCTGTAAAAACAGAGTGTATTTTGAAAGAAGACAATGCATGTAACAGGCAGAACAAGTCAACAACAACACACCTAGGGTACCTTTCACGTCGTATGTGGACTCGGAAAGTCCATGACCAAACATCAATATGTGACGAGGTTGGATTGAGAATGTGTTGGTCACAATGTGCATCCCTGACCACCTCCAGAGGGGGTTCGGCTCATCAGATCACAGTCCGTCCTTACACCTGTATCTTCATGTGGTCAAGCACTTTCTAACTGCAACTTAATCACCCAAAATACATTTTAATGCAAGATGTAAAGAGGGTCCAAATCCCTGCTACCAATCCACTGAGATGAGTCAGGTGTAACATTAGATATCACACCTGAAGCTATTTGAGAGTTTATGAAAACTAGTCAGAACACAAAAAGAGAAATCAGTGCACAAACACCTGAATGTGATTTAATTCTGTAATCAATGCTGTCCACTGAGAAACAATAATTATACAACAAACAGTGTTAAATTACACCCAGTTTAAAATCAGTTTAAATGAGCACATGGATCATGATGGAGCTCGTAAGAGGGCAATGGGGAACACAAGAAAATAAAGGTGAGAATGTATTTCTCCAACAATTTAATCCATTGTTATTGTCTAAGCTTTGTCAATTTTCAATCAAAGGTCCTTTGTTAGATGGATAACACACAATGGCAGTGTGTGATGGTCAACAGTCGCTGTGGGCTGTTTATTAGTAAATAGTGAGTAGTTATTAATCCCATGCTCAGAGTACAGCAAGCCAAGTGGATTCAGGTCTTTTGTTGCTGTCAAATCAAAGTGAAAGAAAATAACAGAGTTTGTAAAGTAACAATGAAGAAAAACGTTAAATCTAAAAGGTTTGTAATACGTCAGCACTCTTATTGGCCGGACATATAGTAGAGTTTGCTATAAGATAAGAGACGAAGGCAGAGTTTCTCATGTCCATTATCTGTGTGAGTTTGAACATCAGCTTCAGCAATGTGAACAAAATGTGGAAAACAACATTCAAACCAGTTTTGTGTCAAATTTCCAGCATCTGCTTTTCTGTAATCCCATAATTAGACCACATCAAATACAAACTGCACATGATAGCCCAAAACCAAACAAACAATTAACTTACAACTGTCCTGTATGAATGATTTGACGGGCAGTGAACATGGCACCAGTTTGGTGCTGGAGGGGCTGATTGGTCTGGTATAAACAGAGGGAGAGCAAATCCGTGGGAAATGCATACAACTGGATCTGAACACATGCTGTGCAAAACAGATTTCAAGCATGAAGTATACATGCCCTGCGGTATATACACAGACTCACACACACACACACACACAGTAGAGTTTGTGTCGACTCAGGAGAATCAGAAGCAGCAGCATCTTTGATCACTTAATTCAGATTTTTGCTGCTTCTGCCTCACTCAAAAGCCACATCCTGAAGAAGAGTGGGAGGTTTGCGAGGTGAAGGACAAACAGGTCGCTCTTTCAGACTTTATTCAGAGCTGTCATTATCATTCCCATTCCCTAATCGCTTCCTTTAATGGATAGGAAACAGACTGCATCAGCATTTTTGAAGTAGCTGCACTGCTCTCTTTTGGCTCCCCTGTTACTAAAAGCAGGATACTTTAAGTCTGCTCTCTTAAATAATAGATATATTTTTACACTGAGCACTTGGAATAGAAAAAAAATATTGAAAGGCGTTCTTGAGATATTGCATTCACAAGAATGAGACAGACACAAAGTCACAATAACATTAAAACCTTTGACAACCAAACTCTAATCAGTTCATCCTTAAGTCCAAGTGGATGTTTGTGCCAATCTGAATAATTCCCTCAAGGCGTTCTTGAGATATCATGTTCACAAGACTGGGACAGAAGGACTGATGGACAACCCCCCAAAAAATATACCTCAGGCTACAGCTATGGCCATCAGAGAGGCATAAAAACACTGTAAGAATACAATGGGCATGTAGTTTATCTCAAATTACATGACCAAAAGTAGGTAACTACTGAAGAAGTCTCTGACATTTGAATGTAGTTAAACTGCCACTCAACTTCTGCAAATTGCAGTTGAACTTTTAAATACACACATGTAATTAAATACTCCCCAATACAGCCAGTAGCATCACTGGGTTTGCCTACACGCCCACTCTTGTAACTTTAAGGAGGCATCTCAGTCAGTAGCTCAGTCCATAGGGACTTGGCTTGGGAAGCGGAGGGTCGCTGGCTCAAGTCCCCGCATAGACCAAGTATGGAGTGTAGACTGGTAGCTGGAGAGGTGCCAGTTTGCCTCCTAGGCACTGAACCCCCAACCGCTCAGGGCACCTGGCGCATATGACAGAGTGAAAAAAATGTTCTCTCCTGAGATTAATAAATAAAGTATATCTGAGGCTGAAAAATCTCTGGAGCACCATCACTGCCTTCTGCCATGTTTTTATTGACACAAAACAAACCCACTTTGCTCGCATGCGCCTGCGTCTGGGAGACTGTTGCTAACTTTGATTGATGCTGGACCATATTTCCCATGAGTTTTTCAAAGCGTTGTAATCAAACACAGTTTTAATGATAATTGAAATTTGACAGGATGATACTAAGCGCCTGGATCCTGGTTTATTATGTGATGTCATACCAAACAGCACTTGGTTTGTCTGTATCTGCAACTCCAATGGGCAGGGACCCAGAAAAGATGGATCCCAGAAAGTTAAAGATCTTCTCCTGTACAGAGATCCATCCAATACAGGTTAACACATCTGCCCCTGCAGTGTCTTTGGTGAATCACCATTCTCCCTCATTTAAATACATTTCTGCATCACTGGTCAGTCCCACGTCTCCTGAAATCTTGTGAAACCTTGTGAAGTTATTCGCCTGTCTTTACCACAACTCTCTGCAAGAAAGCAAAGCATATATCCCCAAATGTCTAACTATTCCTTTAAAGACAAACCATCTTTTACAAATGAGTAAACATGTGGAGGTTGTACAGATTCAGCAGACTTGTCCACACAGATGTTTTTTACAGCTGGATTCTGATGCTCTCATTACATGTTTATGAATAATGTGTTAGTTTGAACATGAGTGGCCTAATCTTTAACATATTTCAGCTGTTTGTTGTCATCGTTAAAACCCATTGGGTGACTACAGTTTTAGGACTGGTAATAAATCACCAGCGTCCCTTGTGAGGAAGCATTAGACTCACAGTGCAGCCCTCCAGTTTTTCCCTGATGTATTTATGCTGCAGCTGTTGGGATATTTATGATGTAAATATTTTCTGTTGAAACGATTTATTTGAGTCTGTTTTGCATCACACTATTGCACTGATCCTGAACACAGCAACTCTTAAGTTTCTAACATTTTGGCCCCTCTATCCATATTGTAGTAGCCTGCTTGACATTGGTCTCACTCTTGTCTCTTGACTGCATTTCTACTGGGTCTGGTCTCAGTCTGGGAGAGGACTTTGAATTCTATTTCATGACAGGTCAAGACCACCACTGCAGGGATGTCACTAAACTACTTGTGCAAGCGATTGTTGAAGATGGCTGGATTGATTTCAGTTATTTAGTGTCAGTACGTACGCTGAACAAAAATATAAACGCAACACTTTTTTTTTGCTCCCATTTTTCATGAGCTTAACTCAAAGATCTAAAACATTTTCTATACACACAAAGGACCATTTCCCTCAAATATTGTTCACAAATCTGTCTAAATCTGTGTTAGTGAGCACTTCTCCCTTGCAGAGATAATCCATCCCGCCTCACAGGTGTGGCATATCAAGATGCTGATTAGACAGCATGATTATTGCACAGGTGTGCCTTAGGCTGGCCACAATAAAAGCCACACTAAAATGTTCAGTTTTATCACACAGCACAATACCACAGATGTCGCAAGTTTTGAGGGAGCGTGCATTTGGCATGCTGACTGCAGGAATGTCCACCAGAGCTGTTGCCCGTGATTTGAATGTTCATTTCTCTACCATAAGCCGTCTCCAAAGGCATTTCAGACAATTTGGCAGTACATCCAACCGGCCTCACAACCGCAGACCACGTGTAACCACACCAGCCCAGGACCTCCACATTCAGCATGTTCACCTCCAAGATCGTCTGAGACCAGCCACCCGGACAGCAGCTGCAACAATCGGTTTGCATAACCAAAGAATTTCTGCACAAACTGTCAGAAACCGTCTCAGGGAAGCTCATCTACATGCTCGTCGTCTTCATCGGGGTCTTGACCTGACTGCAGTTTGTCGTTGTAACCGACTTGAGTGGGCAAATGTTCACATTCGATGACGTCTGGCACGTTGGAGAGGTGTTCTCTTCACGGATGAATCCCGGTTTTCACTGTTCTGGGCAGATGGCAAACAGTGTGTGTGGGGTCGTGTGGGTGAGCGGTTTGCTGATGTCAACGTTGTGGATCAAGTGGCCCATGGAGGCGGTGGGGTTATGGTATGGGCAGGCGTATGTTATGGACAACGAACACAGATGCATTTTATTGATGGCATTTTGAATGCACAGACCAACATTCCACAGGCCACAATCAACAACCTGATCAACTCTATGCGAAGGAGATGTGTTGCACTGCGTGAGGAAAATGGTGGTCACACCAGATACTGAGTTCACCTCATGAAAAATGGGAGCAAAAACAAAACTGCTGCATTTATATTTTTGTTCAGTGTATTTGTTTCCTCAAAGGAAACATAAAATTCCCCTTTGCAGATGATTATTTACAAGATATTTCGTGTGGTACATTTTTCTACATACATACAGTATGACAATAAGAGAGGTGAATAAGGAGGAATCTGTAATTGTTTTCTGTGGATGTTTTATGGAATTGTGGATCTTTTATATCAATTTGAGGAGTATGTATGCCTTGGATGTTTCACATTTTATTGAAGCAGCAACCTCCGGGCCTGAAAAATGAAGCCAACATGGAAGCACCAAAAACTGCAGTTAAGTCAGGACCATTTTAGTCAAAGAAAACTTTATTTCCATTTGCAGTAGTATATTTGGCAGTATGGCTCTGTTCTGGGGCCTCTCTGCCTTTCCTCTGGCCTACGCAGAAAGCCTCTTCCACACGCCTAAGGCAGGAAAAAGCACACCTCTCTGCCCTTCCATGTGCAAATGAGGAAAGCCTGAGGCAGAGAGAGCAAAACGTCTCTGCCCTTCCATGCACCTACATGGAAAGCCTAAGTGAGGAAGAGCAGCGGCAAAGAACTTTTTATGTAAGTCACTCGTTCATATTTTATTAAAGCTTAAAGTAACTCATAATTAAGGGCAGGCTGCTTTGAGTGACAGGCTGTCTGCTGAGAGTGTCCTTGGCTTCTCAGTCAGGTCCACCCCTTGCTCCCTCACAGCGCCAGCCTCTCATCCAAATATGATCACTTCTGGCTCCAAAAAAGCAAGATGACGATGGCCGAAATGCCGAACTTGAAGCTTCAAAACAGGTTCACAAACCAATGCATGACTTTATGGTAGCTATATCTATTACTTTTACAGTCTATGATTTTATTGTAAGTGTGTCATCCAGTGTGAGACTCTTGCTGGCCTCCCCTTGCAAAAATGGTCCCTTGCTTTGGCACAATCTGACCCTTTGTATTTCTCCCTTTTTAGGCTGTTGGATTGGAGTAATTGCTAATGAAATATTTTCATTATTCATACATGTTTACATAAGGAAACACGTATATAAATGAAGAGTCTATTACTACAATGGCAGCTACAATTGGCACAGCAGGTTTGGGCTAAATGCTAATGTCAGCATGATAACACTACTAATGCTAACATGCTGATGCTAAGCATTATTATGTTCATCATCTTAGTTTTGTATGCTAGCATGCTAACATGCTTTTGAGTCTTAAACCAAAGTATTGCATTTAAAAAAAAAAAAAAAGTTTTATTCCTGATGAGGTCATCAAAGTTACTGTAGTTCATCTTAAGGTTAACAAGTATGTCTGTACCAGACAGAGCGTTAAATATGCACTGATACATTTTGCTAATTTCAAATTAAAATCCTGGCTTCACAGCCCTGATCCTTTATTCTATTTATGTCCTTTTTATGCATTAGATCACCTGTCTCTGTATTAGAAAAGTACAGCTGAGTCACAGCCACACTTATGTGGTTAGGAGAACCTTAAATGAGGCAGTCAAGCGCCTGCATGGCTTTCCATTGATGTTTTAATGGAGCTGTTTGTTGCAAATTGCCTCTAACAGGTCAGTGGGCTTATTTGACCTGTTTTTAATCATGGCAATTATGTGAAAGGCTGGCTGTGAACAGCAGTGAGTTTGCTATTGACCATGAAGCACTTTGTTCGTTTGTGAGTCTGGTAAACAGGAGGTACTGGTGCGAGGTCTGCAGCGAAGCTAAAGCAGGAGTCAAAGATTAAAACATAACAAATTAAAAGAAATCCAAGCCGTAACCAGAAACCTCAATGACAAGTGTTTAGACCCTACTAGTACACCTAATCTTACTACAGTGTATTCAGCTGTTTGTCTGCTGCGCCCTTCAAAAAACCCTTCAAATCAAGTCACTTACACAAACTGTAGGATGCATTATTGTTTCTGATTTGCAGTTCAGATGATATGTAGCTGTCAAAGTTGACCACACCTAACCACTGTTTCAATGATATTTAACCCTCTTATTGTCTTAAAGTTTAATGTTCCCCTCCAGACACATTAAGTATGTAAAAAATACTCTACCACTTACGCTAGATTATACTTATGTTCTCCACTTTTTCCAGCTCTGACATGGTCCTGAAGTGAAGTGAGGAAATTGGTCCACCCTGCGCTAGAGGTTTCAGATTTCTTTGCCGATCTGTTGAAGTCTGTTACCCCGCTTATCTGTTTTGCGTAGTAGACAGCAATTGGTATGGCAGTGTTGGTAGCCAGAATCGGGCCAGCTTATTTGGCCTGATTCTGGAGTGTCATTCATACCGAGTCTCAGCCAAATCAGGCATTCGGATGCAGCCTGGCTAATGCTAAGTTTGGGCCGATGCTGGGCCAGGTAATTTCTGATAATGGCTCAGTGATGGCAGTGTCAGAAAGCAGAATCAGGCCAGTTGATTTGACCTGATTCTGGGGTGTCATTTATATCAAGTCTCAGCTGAGTCGGCTACCCGCACCCTGCTCGACTATTCACCTGACATGCCGAGTTCAGGCCGATTCTGCGCCAGGTCATTTTGGCTACCTGGGTAATGATGACATACCTAATCTAGGTTGACCGGGGTACGTTTGAATCTCAGATTTTAGGGAAGTGCACGGACATTGTCCCCTTCAGTCGAGGAATGTAAAAACATGACTTTAGTGACAAACCTTGAGATACAAGTCAGTATAGTCAAGGTCTGAGAGGTTAAGGGGACATAAACAGAAGAAAAACACATTTTTGTGTGGAGGGGGATTTTAACAACAGTAAAAGAAATAAATTACTTTGTTTTTCAGCATTAAATGTTAAACTAGTCATGGCATAAAAAGCAGTACACTATCAGCGTCAAAATTTTCTTTTGTCCAAACACTTTTCAACAAAACTTAGTCCGTCTAGACGGCTTACCTGCAAATTATTAAAATTTAATGCTCAGTGGGTGGTAGATGTTTTTTTTACTGACAGAGTAGTGACTCAGTTTGGCTGTGAGCACAGTGGTTTTATGTTGTACAGCAGTGAATCACTGTGTCTCACACCTACTTTGACGTATTTCGCAGGGCACGGTGGGAAAAAAAATATCACCTGAGACGAAGATAACGTCAGCAAAATCTGCTGAGACAAAACACAATCAGAGTGAGCTGTGTAAACTCAGCTCATCTGTCTCAGTTCATAAAGGTATGATCCATAATGCCACCTTTAACATGTAATACCAAAACAAATACAATTAAAAGCATAAAAATAGCTCTTAAATTGTTCGTAAGTGTTAATAAAGCTGTGGTTAAATTCCTATTCATGGGCTGGGAGATTTATGCCACAGATGACTGCTCCGTGATTACTGAAGAGAGTCACAGAGGGGCCCTCTGGTGAGTATTAACAAAACACTCAAGTTACACAACACTCAGCAGTCTGTCTGCGTCACCTCAGTTTCTCTGTCTCATTATTCATCAGCTCCTTCATTATCAGTCTGCAGTCTACTTTATCTCAGCCACACTGTATTTAAGTGGGCCACTCAGGAGTTTGAAGTGAAGCCTAGTTTGAGATCAGTAAAGTTGCTGGTTTGGACTATGTCTGCGGCACATGTCCCTGCCTGAGCCCCTCAGATCGGTTAGCCACGGTAACTCTGTTTGAGCAGCTGGACACTGAATCTGAGGTCCGTTTTTTCTTTCCTGCTCTTTGTGAGTGTCAGAAATGGAAAGATAACTTTCTGTCTCTAAGGACGTTTTCACAGAGTCCTCTTTGAACAAACCAAACTCAGTCCTCTGAAAGTGCACCAAAAAGTGGACCAACATATTAAGTTTATTCTGATATTTTTAGCATCTTTGTGTTATATCATGTTTTATGGTTATTAGGGTTGAGTCGAATACACAGGTATTGTTGTGGTAGCAGTGTCAGCCTCTTGTGCGTGTTAGTGCCTGTGAGTCCCTGTGGGTGTGTCCACACTGGCTAGCTCATCGCCGCTGCTCTGCACTGCACTTATACGGCGATTACTGCTGATGTTATTCTTACTTTTTGTCATTTAGGTTAACTGAATCCAATTAGTGACATTTTTTTGTCCCCCAACATTATTTGTCAGATCGATACAGTTTTTAAATGAGCCATTAAGAGCATTTCTTTTGCATCAGACATTTTAAGAAAATCAGATGAATAAGGAAAACATCCTTTGGCTTTGGTGGCTTACAGTTCAATTCCAACTAAAGGACATTTCATGAGGAAGTGTGACAGTAACTCGAACACACTCCAGCACATATCCAGGGATTTCACTTTGCTTACACTTGCTTACACAGTTTGCTTATTTAGGATTACAGATTGTTAACAATTGCTCAAGTTGTTCAGTCTTTCACACACTGGGTCTCATTCATGAAACATGAGCAGACTGAATTTGTGTGTAAAGTCTCTGCAGTAGGAAATTTACATGTGTTTCGGCATTCATCACGATGTTAGTGGCTACGATCTTTTCCAAAACCTACACCTGCTTCTGACTGCTTGTGGCGCTTGTGTCAGTAAGGATTGCTCATAAATACTGCTTGTCATTATTAGAAATTACAATACACAGATGACTTTGAAACATGTAAGTTAGGCATGGCAAGAGATTAGAAATATAACACATTTAGCTAAATTAGTTGGCATTTAGCAGATTTAATCTTCAGATTAGGTTCCTTTAAAGATGTGAATGAGTTATTTAAATCAACACAGTGCATGTGTTTTCTACATTTCTGGCATACTGCTCTCATTTGATTGCGCGCGCTTAGCGTTTATTTGCATCAAGTTTTATATCCAACCATTTTCGTTGGATGGTTCTTACAACAGAGGACACAGAGTTAACGGCACCTGTTACCTCCCTCCAGGCCTCTGATATACCTGTCCCTGTCACATCACTACTCAATGTTTTTCTTAACCCCACTTTACCTTAAATAACTTCAATCTTAGCGTCAGTAAAGTTTTTCTTTTTCTCTGTCTTTCTTTGTTTGCTCCATGTTTACAGGCCGATAGGATATACCTATCCGTAGTAGTTATCACCTCCATATATGGTGGTCACTGGCTATTCATGGGCGGGGAGGTTTGCTAATTGCTGACTAGCGGGAGCATGCTGTCAGTTTACGACTGATTGGCATTCATGAATAAACACGTGGTTGGCTTTCACCTGTGGTGGTCATACTGTCACCCAAATGTTTTGGGTGATTCGGGTCTACTATGGGCCTGATGTCAATAGATTTGCTCATTGTTGTTGTTTCTGTAACGGTGAAGCTTTTTCACATGTACCTACGATTAAATTGGAGTTTCCCGCGGGTTATGAATCAGTGTAGGTTTTTAGTACCAAGGTCTTTTATGAGCAGATCTACTCACAGATTTACTAACATTTCATGAATGAGACACATTCCCTTTTATATTGAAGCATTCACCAAAGATTATCTTGGTTTACTATTGTGTCTTGGAGTACTTTGACGTGATTTAGTCAGAAACAGTTTAGTTCTGTTTTTTCATTGTTGCGGTGGTTGTGCTTATGTGAAGCATATTTGCATCATGAGCAAACCAACATACTAAATGTTCAGCAAGTGAAAGAATATAAGTCACTGCTTTGGACACAGTGGATCCATGTGCAGCAGGTTGACTCTAGATGCCATCATCTTCTGTTTGCTAGCAACCTTTAGGCCCAGGATTAAGATGATTGTCCCCACAGAATAAAAGAAAAGTGCTGAAAAAGTTGGGAAACCTTTATCTTCCATTGTTGTACCAAAGATGACATTGTGATGGTAACATGGTAGCAATCAACACAGGATCAACAGTGCAGAGTGTGATAAGTCTTGAGAGCTTATTTCAATCCAGTGAGGTGACCATGACGTCAATTGTGTCATTCAAATCTGCTTTTAATTCAAGCTGCCATGTTGCAGAGATTTGTTTCAGTGCTGTTGGTATATATTTAGCAGGACATGGTTTGAATAGTCAGTAATTGCTTTCAGCGTTAAGAAACTGACTCATTTGGTCATTAAGTATTAGTTGCGCACATAAAAACCTTGTACAGACGCTGCTTTATGATGAGTTACTGTTTGATCAGTAGGCTTTGGATTCATGCACATTAAAGTACACAGTCTTGCGTACATGTCTGTGCTTTGTGTAAGTCTCAGCTTTGGACCAGTTAGTTACATTATTAAGTTAACAATGAAAACATTTTATCATTGTTTTGTTAATCACACAGTTCAACACTGTTCCCAGCTGAAACAATAAATATTCAGATGAACTGGATGAAAGAAAATATTTGAATTTCGGAGAGAGAGGTTTTTATCTCTTCAGAGGCCGCACTGCTTCATGTGGAATGTTGTTGTTGGAAAATCAACAGACACAATAACAAGGCCAATATATTAGGTATTTAAATGGTATGTGGCCATACATCAGATATACAGTGTCTGATGTAAGGATAAGAGATGCTCTTTCAGTGAGCACAAGGGTCAGAGAGAGTACAGTGTCTGTTATTATGTGGATTACTGTAGAGGATGACATTCGGGGAAAGACAATTTAGTGTGCAGAGAACTGTGAGGACAGGTAACGGCAAACACACACATGCACAGGCTGCATAATGCACTCCTTCATACTCACTGCTGGATTACTTTTACAGCTCACATATCTGTGCCAAGACCTCCTCCTGTAATATCCAATGGAAATGGAGAGATGAGCTGAGATTAACATTTGGCAGGATGGCAGACAGGAATATTACTTAAAGTCTAGAACTGTTTCTGTCTGTACAGACAGTTGATATGTCTTTTAAATAATTTAAGAAAGAACCATAGGAGTGTGTTTCTGACTGATCTGTGTGGCTCTCTGCTAAGGAACTGATATTTTTCTCAGTTTTTTCTTTCTGACATTAGATTGGGACAGGCCCTAAAGGTGATCGTGCCTTTGGTTGATGAGATGAGATGAGATGAGAAGAAGGTGGAGAAGTGCTGATGATCTGGATGAGTAGAGGAATGAGCCTTTGTTGAGCTGGTCCTGGACTTGATGATAGGATACAATGGCTGGAGGGGAACGTGGGGGAGGACGGTGTGACAGTTCTGCCTAAAAAAATGACTGACAGCAGCAGTGGAGAGGGCAGATTTAAAATTTTGCAGTAGCATTCTGATTGGCTGAGAGATCATAGCAAAGTTTGATTGAATAACTAGAACAGTGAACACCCATTGTCAGCTGATAAGAAGAAGCAGTGGGATGGAGAGAGTTGTGAATAGATGAGCACGCTGGGCTTTATTTCTGTGAAACATTCAAACATTAGCTGAATATCTCATTGACCTTCCTCAGCCTATGCCCACATACGTCACAAAACTAGTCTACTAGAAAAATAAGTCCATTTTCTGCAGGATATTCTCCGTAGTGGTGTGTTTCTGACTCCTGAAATAAAAGAAAATATGGTAGTCAGTCGAACCTTAGCTTTGAGCCTATCTTATCCATTAAGCTTGGTTCAGGGACCAGTACAGGATCAACAATGTTGAATGTTTATTTCTTTTAGATTATTAAGTAAAAACACAGCTGGCAAATTTTGATTAGACCCAGGCCTACATGCTGTTTGGTAGCAACACATCTGCCTTCCTCATTGGCATACTGTGTCTTTGGTTTTGGTTGTGTGGGCCTGCATTTGAGCAGAAATGATGGTATCCCATTGTGTTTGTGTGTGTTTGTGACTCATTGGCAGTTTTGTTTGAGAATACTTTGTTGGTGACCCCTGACTATAAATTTTGTTGTGTGGTACGAGCCCCGTGAGCTGGTGTCATGGATTTGATTTATCATCATCTACAGACTACAGTCATGATGTTAAACAAGCAAGCATGCGCCTGCCCTGCGCTGTGCTGGGTTCTGTTTGTGGAGAAGAAGTTGACACCTCCGACTGCCATCTTGTAATCTGCACTCTGGTAGTGTGGCAGAGCTACGTAGGAGCTTGACAACCCAAACACCAGAATAAATGTTGCCATCATGCATTTCTGAATATCGCAGATACCTTTCCATTGTGTGTTATTATGCAGTGGATATGTTAAAACTTTAACAACTCTATGGTAACCATGCGGTCAGGTTTAGACAAAATTACCACTTGGTTATAGTCAGGACACGATCATGTCTTGTTTGTTTGTTTTCATGGCAGTGATGTCTCTGTAAAAAACAACCACTCTTCGTGGCAGGAAACACTTCAATGACTTGCTAAAAAACAACTTGTTTTGTTGTTTATTGGTCTGAACAGGGGTAAAGCTAGGCAGGCGGGAAATGTTGACAAGATACAATGACATGTACAAATTTAATCGTGGTTTATAGAAATGTTCAATGCCAGCTTTTTCTTCTGGTGACTGGGCTGAGATAGAAATAATTTATACAATTTTTCCACCAAAATTAGCACACGTATGCAACTTTTTTAACCGCTGCTAAAATAGGCTGTAAAATAGGCTAAAATAGGCTGTAAACTCCTTTACCATTGCCAGTCGACCTCTGTAGTGTCCCATTCAGTGTCACAGACTGGAAAACAGGTTAGTAAACAGTAGAAAACAGCATGGAGGCCTGTGAAAACTTCATGGTGGTTACTTCTACTAACAAGCCTGTCACTTATTCAGTCTCTCTTTCAAAGAGACTCATTTGAAACAATGTTTGAGCACTCTTGGGTGGAGAAGAGCGGTGTTTTGTGGTGACACATCATTGCATCATGCCAGTAAGGGGCTAAAATTAGCGCGTTCACCCAAGTGTAGTATTTCCATCATTGCCAATCAGAACCAGAGCAGATAAAAACCTGTGACTACTGCAAAGTCGTTTGACCCGGGTATGGAAACCCATTATAACCTTTCCTATTACATAAATAAGCCAGATGTTTTTTGTGCAGTGCAAAAGGGGCTTAACAAAGATCTGATCACTGTCCTAGTTTCTGTCATCCCAACTTTGTAAAAAACTTTTTTTTAAAAAAAGCCCTACTAGCACTTCTACAACTTAATAATGTATGTACTGTAAATACAATATAAAAACAACATCTAATACATTATCTTCAGAGGGGATATAAGGTGAATTATTTAAACTTTGTATAGAGCCAGGCTGTTTCTAGTCTTTATGCTAAGCTAAGCTAGTTGGCTCTAGCTTCATGTTTAGCACACAGATATGAAAGCAGCTTTTATCTCCTCATCTAACCCTCAGCAACATAACAAATAATAGCATTCTCCAAAATGTGTCAGTATACTTTTACTGTCACTCTGATGTCTCTCTTTTCACTTGGCTCACAGTTCTTCATTCATGTCTCCAGACAAAGTCCTTCTGTTTTCCTCTGTACATTAATATCCGTCTCTTTATTTGCTCCCACGTCACTTGCTCTGATCTTTCCATGCCAATTTCAGCTAATGTTATGACATTTATTACAATATATTCCCCTTGTATATTTCATTTTATGATGCTGACTTTTTTATTTCAGAGTTAACTTCAGGACAATATTCTTCTGTCTCTTACTCTTTCCATCATTTCTTCTGATCTTGGTTAAAAGACTTGTTGGTTTAGACTGTCCAGGAATATTCCATATGAGAGCATGTGAGAGCATCACCTCAATGTTTACTTTGTGTCAAGGTCCTCATCAATGCCTCCAATAGCCTTGAAATTCTGCTTCAGCATTTGATGTTTTGCTTGAAGGAATAAAACAAATTCCGTCAGAGGTGTGATTCATGTCAAGATCAGCTAAACAAACCACAGTTTTGGAAAACGACTGGTTTTCATTTAACAACCCAACTATAAGACCAAATGTTGGCTTTGTCCATTTCTGCAAACCACAGATATGTTATTTTTGTAAATTTTTATATGTAGCACACACGATGCAAAATTCTTAATGTTTCAATTTTATATTTCATGCTGCAAAACCATGGTAGTTAACGTGCAGGTATATGAAGGCACAAAAACCACTTGGTTAGGGTTAGGGAAAGATCAGGTTTTGGCTTAAAGCCGCTACAAGGAACTTTTAACTGGATATGCAAAAGTCTCTCGTTTCTGCTGATGTCTGTGTGTGACCTACAACAGCAAATGAGACAATCGGTGTGAAGATAAGCTATTTCTATATAGTGTATATCCATACCTTTAGGAAACTGTCTCCGAGTCCGCCCCAGGTCGCTTCCAGGACGAAACGATTTACGGCACATGTTATCTTATCTAGCTGCTTACATTTATAGTGACTCTTATAAATAGTCGCTATTCCTCCTCCTCGACACGACGTCGGCGGGGAGTTAAAATAGCAGCAATCATCGGGTAAAAATTCTGAGAAAGCACTGGACTCACCAACAGTCAGGCACGTCTCAGTCACACAGAGAAAATCCAATCCTCGGGAAGTCAGGAAATCCTTCAGGATAAACGTTTTGTTCGCTAGCGATCTAGCATTTACCAGCCCAATCCCGGCAGGAGTCGGCGGGTCCACGGCGTTAGCTGTCTGGGGAGCCACACACAGAGGCCGCAGGTTGCGCATATTCACCCTGCGCCAGCGGGGACGAGGAGAGCAGGGGCCGCGGGGCTAGAACACCTCATCCGGGCTGACGACAGGTACCAGCAGGCGTTGACAGGGTCCAGCGAGTGCCGAGAAATAAACAGGCGAGGCACTGCTCCATTCTCAGTCCAAGAAGCCGTGGAAGTGCTCGCCAAACAAGCGTTTACCCCGGCAGCGGTGGCGCTTACGCCGGAGAGGTGGAGCTGGGGAGCGGCGGAGGTGAGCTGGGATCCCCGATAGGAGCAGGGGCAAAGTTTTCCTGTCTTCTTGTTTCATTCATCCCTAAAACAAACACATGCGCAAGCCAGGTAAACATCTTTACAACAATACGCACTAGAGCTCATGGGAAATGTAGGCTTCATTCCGGCAAAACACTACCGCTTTTGTCCACAGGGTCGCCAAAATCAACTCAAAATGAAAGTTCCTTGCAGAATGTGGGGTAAATTACCTGGTTTTGTTGCTACAAACATGGCTTGAAATGCTCCAATGTCTCCTTAAAAACACCCAGTATGGTCACCACAAACACGGCTGGAAATGCAGTGGTCTCGAACAGTTGTCCACTGCCCAGCAGCCTAGGCCTCCTCGTCCTAAGAAATTAAGCTCATGCACATGTAATCTGAACTACATCATATGTATGAAACGCACAACTGTAACATTTCAGTCAGAAACACATTGGTCAAACAAAATTTATTTCCATTTGCAGTAATATATTTGGCTGTATGGCTCTGTTCTGGGGCCCCTCGCAGAAAGCCTCTTCTATGCGCCTACGGGGAAGCACAAGGTGAAGAGAGCACACCTCCCTGCCCTTCCATGTGCAAATGAGGAAAGCCTGAGGCAGACAGGCAAACCTCCCTGCCTTTCCATGTGCCTACATGGAGAGCAGCAGCAAAGACCCCCCGGCAACAGAACAGAGCAGCATCAATGACAAACAGAAATGACATTGATAAGTCAGACACAGCAAAAGGAGGAGCTGGGGTGGAGGCAGCTTGCAAAGCAGCTCGCAGAGGAAGCAGCAACAGTAGGCAGGCCAGAGCAGTTTAAATAGGGCACCCTGAATGAGCTTCACTAATTGGTTTCATAGAAAGTAATCATGTGATCTATCAGCGGACTCCCTTCCATCAATCAGCTGCTCCATCAGTTGATTGGGCTGTTTGAGATCAGCTGATGTAGCTGGGATGTGAGCTGAGCTACATGTCCTACTTGAACTTGAATGCTATGCTCAATATCTGTAGTTTACATAAATGTACAATGCCAACATGTTATTCTGGCAACTGGACTGCACTAAAAAATTCAGAAAAATCTGCGCCCAAAACTACTATCATTACCCTGCAAGAGTTTAAATCCATCGGCTTAGAGCTACAGTACACAAAATCAACCAGAAAATCCGATATTTATTGCCTTAGATGTGGTTCCTGTGCAAACTTGCATGGCAGAGAATCTAATCTGCTTGGTATTAACTGTTCTGTCGACACATCCAACAGTTTGGACCCATGAGACAGAAAGTGGAAAAGAGAGAAAAAAGATATGAGTCAGATCTTATTTGGAATTTTAGTCAACAATCTGTCATGGCAAACCGCTGCAGAGGCACAGCTCTGCGAGGTATAGAGAGACTTGTTTATAGTTGCAATAAATGGGTAAAGCCTTCCTAATGTGCCCTGATGAGTCTGTCTCATACACACAGACAAACAAGATGGAGGAAACGCCTACCAACAGAACCAGACAGCTTTCTATTTCACATTTATTAGATTAAACATCAAGAGCAAGTCATTTCCTGCCGACTTTGGAAGTAAACAACGTGTTCACTGTTGCATGATAACATCTGTCAATGCATGTGTTAGGTTATAAAAAGAAAAGCTTAGCATATTGTTAAGTTTTAAAGGGATTTAATGCGGTGAGTGAATTAGAAACACATGTATCAATAAAAAAAAAAATAATTTACTGCAGCTCGAAGTCATTGTCATTAGTTTGAGCCCATTTATTTTGTCCTCCGCTTCTGTTTTTTCTGTTTTCTGTTCATTTTTAGGTAAATGCAGTATCTCAACTGTACCTAACAAAAATATGAATATCATCTTAAGTGACCTTTTCAATATGTGGGCAATAATGTGTCATGACAATAATGGACTGCTCACATTCAAAGCATCTCTACAGCAGCTCTGCTAATGAACTCAGCTGCACAAATGTTGAGTGTAAATAACTTCATGAATATTAGATGTTCAAGTAATCGGCATGATAAGCAGCACAAGTGGAAAATATTTCTGAATGGCTCATGTCACATTTAATATCTGGCACTGAAATTCCATTTGAAGCCACATACCATACTGGATTTAGTGAGCTGCAGCCCTACCATCACAGGACCAAGGTGTTGCATGTGCAGGCATCCACCATGTCTGAAGTTCCCTCGAGCAGCTCCACAAAGGGTTCAGTTGACCGAGAACCATGGGTGGATTGTGACACGGTGGTCCCCTGGGCACGGAGTTTGTTGTTTTTGTTGTTGTTTTGTTTCTTGTCTCCATGAAAATTTTATGTGGTTCTTTTGGGTCTCTTTGTGGTTGTTTTGTGTCTCATTGCAGTTGTTGTGTGTCTCTTTGCGGTTGTTGTGTGTCTCTTTGCGGTTGTTGTGTGTTGCTGTGTGTCTCTTTGTAGTTGTTTTGTATCTCTTTGTGGTCGTTTTATGTCTCTTTGTTGTAGATTTGTATCTCTGTGTTGGTAGTTTTGTGTCTCTTTGTAGTTTTTTGTATCTCTTTGTGGTTGTTTTATATCTCTGAGTTCCCATGTGTCTCTTTGTGGTTGTTTTGTGTCTCCTTGTAGTCATTTCTTGTCTCTTTGTGGTCATTTCATGTCTCTTTGTGATTGTTTTTATGTGTCTTTTGAGATCTTTTGTGTTTCTTTGTGGTTGTTCTGTGTCTTTTGTAGTCATTTTGTGTCTTTGTGGTTCCCTTGTGTCTCATTGTGGTAGTTTTGTGTCTCTTTGTAGTTTTTTTGTATCTTTTTGTGGTTGTTTTGTATCTCTGAGTTCCTATGTGTCTCTTTGGGGTTGTTTTGTGTCTCACTGTAGTCATTTTTTGTCTTTTTGGGATTTTTTGGTGTCTTTTGAGATCTTTTGTGTCTCTTTGTTTTCGTTTCGTGTCTCTTGTTGACTCGAGCTGCTGTTTTGATGACTTGTGACTTGACTTGACAAAAAATAAAAGACTTGAGACTTGACTCAGACTTGTAAGTTAAAGACTCAGGCCCTGACTTTAGACATGATGACTTGAATGACTTGAGTGTTACTCACATCATGTTTTCAGTTTGAATATAAAATTAATAAATCAATTTAAAAAATAATGTCGTGGTATTACCTGGTAGGAGCGCAGTCTGAGAATGGTGTTGTCATGATTGGATCACAATACCCTGTCAATCAGTCATGCCCTCTCTACGTACCTTACGTGTTTATTGGAGAAACATGCCCTCTTATATCAGATAGGCATCAACATGTCAGTGGGAGGGGTATCGAGAGTCATCGTCTTTTGGAATTACCATTATGACGGCAAAAGACGAACAGCACAGTGTAAGACATGCGGCATAAACATCTCGGACAGCCAGACGACAACTTCAAACTTTGTTCGTCATTTGAAAAGCCATTCTGCCCAGTAAGTGCTTGTCAATTAGCTAATATTATCTGAAGCATGGGGGTCGTCCCTGCAAAGTAAACATTGCAGCGATGAAGTCAATGTTTACTGACAGTTACTTAAATCTTGTCTTTTCACTTTATTAAGATAAGATTCTGCAGGTAAAATTACAATAATAAGGTGACTTGACTTGGACTTGACTTGACCTATTACAGGACTTGATTTGACTTGACTTGACATAACCTGTGACTTGACTTGACTTGACTTGCCCAAGAAAAAATGACTTGGGACTTACTTGAGACTTGAAGGTTAAGACTTGAGACTTACTTGAGACTTGCACGTGTGACTTGGTCCCATCTCTAGTCTCTAGTAGTCGTTTTGTGTCTCTTTGTGGTTCCTTTGTGTCTCTTTGTGGTTGTTGTTTTGTGTCTATTTGTGGTAGGTTTGTGTCTTTTTGACGTCATTTTGTATCTCTTTGTCTTCCTTTCGTGTCTCTTGAGTTGCTTTGTGTCTCTTTGTTGTTGTTTTGTGTCTCCTTGCAGTCATCTTCTGTCTCTTTGTGGTCATTTTGTGTCTCTTTGTGATTTCTTTTGTATCTCTTTAGTGTCTCTTTATGGTTGTTGTTTTTTTTTTTGTCTTTTTGTAGTTGTAGTGTGTCTCTTTGTGGTTGTTTTTTGCCTCTTTGTGATCCTTTTGTGTCTCTTTGTGTCATTTTGTTTCTTGCCATCATTTTTGTAGCCCTTTTTTGTTTGTGTTTCTAGGCTCGTTTTTTTTGTTATTTTGTGTTTATTTGCTGTTCCTTTGTGGTCTTTTTTTTCTCTGTAGTTTTTTTAGTCTCTTACCGGTATAAAATGACATACACCAAAGAATACACTGTCAAGATTCATGGTAAGTTTAGTATACCTGTTAAAAATCACAAACAAAAACAGACAATGTGATGTCAAGAAAAACAGCCTGCTTCAATCAATGTTTCTATCTTGGCAAAGTGATCATTTCTTTCAAATGCACAAATGGTCTGAATCTTTCCCAAAAGACAAGCCGTGTTTCCAGAAATTTTGTCCAAACAATGCTAAACACGATGACGAGAAAAACATGTCTCATGATGGTTCTTCAGGCTAATTCAATGTGACTTGCAGAAACATTTAAAACCACATACTCAGTGGGTAATGTGCAACTCAAACTAACACATGCAGACACAAAGTAACGGCAGCATTCAGATCAATCCTTCACTGACACTCATCAGGAATAGAACAAAGACATTACTTAAAGGGAAGCCTTTAGAAATTCTGTATTTTAAGTTATGAGTAGCTGTGAGATGGATCACCCTCCTCTTAAAAGAAGAAAGATTTGTGGGCTTGAGAAATGACGACAATCCCCCGCCCTCCCCACCCCTTATTTGTACTTCTCTCTCCACCTTGTCCTCCATCACTCAACAAACCAGACTCTGTTCGCGGAAGAAGAAATGTCATGTAATGAGACCTGAGACAAAGCCTTACTTCTGCAGGCGATTCAAAGTAATGAGGTTCCTCTAATTTAATTACATGATTAGATTTGAGATCATCCTGAGAGATGGGATATGTAGTCAAACAAAGGTCAGGATGGAACGTGGTGAGAGAGAGACGACAGATAGGTGCCTTGATACTGGATGACTCCAGCTAAGGCCACTGCCTACGGTAGTCAGAATACCTGGACAGCCTCATAATGTTTGAGTAATACCATGAAATGCCCATAATAAAGACATGAAACCAACCAACTCCACTGACCTGAGCAGAAGGCCTTCAGATGGGCCTCACAGTGTACAAAGTGACCCGGAGGATGTTGGAGGGAAACAAAGTACAGTCAATCATAAAACGTTCCAGAAATTCTTTAGGACTCCAGTTTATTGGGCAGCGCAGCCTAGAAAACCTCGAATAAACATTCCACAGAGTTGAAGTAAAACTCCAAAAAACATTTTTTTGGTCAACACAATATTGATATATCATCAACTTTTTCATTGGCCAACTTGTTAGCAAACAGTTGCACATTTACACAAACATTCCTTTGGAGCCCTGTCGCCATGTAAATCACTCTAAAATTAACTCTAATATTAGCTCAGTTTTGGGCTCCACCATTGGCTGTATATAAAGATGGATGACACGTCTCGACTTTCTCCCACTGTACAAAAAGAACACCAAAAGACACCTTATAGATAGGTGGTCAAACAAAAGTGGACTTTCATCCAGGAGACCACAGATTATGTACTACATAAAACCAAAGGTCAGTACTGTTTTAATATAACGTTTTGCAATTTACGTATGGTTGTTGTGCACTGATGTCGCGCAAGTGACATAATTACGTCACATTATTTTCTGTAACAATGTACTTCTTTAAAGCCAAAACATGATCTTTTTTCTACACCTAACCAAATAGTTTCAATGTCTAACTCTAACCGCGACTGTCTCATAACATTAACCAAGTGTCACAATGTGTTTTTAGCTGTGTGCCACATACATAGGCGAAAGGGTGCCCTGTGTGTCGCCTAAGTATGAGACAAGGACGAAGCATCAGTATTTGCAGATTAGAGAGAATGGGTTGCATCTCTGTCATTTGGAGCCAGAGTCTGCACAGTAGCGATCAGGAAGTGGAACCATGGTATTTAGTTCACACCTATACACCTGTCCGTAACAGTCTTTAGCAAAGCAATTGATTGCGAGCACACTGAGTGGCACACACCGCCGTCAATCATGACACCATACCCATCTTTTTTACAGCATCAAATAACTAATTAGGACGAGACTTGAAAAAAATAAAACTTAAACACATTTCAGTGTGATAAGATCTACCTGAAATGACAGGTGTTATGTAATATCATGCAGATGAAGGCCATAAAACCAAAACAATGAGCTGAAAGATGCTACAAAGCTCTGTAATGCTGGTGCTATTGTCAGATTTTCACCAACAACCCCTTTGACATTTTATGTAGTGACTCACACACACACATCTGCTCTTTGAAACCTTTTTCCAGCCAGATTCAGCCCGACCTGCTCCTCCCACTAGCTCACCCGCTTCCTATTGCCCTGATTACCTCAGTTGTAAATATACCAGACCGCCTCCACTTATCATTTGCCATATTGTCTTTATGTGTTACCCTAAGCTTTCCAGCATTGCCCATTTCTTGGCTTTTTGCCTGTTCTATGCCACCGTTTTATACAGATATGGATATAACGCCTGAATTTACTGAGCTCGAGCTGAATACTGTAAGTTGCTGCTGACCGACACATGGCGGCCTGTTAGTAACCCTAACAAATGTAGATGCTGTGTTCCATTTGTTTTTCATGATCGTATCAGCAATACCTTAATACAGTTTTGTCAGTGGACATGACACTTTCCCACCCCTGCATAATTTTACACAGTTCGATAAAATCTGTTTGTTCATGTGCATTCCAGCTGTTATTCAGCTCCTCCTGGCCTCTCTGCCCCTCTCCTGTTTTAGCTTGTGATTTCCTGTGTTCCACAGAAACTTAGAAAGCACATGTAGATGTGGAGAACAAACACAATAACCTGCAGGCTTCAGCTTCATTCTGTGTAGAAAAAGTAGAGTCCGCACACTAGATATAGCTCCACAGATTTAATGCAAAATCACCACATGTGACGTTTCGGGCCCAGGCCCTTCATCAGACATGTCATGATGAAGTCTTTTTCTACATTTCTACTGAGCTAGGGAACACTTCTTTTTTTTTTATAACTTAAATTTTTTATTGAGTTTTCACATGCATATAGACAAAACAATGCAGCAAACAAGGTACAAATTAAAATAATGATAGTAATAACACTAACAAACTGTCTGGAGATGATATTAAGTCCACTGTTCCATTTGGCATTTGTTCAGTTAGTGTCACCCCTTCCGTTTTTATGAATCCATAATGACTCCTATCACCTTATTTATAGTTTCAACTGACCTTATCTCTTTTGTGAAATAATCTCTTAACTGCATGTATCTAGAAAAATCTTTGTTTTCGAGGTCGTACTTTGTCTTTAGATCTTGGAAGCTTAGAAATTCTCCACCTTCTGAAACTGTACATATATCATACCCTTTTGTGCCCATTCTTTGAATACTGGATCATACATCCCTGGCTTAAGCTTTGAATCGTATACGAACCACCTCAGAATGCATATGTCCCTCTTAAGTTTGTATTTTCTCACTGCAACGCTCCATATTTCTAGTGTAAATGCTACTATTGGGTTCATAGCATGTCTCAAAGCACCTATCAAATGTTTATCCCCCACCAATATCTGGGTCTGATAGCCCTGTATTTCTCTTTCCATTTCTTTCCATTTAGACTCATAGTCAGGCCTACACCAACAGGCCAGAGGTCTGAGTTGAGCTGCATAAAAATATTCTGTAAGGTTAGGCAAAGCCATTCCACCCTTACTTTTAGGTAGTTGAAGTGTCGTAAATTTTATTCTTGGTTTTTTACTATTCCAAATGAATCTAGAAATCATCTTGTCCCAGGCTATAAATTTGTTTTGGGGGATATTAATTGGAAGAGCTTGAAATAAATATAGCAATTTAGGTAGAATATTCATTTTGACCGTCTGTATTCTAGCACTAAAGTCTAACGGAGGGGTAGACCACCTTTCAATATCTTTTTGAATGTTTTTATCAATTTCACTATAATTGTTTTCAAACATGTTGGTAAGTGTTTTAGTCAGAGTCACACCAAGATACTTCATGGTTTTAGAATTCCATTTCAAATTATATGCATCTCTTATTTGTCGGCATGGAGAATAATTTAATGAAAGAATTTGTGTTTTTGCTATATTCAGTTTATACCCTGAATAATATTCATACATTCATTCATCCAGTAGAGACATTAGGTGTGGGAAAAATATATCCGGTTGTTAAAGAAAAATAATGACATCATCCTTGTTGAGGCAGGTGAGTTTCTTGTAAAAATAGTACCTAAGCCTTTTCTTTTTTTCAATTTAGCCAGGACCTTGATCCTTTTAACTGGATTATTCATCCCATTTACATTAAGTGACACCAGTTTTATATTATTATATTTCATTTAAATGATCCAATCCTCTGTTGCATTCATTAACCTCCAGACAACTTAAAACTGCACAGACCTTAACATCTGGACAACGTGTGCTAACTGAAAAAAACAAAGAAAAACAGTTAACTCCCAAGTTAAGGTGATTCTTCGCCACCCTGAGTCCCCGTTGGACGGCAGAGGGGAGATCCTCCTCCAGGGGGGCCCCTCACTAGAGGTGAAACACGCCATTTCACACAGCCTAGTAGTCCAACGTCATCTGATAGCATTTATTTCGTGTTCCAAATGAAGTCTTCAGCATTGGTCTTATATGTTTTGGCCCCATATACCAGCGTAAAAATTAAAAAAAAGAAATAAAGAAAGAATAAAATAGCTGCCCTACCAAACCATCCATGTATCATGATTTAAGGCTCACATCACAGACAGAAGTGATGTAATAGTCATTTAAACGTTAACTTCTCACAGCTGGTTTCACTAAGGGGCCAAGTAAATTTCACATAGCGTGACAAAGTAAAGAATTAAGATTAGTTGTAGGGGTTCCGCTCAAATTCCTGTAATCTTTCCCTCGCACGACTCGCAGTACCATCTGTGCTCCTCTCTCCAGCGGCTCGCTGCCATGTTGAGGCCCGAAGAATCTGCATCTTGCGCACTCTCGTAAGTACGTGTTCCCGAGTCCCAGTGAATGCGCATCTTGTCCAGCGGAGTCTGGAAACGGATTCCTTTCTCTTTCAGGAGCCTCTTTATCCCTGTGTATGCCTTGCGCTTCTGAATAACATCCGTGGCATAATCATGGTGAAACAACAGACGTCACCCTTCAATCATTACTTTCTTTCCCCAAGCTTTTTTCAGTACTGCTTCTTTGGTATTAAACTCCAGCAAATTTACCACTATTGACCTGGGTGGCTCGTTTTGCTCTGGTTTGCGAGCTAAAGCTCTGTGGGCGCGCTGAATCTGTAAGTTAGTGTCCGCTATCAGTGCAAGTTCGGGTACGCCATAAATGCAAATTTAGTAGACATTATGTTAACGGTAAATTTCCTGTGAAAACGGAAATGTATTTTGAAAGACGACAATGCACGTAACAGGCAGAACTTGACACAGTGTCCCAGAACTTCAACAACCAACGCACCCAGGGTACTTTTCATGTAGTGGAAGATCCATGACCAAATGATGATATTTGACGAGGTCAGAGTGAGAATGTGTTTTGCTGAACTGCGTAAGAGATTCTAATCACGTCTGCGCATGATTCAGCAGGGTTACAACTTCCCTGGCAGAAGAAATTTTCACTTCACCAAAAATAGCTTTGGCAAAAATGTTTTTGACATAAGTGGAGAATTGAAAACCACAGGTACAAACATCATGTTGATCTCAACTGATTTACTGTATGTATTTAGTTTCTAGTGTCTTTTCTTGAAATGCCAACTTTTTTGGCAAAATCTGATACCATTTTCTTGTATTGGACTCTTAAATCTATACTATATATGACTCAGCGCAGGTGGCAATTTGTATATTAGCCTTGTTACTGTAGAGGCCACACCTGTAAGAAAACCATACTATGTAGCTGTAGTAGCATGAGAACATGTGCAGTCATATTTATTTTGGATTTAAATTTAAAGAAAAAGGTTGTAGAGATACTGGATGCTGAAATGCAGTCATGGTTGTCTTATAATTCAAGCATCAGGAATTTTCTTTCACAACAGCAGATGTAGCAGACGGGCAATTTGGGGTGATTCATTGGTTAGATTCTGTGAAGGCTTTGGCACCCAGTTTGGTAGAGACCTCTCTGGAGAGTGTAAGACAGACAATCACAATCAGTGGTTTGCACTTAATCAGCCCTGTAGAAACCGCTGCGGCCAGATCGCCCTGTGGAAATCTCTTCTGGTGGCAGATTTGTGCTGAAAACAAGATGCCCGGATGTTGAGGTAAGAGATTGCAACAATTTCTGAAGTGTCTTGGCAACTCTGCTACCAACCACAAAGACTCGAAGGTTAACTGTTTGTTGACCACAAATATCACAGATGTGGTAACAACATGTCAGTGACAATGCTTTCCAGTTGTTGCATCCTCATGTTTGGGATTCTGCGGAGTGCCAGGGGGATGTAATGCTAAATGCTAAATGGATTACACTTGTATAGCGCCAATGCTGAGACTACCACACATGGTGCCACCTGCTACTCATTAAGCATTCACACACGCAATTTGGGGTTCAGTATCTTGCCTAAGGAGCTGGGGATTGAAACGCTGAAATTCCACTTGGTGGACAATTCCACTCTACCTCTAAGCAACAGCCACCCCAAGGGGGGAAGGAAGCAGACACTGTGGTGGTCTGATTGGTTTAAACCTCTAAGTCCTTGTGGTGTGTTTTGTTTGCTGGAGCTGCAGTAAGCCTGGTCCCAGATAGCACACACACATCTGGCCGACGTCAGCCCAATGTATCAAGTTTAGATCGTTAAGACGTAGCAGGGAGAGCGTTTGCTCATTGCCAAGACGTCGCTGAGGCGCCGGCCTTTAATTGAAAATGACCACCACGCAATGTTCAAACAATCAATAAAAGAAGCTGCGCTCAGTGGTCGCTCCTTCATTAATATTTTAATATTCATATGCTTTGTTAACTACGACCTTTATTCGTTTAGGTTGGACCTTTCAAACTACAAATATTTCACCATTCAATGTGAGAAATCAATACTAACATTCAAAAATAGCTGACTGTTACCCTATTTCGTGTGTAAGTGTGCACAATGAAGAGACAAAAGTCAATTTGACAAACTTTATTTTCAAATTTCCACAAACAATATCTGATGGCCAGTCCGCTTCTCCTGGCAGCCTGCAAGAGACAGAAAAGATGATGAGCACATAACTTCAAGAAACAAATCCCAACTTCACCACTGTATTCTTTTTTTTTTTTGCATTTCAGCTGTCTTTTAGCCAGACTGAAGGCTTTGGGTCCGTCACTCTGCTTAATTTAGTGTTGAAACTATTAAATAACAGGTTCCGGCGTTAACTCCATTTAACTGTTATTTAACTGTTTTGCAGAGGAGGAGACCTGGACTGAAAAATTGCCCATAAAAAAAAATTGCTCCCCTCCGCTCCTCTCACCCACACTTGAGCACCCGTCCAGGACCTCCGGGGGGCCGCAGGACCACGGGTGGCAGCTCCGGGCACTTCCACTTTAACCCAAAACGAGTGCTCACAATAACCAGATGAGCAGATAACGTCAACTAGGGAAAAAAAATGAAAACACCACAGTTGTAGCCTGTTAGCTAACATGAGCTAAACCGCTAAACTAGCTAACAGCTAACGAAAGATACACCAAATCGTGCCTCGCCACTCACCAGGAACCTCTTTTAACGGTCACAGAAAAAACAACATAGCTATTTTCTGCCAGATATTCCGCCTCTGTGGCGACTTCCGTATGTGGGCAGACATACTGGGCCGACCCAAAGCCAACGTAACAGAGACATCTGATGAGCTGGGACAAAAGAGTATTAAATTTAAAGATATCCGCCCATGCGGACGACGCTTTACAGATGTTATAAATTCAGGGCCAATGTGTCGTCCTCAGGCCGACGTCGGCCAGATGTATGTGTGCTATCTGGAGTCTTACTCCGAAGTCGTCGAAATCTGGCGATTGGGCAGTGACTTGCAGTGTCAGAATCAGCGACAAAGGTGTCCTTTAACATCGGCATGATATGTGGCTTGTTGCTGTTATAAGTAAATGGAGTGCAGCGGTATCAGGGGGAAACAAAGCGGGACAAAGAGAAAGTTTAGCCATGGTAAGACCAAGTAGGGTGAGATGGAGTGTTGGTGGGTGGATGGTCCAACAAACCATGACTTTAACCCAAGAGAGCATGCTCGCATCCTGTAAGATTCTACAGCCAAACCCTATTCTTTTTTCCTAAACCTAACCACGTGCTTTTGTTACCTAAACCTAAAGCCTTAACATAGTGCATTTATTTTGAAAGAGACTGTGTGTAAACGTTAAATAAACGCAATTGTATTTTGAGAGAAGAAAATGCACGTTAGTTCCTGTCTTTGTGTGTTTTCCCTCCTGTTTTCTGTCACACCTGTCTTCCACCTGTCTCGTTAGTCCTTCCCTGTTCCCAGAGTCTTCCCTTTGCACCTGTTCTGTGTTAGTCTTGTTTGCTTCACCCTAGTCTTTCCCAACCACACTCTTGTTGTTAGCCAATTCCCATTTCCTTCCTTTTGCCCACGTCCACCTTCTCCAGCTGTGTCTTGTTCTTTTGATTAGTTTTCTGTGTCTCTACACCCGTGTGTTTCCCTTTGTTCCTTATCAGTTCATCTGCGTTTATTCATGTGTGAATCCCAGTGTTCCTGATGTTGTTTCGTCCTGGTCTCTCGTGCTCCGTTTTGGATTTCTTCCCCGAGTTCTCATTTGTGTTCATTGTGCGTCCCTGGTTTGTTTCAATTTAGTTTTGGCTCTACTTTCTTTTGGACTCTGTGTTTTGTTGCCTGTCTGTTTCAAGGATGTTCTGTTTTACCATCAGCCTGCCTGATGCTCTGCATTTGGGTCCATACTGAACTGATTTGTGATAGGATTACGATATTTTTAAAAGCTTTCATATTGCTGTTGTTATTATTGAGGAGTCTGTGTTATTTCATTTCAGTTCAACTTTATTTATATCAATTGAACACAGCAGCTTGCCACCTTGATCGATAGATAGACACCCATTAGATAGGAGGATAAACACTATACTGTACTGTTGATCACAAAACTATTAAATGCTATAAGCTTAAAACTATATATGAAATTGGTAATACATACATAAAGGCATTTTTGATATAATATCCAAAATGGTCAGCAGTCAAAAAAATGTCCATACAAAAGCACAAGCAGTATCTATTAATTCATTTATAATACATGCTGTTTGGGAAGGTAAGTATTTTAATGTGCCCAGTTGAAATGTTGTTTAGGCACATTTGAGTCAGAGTGGCCTTATTCAGCCCCTATTCTGTGAAACACCTCTGGTTTGAACTCACTCACCTCAGCATCTGAGGGTGAAAAGGAGTCTCGCCTTTGCAATGTCACGTAAGAGGATTAGATAAAGGAAATGTCGAGGGAGTTCAAGGCAGCAAGGCAAGTAGCCGGGGTTCATGAGTACAAAGACATTTGCTCTGGCTTGTAACTTGTTAGTGTTTTTTTTATTTGTTTGTTTGTATGTTTAACGAATTGCAGGTCAGTCAGAGCTCCTATCATGCTGGGCTATTTCCTCTTTGCTGTACAGTAATTGGCTCATTCACCTGTTGACTCACGATGGCCAATTATATTCCTGCAGGTTTGCAAGACGGCAACTATAACCTGACATCTCTCTGATGAAACTGATCTGAGTGTTCCAGTACCCATAATGCCGTACTATTTAGTATGTCAGAAAAAGATTCAGTATGTCGAATGCAAAATGCCAAAAATATCAGGATGTCCTGCTGCATCTGGTTACATTTTGCAGTATGCAAGCCAGCATGCTTTTCTGGCTCTTCTGACCCACAATCTTCTGTGCAGCACAAGATACGCCACATCGACTGAGCCGCAGGCAGAAGACAGTTTATTGACAGCTGACTGAAGCCGTGATAACTATAATCCAGGGGCGTGAATATAGACATCTTCTTTTCTCAGACATTCTTTTTTTTGTAAAGTAGTCAGTAGCAATCTATAACAAAGAAAATTATATGCTTATTCTAAATGAACTAGAAATCTATGAATGAACTATATATATAAAAACTATTCAGCTAAATGAGTCATTTCTTATTTCCTTTGATGTTTTTGTCATACACAGGTATGCAATGATGGTTGTTAGGTAACATGCAAGTTGATGTTGCTTAATGTCATGTCTCTGTTTCGTCATGTGTCAAGGCGATACGGTACAGTAGCCAGTTTTGGTGCAAATTCTGTCAAGACTGACAAGCTGAGCACATCAAGTCCAGCAAGCAGTCGATGTCTTTTAAACTTAAAAGTGGCAATAAGAAAGGACAAGAGAGAAACAAACAATTTACAGTGTATGCAGTTATAACTTAAAGGTTAACATATCTTTCAAAGTAAAGATTGTAGAGCTGTCTGGGTCGACCTCCATCTCTGGCGAGCTCGGTAAAAAGCTGTTTTGTTGTATCTCCAAGGCAACATTAGCTGACAATGCCAAGATTGCATTCTGTATCACGTACTTCTTCTTTGCACTTAGAATTTTGCACTACAGACAACAATGGAAATATGAGCAAGAGGTTCAAGGCACAGTGTTATGATGAAGTAGAATGTCTCAATCATATGCGTACTCAAAGCAACACAGGAGGCAGCTGCAGTATGTACTGATGGTAAAATACGAATGCAAGTCGGAGCGCAGCCTTAATGTTCCATGTGTGTTTTTTAAGCTTGAGGGTTTCTTTGTGGCCTCCCTGAAATAAGCATGTGCCAGTTGCTATGAACTGTTAATTTGTTGAGGTAAGTGTCTCTGACTTAAACCAGAAGGTTTATGAAGAACATCTCATGGCTGACATATGATAAAATGTATAATGCTGTATATAGAGCCCTTCTAATCTTCCTACTGCTCAAAGCAGGGCAAGAGACTTCAAATGGATTAAAATGATCAATTTCCACGTTCACATCCTCAATGACGACACCTTTTCCCTGAACGTCAGTGTCCCTTTCTGTGCTGCTGTGCGAGCGGTACTCATCACTCTCAGTTTCTGTAGTGCTGGGCTCAAAGTCAGGATCCATCTCTGGGCCATCGTCTTCAGCAAGCTCCTGAGTGAGTGCCTCCACCCAGGTCTGATTCTCCTCTTCCTCTTCCTCCTCATCCAACTCATCCTGCTTTCTCTTGCTGCCCTTTCCACAAGACTCTGATTTCTGATGAGAGGACACTGGGTGGACACTGGGTAGCCCAAGGCGTCCTGCACCCAGCAGGGCAGGATAGACGGCAGCAGTCAGGTGACTCTGTGTGGTCAGTGAGGCTCTGCTGTGCAGGGCTGGAGACAATGGGGCTGACAAAGGCTTTTACACCACATGTCAAAGTCACATTCACATTCACATTCAGACACTGGTGGCTGTGGCTATGAGACAAGGTTCCACCTGCTACTCAGTTAACCAATCGTACGCACTCACACATTAATGGCACTGTCATCGGCAGGAATTTGGGGTTCACTTTCATGCACGAGGATAGTTTCGAACCACAGATCTTCCGATCTTCCGATCACAGGTGCATGAATCCAGGTGAAGACGACTAGATGGGTCAATGACCTGGACTTCCGAAAACGACTGCATTTTGTCTGATGAGAAGAAACATCTGTGGATACTGAGCTCATCTGGTTTGGTGCCTGATTCTGAGGAAAATACTGGTGATTTGATTTTTTTCACTTCACTGTTTTTTTTCCTGTTTTGGAAAGTTTATAGATAAGCAAAACGGAAGAGGTGGGAATATGAAACATATCAAGGTTAGGGTTTCGGCTTTGCCTCTCACATGTCCTTCTAGTTTCCCCTCCTGTTATCCTCCTCCTGCCAGTTCTCCTGGGTGGCAGCAGTTGCTGAAGCTGCACACCTGAGTCTCACCAACAATCAATCCACTGCAGTAAAACCTCGGCTCAGACCTCCAGACTCTGCCAGATCGTTCAGTCTCGTCTGCAGTACAGACATCGAGGACAACAACTTTTACACTTTGTCTCAGGTTCACCACACCAGCCCAACGGCAGTTTGAATGTCAGGCTGTCTTTGGTCCTCGGTATGGACTGATGGTGCGTTTTGAATCACATACTTTTTCTTTTGACTTATAGTAGGAACTGTAGCTACCCTTAAAAAGTACACACTGTTGCATGCAGTATGCACACTATCAGGACATACTACTTTATGATAAAATAACATTACACCCTGAACTCTGACCCTCTCTCTCATATATCTGTTAGCTTGGAGATTAAACAAAATGCAATTAGCTGAGTACGCCAGAGACAGAGGTCACCCCAGAGAGCTCTGCTGTTGTTACTTCATGATATATGTAGTTTAACTTTTAGATTAGGTCCACATGGAGGCTTCAATTGACCTATGGCTAAGCCATGCCCTCCGCCACTCACTCAACATAAAAATATCAAAATATCAACATTCAGTGACTGGCGCCATGACTGAATCATTCAGCATAACGTTTGCCAACCTTTGTTATCTCTGTGATTACACATAAGTTAATGAAACTATAAGCTCCAAAATTAACGTTAGTTTAACAGGAGCCCTCTGGACAACAGCTAACAATGATGCACGTTCACCAAAGTACAAAAGCTAGAACAAAATAGGCTAATGAACTCCCAGCAAACAAGGTGACATGATGAACAACACAGCTAGGAGCTAACGTTAGGCTAACTTTAGCTAACATCTGACCATTTTTAAACTTCAAATCTCCGAAAAAGCTCACATTACTGTCGCACCAAACTAACGGAGAGACACTGTTGGTAAAGATGGTAAAAAGGTATACAAATTTTGGCTTGTTATTTAAGCTTTTTATCAACCTTCTCAACAATAAAATGATGAATATATCCCTCCAATGTGTAGTTTAGGCCCTTTTGGTTACTTCTCAATGACATCTGATCGTTATGTCACTGAATGTTGATAGTTTGTCCGAGTGAGGGGAGCGTGGCTTAGCCATAGGTCAATTGTGGAAATGTCTTCCTCTTATTAATGACAACAATAAAAAACTTGATTTGTGAAGCACCTCTTATACAAAAAATACAGCAGGGAATTACATACATGAGTGCTTCACATGCAAATAGGCATAGTATGACAAGGTAATTCGGCATAAAGGACTCTTGATAACCAAAAGTTAACACAGTCATTAAAGAGCCAAGAGAAAATCGTCGTCCATGACTCGGCAGCACGATTCTGTGAATGAGTTGTTGTACTTGGATGAGATCGCACCATCTGTTGTCCCTTCTCTCAGTACTGTCTCCATCATTCAGCAAAGTTAAACCTCCCTTGATGAATCAGAGGGGCTCTTGAGAGAATGACCCTTCAAAATCAAGAATACCTCCTGGCTGCGTAACCGCAGAGACAATTTATACCCTTGAAAGAAAAAGTTACAATCCTCCTCAGATCCTTTCTTGTTTCCTTATCCTGAAGCTCTTTTCCTCCCACTCCACACTCACTTTTGTTGTCGCTCTGTAAATCAGTGGTGTGAAACGCTGTGAGCGGTGACAAACATGTTATTCAGACTGCTTCAGTGGTTCACAGCTGAACACAAGGTACTCTTTCTCCAGTGGGCCAATGTAGCTGGTCTTGAATGATTGAAGTACCATAAAGGTTCATCTTTGTGTTGAGAGAAATGCAATCAAGAATACACACAAAGAGCCAAAGTTATATTTAGATCTTTTGGTACGTTTAAGGCAACTTTGGCTGTGAGTTTAACTTTATTCAGGCTTCAGGACTGAATGTCTTACTTGCACTTAAAACAAAATGAAAAAGTCATGAAAAAGCTACTGAAATTCTGCTTGATGTGCATTCACACATTTAATTATTCAATCAGTAAGAAAGCACAAATACTGCTGTGTGTTTAGACTCCACAAAATGAAGAGGATAAAGACTGATTATTTATTTTATTACAATGTATCCGCATCAACATCTGCAGTGTGCACAGAGTGTAATCCCAGAAATCCACAGTTTTCCACACTCGACAGTGACTGGTCAACAATAAAAGTGCAACATTTTTACTTGCGCATTTATTTAGTCGTCATGAGCATAACACTGCAGTCGTCCACTTTGATCTCAACACTAGGCGATGTGTGTTTGGTGTTTACGTGCGTCTAGTTCAGTTCATCAGAAACACACGGCCGTACATACAGAAGTAAATTGGGAAAGAAATCTAGATCAGGGCTTTTATGTTTGGAGTTTGGCACTCCAGCAATTCAGCCTTGAACCATTAAAAATGTGTACCTGGACTTCTTTTTGTATATCGACAGTTTTATGTCCTATGAATTAAAATGTTGATATGAAAGAGCAGTGGGGCAAAGTAACCCAAGTACAACTGCAGGCTATGCTTTGAAGTATTTCCCTTTAATGCTTTTTTACATCTCTAGACTTTAGATGCAGATATCACACTTTTTTTTTTTTTCTTCACAACATGACTTTGACAGCTACAGTTACTGTGTGTGGACAAAGATTTTATATAAAAGGGGATGTATTGTACTAACCAACTATTTATAAAGTCCCTAAAACTACTTTACCTAAAACATTAAAATGTTGATTACCTGCACAGAGAATTAATGATAACAATAACACACTTTGTTGCCAGTTTATTAGGTACACCTAGCTGAAATGAATACAGTTTAATATAACATTCCTGCAATCTGTTATCTAGCATACCCTCACTGATATAAAGGTTTGGACAAATTAACAGAAACACCTCTCTGTATAATAATAGCATTATAATAGCATTAGATGTCATCTATTAAATTAATAATCAATCAATTTGAGTCTTTTTTTAAAAATAATTTTTAATTCAGCCTCTTAAATGTGAATATTTTCTGCTGTCTCTGCTCCTCTGTTACTGTAAACTGAATATCTTTAGATGGTGGGCAAAACAAGACATTTGAGGACACCATCTTGGGCTTTGGGAAACATTGATTTTCTCAGGGCTGCTGTGAAAGTGCGTCAACCCATGTCAACAAAAAAGTTTGTCTTGGGTGCATGGGTACAATAGACAAACAAGAAAGGACAGCAGAGAGGAGACCCACACACCAATACAGAAAGCTCAAAGATCAATGCAAAAGAAAAGTCAATTTATTCAGGGACATCTGTGCACAAAAAAGAAGGGCGCTCAATGTGCAGCAAAATAATAAAACCATTAATAAAAACCACAGCAACCTTTTCAGTCCTTGACTATCATCTGTGCTCTGATAAGAGTCTAGGACTGAAAAGTTTGCTGCTGTTTTTGAACACTGATTTTCTGACATTTTATACACCTAATCATTTAATCAAGAAAATACAACTAATCAATTAATCAAGAAAATAACTGACAGATTAATCGACAATGACCATACAGTTCAATCATCACATCTAACACTTTGGACAAAAACTGAACATCAAAACCTTAAGGAAGATGGGATTGCTTGCAGCACTGTTGTATCAGACTGAATTAGCTTTAACAAGGCGTACCTCATTAAACTAAGAGTTACCTAATTAAATGGCAACTGAGTACATATTAAATAAGGATTTAACACTCTGAAAAGGCCCTTTAAAATGATATGTTCTTTTACCTTTTTACTTAAAAGTAAAAGAACATATTTGAAAGGTATGACATGCAGCAAATGGCCACATGCTGCAATCAAGCCCGCAGCTGCTGCAGCTAGGACATTGCCTTCATAATGTGGGTGCTTGCTCTATCCACTGAGCCACCAGGTGCCCCAGTGTGTGCTGCTTTTCAAGGGTGTGGAAGAATCCTACAGGCAAGGCAAGAGTCATTCACATATTGGAACAGGCTAACGAGTGTCATTAACCAGTTAGTGTGATCATTTTGGCACTCTCTAATTTCGTTGTACAATTTGAACAAATGTAGGCAGTATTTTCAGAGTCACACGACCTTTAGGGAGAATATATTTCTGGGTTATACTTATAAAAAAACAAACAGGTAGGCACTTAGAGCTCCATCACTGCTGTGAATGATTAATTAATTAATTTAGTTATTGTTTTATCATGAGCACAGTATTTTAAAAATCTCATTATTTGGCAGTGGACACATTGGAAAGTGTTAATTTTTTTATGCTTGTATGATAAAAACTCCTGGAGATATTAATCCAGATAAAAGACATATTTATCTAACTTCTGCCGGCACAGGTTTCATTGAAGAGGCCACTTATACACACATGCACCCTTGAAAATTCTCTAAATGAACGATGATTTTGAGCATCAAACTTTTTTTTTTTCATGCACCAATTTGTGCCTTTTTTGCATCAGTTTATGGTTGAAGTGTCTTTAATTTTGTCAAAATTAAAACCTGTAACTGCAAAGTTTATATTGAGGGTACCATGTCCCCTGCACCCCCTCCCCGAACCCCTGAAATCTACACCTCTGCCACTTTTACTTGTGTCAATGATTTGAATAGCGCTGTATAATAATTATCTCTGGCTTCTGCTCTTTGTTGTAAAGATTTGTCTTTATTCTTCATGGACAAGCTGGATTCTGCATCTGCAGCCGGAGCATAAAGACAAAACTCTTTTGAGATCAAAAAGTGCAACCTAAGAAAATGAATGTCTCTAGGACCAGGAGCCGTTATGAGTGGTGACTAACACAGAGAGAGAGAGATAGAGAGAGGGAGGGAGAGAGAGAGAGAGGGAGGGAGAGCAGAGGGAGTAAAGGGAGGGAGAAAGAGAGTGGGGTTGTCGTCACTGGGAGCTGCAGCAGCATCAGCATCACCGGAATGAGTAACAGTGCGCAACTTGGAGAAACAACTACACTGTCCGGAGGAGCGCGCGCGCGTCTGTGTCCGTTTACTGTGAGCTTCACGAGCCTGTGTGTGACCGTATTCATGAGGAGGTAAAGGTGCCAAAAACTACACGGACTCTCTGTGGACCTGCCGAAAAACGGGAGCGATGGATTATATAAAAATCTACAACACTTTTCTCTCCATCTTCATGTTGATAAGTAAGTACTGCAATCCACTTTTGCCACTGTTACCCTACTTGTTTCCGTAGCTAAAGCAGGAGGAAATGCGAAACCACGCTAAAACTTTTCCCCTTTTTCAGTCCTTTATGCTTTATTTTCTCTTTAAACGATTAATTGAACTAATTTTCCAACAATATACAGGTCTCTATTAAAATACAGCGCAAAATTTAACCGAATTTCCAGAAATATGGGTTAGTTTCCGGCCGTTAGCTTACGGTATGCTAACGGTCGGAGTTGGTTAATCGTAGCAGAGATGTAACATAAACAGTAGGTGGCGCAGATTCTCCCGTTAGACGCCATTATATAATTGCATAAGAAGACAGTGTGACGCACGAAAAGAGCTCCAGCTAAATTAAATTATGGAAATAAATAATAATTGTGGCATTTATGTTTTCGTTTAATGTTTAATGTTTTCGTCTGCCGCCATTTTTTATCTCTTCAGAGAACCGGAAGTTGCCCTGGACAGTTAGCCATTAAGTTTTATTTGTTTTGGGGTTTTTTTAATTTTATTTCTCAACCACATATGACATTAGAATACAGACTACAGTATTAATATAATTGAGCAAATGACAAAATACATAATAAATGACAAAAAAAAGTGTGTGAGTTACAGAATGTACAAATACCCAAATCCAAATTAAACCTTTGTGTCAGAAGTCACTGCACGTGTAAATGTCAGTATTTTAAAGTGAACTTCTTTTAGCCTCTGGTGTAATTGACAAAGAGAGGTATTTGGTTCTTATTTTAACTGTGAAATGACTGCTGTATGTGTGGTCAGCCGTTAAGTCACTTGCTTCGGTTAGCTAAGTTTTTTGGCATTTTGCTTTTATTGATACAATAAACTCAGCCAAGTGTAAAAATCCTCTTTTGAAATATCTTCTACTCATTTTTTATGGCATCACGTCTTTTTTTAATGCACAATCTCAAATGGGCATGAAAGCATGGTTTGATGCAAACACAAATGAATTAGGCGAGCTGCTGCTGCTCTGCTGCAACTCCCTTACTGCTCCCTGTGTCACTCCAGTGAAAAGGGACCACTAGTAGGAATATGTAGTCAGCTAATTACTCTGATCCCATTGCAGTTTGATTTCATCTCTCTGAGTGCTTTTGAGTACACAGCAACTCTCTCATTCCCAAGCACACATCCAGAGGTGTTTTCACATCCACTTTGAAAAACGGCATCAGTCATATTCTCTTGAGGCACACTTGATGGAATTTGATTTACATTCATTTACACTGCAGCTAGCTCTTTGGCATCACTGTGCCAGTGCTTTTTTTTCCTTCGAGAAACTGCCGGTTAAATGTATGTAGTATGTGCTGTTTCACACAGGCTTCCCCCCTTTAATGTGACACCACCTGCTTTGCACCCATGGTCTTGTATCTGTGGAATATGTGCTTCATACCAGAGGCTTTCTCAACAAGGTGCCAGTAAATTCCGTATCTCACATATCTTCAGCAACACCACCTTTTCTTGTATTAAGGAGAAAGGAGCAGTGCGTATCTTGGCTTGCCCCCTCTTTGGCTTCAGCAGCCATGGAGGCTGCACCAGTTTAAGTGGCTCTTACTGCAGTCAATCTCTGTGACAGGAGAAAACCCAGCGTGAGCTTTGCCAAAACTCACAGTATTATGTCAGACCTCCCTCCCTCTCTGATCCTGAGTCGTCTTCAGCATGCAGCCTCGTTTAGCAGCAAGTGGGATAGCTTTGCTTTATTCTGAAAGAAGAGAGCATGTGGCTCCTTTTGTGGTTCGTTTCAGTCCTTCGGAAGTGGTAGAATGTTCTGCAACATCACTTTCAGCAGTATTTAATGCTTGCTCGCTGATAGCACTCTTTGTGTGGTACAAAAAAAACCTATAAATGCAATGCCAGATTTTGGCCTGTTGTTTACATTTTGGAGTCTGATGTACGGTAGAAACACTGGCGGTGTTACCATTACTGTTTCAGACTCTGTTAACTGTTCCCTTCGTCCCTCCTCCCCTCGCAGCTTTGCCAAATGCCAAATAGCATCTTTCAAAATGGCACAGATTGGAGCACAGCCAGAATGCAGCTATGCTATTAGTCATTAAAGTAATAATTTCAAAGATTTTCATTTGAATAAATGTCCGTTAGGTTACTATTTTCTAGCAGAATGAGGTAACACAATGGTGACTGAGCTTAAGGCCCACTGATGAAGCCATTGCGTTTGCAGTTTTATTAACTGGGTGTCTCGTGGCGACATTCCCGAGAAAAATAACAAGCAGTGCACAATAATCAATATTCTGCTCTCATACATACACACATACACAATGTCTATGCTGTGGTAACCTTTTTATATTGCCAGCTGCAGGGCTTATAAAAGGAGTTGAAATGAATAAATTCACCAGCCTTGTTTTAGGTCTCAAGACCTTTTATTTACAGAGGTGGGGCAAACAACACAACATGAAAATGCAGAATACTTGCCTGCATCAAAACTAGTCATACCAGCAGCAACAGGTGTGCCCTTGTTATGATGTTGTGATGTGACATCCATTTGCACAGTGTAACTGGTCAGTGCCTTATATGTGGTGTGTAAACTCTCAAAAACTGAACTTTTGAAATTCTGGGCCGGTACCAATGTTTAAAATATAAATCTGTCCGATTGCTGATACTGATGTTTTTATGTTGTTTATTTTTTATTTATACCCCCTTTTGTGCCAGGGAAACAAAGAAATCAACACCACAACTGTTTTAAAGTAATTAAACCCTTCATTACACTACCTTTGAATGAGCACAAATTCAATCAAAAAAATGTATGAAACAACTGTTACTATAACCTTTCACCTGAAAAACATAATGTTAGAAAAAAGTGCTTCAAAAGCCTTTTTACTATATATATATCATGTTTCCCTTTCTAATATCTATTTTGTATTTGTGAAAACATTAACACATATCTGTTTCAAGCAACCATGTTATGCTCACACTGAATAGATCATGAATGCATCATAATGTAACTCAATGCAACCTCTGTGTGCTCTTAGTTGCGTCCACCGGCTGCTTAAAGCTATCTTTAACTAGCTCTCCCCATGCCAATTTTAACATGGATTCATTCACAGATAAGCATTACCAGAGAAACAATAGGGAATGTCCTCTGATACAACTATAGTGAGTTTGCCACATCCTGTTGTCTTTAACGGGAAGATCTCTTTTCGTCCCAAACACTGTTTGTTGCCAGCTGCTACCAGCCATCTCGTCACACAGTGAGATCACAGAGCTCATTTGCTAAACAGTCACTGTAGTCTTCTTGTACCTGCTCATTTATTTAAATTTGTGGCAGTTAATCTCAAGCCCTGCTTTTTTAACCTGCGTAAAATTGATATGATACAACAAAAAATATTGGCCGTTGCCATCAGTGAATGTCATCTTATTTGCAATAGGCCGATGGCAGTCAACAAAGCAAATATCGTATATTTAGGTGTATTCATAGCTCCTAAATTTAAACAAATGTATCAAGCCAATTTTGTTCCCTTGTTCGAGAAGGTGAGGCAGGATTTGGAGCGATGGAACTCTTTGCCTGTCTCCTGGCTAGGACATATATCCTTAGTTAAAATGAATGTATTACCTCGATTATTATATCCAATCCAAATTATTCCGGTCATATTTTCGAATAAGGTGATAAAAGACCTGAATGGCTGGCTAAGCTCTTTTATATGGAGCAAGCGCAGACCAAAACTCAAGATGGCTACATGGCAGCTTCCGAGCTCTGTAGGGGGTCTGGATTTACCAAATATCAGAACATATCAGCTGTGTACTCACATGAGGTATATTTATGACTGGGTCATAAGCAACTCAAACTCTATTTGGTTGGGTGTTGAAGCTTCCCTTTCCAAGTATCCACTAAGGGACTTACTGTTTTTTAAGAAATTTAAAAATATCAGACTGAGTTGCAATAATCCGGTCACACTTAATACAGTTAAGGCCTGGCGATTAGTGTGTCGACTTGAGGGAAGGTCAAAGTTCACATCTGTTTTCACCCCTATTGTGAATAATCCCGATTTCCAGCCTGGGATGGTTGATACTAGTTTTGAACAGTGGAGAGCTAATGGTGTTCATAGATTGAGGGACTTACTCTCTGGTAATGTGGTTATGACATTTGAACAAATGATAGAGAAATATTCTATCCCCAGACGTGACTTCTTTCGATATTTGCAGATAAGGCACTATGTCTTGCACAGTACTACGTTAGCTGAGAACCATGAAAGCTCGCTGGTTGAGAAATTATTATTTTTAACAGATAGAGAGATATCCGTAAGTTTATTGTATAAAGCTATGTATCTCACGACTCCGAACAGGTTGCAGAAGCTTAAAGGCACATGGGAGAAGGAGCTAAACATCATAATTGATGATGAAGAATGGAAGGATGTCTGGAGACATGCTAAATCAATTTCAGGTTGCAATCGTGCCCAAGCAATACAGTTAAAAATTATACACAGAATGTACATATCCCCCAACCGCAGACATTATTTCAATCCTACTTTCTCACCCACATGCCTTAAATGCAAGATAGAAACTGGTACCCTAACTCATTGTTTTTGGTCATGTCGGAAAATGCAAATGTATTGGGCTAATGTATTATCTGAAATGGAGAAGATATTTGGTTAAAAACTGGAGATGGACCCTATGTCTCTCATACTGGGCCTCCCAAGTCGACGTTTAACATCAAAACATAATAAGAGGCTGTATTGTATTCTTACTTATGCAGCAAGGAAGAATATTTTGTTACAATGGATCAATGAAAAGGTACCAACTGTTAAAGGCTGGCAAGGAGTAGTGTTTGATCTAGTGCCATTAGAGTACCTTACATGCATATTACATTTAAAAACAGACCAATTCTATGAAGTCTGGGAACCCTATTTGAACTATGTAGAGCCTGATGTCTCTAATATAATGTTGCAGGGATTTTCTTGACTGCTCATACCGTACATTTTTACTGTAACCCCAAGTATTATTTATATAGATCTGAGTTGATGTTTTTTTGTTTTTTTTTGTTCTGTTTTGTTTGTTTGTCCGCTTGTTTTGCTTTTCATTCCTGTGTACCATATTATGTATCCATTCTTTACTTGTAAAAGTGGAAAAAATTAATAAAAAATATTGTTTTTAAAAAAACAAAGCGAATATCGGCTGATAGCAATGTTCAGCCAGTAAACTGATGCATCCCTACCTTATTCTGAGAAAAAAACAAAAACAAATGATGTGGCTTGTGGAGAACCTGGTGCTCAATCACTTGCGGACCTGATTGTAGGTCAGGGTTTCGTTTGTAACAGAGCAGCTCCCTCGCTGTGATCTGTTGAAAGTCAGCCCTTGTTCCAAGCTTTTGTCTCCTCCTCCACTCCAAAGCAAAAAAAACCAATTCCAAATGAAAAAGTACCCATGATAAAACAAAATTTGAGAAATATATTGACATTCACATTAATTGCATGAAAATAAATAAATAATGCTCCTGGTGTGTAAAGACCTCTGCAAACAAACACAGGGAAATGGAGATCTTTGAGTGTCTAACTTCAAGAGAACGTGCTTTTTTCACAATCAGACGCGTCTGCTAATTTAAAGAAGGAATTTGAAATAATGCTTTTGATATGATGAAACAATTTTAAATATGCAAGAAGGATAGAGTACAAAGACACCAAATCCACCCTGTCATTCTGTCTGTGCTATATACGTTTACATTTTATTACCCTGCTTCCTGCCTGTAACAAAAAACAGATGAATTACAGCCTTAGATTTCCGTTTAGGCCCCTGTTGTGATTCGACTTCAGCTTTTAATGTTATTGAAGATATTGGCAGACTGCAACAGAGACTTACATAAACGGATTTGGGGTTACTTCAGTACTTTATTACTAATTCATGCTGAAACAGCAAGACTCTTAGTTAATGACTGTAGATGTATGACTGCAATGATAATGTACGCTTTAGAAGTCACTCTGGCAGAGATAATTACTGCAGATGATTTTGTTTTGATTGTTGACTGATCAGCTGTGACTCAAACAGCATTAACTGTGTGTGTTTACGTGCATGCAGTGTTAATGGACACTAATCATCTGTGTTTATTTTGTACCTCTCAGTTCCCATGTGGCTCTGTAAATGGAAAAAAATGTCTGATCTGCACTTAATCAGCAGAGTTTGATTTTATTTAAACCAGCGTGGACCTTTAGGGTTAATATAAACTCACCTCAACATGTATGTGCTGCTTAATGTCGTTTAAGTCAGTGTAATCCCGTTGGTTTAATATAAGTATGAAATTTACCCTGACAGTAAGAGGCATAAACGGAAATGTGTGCAACTTGATCCTTTTTTATTTGAGATCAAACGAAACATTAAAGGTTGAAGAGTAGCTGGGTGAAGACGTAAATTGATTAGTCCGAGCCTCCAACATGGCCGGGAATTAGGCGCTATCTCAGCAGTCAGATATCGTGCTGGTTTGAATATGATCCCTCATTTTAGCTTTTCCTCAGAGGTGCAAACTTCATCACTTTTGCATCCGTTCATTTTTCTTTTTCCTGAAACACATCTCATTTTCATGGTCTGTCTCCTCTCAGGATTTCTTTGGCAGGCTTTCAGGGCAGACTTCATCTTTTGAGACTGTCTCGCATTTTTTTTTTTAGCTCTTTGCGCGATTGTTTTTCACCTTCGAAACCAGCAACAGTCGATAACACAAAGAGACATACAGTGTTTCCTCCTGTGTCCATGTAATAAAGCTGCCGGATTAGAGTCTCATGTCTGTTGCTCAGGTGTTAGTTACAGTATGATCATGTATCCGCAGTCGACTAAAAGAGAGACAGCAGATCAAAGCTGGGCCTTAGGGGCGTCACTCTGCTGCCTGCATAACAGACAACAGCCAGCTGTGTGTCTCTCATGTTCAAGGGCGACCATTGGTCGGGGCAAAGCCAGTCAGATGCTTTTCATTAGTTTATTTTTTAATCCATTCACCAAAAACAACAGGCAAAGAAAAACAGATAGATAATAATAGGCAAGAGAGGCAAAGTCAGGGAGTAACACTTCGAGATAAAACGCAGCATCAAGCTGACCGTTGGCAAGAATGAGATGTTAGAGTTGGCATGAAATGTTAAAGCTGCACTTTCCCCCCCAGAAGCAATGCTGAGATGAAACTGGAGCAGAAAAGGAACAATGGTGTCACTGATTCTGCTTTGTGTAAAGGAATACACAGTTCATTGATATAACAATTATATCTGGCATTAAAGCTATATCCATTCTCCTTTGTCATGCATATTTGAATACTTTATTGGTCAAATGATTGCGCTTCTCTGTCTTAAAGGGTTAGTTCAAATTAGAGGTGTTAGATTTGGTTAATTTTGCTTTCAATAGCTTGACACCCATTAACCACTAACTTAGCGGTTAATTTAAGAAAAAAAAACACAACATGACATCCAATACAAGAGATCTTTTTTTAGTCCAGTGCTCCATTGACTCTGTGTTGTTTAGTGTTCCTATCCATTTAGAGGTGGTGAAATTTTGTGATGCTTCATTAATGCGTGGAAACATAGTGCCCACTGCCCACCCTGCAGTCTCCATTGGATAGGTAGCATTTACCAATCTGCACAGTGCAGCACTCAGGTCAGGTGGGACTTATGTAAGAAAATGTTTTACCTTATATTTTTTCCTTGATCTTGTTCTTCTGATTAAGTTACAAACTATTTAACATTGATTATAGATCCCTTTGTGTAACTGTTTGAGCTACTCATCCAAGAAGACAGTCGCGAAGAAGATTCATTCACCCCACATGTGAATTTGATTATCCAGAAACCTCCTCCACTGCAGACAGAGATATTACAATAGCAGATATGCTGAGAGGATTAGGGCAGACTGAATCACACAGCATTGTTAATTATCCTGTCCAGACCAGTTGATGAGCCCAGCCCACAACCCAAGCTTTTGAAAGTAATACTATAAAAACCTTGTTCTTAGTGTTCATCTTCAGATGGAATTCTACACCCTTGTTGAAAACGTCTCTCTACTGCAAAGTGAATAAAACTCATCTGAACCAGCTGCAGAATTGGACCTGAAAGAATTTTTCTCCAACAGAGTTAGATAGCAGCACAGCTTATCTGGCAAGTACACTGGTTTTGCTGCCCCGGTGGCTGGATGGTGTTGTGATAGAAACATGGTTGCCACCCTGTGGAGCTACAAAAACCCCTTGAGCATTGTTATCTATGTTGACATCACTAGCAATGCTGACACTGATAACGGTGCTAACAGTGATAACATAATTAACAATGCTAAATGGATTTTGTGGCACAAAATTGAGCTGCTTACTTACTGGGGCAAACCTTGTAGACCGAGGATGAGCAAACTGCTTCCACAGCAATGCCATTGGGCCGGGCAATGTTACTAGCAGCACTTGTCGAATGAGCGGCGCCACTAGCTAACTCCCACCAGACCCCGTGTGGTGACCACTGCAGTGAACTGAAGAGTAGCAAAACAAACCCATAGACTTACATGTGTAACCAAAAATATTCTCAGTGATTAAATCATAAAAAGTCATCCCTACTTCAAATACCAAAAACAAATCAACATAAAATACAAAAAGCCGCCTGCCATTAGTGGAGATCTTTGTACACTCACCTCCATCTGCTCATAAAGCAGCAGGGTTAAAAACACAGATCATGTTTTTGATTCTTAAGCACCTTACAGATAATAGGCTCCAGACACAGGGGAGATCGCAGTTATCTTATAAACAGATTTAACTGTAACAGGGTGTCTCACTTTCAGAGAGACTGAAGTGAAATGTGAAACCAGTTCGGGAAAATTGTTATTCATTAAAGCTCAGATGGAGCCAATCTGTCAATTCTTTAAATCTGGGTTTTCATCAGGTGACTTGAAACTGTATTGCGATAGGGCTGTGTATTGGCAAGAATCTGGCGATGCAAAACATATCACAATAAAGGGGTTAAGATTCTGTATATTGTGATACTGGTAGCGAGGCGATATATATTGCAATTTTCTTTTCCCTGACATTTTAGGAAAACTGTGTAAATGTGAAAACACTAACTTTTTATGCATTGAGAACAGAGGGATCTGCAGTCATACTTCTCATATTTGTACGCCTTGTAATATCCAGCATCGTAGCACTACTTTATGTGCAATCTGAGCAAAGCAAATAACATTTAAGTTGAAAAAAATCAAAGTATTTGCCGGATTCTTTAGATAAACAAATTAAAAATAATAACATTTGTAAACATTTAAAATCGTTCTTGAGGATACCGTTGCACAAAACATAATAATGCGATGCTCAGGTGTATTGATACTTTCTCACACCTCCTAATTGTAAACAGCGATTCAAAGACAAAATCAGATGGCAAGTGATTTTCCCTCCCAGAATCTGTCTCTGTGGATGCACTTTGTGAGATAGTACTTGAGAATCATGTGCTTATTTCTATTAACAAGCAGTTAGCGATTGAAAAAATGTGTTTATAACCACAGGTGGTCATTAATGTCAAACACATTCAGTGTTTTCCAGTATAATTTAACATGAAGGTTGATGATGAAAATCCTCTTCACAGCCCAGCTGACAGCTGTACAGATGCTTATGGATAACCTGTTGCTCTGACCCTGGATCTGTTTGTAAAAACAAAAATATGTCAAGTAGAGTTGAAATGAATGTTGATTAATCGCTTAGTTGATTAACAGAAGCAAAAATCTGAAGCCTTTTTTCTATAATCGACTCTAAATTTTTGTCATTTTTCAATAATAAATAATTGGGTTATCAACAGTTAACTATTCTTCAACTATTGAAGACATTACCTTAGACTTTAAGAAATTATTATTAATTAATAATTGGCCTAATTTGTATAGCTGTAATACAATTTTCATAGTTTACAGTCATTGATAAATCTTTTAACAAATACTTATATGCTGACTGCACAACCACATTATAGAGTAACATAAATGTTCATGCACTGCTTAAAAATGTTAAGTAGGGTGGTGAAAGAAAAGTGTTAAATTATTTAGATAGTACGTATTACGTAAGTGTCAATAGTTAACGATGTGTTATTTATGCGTACGGAAACAGCTGAGGAGAGGAATATTGTTCATTATACAGACCACAAACTAAGCTATGGTGGCGCATAACTTTGGAGTGACTCAACTTTGTTGAATGAAAACAGGCCGCTGTCTAAATAAAAGGACAAAACAGAACAACAGCATCAGAGCTTCATGGACTTGAGGTCACATGTTAATTTATCATAAGATTTTAATGTTTTGCTGCATTCTGGTCGGTTCGGTGACCGGGTTTAGACTCTCAAGCAGCAGCGTCCTGACTCATGGCTAAAGTAAAGATTTAGCAAGAATAATAAAGTATCAGAACTTGAAGTCTGTGGTAGATAATGATTAACAGGCAACAGCCGAGACAGCGAAAAACCCAAACAGCTATTATTTTCTGTGTCTCTTTATCAAGGAAGTCAGAAACAGAGTGACTCTTTTAGTACTCATTTGGCAAATTTTTGCTCCAACGGACAAACATTTTACTAGGAAGCATTTAAATATATTTGGCCTTGTGTTTTAAATTCTCTGCATATTGCTTTGAACACTACTTTAGCACTCTGTCAGAGAGAATCTGTCTTAAATTGCTAGGCAGTAGATATTCATTCAAGTCCACTAGAACACAGCGAGTGAGTCATGCAGGAGACGGCGCTGACTCTGGTCCGTCACTGTAATTTTCTGGCCTAATTTATGCCTTGATGCTGAAGCGAAAGACAGATTATGAGTGAAGTGTGTGCACTGCTGTTTGATCTCTGTGAAGGAGGGTCAGCACATCAGCACATTCGGACTGAGTAGGAGTTGGACTTTGTGGTTACAGATGAGAAGGGTTGACTCAGTCCCTTCAGTCCCCTCAGTCCCCCGCCTTGTCAGTATGTTAACGAGAGTACTGACACCATTATAATTAATGAAGTGCTTGAGGGCACAGTACTAATTTGTACATCAAAAATACTTTGAGTAATACAAATGTTTATTCATGTATGGTCTCGCTGTGTCAAGTAAATGCAATTCACATAAATTAAAATTTTTACTGAGGGCCGAGTCAGTATTTTTTAAACATCCACTGTACACTTGAGGCTAGAATTCTTCCCTGTTTGAAAGATAGAGCTGCAACATGTAAATTAAAAATTACATAAAATAAATAGCAGGGCTGTACATTAATTTTTTGCGCATAGCACTGGAGCTACAGAAGTTTGAAGTTTTACAGCACAGGACACAAAACTATCACATGATAGGTCTGAGACGATCAGCGATCAAATTGTATATTGGCGATTGGACGGTTGCCAGGCGATTTGCTGGGTATCAAGGCGATTTTGACACACCATAAAACGGCGTTCTGCCGTGCGTTATGAGATGTTTTTTGGGGAAATACATGACTGTCAGAGAAGCCCCGTTTACAAACCGGCCTACAATCCATCTCCTCTCCTCTCCTCTCCTCTCCTCTCTCTCTTCTCAGCGGAGGGTTCCCTGTCAGCCCTCTTTGATCCGAAGTGACACAGCCTGTTTGCTCATGCTTCGGGGTCGTTCAATAGATTAATTGCAAATAAATATTGTTTTAATGTGTAACTACTGAAATGTTCACAACTGCTTTCATAAATTACTACAACGTTGCGGCACGGCCGCCTTTGCAGGTTAAAAGTTAATGACAGCAACTTGAAGTGAGGAGGAGCAACACATCTCCGGATTGTCAGCACAGCGGTGTCAGCACAGCAGTGTCAGTACTGCGCTGACAAGCCGGAGACGCTCACTTTTGCATGTGATGCAAATTATTAAAATAACGTGGTAGTGATCGACATAAGACACGTGCCAAGGCCGTAACCCCCCATGTGCCAACGACATAACTGATACAGCATTGGAGGCAGGGCCCCGTTCATTCCTATGAAAGTCGCTCAGTGGTGCATGAAGCCAAAAAAGTTTGATTTCTGCATTTAAAAGTACCCATATCTTCCACATCAATGGTCCCATAGAGCAGGGGCAGTAGGGCTGCAACTAATGATTATTTTCATCGTCGACTAATCTGTCGATTATTTATTCGATTAGTCGAATAATCATTTTATCGAAAAATGTGTTAAAATGTTAAAAAATGTCCGTCGGTCTTTCCCAAACCCCAAAATGATGTCATCTAATGTCTTGTTTCGTACTCACACCAAAGGGTTTTAGTTCACCGTCATGGAAGAGTTTGTAAAGCTGCCAATATTTGAACGTAAGAAGCTGCAATGAGAGTTTTTTTGTACTTTGTACTTTTATGGTACTTTTTCATGAAAAATTAGTCGACTATGAAAATAGTCAGCTAATATTTTAATAGTTGATTAGTCATCAATTAATCATTGCAGCCCTAAGGGGCAATAGAAACTTTTGCCGTGCTAAGCTAAATTAATTGACTGCTGGTAATAGTTTCATATATAACAAACAGACCTGAGAATGTTATTAACCTTCCCATATCAATCAAAGCAAAAAGTAAATAAGTATAGATCTAAAAATGTCCACCTTTTTCTTTCATGTGTGGTTTTGGTTTCTCGTCTTCTTTTAAAGCTATCATAAGGTAATGCTTCTTCCACCAATGCTCCAGCCTGACAACCATCAATACATTTATGGCTAGAGGTTCTTGTCAGGAAAACTTTTTAAGTGGTTCAACAAATCACCATTTTTTATAAATAAAGACAGCCGCCCTATAGCTGTTCCAAGAGGATGATTAAGTACATTTTCCGGACAGATTTGCCATGTCAAACCCAGAGCAGGTTTTTGTTGCTGTTTCAGGTTACTCCAGATAACTCAATAAAACCACATCCTGCAACAGAACAGTGTTTTACTCCAAAAATAGCATTAAATTAATTCATGACAGCAATACAAAGCATCTGAAAACAATGCTAACTTTGAAGTTGTTGCTGTCTAGTGCTGGTTCCGGTATTAAATAACTGGGCAATCAATTTGAGAGTGATACCAGATAACAGTCTTGATTGTTGCTTGAATTTGTCCATTTGATTTTGTGGATTGTAAAATTATGTGGAGCAAAAGGCAAATTCATTCCTACGTGGATAGTAACATGCACATTCTTGTGACTCAAGTTGTATTAGCTTGATTTATGACAAGGATGTTCCACACAAACATGACAAATGCCAAAACACATCACATTAATGTAGTGAAAGCTTTTCACCATCACCATCAAGCTTTTAGGCAGTGTGGCACTCATCGCAGTCACATGTTCTGTTAGCATGTCAGCTACCTCGTCCCAAGTCACCTTGAATTAAAATGCTTATTGGCTTATGTGTATGTGGCGTTTTATCTTCATATTCGTAACTGGTTGTTGGAAAAAACAGATGTGGTGTATCTGAAAGTCTGGTCATCTTTGATAAAGGACCGTCTGAGAAGAAACTGCATACCGATATACTAGTTAACTGAGGCCAAGCTGCAACCAATTAAATCATAAATTGAGTTATGGGACTTAATTCTTTTGGAAATACCAACAGCCTGATTCACTGCACATGAATGGGTAATCAGAAGTGTGTCTGTGATGCAGGCAGACGTTCAAGGGTCTCTGCAAAGATGCGCATAGTTAGAGGTGGACGTGCACAATCGTAATCTAGTTCTAATCAAAGGTCTGATATAATGGACCTTCGTCTCTGTTGGGAAATGAAGATCAGTTTGTCTAGACAGAGCTGAGTGCTTATGAAGAAGTAGCTATAGTTTTTTTTTCTTCCAGTTTCATTCTTGGATGTCAGAGTAAGAAGCTACCCTACTGAAAACTGTGCAAAAATGATTCCCATCTGAAATTCTATTTAAAGTCATTGTCTAAGAACAAGGGAATGTTTTGAGAACAAACTGTTTTAAAATGTCCAGAAAGAAGATGAATTTTATTTTCCTTGAATAGTGTAATTTGCTTTTCTACTGTGTTTCTTTAGCTGCTCCATTTATCAGCAGTGTAATCCATTACCTTTTTCTGCATGTTGGAGCTGACTTGGTTCGTGCGAACAGATTTTTTCCATTTCATTTTTTAGTTTAAAAACCAGGGCTCTGAAGTGTTTTGAGTCTTAAAGTTGTCATTTGTCTTCACTTGAAGAATTTTTACTGACTTTTAAGTAAAGTTCTGCGCTTTCCTAAACCAGCCTGTCTGCGGGATATAAATGTAGGAGTTGTGTAAGAGCAGCCCTGTGTGAAATGAGTAAAAGGAACATAAAACTTCTGAATAAGAAAGCTCAGTTGTTTTTAAGTGAAACTTTTTGCTGTTGTTTTGCTCATAAAATGCTTTTATTACGTGACTTATAACATAAAAACTAACAGCACTTTTAAAGTGATGTCTTGAGTCCTTTGATTCGCTTCTCTTTGTGAGGGCAGATAGAGGTGCTCTGGATTTTTTGGTGTTCACATTTTCTCTGATAACACTCTGATTTTGTTGGAACATTTGCATGTGGCGAGGTGAGCGCTGTTATTAAAATGGTGGTTCTCACCTTGCCACAAAAAAACTGTAACAGATGTACGTCTGTGTGATTCAACTCTAACTGATAAAAACATGATATGACAATCGGTGCCCTAGAGGTGAATACTGTAGCTAAGCTCTGGAGAAGCTCACTGGATGTGTTAAAAGGTCAGATGATTGGCTGGCTGTATGTTGCTCTTGGACATTATTACGACGATATCACACATGCTCGTGTGGTGAAGTCAGTGTTACTGGTGCATGCTACTGCCAGGGTAAAAAGATGTGGCATATCAACTCTAACTAGCCTTGTCAGAAAATGGATCAACATCGGGTGCAGAGTCCTGTGAGGCAAACTCTGGGCTTTTTTGAGATGCGTGCAAAGGTTTTTTTGTTTGATGTAGAGCCTTACAACAATTCACCCAAACAACAATGCAGGCATACGTTAGTGCATGATCCAAGCCTTCATCAAAACATGGCATTTTCAGCCTGTAGGTTGTTGTTTCCCCTAGCACAGGGGATTTGGAAATAGTAACACAAACACTGTGAAGAGGAGGGAGAACATCTAAATTAGCCAACCAATGGATGACTTATAGCCACAGTCTACATCCAGTGAGTCAGACTGATTTTTTCACCTTTTAGAGAATGTAATCTAATTCTTGTCTACTTTTTAATCTCATAAATTATAGGCTTTGGTTATATCGATAATAAATCCGTTTTCATGCAACACTGTTCATGCTTTGGTAAAAGTTCACAGGAAACACACAGGTTCAATGAAAGCCAGACAATTGAATACTGTAACTGTGAACATGACCCTGAGGAGAGGCAGAGTATTTTGCTTCAATTTCCAGTAGTGATGTAGGCTGTCAACAGTTGTTCCTAAGCTGCTGAAATGTACAGTAGTAAGTTACGAGTCGTGCTGGTATGTACAAACAGTTTCCAAACATGTCTGTGTGTGTGTGTATCTGGAGCTTAACAAATCATATTTTGGGAAGTCAGAGCAGTGTTTGCTTCTTTTGGACGGGCCTCTACACGCACACAGGAGCGCAAATGTATTTTGCGAATTTTGACAGGTTGAGTGATGTAATATGAGTGTGTTTAAAGCTGAGATCTAAGCTTTAAATGGCCACAGATTACATTTGAATAAATGAATTGTGAACTGAAATGATGATTGTAATATACAGTTACAGTTTCCTCATATAAATCATCTCTGACAAATTTTCTGAACTGCAGCCTTATTTTTAGGTCCCCAAAGCATCATGACTATCATTTACATTACTATTTTGTTGTAAAGACATGAAGGGAGATCTGTGCTGCACGTGTTACACATTAAATGGAAATACATATTTTTGTTTCCAGTTTTCCATTACACCAGTGTATAAGATGTCTTCCAGGACCCCACGGGGTTCAGACCCCAAGAACTGGAAACCCAAGGACAGAGGGTGCACACTAAAAAATCATTGGTTTCAACAAGCTTTGTACACACATCATTCACCCCACAACAACCTCCATGGATACATTCAGCAGAAACCAAGGTTTCTCACACATTCATATATTTATGGTGGCCCATCATGATAAAAACAGTTGCCGCCAAGTTTTGATTTTCTATTTTTGGAGCTGCACTGTCCATTAGGAGTGCTGTTGGAATATATATACTGTTCCGTTACTTGCAAGTGTAATCTTGGCACAGACGGAGCAGCAGAACGTCAGGCACAGTGAAAGTACAACTTAAAGGGGAACTAATGTTTTTTTCCAACCTGGGCCCTATTTTCCAATCTACTTTTGTCTAAATGAGTGATAGGATGTTCAATATTTAACATTTCTCCAGTACGAAGCTGAGCGTGCGCTATATTGAATAATAGGGCACTCAGACAGCGTCAAACAACGTCAAAATACGTCCAATAAAAGTGCATTTTTTCACACAGATAGGCTCGGATTGTTAGTATAATTATCCGACAACATAACGGTAAGGAGAAATGAACGTCTGTGTTTACCTTTAGCTGGATTCGGACATGTTCCTCTGCCTGTTGCAATTTTAGTATATGTGCTAACGAAGTAATGCTGCTCCCTCTCTCTCCTCGTCCGCTCTTCAATTTCAATGAGCTCTGCATCCATGTACATCCGTGTACTCCGTGTTCAAATAAATACGGACGGTCATCAAATTCGCGTTTGTTTGTAAGGTCACTCCAGCGGTAACTTCCTGCAACAGCTCAAATCTCGCAAGATGTGAGATTTCAGAGTCAGACTTTCACTCTCTGAGTGAGTGTTTTGACTTGCCACAACAAACATGTCCGATTTTTTACCCGGTTTTGAACAACCGGATCGTACGCGGATGCAGAGCTCATTGAAACTGAAGAGCGGACAAGGAGAGAGAGGGAGCAGCAACAGGCAGAGGAACATGTCGGAATCCAGCTAAAGGTAAACACAGACGTTCATTTCTCCTTTCTGTTATGTTGTCGGATAATTATACTACAATCTGAGCCTATCTGTGTGGAAAAAAATGCACTTTAAGTGGACGTATTTTGACATTGCTTGACATTGTGCCCTGTTATTTAATATTGCGCGCGCTCACAGGCTGCAGGCAGGTCAGCCCTAGTTTCATACTGGAGAAATGTCAAATATTGAACATCCTATCACTCATTTAGTCAAAAGTAGATCAGAAAAGAGGGCCCAGGTTGAAAAAAACATTAGTTCCCCTTTAACCATTCATTGCGCTGGATCTAAAGGTTTGCCTCTGCAGCAGCTGCTTCTCTCATCTTTCTAATCTGATCGGCTCTGATCTGATTGACTTATCAAATACTCACCCATGGCTCAAACTCTACAAGCTGCTGCTGAGGAGAAATGAACTCATGAAGAGTTCCCCCTGTGCTGCACTCACAGACCCACAAAAACCTCAAAATTTAGGGAGGGGACACAGACTGATACCCAAGGAGGTGCTCCAACCCTCAACTAACACCACACATAGTTTCTAATTCTGTGCGAAACACTGAGCACTTTGTCAAAACTAAGGCAGGCAGCGATTACGTTTGTCACCACAGTGTAACTGGGAAAACAGAAGATTAATATCTAAACATTATCTCAAGTAGACAGGGTTGGGTTTATGGTTATACAAACAAAAGTGACTTGAATGAAGGTTTTCTTTTTCCAAATGCTACACTTGACTAAGTCCTCTGAATTGTTACTCATTTTCAAACTAGTACATTTTGTGACATGAGCAAAACAGAAATAGACTTAAGGAAAACAGCTCAGAATTAAGACTGGCTTGTTTTCTATACTTTTGTCTTTTGTAACATCCGGTATTGACCCCAAGACCTAATTCACTTATCACAAATAACTTGCAGTAAGCATGTACGGGAATTCAATTAGATCATTTTGAACCACATCGATCCCAGAGAGTAAATTTAATTTAGACTATATTATTATTTCGTCATAAAAGACATATGGTTTGAGGTCAAACAGGGGAGCAGAGACATATAATTGAGCTTACAACTAGTAACTGAAAAATATGTTTATGGAAATATTTTATTTCTCCATTAACTTGATGTGATTTGCACCAAAGCACTTTTTGGAACCATCATGGTTTGGGTGCTTTTTTGTTATTGTTAGTTACATAAGCATCATGACCCAGATGTTGCAGTACTGACATTCACATTCTTATTTAGTATATTTATACACAAAGGAAAGAGATGCCTTTATTAACCATTGACTTACCATCAGTTTGACCTAAAACACTATCAGAGATGAAACGACCAGTCAGTTAATCGGTTTGTCATTCGGAAAAAAGTAAATCAGCATTTAGAATTTTTTTATTGGACAGATATCACATTTTCTCAGATCACAGCTCAAATAAAAAAAACAGTGTTGCTTTTCATTGTTATGTATAATATCTGAATATCTTTGGAATTTAGAGTATTGGTTGGACATCACTTTGGGCTCTGGGCTATTATTATAGGGTCATTTTCACTTTTTTCATTCACAGTATAATAAATTAATTAACTGATAAAATTATTGCTGCATAAATTGATGATGAAAATAAATGTTAAAGTCTGTATGACCTGTGTCTCAGCCAGTGAAAGTAGGTCAGTGTCTCCGCTACATTCATTTATTGCCGCCACTGCTGCTCCCTCAAAACATTTATTTTATATTGGGCGGAATATTGCAAAAGAACACACATTCAGTATTTGGTGGAATAAGTGAAAAGCAAGGCCGAATAATAGTGGCGTGTTTTGATAAGGCAATCAAACAGCGTGCGGTGACAGACGGAGTAAAATGTCGGCAGTGTGGCGATATTTTACTCCGTCTGTCACCTTACTTGCATTTGCAACTAAGCAGCAGCCACGAGGGGTTGAACAGGGATCACACACACGGACAGGAATACGTATTTCTGTCAAATATGGCGGCGCATGATAATGGCTTACCGGCGATGGGTGAATAACTTGTTGTCATGACTGCCCAAAAGTACCTGAACAGCCGAGCCGTGGCGGCACACAGGTATGTGGCGTATCAGAGGAGAAACGAGCTGTTCACATTTCTCTGTGTGTGTCAGTAACGGCCCACAAACCTCACCACACTTTAGGGACTGTTCTTTACTTATGAAGGGACTGTCAGGGGAGGAGGGTGGCTGGATGATTATTATTTATTTTATTTGTTTTATTTTGATCCCTCCTATGTTAATCACTTATTGATGCTGTTTTTTAAGTATGAATAAGTCAATAAGTAATTTATTCCATTGAAATATCATTGATATATTATAGAAAAGTGATTTATCTTTTTATAAATGACAAAATGCACATCTGCCTCATTTTTGCTGTGGTATCCTGATACTACTCAGAAGGAGGGTGGTCATTTGCAAAAACTAAAAATCGACATTCGGTATTTGCCAGATTTTAAAAAACAACCCATGTGAGCCTTGTTTCTATGCACAAGCTTACATTCCTATTTAAGGGACATGGAAACAGACATAAATTTGAAATTGTTTTTCCAGTGACAGATTAAGTGAAGTTCTTCAGTTTGTGACCAGCAGAGTCATTTGTTAGGTGCAATTATCCAGGCTCTGTCACTGCCAGAGCTTTCTTTGTGGAGATGTGGTGGGGTTTTATTTTTTTAAATGAATTTTCTTCCCTCTGCTAAATGATAGTCTTTGATTTTTAACAGGATCCATGTGCACTGATTTAGAACGCTGAAAAAACGCAAAAAAAACATGCTCAAAACAGGGTTGATTCCTAAAGAAATAGTTTGGCATTTCTATCATATTCATAGTCAGGTGGGAGCAAAGGTGGAGGTCGGGTGAGATATATACTTTGCTCCCACCTGACTATGAATATATATGTATATATGTATATATATATATATACATATATACATATATATATATATATAGGTGTCAAGTAATAGTTGGGGAGCGTGATCAGAGCTGAGTCATGAAGGAAGCCAGTCTCACAGCCAGTAAAAGCTGGGAAAATGCAGATTTTAAACTCACTTAAAAGACACTAATAGATTTACTACAGCTATAACTAATTGAACTTACCATAATGTCAGAACCCCACAGCCATTAAGGCCATGATGTTGTCAGCTAGAATGTTTTCTTGAATTCCACACACGATTCAAGACAGTGTAGCAGCGCTTACATGACTATTAGCCAGTGTTTTGGCAATGTGCTTAAACATTATCACACAGGGGTTTGCAGCCTCAGGAATTACAGGTCCTTGGAGGCCCACAACATATTCACTGGTGACTAAACGATCTATCGCTGTTTGGATAAAGCATCAGATCCTTTTTGTTTTACCAGAAACAACCATGAAATCCAAACCCATTACATTGCATTTGAATAAACCTTGTATAGAGCCAGAATGCTTTCACATGAATTAAGGGTTTATTTTAACCAAACCAGAGTTGGTGATGGTTAAAAAAAATGATAGACGAACCAAGATTATGTCTGTAAGTGTCTTTGTGTTTCTGTTGACTTTGAATGAATGAATGGTGTATTACGATATTTAAAATCACTGTCGGGTGGTTTGATGGTAGCTATTTTGGGGCTGTTTCTGGTCAAACAAAAAGGATCTTACTACCTACATACCTCTTTAGCAATCCCTTCAATAATCTTGTCAGACACTAACAGTCTGAGCCTGTCATTGGCAAAAACAAGCACTTTTAGTAGATGTAAATAGATGGTGCGAACATGCCCCATATTGCAGCATGGCAGCCGCTCTCACTCAATAGTGGAGGAATATCAAAAACCGTTGTGTCCTTTAGTCACTAAGACACAAAAACATAGGAAAATGGGGTTGAAAAATACACTTTAACTCTGGATTTTTAAGTTTATTTGATGTACAAAAAGCCACACAGTTGGTGTGAATAGATGGGTCGGCAAAATGTCAGATTTATTACATGAGGCTGATGTTAATTTTCAGAGCACACGGTCCTTCCCTTTAACCTTAACTATGTGGTTATCATTGTAACCGTGACAGTGAGGGTCCCCTAACTTTAACAAAGTTGGCATTTTAACCCAAACCATGATTTTTCCCTCATGTTTGTACCCTGGCATTGACTTTCTCAATTCATTTTCAATTTTCAAGGGACATTATCAACAGCTGTAGACTAAAAATGCCAACTTCATAGACCTGCAGCCAATCAGAGCAGTGAAACATGTCATAGAGCTGAGCAACGACCAATTGTAAACAGACTACAGCATCCAGAGATAAGCTGTGATGGTGTAGCATCAGTGTTTGAAATAGTGCTTCAGTAGAAAGTTCCACATCAGCAGCAACCATCTTGTTTTTTTTTTTAATAATGGCACTCCTCTTTAATAAGCTATAGTTTAATGCTCACCATAGTGTCCCCAACATAAGGGTGCGTGAGACAAACATGATGTCATCAGACTTTGAGATGGCTCTACAGGTTGTCAGATATCATATCAAACTTATTCCATGTTAGATAAATGGTTGTGATTGAACCGACCAGGACCAGATTAGCTGGGCCACTCACTTTCTTAGCGGGAGAGGGACCAGGCTCATCTGCCAGTAGTAAAACATGAGCTTGCATCATTTTTGTGCCTAATTTTAACCAAACATGTACCAGAGAAAACGTTACTGCGGTCATGGAAATCCTGGAAAAGCAAAGGAATTCCACAATCTCATTTTCTAGGCGTTGAAAAGTCAAAAAAGCTGCTCCTTGGTGGGTTGATATTGATCCTACTTTTTACTGATTTATGAAAGGCACTGCCTCTTCTCAGACTCCTTAATGATACCCTCCTGTAGACTCTGTAATTTCCTGTCAAAGCACTAGACAAATAACTGCAGCGTGAGTCATAGCTAATTTGATATACTGCGAACATTGTCAGAGCTACTGTAAGTATTCCACCTGGATATTGTGTACAAATTGTCGTGTGTTTTTCTGTGGCCTGCTCGGCTAATGGGTGTCCTCTGATTCTGTGCAAACTTAACAGGATTCTGTGAACCTGTTTGTTACTGTTTATCTGCCTTGCAGCCTGGCGCTTCCCTGTCTTCCTCTCTTTACAACGAGCTTCACTGAAAACAATTTGTGAATGATTCACTGCATATAAAAGTGCAGCATCCACCCATGTACACACTCTGGCCTCAGTAACTCTGGTAAATGGCAACAATGAATGTGAGCGCTGGCTAATGCTGTAATTTTGTAGTCTGTTTTACGTCACCTCAGTATCACTGTTGCACCATCTGTTTCCCAAAAAAGCACTGCCCTTATCCTTTGCCGCCAGTTGTTGTTCATTTAGAGGCTTCCCCAGCCGGTTTTAAGAAACCTCATTGAGAAAGCTTTGCAGTTTTCCACTGAGGATTTGGTTCAGTGACTGACACAACATAAAGACCCACCTTTTATGTCTGAGGGAGGGCGCTTTGATCTCGCTGTGTTGACTCCTCTCAGTGGAGAGCAAATGTTTGTGAGTGAGAGTTTTGTCAGAGTGCTAAGACACATTTAAATGTGCTCATGAGTGCACAGTTGGAAGCTATTAATTTTTTTTCTTTTATGTGTCTGTGTCCATACCTTTGCAGGTACACATGTATAATGTACGTGTGCTCTGTTTGTGTGTCAGTGCTGTTTGTATCTGTTGCTATGTCACTCACTCCTCTTCTACAGTAAGCCTCAATTTGTCTTCACACTTAATGATGAGATCGCGGCTCGCTCTGTAGTCAATTGAGCTGTCACATGTTACCCCAGAGGGGGAATAAGGGATGAGGGATTTGAGGGGATCAAGACTTTGTTAAGCAGGCGGCTCCAGAGAGATGAAGCCTCTCTGTCTCGGCTGATGATGACTAAGCAGAAACTATAAAGAGATGGATTCTTGGGCATTTAGACTTCCATATTGCACCTATACATTTGTCTAAGGCAGTACCTGATTTAGAATAATGTCATTTGAATCCGATTTTTTTTTTAATATAAATATTCAATGATACGTCTTTTTCTTTTTCATAAGAAGTTGTAGTTTGAACGAGGCTCAGTGGGATGTTCAGTGTGACAGCATTATTCATGTGATTTTGTAAACAAGCTAACTGCGCTAACAATGGATTGGCAATGTACAACAACATATTTTTCTGTCACCAGACATAATAAAGCCAGACACTGTTTTGTATTAAGTTGCTGTGAGCTGTATTTTCACCATTTCTAAGCAGGAGAGAGATGATAATGTTATTTCGGAGCTGTATGGTGCAAAGACTCTCCCCCTCTGTGCCGCTGCATTATGGATGCAGCTGATTGTACCAACGGGTATTGTGAAATTTAGGAGTGCTTACTCTGCAGCAAAATCCAGGGACCAAAACATCCCCAGGAGTACACCGCACAGCAAAAAAACAAACAAAAAATGACTGCTCGACTTGAAATAATCTTAGTCGACTGGGGGGCCTCTGACTGATGATTCAAATCTCTGACTTTCAGGGGGCAGCCCTCCATTTGTTAGAAATGTTCTCTTTGGAAACATGTCTCATTTCTGCACTTTCACCAGGTAAAAAACTCATGAAGCATTCTTTATCGTGCTCAACTGTTAATGGTGGTGAGTTGTAGCAGGACTTGGGGAGGACTGCATGCGTGAAATACCCTCAAAAAGTATTTTGGCTAGTTGCTCAAGGCTACATTAGGCACTGCTAGCATAACACACCTGAATCTCGAAATGAGCTGTGTTTTTTGACAATGAAGAAGAATAAGTGAAATTAATTTTATTTTAATAGCCAAGTTGTCACACTTCAGCTCCCTTTTAGGTCCATTTATTTCATCATCATGGAGTGACGATTTGGGCCACAGGTGCCCTTCAGACTCAGACTCGTGTCTGAAGAAGGGCATCTGTGGCCCGAAACGTCAGTCCACGATGATGGAATAAATGGACCTAAAAAGGAGCTGAAGTGTGCAGACTTTCCTTTGTTTGTTTAGTTTAATTCTTTTAGTCCAGCACTTTCTTCACTGTTTGGATATGTGCGGCTGCTCTTTTTGTATTCACAATAGCCAAGTTGTCCTAATTTTAATTGTGAAACTAATGAAATTCCCAACAGCCTATGCTTTATTTTGTGTTTACTGCTCATTAGCCAGGCCCCAGTAACACCACTCGGCCTTGCTTTGATTTTTCCCAGTGGCCAAAAGGCATTTTTCCCATAGACCACTATTATAAAAGGGAGGTCTGTTAAACTGTTGACAGGAGACATCAAATGGCAAGCAAGGACAATTACGACTCTTTGTTTTGTGAATTCTCAATCTGTGGTGTTTTTATATTTGCAAATCTTTCATCCAGCCAAGAAAAGCCGCTTCATCATTATGTTAAGTCTATGAGCTGAGCGGGAACTCTACTAATCACTACTGTGCATATTCAGTGGGCTCCATACTGCAAAAATAAACCTGGAAGCTAGAAACTTTATTGGTATCTGTGCCAGGCTAGCAATTCTCATTGAAGTGAATAGGCGCTGTCTTAAGGCCTGAACATATCCGGGCGGAACGTACGCAGAGCGGACTCCGCGGAGGCCTGCCCAGACCAAAAGTGGACGTCCGCAAGCCCTGTGCGCGCAAAGCTCAGATTTTATGACCGCGCGGACTCCGCTCCGCGCACCAGTGACATGTATTTTTCACATTGACGTGCAAAAAATGGGTAATGTAGTGTATTTCACGGACATTTTTACAGGAAACTACAACGCGGAAGTGTGCTCGACTATGGAAGCCCGAATGACTGCGGACATTCCTCGCGGAGTCCGCTCCACTTATAGTACACCCGAGTATGTTCGGGCCTTTAGGGACCAGCATTCAGATCTTATAATACATCCATGTAAGTAGCAAATGTCAGTATTTTAAGACACTAAACTAAAATGGTGAACCTGGTGAACACTCTACCTGCTATGCAGGGGATGTGTGAAGTGCTGAAACAGATGGATAAACACCATGCATCCAAGCACGGCCTTATCATCAGGTTATTGATCTGAGACCTGCTGGTGCTGCTGTGTTTCAGGTTTATTTGACCCGGCAGGCAGCCACTACTGACACAAACATTTTCCAGAAAGGTCCGTAAACAAGCCCAGATGTCTTCATTGTCACACATTTTACTGTGGGGTGAACTCAATCCTCTGAGGGAGAAATGAAAGATGAGACTGTGGGAGACAGCTGGAACACGGACATTTTACTGGCGGTCAGGTCCATAAGTGGCCTTTCTGTCAGAGAACATTAGATGAGATGACTGTCTTGAACTATTGGGGATCTGCAGCTTCCACCATAAAGTCCCAATCTTGAAATTAAACTTAACAACAGCCACCAGCAGCTTTGAGTTCAGGGAGCTGTTAAGACTTTGATACAGCCTTTGTCCAAAGAAACTACTTAGTCTTAAACTGAGACAGTGTGTGCTTTCTACCAGGGGCGGGGCCAGACAGTGCAGGCTTTCAGGGCTCAGTCCAGACCTGTGCGGGGTCTGGCATGGTCCCTGAGAGATTTTTTCCCCCATTTACAGCAGCTGTATGCACCATATCTTAGTCCATTGAAGATAATGCCTAAATCTGTACATAATTATGTACATAATTATGGAAAAACATGATCCCAAACAATGCACAGATGGCTAAATGTGTTCGTCAATACTCTGAATTGAATTTTAGGCCAACAAAAGCAGCATCTACTCAATTATATTAGGTTTCTATGGGGAATAACAGAAGAATACACAACATGGGCATATGATATTATCTGAGTGACACAAAGTTGAAGGTATTTTAAAAACGTAAAACATTCGGGGCCCCCTGCTCTGATGCTGCTTTCCAAAGAACTGACAAAGTTCAAAGTCACACTCTGTTCAAAGCCCATACCAGCAGCCGGCATCCTGGATTGCCATCAAAGCAAGTAGCTGCTCTGCTGACTGAAGATGAGGCAGTTCAGTCATGCTCCTTTTCATAAAAGAGAATAACATCATGTTCATTTCATTTTCTCCCCTTAATATTTAAAATCAAAAGTTTACACGGTAAAAAGGGAGCAAGTGAGCGGAAATGAATTGAGGTTTGACTTCTAGGGGATTCCCAAAGCAACCGTTCGCTGTTTTATGTTAATAATAGCATGCTAATGTTTGTTATTTGACTGAATCCCCCTGTTTTGAGAACTATTAAAATTTTCCAGTTTCCGTACTCGGACATCTATCCATAGCTGCTTTTATTCCATAATTACAGATGAATAGCCAGCCTGCCTTTTAAATACATGACCCATTAACCCTTAATCATTCATATTACTAACTGCTTTTTATAAACTGTCTTTCTTATTATCTCTAATTTGTCCTGCTTGACATATGTGACCTTGCCTTTCAGGCTCCAGAGAACAGTAATGTCACTGTTCAGAGGCCATTACACGGGTTAAGTTGCATTGACCCACTCAGACATGAGCAACTCTCTCACTGTCCACTGGTCATGCTGGTTAGTTTGTTCAATGCTATGTCACGTGTAAAGTCCCCTGCCTCTCAGTCATCCTTTAGAACAAGACCATGTCTGTGGGTCATTTGTTCTGAGTGTTTGGTCAGTCTGCAGGGGCCCTATTTTTGGATCAACTCTGTGGCTAACACATTCATCGGCCCTTTCTCAGCTTGTCATGTTCAGGGTTGTAGGGACTGAGGCTGTTCCCAGCATGCACTGGGCTGAGAAAAGACTGGTGTAGGTACGCTAACCTGAATTTAAATCACATTTACTTTTATAGATAGAGATTTACTAATTGAGAACTGTCCTCTCTATGTTCAACTTTGGCGTATTTTAGAAGGACACAATTACACATTGTCAACTTTAAATCAAAATATAGATATTTTTACCCCTGGAAAAATATCCATTGTTCGTTCCAGATGTTTTTAAAGCCTTGAACAGTGTCTGCGGATACTTCTTAGTTCCCAAACAGCCAGGACCCTTGTTTGGACAGTGTATCCCCCAAAGGGCTCACGTGCTTGAGAGCAAAGTTCAAGCTCTGCTTACTGTCCCACCTTCATGATTGTCAGACCGAGTAACGTTATAAAAATGTCAGACGTAGGTGTTGGGGTAAGAGGTCTCAGATGTTGTTTAACCATCTGACTTTCATTCTGATTCCATGAGGGCAGCATGAGAAGTCAAACTGCAGGCAAAAAAGTCTGTAAAGTACTGCTCATGAAGCTCATTGCTGTGAGATCACATACTGATGCTGACTTATACCGAGGTGAGAAAGTATCATCTTTCATCTGGGCAGAAGGTTGACATTGTGTAGAGAGATTTTAGTGTGTAAATAAAACTGCAGAATATTTATGTATAATGTATAATGAGGCCTTTTGTTTCCTCAAGATACTTTGTTATCACAACAAAACAGCTCCCCTACACATCGGCTCATGACAAGTGAGTTTTCTAAACTGCAAGAGAGTTAGAGTAATCAGAAATCCATCAGCATATCTGATCAGGTCATTTGTAAGTAACAAGCTACAGAGTAAGGCAAGAAAAGGGCTCTCATGGGGAATGGCGTCAAATGATCCAGAGTTCTGAACTGGTAAATTGCCTCCATATTGCCTTATCTGCAGCTAATGCACTGAGAGGTCGGTCACACAAATGTCCCTTAAGTGCCATCAGGCAAAGACGTGAAAGAAAAATTAAGCACGCTGAACATCTTGCATAACAGAAATAACTCTTGTTTGGTTTATACAAAAATATCTTCCTTTGCTGCCATTTCGTCCCTTTCACTAGAACGTGAAATGGTGCCAGAACCTCACTTAGCTTGATTATAACCTATTCGCACCAGAGTTATCACATTTGCTGGTTTTTAAATGCAAAAACGCATTAAAAATAGGCACTAGACTCCTTTCCCATTGCCAGTGGACCAGAGCCATGTGACCAAGTATGCCTTTCTGGGGTATTTTTTTGTTTTGTCTTGGTGTGTCATGTTCGCCGTCACAGATGGGCCGGAAAACAGGTTAGTAAACAGTAGAAAGCAGCATGGAAGCCAATGAAAATTGCACCAGTGGTTTATTCTTTTCTGTATCTCTTACTTATTCAGTCTGTCTCTCAAACTCTGTTTCAACTAAATTTGAATGATGCTCAAGCACTGTTTGGACGGAAATGCATTGCAATGCATTGCACTGGCAAAGGGTCTAAAAGTAGCAGGTCCACCTGGGTGTTGTATTTCCGTCAGTCACAACTGAAGCCGGTTGAAGCTTACGCCGATAATTACCCATGACTAATGCAGAGTCACTTGCTCTGAGAATGAATAACGATTGTGACCTTTCCCGTGAAAATCAAATGCCATTTGTGGGTGTGAATGGACTTTTTTTGTCTATAGAGAAAGGAGCTTTAATGTAAGACACAGTGAATGCCTGCATGGAAAGGAAATAGAATCAACAATGTGTATTTACTTTATTCCTTTTCTTTTTTTTAATTTGTTTTTATTCATTCATTAAGAAGACAGAGTACATCCTGGACAGGTCGCCAATCCAGACACATAGTCCACACTCACCACCACACCGGCAGGCAATTTAGAGTCCTCAGCTTAATTAAAATGCATGACATTGACACATCTTTTCATTTTCTAAGTTTGACAAATTCTCTGTCAACTGCAGACTGTGTTGTTGTTGTTGTTGTTGTTGACGTCCTCTGGGCAGGGTTTACAGCCATGTCCTCAAATACACACTGGAACTGAGTTGCTCTGGCTGCCAGGCATCTATTTGTTTCCTCAGCGATTTTCAAACTAATTTCAATGATTGAAATGCATTGTATAGCAGCTTGAAGTGCTGTATGTGTGTATGTCTTGCCTGCAGAAGCATAACAACGAATGTAACCAACCACTTTCTCTGTCTGTCTGTCTGTCTGTCTGTCTGTCTGTCTGTCTCTCCTCAGTTAGCAGTACCTGTCACGCTCTGTTGGATAGATTTCTGGATCAGTTTTTTTGGTCAGGTATGTATACACAAAGAATATTTTTTTGTTGTTTTTCTCTTCTTTTTCTCTCTTTTTCTCTTTTCACAGAAATAGAAATACCGTTTTAAAAAAACAAAGACAACTAAGCAGAACAAAAGGAACATTTGGCTGTTCTGTACATAGCCTACAAGTGTCGAGGAGAAAAAATAAGAACTCATTAAAAGATGTGTTCACAGACCCACAAAAACCTTTGAATTTGGAGACGGGGAACAGAATAATACAAAGGGACACAGAGGCATTTCAAAAAGAAAAACCTGAAACACAGTAACGACATAATAGTTTGATTAGTAACTGTAATGTAATTAGGATTACTGTTAGGAATAGTAACACAATACATTACTGTGTTACAGACAAATATAATGTGATAGCAGTTATCTGATTGGCTTGACTGGAAAAAAAAGTGAAGCGAGGAAACTTTAAAAGTGTTTAGTTCACATCCAGCATTGGGAGACTTCTGTGAAGGTGTGGAAATCCTGCATTTCCAAAGACAGTTACTCACCAGGAGAAACTTGAGGAATAGGATGATGTGACTTGAGGTGTAACCACGCTGCTTTGTTAGATGGTGAAATTAAAAGAACAAAGCTGCACACAAGCAGCATGCTGACACCAGGAAACCCTTTTTTTTAAATTATTTTTGATCAAAGGAAGCTAATTTTTAGGTCTATGTATAACAGAAAGAAATGAAAGTGGCTTTCAATGAAAATAGAATACTCCTCCTCACATTTCTGTCCTTTGTCCCCAGAGGGACTCCCTTGGTTGTTTGCCATATTAGCTGTAGTGGCAGTTTCCTCTCCAACTATCACATGATGTCTCGTACGCCTTTATATTTCCTGTTCATCAACCCCCACCAACTCCCCCAGCACAGAGACGCACAATCACTCAAAATTTCACAAAGGGTCTGTCTGTTTGGCTTTTAAGAAGATTTGGGAATTCAATTAAATTTAGAGGAAATATGGGCCATGAGCCAAGGAAGTAATTAGTCCATGTTGAGGTCATGATCCAGGTGTGACTCCGGGGCACCATTATTTAACACAACTTTGCTGTTTTTTATGAGCCACAGTGACGACTCTAATGGAAAGCATCTGGTATATGTATCACTGTGTGTATTTTGAGGCAGTTCTGGAGACAGAAAACTTAAAATGTGAACTTTTTTTTTGGTATTTAAATGAAACATTGAACTGGTTTTGTACAGTAGTCTTGATGAATGACATCATGTGTTTATTTTTTTTAAAGCTTTCATACCCTCAGAAAAACATCTTTTTATGTTGAGATCATTGCATACATTTTTTATGATCCCTAGAATGCCTCTGGCATTCATAGAAGTCACTGTTGGTTAATTTTTGGGGGGGAATCACAGATTCTGTTTGTTCTCTGCAATTTATTGTTGATCAGTTGGCTTTTGGAAATTCAAGATTTAGTCTGTTGAATCGTGTTTTTGTGCAAGAAATCATACAATGCGCATATTAGGTCAAAAATACTATGTCGAATTTGTCTAAATATAAAAAATAAGTAATATATAAGCATTGTTTTATCAGCTATAAATGACATGAGACATGCCCTCTCTTTTTTCCTTTTTGAACACTTGTTTGCGTGAAACAGAAAAATGCAATGATTTACTGTGTCCACAAAATTTGGCACTCAACACATCCAACCCTCAAAATATGAAAAACAAACAGAGAAGTAGAGCAGTAACATGTCCCTATACCAGGACAACATATCTGATAATGAAATACCACTGTGACATTACATTAACCACTGTGTTTTTTTTCTGATTCCCTTCCAGTGTTTAGTTAATCTTTGAATGTTTACCCATGTTATTACAAGCTACACTTTCATCTCCCTGTCTTTCAGATGCCAGCTGTGATTTTGAATCACTGTGCCTCTGGACTTTATCAAATCACAGCGACCAAAGTGACTGGTCAGTGGTGTCACCACAGCAACCAGAGAGCACTCTGGCGGGGATGATGCCAATGACCGACAACTCACGGAGAGGCTCTAATGGTAAGGGAGCAGAAACTCACTGGGGAGAAACTAAATGAGTGCTCCAGGATAGTGCTCATGCCTTCCTCCTCTTTGAAATGTATCTACAGGTTGGAAAACCCAGTAAGGGATCTTTGGACTTACTCAAAGCTCTGTTGAATCTATTGGTGCATCTGCTTTGACTTTTGTTTTGATTTTGTCCTTAGTATATCTTATGCCTAGTCTTAGATTTGTTCTAATGTTAAAGCATTCTTCAAGTGATTTACAGAAGTGACAGTATTCTGAGGTTACATTTAAACAGTCATGCATTAAATTTCTCCTCTGTTTTTTTACCCAAGGGCACTTCCTTCTCCTAAGCCCCTCTACTGCTGCCGAGGCCTCTGGGACATGCGAGTACCACTTAACCAGCCCGGTCTTACCAGCAACCCATGAGAACTGCATCTTCCAAGTGGCTCTGTTTGACCCCAGCTCAGTGGTGGAGAACCTCATGCTCCTGATTAAACCAGTGCGGTCAGGTTCAGCTGTTCGCTCTGTGGCTCTCAACCACAGGAGACGTGATGACAGCAGGTCAGCAAGCACACTCTGAAACAGGCTCTCCCTGCCTCTGCGATTTGTGCAGGATAGTTATTCGTTGTTGGGGTTTTTTTGCTGCACATGTCCATTTAATTAGTGTCAGAAAGCACAGCCCTGCATCTTTACTGATTGAAGTGCTTGTCAAGTTGAGGCCCAGCCTGTGAAATAAATAAAAGGGAGTTTAGATACACTGCAATGAAATGTGACACAGGCCCTCAGACGGAGCAAGGGCACAGAAACTAATACTGTTTTCCTCTGTGGTTCTAAAGTTGAATAAAGAAAATGTTTCTTAGCTGTCATATGGAACAAACTGTAGAGTTGTGGCTGCGTGGGAACAGCGGTCCCCTGTGTATTGTTTGGGGAAAGGGGACAGGTATTTCCTATTGATCTAATGCTGAAGCACGCCCATCTTCAGAGCAGCTAAAAGCATTCATGTGTCTAGATGCAGACTCTGGAAATGAATTTATATATAATTGGTCAGGACAGAAGAGGGATGGATGGGCATATGCAATACGTTTGTACATTGGCTTTGTTAGTGTCTCTGCAGTAATGGACTGAGCAATTCCATTATGGGACACACACAGACAGTGGTTTCATTTAGTCAACCCACTATTAATCTCTTGCTAACCTGCACATGTAGCCTCTAGATGCGTTCTGTATTTAAACCACAGTTCCCGTGCGTTGCGACACATCTTTGTGGTGCTGCGTGTGCCAATATTTACCTGCACTGTGTTTTCAGAAGTAAGCAACTATCCTAATTGGACATTTTTCAAGCAAAACAGAGGCTTAATGGCCCTGGAAATTGCCCCTAGATTTTGTGCATTATCTTCATTTTACTGTATGTTCCCAGTAGTGAAACATTACTCACCCACTCAACTTAATGTACAGTGTGTTTGGAGCCGTGACAGCATGGGTGTATTTTTAGAAATGGATTCTGAGAGGTGGATTTGTAATATGGGAAGTAAAGTTCAGCAAAGGCGCCATTATACAGTGGCATTCCTGTGGGTGGCATTTTGAGATGAAAAGAAAATAAGGGCCGTGCTCTGTGATTTCACTGTAGTACTACTGTTGCAATAACAGCTCAACGCAGCCCAGCTTTGTGTGAGCTATGTGTCAGATAGGACAGAAAAATAATCTAGCAAGGTGACAGATGGATTACACTGTGTACAGGTGCCCTGTAGGGTTTTGACCAAGAGATACATTTTTCCAGGAGCTGTATTGTATGTATGATGTGGATGATGTACATGCCACAACTGTGGGAGTGTTGTGATAGGCATTTCTGCTGACTGCATATGGACAATGGTCTCAGTACTGTGCCAGAAAAGGTAACAGTGTGCCAGTAAAAGAGCAAAATATGAAGGTTGCAACTGATAGAAGATGTACGGTTTAAGTTGAAGTAGGTTGCAAATGTTTCTCAAGAAGTAAAAGTTTTTACCTTGAAAACAACAGAGGGCTTAAGTGTAACAAAAACTATTTATGGACTCTTGTCATAATGGTTTAATTTTGCTTTGGCCCGAAAGGTGTGCTTTTGTAATCTGTTTCAATGGATATGAAGGAAACAGCCCTAAGTCACCCTGCTTTTTGTTAGTTGTCCAAACAGCTAGAAACAGATGTTCAGTTTTTTTTTTATCCCACAACTATTGTAACATGAAAAATGTTTTAATATTGGGTGCTTCTACTAAGGCATGCTTCACCAAAGATATCAACATCCAGTTTGAAGAACCGCAGCTGACCATCATAACCTATTTTTTCAGTTTGCTAATGCCATTAGCTAATTTTCTTAACTATGTTAGCATAGTGATTGACAGCAGGTGACTGTGGTTGCTTTGTGACATCAAAGGGATGCTGCCAGTACATCTGACCGCCCAGACTTTTACAAAAATAATAGTGTGCCTTAGCTTTTCAAGCCTTTCTTATTACTGATTGCAATGATTGTTTTTGTTGTTAATGTTAAATGCAGTGTCTTAGAATTATTCCATAGAAGCCAACAACTAAAGAAGGAAGTTGTGAATTCCTACAGCTGACGTTAAAAGGCATTTCTCCGATTGGTTTATGCAGGGCTGAGTGGGAAATTCTGGAGACGGCGATTGGTATTGTGCACGAGCCCTTTCAGGTGATCCTGCTCTACACTTCCTGTTTGGGGGCAGATGGAGCCACTGTGGCTCTGGACAATCTGGAGCTCATAGACGCTGAATCAGGTGAGTTCATCATGTTCTATAGAGCTGTGATTTACTGATTTCTTTTCAAACCAATCACTAAAGCCGTATTTTTGCTCTGATAAGCACCCTTGACCAAACAGAGCAAACACAGGGAAGCAGCTGTACAGTTCGTTTGAACTGAAAACCAGTGGCACATGTTTGGGGAACTCTTTTTAAAGTTTCTACAGCAGCTGAAAAGGGGGACACTGAATAGTTTACTCTTTGCCGATAAGTTAATTATGAAGTGGATATAGACAAGTTTTTTATAATGGCTATAAAAAAATGACACCATCAGTGTTTAAATTTTCTCCCTATGTGTCTCACTTTCGCTCTGCCTCTCTTTCTTCCACCGGGTAAGATCACCTGGGAAAAAGAATGTACAGCACAAAGGTGGTGCATCAACCATTGCACAACCTAAACAGATAAAAGGATGGTGCTTTTGTTTCCCCAGTTACCAAGGAGTATCATTACGTTTTTTGCCATTACTATCCCCAGTAGCAGAAATTGAGGACAGTGAAACAACCAAAATAACTTTGGAAAACAAAATCCAGTATGTTCTGTGTTGCTGGTACTTGCTAGGCTCTGAGACAACTGACAGTGATCCAGATCTCTTTGGGAAAGTGATGCCATCAACAATAACACCACTTTGAAATGCAAGGCAGGGAAAGTGGTCTGTTTCCACTTTTAGATTCTGAAAATGTAGCATTTTCAATGCTTAAATTAAACAAACCAAACAAAGATATAAAGTGAAATACAATACACTTTATTTATATTGCGTTTTTTTATGCATTTACTAGTTATCATTAAGTGGAAGGCATACGAACACTGGTAATTACTTAGGCATGTAAAAGTCTCCATACTCCAGGCCCTGTAAATAAATTAGGCAGGTATAGAAATATGCTTTTGGCTGACTGGTTCTTGGCTTGGAGACATTGCCAGGCAACCAGCGTAGACTCCAGAACGTTCCTGCTCCTGGCCAAGAAATAGTCTAGCACATAACCTCCTGTAAATGTTAATTCAGAGCATTCTCTGGCACAAGAATTCCCATTGGGATAGATAGATTTTTATTGAATTGAATTGAATTAAATTTTGTCATTTTTACACTTTTTTTTGTACCAATAAACAAATGAGGTGCTTGTAGTCTGAGATTTTGTTACCTCTGGACCAGAGCCAGGCTAGCTGTTTCCTCTTGATCCCAGTCTTTGTGCTAAACTAAGCTAACTGGCAGCCGGCTATAGCTCATATTTAAAGGACAGATATTAAGGTGGTGTTGATCTCCATTCTCCATCTCTCCCTAAGCATATTGACCCAAATGTCCTACTATTCAGTTAAAGAAACATACCTTCCCAACTTCAAGGTTAAATGACTTCTAAATGTAGTAATCTTTACAGTATGTCAGGATAAGTTCTCCATAATGTAGAGGATGTGTAGTATTGTATAATTATTGTGTTGTTGCTGGAATGCAGAACATGAGGAAATCGCGTTGGATGCGGATTGTGGGGAATCTTTCTACTGTATAAACTCAGGAGGCTGCATCGACCAGAGCCAAGTGTGCAACTTCCACGCCGACTGTGCTTTAGGAGAGGATGAGGGCTTCATCTGTGGTGAGCTTTTATATATTTCCTGAATAAGATTACATCATGCAGAAAGGATTTTTTATTAGTAACACTTGAAACTGCTTGTATGCAGTTGGCTTGAGAGGTTTTCCCTTGTATGATGATGAATCATGATTAATTTGATTTGATCTGCTCCATTGGACTGATTCTGAGAGTGGGAGTGTGAAAACAACATGAAAAGCCAAAGATGTGTCTGTGTAAGGGCTTCGGTTTGTGTGATTGGGGGTGGGCAGATAAGTCAGGCCAGCATACAGTGCTGGACTCCTACAGCTGAATATGGGGCTACTGATAGGTTGTAATCTATTTGCATCTGTATTAAAGTTTTAAATTCATAAAAAGTGTTATCGTTTGACTGAAGGTTCCAGATTATTCCATGTCAAGGGCCTTTACACAGTACATTTAAAGTGCACAGCGTTACTATTATATGGACATTTAGAGTGTGAAGCCTGAGTGCAGTTTCTGTCCTCGGATAATTTGCTTAAAAATTTTTAGTAGCTGGAAATCATTTTATTGTATTTTCAGGAATTTGACACGCTTTGCCTTTTTAAATGCCCAGACACACCAAACCGACATCCAAGAAATACTGGTGACAAATGCCACCTGTTGAGTTGCCCTACATTGCCTGTGTCTAAGCCGAAAAGTTGCACTTGAACACGCCGCAAAGACTACAGTCAACTGCGAACAAGCACGTATGTTCAGCGCCTTTGTGAGAGGAAATTACTCTCCATAGCAGTAGGCAGCAATTATCTGTATTTGCCATTCAAAAAGGGAAACTGGAAGACCTACAAGATGGATTCAGGATGCTTGTTAGCCAGTTTGTACATTAGCAACTGACCTGATGCTGAAAAAACAAAGGATATTTACCATTTACCAACAATAACACAAACAATTTCAAACCGTTTTTGCTTGAGAGCTCTGGTTAAAAACAATCTTACCTCGTATATATTATTTCGATCTCACACCATCTTGACTTTAGTTGCTTGTTTGCTTTCTTCACTTCTCTTCTCCTGCACTGAGTTTAACTGCCAATCATAGTGATTTCTCTCACCAGTGGGCACTGACGGGTCTGACGCTGATTCAGTATACTGATTCAGTATAAACCAAAAATATGCTGCAGCGGCCGCGGGTTTGAATCCAGCTCGCGGGCCTTTGCTGTATGCCAGTCCCCACTCTCTCTCTGTCTCTCCATTTCACCTTCTGTCCTGTCATAAAAGGCAAAAAAGCCAACAAAAATAATTTTTAAAAAAAATATATGCTGCAGAAAAGTGTTTTCAGAGAGTCAGTTAATGCCTTTAACTTCCTCCCACTTACAGTCTGAAATATAACAAGCTTCGTCATTATCTTTGAAAACATCAATCATCCAGCACGAAAAAAAAACCCCACTTCACCACACAATCAAAAGGCCTCGCTTCAGTCATTAATGAACTCAATGGTAGTCAGGGCTATTTAGAGTCCTTGAGTCATGGATTGCTGGGGGAGAAGAGCTGGTTCACAGTGGTGGTGTAATTCTTTTCAGTGGACCGCCAGTAAAATCAATCCTGCATGTGTGTTCATAAAGTACTCTGTTAAATGCACCCTTGACATTTTGTAAATGGCTTTTTTGTCATCTCACCCAAGAATAGTCTAAAGGATTGATGTCGGTTTTTATATCTGTTTCCAGTATAAAAAATGTGATGTGTTTAGTTCAGCTGAAGGAGGAACAGGCTCAGCTCTGAGAATGTCCCAACATCTGTCTTACATGTACACTGTATGAATAAAGGAGTTGGTCATTTTGGAAAATGTGCCTAGCAAAGAGTGAGCAAAGGAGATTGGTACCAGTCATCAGTGTCTGCGCGTTAAGAACAGAGCTTGAGTCGGATAAAGCCTGATTATTGTAGGGCGCTCAACACTTGATAACTATCACTCATTGGAAATTGAGCGCAAAAGGTTTTAAGTTGTCTCCATGATAACGAGAGATCCCCAGAATCAATAAATCAAACACTGTTGATTTCCTCCTGCTGACATGAAAACCATTTTGGTTCAGTAAATGTCTGCTGTTAGTCACCCTGGTGAGGGCAGTTTGACAGGCTACTGTCCTCACAGCTCCCCAGAAGCTGCTGCTGATAGATGGCTGCTTCTGTGGACAGAGACACTGTGTGATAAAATATGAAGTTGTCAGCAACATAACAAAATTCTTCGGGTTAGGGATAGTGTTGAGTGACTCCTTTTCTGTTGATAATGCGTCCTTTATGTTGAGCGATACTTAGCATAAAAACAGCTAGCAGCGGAAACCAGCTAGGTGCTCAATAAAGTTAAAAAAAATATGCCTACCAACCCCTCTAAAGCTCAGTATTTAACATGTTGTATCACTAACATGTTTAACCTGTACACAAGCAGAAATTTAAATACTTTAGCTTGTTTAAAGGGAGTTATGTGCTGTAATTGCTTGTTAGCAGCAATGGGCAGGTCCACTAACAGTAGGCAGTACTGCGTGCTGATGGCACTAATTACCGGCATTGCATCCCCACCTACAAGCATAAGATGTCATTTGTCCATTTTTTTGTCTTCAGATTTAAAAAATCAAGATGCAACATGTAAGTAACAGAGCTATAGAGGTGCAGGTAAGGTGTTTAAGCTAGCTAGGCTAACCACATCCTGACACCATCTACACTTACCACACAGACATAAGAAAACTGTCCATCCTCTCATCTCATTCTTGGAAAGTAAGGAAGTAGTTCCCAAAATGTTGAACTATTTTTTTAATATTAATGTCTACATTTCTGCAGCAGCTACATGTTTTGGCTCAAAAGTCCTACCTCTATGGTGATGTTGGAACTTAAAATATGTTCACCTAGTATCTCTTGGATGTATTGGAATCCATCCACCAGCTAATGTGGTTCAGCATGTAAACAAGACAATTTTGGAGTTGTGGAAAGGAATCTTTTCACTTTGAAGTTGGCTAATTTCTTTACCCTGCTGTAATCAGGCTAAACATACCTGCTTTCCTTGTGCCGCATACAAGTAGATGAAATTGTTATTTATTATCTCATGTGACTGTAAGCTGCCAAACAAGCACATTTCCTAGTCTGGGAGACATCAAGGTTCTCTAACTTGCATTTTAAGACATTAAATTATGGCACCCCTTGAGGTGCTTAACTGATTTCTCCAAAAATGTAAATCTTGCTTTGAGAGAAGAGGATTCAGTTGGGAAAGATGGACCTTTTAAGCAGCTGTGATCTCTGTTTTAGTGAAATATGATAATCTTCCTCCTTCCCAGGTACTCTTCCGTTTGGTTCCCACTGTTCGTTTGAACAGGATGCATGCGGTTGGTCCATATCCAACCAGCACTCGGCCTGGAGAAGGGTCGCTGGAAATGAACTTCTGGAGAGGGAGGACATGCAGGGTGTCGCTCTGCAGAGTACACCAGGTTGGCAGTGTGTGCCATTATGTTTGAAATGGGCTATATTAACACCTTGTATCCTAGTTTAATTGATATGGGTATATTACTGTGGTTTGTGCTTAAAGTTAGACTCTGTCACAAACAGGCTTTTCTAGACCCAGATAGGGGTAGGAATGCTTTGTTAGATTACTACCATATGAGGTTACACCGCATGACCATAAAGAGTTCATATGGATCGTTTAAATCCAGCTGCAGAACATATTTGTCCTAAAAAAGTTTAATATAGCGTTATATATTTAACCCAATGTTATAACTGCTTTCAGTCATCTGAGTTTTAGTTTTACCGGCTGCTGGTTCTCTGAATAAGACATCCTCAAAATGTGTGGCTTTAAAGAGTACAGCTGAACTTTTCAAACTATTACTGCATCTCTCATATCCATTATTTTGATAACAGATTGTTTCATGAGCTGGTTGGTATACTGCTGTGTCATATTCATTGTGCGCCCCCAGGGCACTTCCTGTTTCTGCAGGTAAGAGAGAGTAATTCTGTTCGAGAGGCGTCCATTCAGAGCTCCTCTTTCCCTCCCCCAGTCTCTACCACTGCCTGTCAGGTCAGTTATTTAGATAGACACAATTATTAAATCAATTTGTTTATATATTTTATGTTATTTTCTCCTTATGAGGCTGCTCTTTGTCAACAGAATATTTTATTAATATGTTTATTCCTTGCTGAAATTGTGTCTGTTTTTTCTATTCAGATGCGTTTCTCCCTGTACCTGTATGGACACTTCAATGGTTCATTGCTGGTGGCTATAGAGGAGAATGGGACCAGCACAGCACCACTGGTCTGGGAGAGAAATGATCAGTGGACAGATGACTGGGAAGATGTTGCCCTGCAGCTGACTGGCCTTCATCATGAGTGCGTATAAATGAAAAGGGTAGAGGAGTGGATGATTATGTAACACTGACGTGTTTCGGCAAAAGAATCAGACATGTGTATGAATGTTAGCTCTATCATTTAACTGTACCCTTTTATTACTACTCTTTTTCATGGTTCTCGTTGAAAAACAGACCCTTTTCCCAGACTCTGTGGTTCTAAGATTTACTTTTTTTTCCACATCAGAACAAAATGAGTACTTTAATTGGTGTTGAGGAGGAAAAACTGCTGCTTTTATCCAAAGAATTTGTAATCATTGTGAAGGTTTGACTTGTTCTTTACTACAAGCTGTGTTTTACACATATTGGGATTGAATTCCTGCTGCCTTTCACATAAAGACAAAAACTCTATTTTACAAAAATGACATGTGCTTTGCTCCAGGTTCCACGTTAAAGTGACAGCTGTGTGGGGACAAGGCTCCAATGCTGACATTGCTCTTGATGACATTGCAATTGGTGCAGCCTGCTTTGGCACAGGTAAGCCATCCTAACATGCCTCCATTTAATTATTGTTCAACATATTTGTGGTAAGAATATGCAAAACCAACGCAAATAAAAAGTGTGTATCGTTTAAGTCAAGAGTTGACTTTGCCAGGGGAAGCAAACATGTAAGTTACTGGTCACACTAGTTTCTCTTTCATAAAGAGTCTGTGTGACATTTGAATAAAGAAAATATCATTTCACATGTTGCGCAAATGGGAAGTTGATTTCATGAAGAATAAAATGCTTAAAAATTTAAAAGTTTTGCTGCAACAGTCTGACTTGGTTTATATGTCCAAAGACTGTATACAAATAACGGACAAAGCCACAGTAATGTCACCCATTGGATTGTGGACTCCCGAGTATGGCATTGTGGCTGTTGCAATCCACAAGTTTTTTGGAGCAAGAAGTGAGCATATTTAGACAAGAGTGGGGCTTTGGAGGAGCGAGGGGTGGATCTGACTGAGAACCTGAGGACAGTCTGTCACACAGCTGAGTATGTGGGTTGCGCCCTTAAAAAAATTGTCAAATCTTCTCTGCCAAGGCCAAACAGCTTTTTTTTTTGCTTTTTTTTCCCTGTTGCTATTGACTCTTGTTTTGAGCTCCTGGTACCCCCAGGCGCTGACAGTCAGGTGCCTGGTTGGAGAAACATGTGGAGGAACATTATGTTCAGCGATGAGTGCAGATTCCTACGCAGTTGGATCGTAGGGTCAAAGTGTGGGGCGGCATCTCCCTCACTGGAAAAACGAGGCTTGTCATAATTGAAGGCAATCTCAATACAGAGAGATATCGAGATGAAATTCTGCAACCAAAGCAATCCCATATCTCCACAGTCTGGGACCGAACTCTATCCTCCAAGATGACAACACTCGCCCCCATAGAGCAGGGTTTATCAGAGACTACATCCAAAATTTGGTAGCGGAGAGGATGGAATGGCCTGCCAGCAGTCCTGACCTCAACCACATCGAAAAGTTGTGGGATAAGCTTGTGCGTGCTGTTCGTGCCAGAGTGACCAACACAACCATGTTGGCTGACTTGCGACAAATGCTGGTTGAGGAATGGGATGCCATCCCACAGCAGTGTGTGATCAGACTGATGACCAGCGTGAGGAGGAGGTGCCAGGCTGTTGTGGCTGTGTATGGTTCTTCCACATGCTACTGAGACTCCTGTTTGTTAAATGAATAAAATGTTAAATTGCCAGTATGTCTTGTTTCTTCAGACTTCAATCATCCAATCCGCCAACTAACTCCAAACAAGAGTCAACAGCAAAAAAAAAAGCTGTTTGTCATTGGCAGAGATGATTTGACAAATTTTTCATGGGTGCAACTCACATACTCAGCTCTGCTGCTCATCCCACAAATGTATGTTCCTTACAAATGTGGCATTATTTAAAAGGGAAATAAACAGGCTTTCCAGCGGTATAAGATTTATTGCCAAGAAGCATTGTTACAACAAAGAAATAATCTACAATCTACCAGATTTTCCTTACTTTTTGTGCTTAGTTTGAATATTTTACTCTCCCTGTTGTTGCTGAGTCACGTGTGACATGTATCTTACTCTAGATGTATATCTGAATCTTGTTTGTTAATAAGACATTTAGGGCATCCTTAACAAGCACTTGAGACCACAGAGACCACTGTTCAGCAAATGTTTTGCTTAAAATCTTATTAAACTGTAATGCTGTTCATACAAGTAGAAACAAAGCAGCAACATGGCATCACATCTATGATTGCTGAGTTGCTGTTGAAGTGTTGCACAGTCGCTCATTCACTGAACGTCTTCTAAAGTTTGTATTTGGTAAAAAAAAAAAAAAAATCTATAATATTTATCAATGTCTGAGCCCCATTTTGGCATCACATTTTGCTACCACATCACATCCCGTGTGCACTACAGTACACAAAGAACTAGCAGAGCGTCAGCTGTTTTAGCTAAAACATAGTACCACAGCTAGAAACAAAAACGTATGATTAGTTGAGTGCTGACAGAAGTTGAGGTCAGCTCAACTTTGATCTGTGTCAGGCGCCAGTTTGTGGCATCATGTCACCAGTTTCCATTGAAAAGTACTTCAACACACACACATGAGGCAGTGAGACCATTTGTCTTATAATGGTTACTCTGTGTCTCTCCTATTTACATCTAAAATTATTTGTGCACAATTTGACTCCAAGACTGTTGTTGAGACTAGCATCACGCTTGGTCCTGCAGCTTTCCCCAGTCATTTATTTTATGCCTTGTTTCAATGATCGTTTTTGACATGAGGCTAGCTAACATTTTATGCTTTGCTGCAAATGCATCACTGCAATATGGCAGTAAAAATTTGTACCAACATTCCTGTGTCTGAGCCATAAGATTCAGTTTTTTATTCTCACAATCATGTAAAAGGACGCTTTAAAAACTTCGTCATGCTCTATTCAAATGTCCCAGGGTGAATTTATTGATAAGCATGACAAAAGAGTTAAACACAGATGTGAAATTTGACTTTGTTGAATTTTATTAACGAATGACGTCTGTTTTTCTTTGGGTTTGATTGAAGAGAAGGGTGGTTTAAAACCTGCATGGAGACACAGTGTTGGTGGTATAATGCTGTTGTTCAGTTCCAGCTGGACAAGAATTGAGCAATTACTAACTGGTGTCAATTCAAGATCCCAGAGTAACTTCAGTGAGCCATAACATTACTTATTGTTTTTCCCTATGATATTTTTGACCTCCCTGTGCTGGGATTCTCTTGCGCTGTGGTGGCCTGCATGCATTTCTGGTGTTGAATCTAGACCATGGAGGCTCTCAATGCTCAAAGGTACTATGCAGGATTTTCCTAAAAAATACTGTGTAGACTCACACAAAAAAAGAATCCCTCTTAGTCATCACCCACTAGAAGTGTGTGGCAGTGTATTCATCTACAGGGACTCTGCTTTCTGCCTGTATATTCTCATTCTCTTCTTATCCCGCTGTGTTCAAGGACACTCCTGGACACAGCATGCAGGTGAGGTTGAGACTTTAAAAAAAGGTAGCGGTCAAGTTTAGAGGGAGCTACAAAAATTGCGGACACAGCACCACAGTGTTACTGTTTACAAATAGTAGCCAAAAATGTTGCATTGCCTGTTACCTTAAAGTAAGTTCAGCCATACCGTGTTGGCAAAGGGCAGCTTGGTGGACCTTACATCTCGGGTTGAAGTAAATGCAAACCTTGCTATGCTGTAGAATCTTTAACTTTAACAGAAACCACATTAGAGGTCTGGTATCTAAGATTTAGAGGCATCTAGTGGTGAGGTTGCAGATTGCAACCAACCAAATACCTCTCCCCACTACACCCCCTTTCCATGCATCTAGAGAACCTGCACGCAAGGCCCTCTCAAAAGACATGAAAGGCCCTCTCAAGAGCCAGTGTTTGGTTTGTCCGTTCAGGGCTACGGTAGAAACATGACGGTCTCTGTGGAAGAGGATATGAAGGGCTCATTCTAAGGATGCATTCACCCTGGGGCTATTTGGTCTACTTCAAACGAACCCTGGTCCGCTTCCACGGATAGTTTGGTCCAGTTCGCTCATTCTAACTCTGGTGCGGACCAAATGAGCGAACCCTGTTCCACTTTAAAACTGGGGGTCTTTTGAGACAAGATAACAAAACACAACTCTTAGTTGCAGATGACTATACATTAATGAAAACATAGTTATGAATATGTATTCCATTTCTGCCAATAGAGCCCCCTAAATCCAACTTACTGGACCTTCAAGTGAATCCATGGAAATGAACAAAATAATGGACAAAGAGGGCTTAGTTGGAAATACATTTATGATGTTCTACTTAGGAATCAGTCTCAGGAAATGTGTCCTTGTTCATCCAAAATACTCGTCCTTGAACTGTTCTCTTTCCATTGACGGGTGTTGCTTTCTGTCTGAATATGATTTATGCTTAAATGATATGCAGATGGGTTAATTTGACTCCATGTCCCTCTTTCTCCTCACCTTCCTCTACCTTGGCTTGCTGCCTCTGCTCAGATGAGAACTCCCTCCTGCCCATGGCGGACTTGGAGGATTTCTTAAGCCCCCTTCCAGAGCCTTCAGCCTCAGGTACTTGTGGATTTTCCAAAGCCTACCATGTCATTTTTAATCCATTTTGCGTGCACAATTTACATACCAGGTGGTGGATTGTACACTCGCGATCTCTCTTGATGCTTGAAGCTTCATCTAGCGGCTGACCAGGGGCTTTCAATACATCCAGCATTCAGCGCTCGCGTAGCAGGTGGTTAATGCAATATCCAGTGATTCTCCGAGATGCTGCGCCATATGTTTGCTTCTGTTCTTCAGTGTTCAGTTGTTTATCTTGGTCTCACATATGTCTTGTTATTTTTTTCCAAGTGAATACACAGTACCTTCATTTTACAGACTCACTCAACACTTATAAAATTTCCCACCAGCTCATGTCAGTGTTTTTTTGGTCTTTATCTCCATTTTTCCAGAGGTTTCTTTGATGACATGGTGGTTTAACTCATGTGGTGCCAGTGGTCCCCATGGCCCGACCCAGGCCCAGTGTGACAGTACCTACAGGAACAAAAATGTCAGTGTTACTGTGGGGAAGGAAGAGCCCTTTAAAGGAGTCCAAATGTGGAGGGTACCTGCAACTAACAGATACCTGTAAGTGATGGAGGGGACGTCTTTAACACTCTTCTCTCAGGGCTGGTCGGTTATTTGTTCCAGTGTAAATCTGGTGATTGTCTGTTTTTTTTTTTGTATGTTTTTCTTATCTTTTGTCAGTTCATGTTTTTTGAAGGAGTTTCTACAATAACAAAAATAGTCTCTTCCTGTAAGAGCAGTGACTCACTGTTGTTTTTTTTCTCTGAATGTCATCCATAGTTCATTTAGTCACTGAAGAGACAAGCTGGGCTCGGCAGCAATTTAGTGGTGTGTCTGTATGCTTGGGGTGTAAATTGTTCTAGCCATGCTCAGTGTAACTGATTATTGGCCTGCCAGATCAAGACTTGAAAGCAATTTGATTGTCTTTGCACAGCCAGTCATGGGACCTCATTATCACGCTCACGACATGAAATGATGCAACAGAAAAGTGTCAGGATTACGCGTAGGATTTCCATGGCGTTGAATGACTAAGGCTAAGTTACACACAGCTGTACTTCTTGCCAGTGTCAGCGCAAAGTGTGTGTTTGTAAGAGGAACCCTTTACAGAACAACCTGTGACTGTGTCTCCTAATTTGTGTTATGATAGACATCTGTAGCTGTTTGCTCAAGTGCACTGCAGTCTTATCTATCAAGTGTGTGATATGCTGTAGAGCCTGAGCCAGAAAGCAGTTTCTTTCAGTCACAGTATTTAAACCCCTCGTGGTGCATTCATCCCCCTCAGGATCTCTGCTTACGGGGCTGCAGGAGGGAAAGGAGCCAAAAACCACAACAAGCGCAACCATGGGGTCTTTATATCTGCCATATTTCCTCTGGAGAAAGGGGATACCCTTTACATCTTGGTGGGACACCAGGGAGAGGATGCATGCCCAGGGGTGAGTTGGGTGGACTTGAGGACCAGCTGAAAAGATTTCCTGAAGTGTGTGATGTCCCGCTGGGATGTCTTTTGGCAGGGAAAGTAGAGACAAGAATGTGACCTAGATAAAAAAAAGTTCTTGCCTGCTGGATTCATCCATAAGTGAATACAGCTTCTCTCTCTGAAAATCAAATTTCCTTCTCCCCTGTGGTGTAGAGAAATCCCCATACCCAGAGGATCTGCCTGGGAGAGTCATCAGTCATTGAAGACAACCTCAGGGGGGAGGCTGGTGCAGAGTGGGCAGGAGGAGGAGGCGGAGGAGGTGGAGCCACCTACATCTTTAAGGTGACAGATGATACTTTGTGTTGGTTCAACAGCCTGGGCTTTTTCTGTGGGTGGTTTGATACATTGTGCAGATTAAGTGCACATACTGATAGGCATCAACATGTCTGTAGGCATAGTGAAAGGATTTAGCAGCGTCTCACACTATAATCCACGGGTTTAGATATAAATTGGACTCACTACAAGTTGGAAAGATTTTTTTTTTTATCATAGAATTAGCAAAGGAAAAGTATTCACTGGCCCCTTTTTTATGATCTCCCATCTGTAAAAAATGTGAGTTTCCTGGGTCATGTTCAATTTGCTTCAGCACTAAGACTGATGCTTTGTGAAAAGTCCTTTTTCATTTGCAGTGCACTTAACTGTGGCACAAACGTAGTTGAAGATGGCTCAGATAAGTGAGATTTACAGTGATGCTGTCTTGTCAGATGGAGGGAGCTGAGCTGGTTCCCTTGCTGATTGCGGCTGGCGGAGGAGGAAATGCCTACATGGAGGACCCCGAGTCCAGTCTGGACCAGATACCATTGGAGCAGTATGAAAACAGCACCACAGCTCCTGGTACCAACGGTCTAACTGGTGCTGCAGGTACTAAATTATAGGCCATACAACTGCTAATGCAAATGTACTGTTGTTTAAGGAGTTCACTCAACTAAACCTACCAAGATTTATCAGTTATGTTTTTGAGATACTGGACTTTCTCTCTCCACCCCGATATAATGAGGGTGAATGGAATTTTATTTGTGGTGGTCATAGCATTTTTCTGTTACTAACACATGCAGTAAACTGTGTTCAGAAAAGTTTTGGCAGTGAAGTCTGTAAGTAATTCTTGGATTTTGGGGACATTTGATGCCTTTGATAGAGAGTTGATAGTGGAGAGATGACAGGAAAATTAAGGCAGAGAGATCGTGAATGTGCAATTAAGGCCAGAGCCAGAGATGTTGTGGTTCCTGTTTGTATGCTTTTGTGCTGTTGACAGCTGTGGCTGAAGGGATTATGTTTTCGGGTTGTCTGTATGTCCCATTCTTGTGAGCCTGATATGTCAGGAACCCCTTAAGGATGTTTTTTTTTCCTTTAATTTGGCACAAACTTGGACTCAAGGACAAACTGATCAGATTTTGGTGGTCAAAGGTCATTGTGACCTCAAAAAGCACATTTTTGGCCGCAACTCAAGAAGTCATACTAATTTATACTAATTATAATAATGACAAAATTTTACACAAATGTCTAATCGGACACAATGATGAAGTAATGACATTTTATATCCAAAAGATCAAAGGTCACCCTCACTGTGACATCATAATGTACTGCAAAAACACTGTTTTGACCATCATTCAACATCATAACTTGGGAACAGAGGGGGAGACATTTGTGTAGATCCTGAATTGCTGACACTAGTGCAGTCCAGATTTCTCCTAAGTCATTAGTTCAAGTTCCACACAGTTGAATACATTCAGTGTCATACCTGCTTCTGGCCATGTCGTCGAGCTAGTTTGCTGTCTCTGTCAGGTATCTGTTCGTTAGTCACTCACCCTAGAGCAGTAATGGCACTTCAAAACAAGAGCTCTGTGCTTGTGTACTTGTGGTACATTCAGAATGGACCTGCGACCAATGTTGTGCTAGTTACTGAAAAATTGTAACGAGTTACCATCACTAGTTACGTCATTAAAAAGTAATTCAGTTAGTAACTCGTAATGCGTTACTGAGAAAAGTTATTGTTAGACGACAACATGACAAAACAATTGAACGGTATAGATAATATGCAACAGTCTTCTACAGTTGAGTCACTCGCTGTAAGGCAGCTAAACGTTTTACAACTATGGTACTTGGATAAAAATATGGAAAATGAGCTAAAGAGAACATTTGAAGAGCTACATGAAGATGTCGAGTCTGTCGCCCACCGCAGACATTGTCTGTCCACAGCAAAAGCTTCCTCGGGATAACAATGGATATCACATCACTGGATATAACGTTACTGGGACTAAAAATCTACAGAAGCGCTATCGCTTAATGTAACGTTATACCACTGTGGTGAGGCCAGCAGGTCGACAGTGACTTCAGAGATGGCGAGAGATGTGTTTCATTAAAATGCTCTGGTAAGAATTTTTCAAATACCTCTATCTGACTTGACTATCTTTTATTGTTTAGGGCTGTTTTAGTGAAAGGGAACTCCAGTTTGTGAAGGAATACTGTATGCAGCGTGCTGTTTTAAAACCTGGCCAAACGGTAACTGAGTTACTGAATTTAAAAACTAACGCGTTAGAGTATTAGTTACTGCCAAAACTAACAGCGGTACTGCCCAACACTGCCTGGGAACAACCAGTTGGGAACCACTGGTATAGATCTTCTGTGCGGCCAGTTTGAAGATGTATGTGAAGCATCCATGTTTCACCAAAAAATATACCAAATACAGTCAAACGACTGCAAAGTGAAATTCTAGGTTTTTTGTCGCCCTAAAAATATGCAAAATCATTAAATTAGACATTAAATGCTTATATTTAGCACACCTTTTCAGGGCATTTTAATGTGCTTTGTAATAGAACATGCCTTGAGATCTGCAAGAATTTGACATTTTATTTAAAAAATGTTTTACAAAGGTTTTGACAAATGTGTAAATCCCCCAGTACCACTGTGACTTGACAAAGGGTTCAAGGTTGACAGTGACAGTTTTATATAAAAACTTGCGAAGAGTAGAATGACAGAATGGCAGGTTATATTATCGTTACAAAAAGATAGAAAACTTCCCAACTAGTTGAACTATTTTACTGACATATTATGGTATATGGACAGCACCAAAGGAAGAACAGAATAAAACAGTTAACAGTATATGTAGTATGTGTCGATACAAATATTCTTTATGACACTAAAGTTTGACTGCAGACTCAGGTGTGTGGTTTTCACAGCAAAGGGATAGAAATCCTAGTTAAGAATGTGCTCCTTTTTTTATTTTCATCAACTGCTGAGATGCTGCGATTTCCAACAACAACAGGTTAATCTTTCCAAAAGGTAGCATTAAAACCTCCCCATAGAGACGTGTTGGATGAAGGCCATGTGAGCAATTGTTTGTTCTGTAAACACACACACAAAGCAGCACACGTTGGCATGCACGCACGCTCTCACTCAGCAGGATGTGTTTGCCCTGTTGATAATGGGATCTATCTGGATTTTATTTTTAGTTTCTTGACAGGTCTTGACCTTCGGAGCAAGACATATATGGCAGAGAAAGGTCTCTCCTTGCTCTTGGAAATGCCTGCTGGAACGTTCACAGTAAATCCCCCCTGACCAACTGAGTCTCAACACAGAGCATCTATCGGCTCATCTCATTGAAACCTCTGCACGTTTGTTTAGATAAAGATCTGAGTGTCGGGGGAAATATGTAGCTCTTAGTAGTGTGTAGATGAGATGTGTAAGGATATGTGTGTGCGTGTGGGTGTATGTGTGTGGCGGTGTTGTCACATGAGCTACATATACACACATAGAGCTGCAATAGATACAGTATGTATGTCATTATCATGGATGACAGGGTGGGCTTTCAAGATTTAGCAACATTTGATAAGGCTTAGGGACTCTAACTGGACATGTGACTTTCTGTTCATCAGCGTAAATTAGAGCCCGTGATTGGCTGGTGGTTGAACCTGTCGACTCTTTGCATGATTATTCATTACTCAAGGGTCTCCATCACTGCACTGTGGCAAAAGTTAAACTCCAACTTTATATATACGTAAGTACAAAAAAAGAATGTGGCTGTCAGTGATGCCCGTGTGGATGGGTGTAAAGTGATAAAAGGCAAACGTCACAAAGTGACGTGTTCTTGTGTTTCTTTTTTGGGCAAACAAAGAAGCCTCACTGAGGACCCTCTCATGTCCACCCACCAGCTGCCTGCAAACAAAAAGAAATAAAATCACAACAACAAAACAAAAACTGGCAGACAGAACAAGAGCTCTTTGCCGACTCTATCCTCTTGTTTCTGTGCTTTGCATTGCTAGTTTCACTCAGATCTCCAGGTGGAGATCGTCCCACCATGTCAAACTTAGACTCAACAAGACTGACTTCTTTCCTCAAAGAATATTGACTTCTTGAAACTTCTTGATAGCCTCTAGATAGCCTGGATAGCAGCGAGTGGAGCCCACTTTGCTGATTGGACACCCAGTCAAACTGCTCGCTCTCTCTCTCTCACAGAATCCCTCTGCTGCTATTTGCTCAGTCAGATCAACAGCCTCCAGTAAAAGCTGACTAAAGCCACCATGAACACTGCTGCCCAGACTGCCAAGAATCTCTCTGTAACTTGAAGGGTTACTCCAGAGGCAGTTTACCTGTTAGCTGTACAGCTGTGCAGTGCCTGTTAAAAATATGCCTGTTTGGAACAGCCCAATTGCTCGGCCGTCTGTATTGCTGCTTGCAGCCTTGGCGAGGACCACTTTTTCAAACAGCTTGACACTCAATACTGCGCGTTCTTGAGTCTTCAGCAGTACGCCTGCTAAGTGTGAAGTCGATGGGATGAGCAGTTGTCGAGAAAATCAAAGGACAAACGGACAGACAGACAGAGACTTCTTCATTTCTGCAAGATAATGTCTTAGAAAATTACTGAGGCGATATCACACAGGTATTTCGGCTTTTCTTGGCATCTGCAAATTTATTTGAGGAGGGTTCTGTCTCTACTTCACCAGCCAACCAGGTGCTCACCAATGTGTTCATGTGCAGGGCCTTCATCAGGGTCATTTAGAGAATGTGTCAAAAGCACGGCTTATGTACAGCTAGCTTTATCTTAGCTAGACACAGCGACGGCCAGCCTTAAATTTTAAGATTAAAGTACACAACAAAATGAAACAGCAAAAATCCTCTCACAGTTGCAGTTACAGGCACTCAGAGGGCAAAGACCAAAGGCTAATCGTCTAGTCTTCTATGATATGAAAATCTGCAAGCACAACCACTTTATATGCCTGAATATCTTTCTATGAACTATTAGAAATATGTCAAACGAGTGCTCCATAACAGCTGCTTTCTATAAAGTTTGAGCAACTCCTTGTGTAGTCTACCCCAGGAGATCACTATGGAATATAACTACTATCTACTGTATTTAAAGATGACATGAAAAATTATTTATTTACAAACTTACCACAAGGTTCTCCAAATGTGGGGAGGAAGGGACAAAGTGTTTGTGCCAAATAAAAGAAACCAATATAACGAAACCAGGCCCCAAATAACCTCTACCTCTTATGATAAAACGCAAACCAAAAATCTAACTTTCTTACCAAAAGAAAAAGGGTGCAGCTTCACCAAACAAATACAAGGGTGGCAACGCCCAATAAACCTAGTGTTTCTAAACACAAAATAACCACGAGGGAAATGTATAGGGTACGCACTCACCCAATGTCCTCAACCTCCCACCACATACCTTTTGATTTTAACAACTTTATCAAACAGAGCAGCAGCAGCCCAGGCAGTCTAAGTGCAGAGGATCAAAGAGACGGACAGAACTCCTCAGGCGAGCTCCTTTTATTGAGGACCTGTTATGATGATGGGCAGGCTGAAAGCATAAGGTACTGTAACCAATCAGCAGACTGATAGAACTGCGCAAGGTGGCAACTAATCAGTTTTTGGCACCTGGAGAGAAAACAGGCGAGGGAGAGCGAGAGAAAAACAGGGATGAAGAAAACACAGCACAATAATGCATTTTTTCCCTGCCTGGCATGAAACATATGGCATTTATTTATTCTACAAAGGCCTCGCAGCTCACAATGTTAAGGAAAGTTAAAAATAGCCTCTGTGATTTGAATCCACTTCATATTTATTGGGTTCTGTCTTGATCCATGCTACAGCCTTCAACCAAGTTTTATGAAAATCAGGTCAGTAGTTTTTCAGTAATGCTGCTGACAAACAGACAAACAAATCAAACCTCCTTAGCTGTGGTTATAATGATAGAATTTAAAACCTGGTTTAGTATTTAAAACATTTAACAGTTAAAAACGACAAAACTGTCAATAAATATTTGTAAGAACGACTCCAAAAGCCCTCTAGTTCTAACATCTTCATTAATCATGTTTGGATACGAGCATCTGGGGTTATAAATCTAGAAAACCTCTTTTCTTTTCCTTAGGACATTAATGTTACCGCATCTGGGTCCCAGACTAATAGCATGGGGTTTGAGAGACACAGGGAGGACCAGCACTAGGGAGGGAAGGTCTACTGCACTGCCAGTTGTATTATGGGAAGTGTTTTTGAGCCCATGCTAGGGGCTAAACGTTAGCACATCTTGGCCTCTGCTGCATTGATTTTTGACCATGTTTTATAATGTGTGTCTGAACAGCCCCCCAACTGTATTAACATGTAATGCATTGCCTGCTGTCTAAACATTTCTATTCCTTTGTGCTTGTTTGTGTTCCTGAAGGTGGAGGTGGAGGTGGAGGCTGGAAAGACAGTCCCAGTCCTCACCAAGGGGCTGGAAAGTCTCTGGTGGAGGGCGCTGAGGGGGGGTCCTCATGTCCCCTGGCCCAGTCCAAGCTCAGCTGGTCCACATTTGGGGGCTTTGGAGGTGGAGGTGGGGCCTGCACAGCTGGAGGGGGTGGAGGAGGTTACAGAGGTAACAGTATTTTCTGTCACCGACCCTTAGATGCTGTCTCTAACCCCTGCGCTAAAATCCCAAATCACTTTTATGTCTATTCTTCTGTCTCGCTCCCTCTTGCCATTTCTTCTGAGACATGCCACCAACTCCTTCAATAAGATTTTTTTTTAATCATTTTCGTGGCACAGGAGCCTCTTTTTAAACGACTTGATTTGATTCCAGAGCATTATGTCTGTCACATTCAGATGAAGGTCAGAGGTGGTGTCAAACTGACAAACATATGCTGTCATAAGTGGGTCAGAGTGGTTTTGATGGGTTTTTTTTTAATACTGACTGATGGAAGAGTTCGCAATGTACAATTTGTGGCAGGAGGAGACGCTGCACTGATGGATGAGATCACAGCTGACGGCCAGAACGGAATCTCATTTATTCACCCGATGGGAGAGATTTTCCTTCAGCCTCTGGCAGGTGAGACTGCTATCATATGATAATGTTATGAAGATACTGATGCTGATGAATCTGATTATGACTCTGCCAGACCGAAGTAGGAAAAATAGGGGAGGACTATGAAAATAAAGAAGAGAAGAGCAAAGAGATCAAATATCATCCCCTGATAAAGACTGTGAGATGCTGTGAACACATTATAAAAAGCTATTATTGGTTTTGTCAAACTAGAATTGACTAGACTTGAGTAAAGTAGACTGGATCAGAGTTGAGAAGAAGGAACAGAGTCAAGAGAGTGAAATCCATCCGCTAAACACCATTTGATGCAGCTGAACGCCTGGGAAAAAGCTTGTAAGGGGACTTTGAATTCAGATTATTTGAGGGCAAAGTTTAATAAAACAGTGTAAAATGAAGTTGAGAGCAGAGGAATAGAGTAGAATGGAAAATAATAGAGCAGACTCCAGCTGCTGATAAAAAAGTTAGGTTCAGTTGAAAGCCCTTGAAAAAGCGAGTAAGTGGACATTAAGTTTAGATGTTTTTGGTCTAACTAGAATATCATTGAATTAAGTCGAATAGAGTGTTTAAGTTAAGTAGATGGAAACTTAAAAGAGAGCTAATTCAATCTGCTTGTGAAGACAATTAAATATAATTTAGCGCCCTGGAAAAAGCTAGTAAGAGGACATTGAGTTAAGATGTTTTTGGTCAAACTACAATAAATAGAATAGAATTGACCAGGATAGAGGAGAGAGCAGACTCAATCTGCTGATGACGACTTCGAGATGCAGTTGAAAGCTTCGGAAAAGGTGAGCAAGTGGACACTAAGTGAAAGTTTTTATTTTTATCAGACCAGATGTATTGTAGAGGAGAAGAGTGCAAATGCTATCCACTGATGAAGGCCATGAGATGCAGCTGAAATAGTAGAATGGAGTGAAGTAAGTAACAGAATTGGGGGTGAGGAGAGAAGCCAGAAGTCCAAATAAACTCGCTCAACCCTCGGAAGTATAAATGGGTGCTGAATCCTCATTGAAAATGTCAAAAAATTTGTACAAAGGGTACAGGACAGCACTCCAATTACAATATTTATTGCCACACGAACATTTCGGGTGAAACCCTTCCTCAGCGTGCAAAGGCAACAATCTGAATGTATCACACACAGGTGTCACTAGTCAATAATCAGGCTGATGCAGCAGCTGCAGGTAATAGCAAGAGAAAAAAGATAAAAGATAAAATAAAATAAACAATTCAATACACAAAATAGTGATATTTTTAACAGTTCGCTAAAGAATTCCACACTTAAAGTTTAACTGTACAGGCAAATGTCTTAAATTGTTTTAAATTAATTTTTAACCTGTAGGCCTGCTGGTAAAGAACATTTTCACGAGAAACAAGTTAGCACCAACTCCTCATTAAGTCCCTTTGGCTCTAAAGTGTCAAGGAAATGAATCCAGAAACATTCCTTTTGTAGAAGGATTTTATCCTGATCTCCACCTCTGGGTGGAAGGGTAAGGAGAGACACCATCTTCAGTAAGTGTACATTGAGTTGAAGGTGTCAAACTTGAGTGGAGTAGTAAAGAACAGAGAGTTAACCTCATCCTCTAATGAAGACTGTGAGATATGATTCAAAGCCCGAAAAAAACCCACCTTGGTCGACACATTGGATGTATGTCTTAATTCAGCTAGGGTAGAATAGAAGAAAGAGTGCAGATATAAGTGATAAGAAGACGAACAAGAACAAACCAGTCAGGCAAGAGAGTGAAAGTGGGTCATAAGACACCTTTTAAAGGAGTCAAGACAAACTGCTGTTCTTATGTTTTCAAGGAGACTGTTTCAGAGTCTTGGCGCAGCGGCCGAGAAGGCCCTGACTCCCAAATGTGTTTGACATGATTGCGTGGTGGTTAACAATCCTTGAGCCACAGCTCTGAGGGGCTTAGCTGTACTGTATAAGTAAAAGTCCTGGAATATAGCTCAGGGTGAGACCATGCTTTACACACAAACATCAGAATCTTGAAGGAATTCAATACCAAACAGAGACCCAGTGCATCAATGCTAGTACAGGTGTAATATGTTGGGCCACAGTGTTCTGTACTAGTTGCAAGCAGTTAAAAGAGGCCCAGTATACCAAAATGTAGGGAGCTATAATAATTGAGTCCTTGGGAAATTTTAGCATAGATTACTTTCTAAATCTTTAATTTAAGAGGTCCTGATTCTGAGCTGGAAGAAGCTAGATTTGTTTGAGTATTGTTGAATGTTATTCCAAGGAGGGACAAGGTAGTGGTGCTGAAGGAGTTTCAGGAGTGGAACAATATGATCTCCACTTTGTTCAATTCAATTAAATTCAATTCAGTGCAATTCAAATAACTTTATTCATCCCCAAGGTTGTTGAAAGTCGTTAGTCATCTGTCCCTTAATACCATGCTGACATTCAGAGAGTTTAGTCGGTTCATTGGATTGGAAGGGAAGGTACAGCTGCCTGTCCACTGTGCAGCAGTGAAAAGAGATGTTGTGGTTCTGAATTATTTTGCCTAGCATAAGCATAGAGATGGAAATTAGGAAGGGACCAAAGACTGTGCCTTGAGGGACTCCAAATGGGAGATACATGGGGTTAGAGGGTGAATTGTTAACAGTGAGTGTGTTAGTGATGTTAGGGTGATGCCAATGAAGAGCTATGCTATATACACTTTTAAACATACAATGACTCAAATGCCAGTTAATATTCACCCTGGATTTTATTTTTTGCAGTTATAATATGACAAGGACATCTTTGGAGTTGTATAACATATAGTTGCGTTGCTGCTTAGAGTCACTCCAAGAATAGATAACATTAAAGCAAAGACACAGTGTTGCTGTGAAGATTAAATCCTGAGCTCCTGGGTGTCTTTGCACTTAGTTCTCTAAGCGATTGATCCAGTCAAAGTTTCAGTGTGTGTGTGTATATATACTGTACCTGTTTGTGACAAACTATCTTTCTGAATACATGTGCATGGTTTATGTAGTGGTGTTTTGTTTTTTTTGTTTTTTTTCCGAAACTACCATCTGATTCTCATTATTTAGTGGACGGAAGAGGAAGGCAGTCAACTAATTCACAGCCTCATGTTGCTTGTTGCCCTCGGCACCAACAGACAGCCCTCCATTCTCATGTGAAAGACGCTGTTGTTAAAGCGTGTGCAGCCAGTCGTCACAGTGACTGCCTCTGCAGTGTTCAAACATGACATGCATTCAAAGAGAGATCCAAACAAAGAGATTAACTTCAATGGTTATTATTATTATTGCATTATTAAGATTTTACAAGTTTTTCTGTAATTGAGTTAAATCATTGTTTATAAGTGAAGGATGAGGTTTATATGACACATAACATTCAATTTCTAACAAGAAACAGTGGAACACTGTTAAGGTCACAGATTAGAGTGAATATTATAATTATAATGGAACGTTTTTATTACAAGCACATATTGCACTTTACACAAATACAGACATGATTGATCACATACACTCCAGAGCAAGGATACCAGTGTGCTGTATTTTTTTTACTATCAGCAACTTTCATGAAAACACCCAAATTCAACAGTGTGTTAAGTCCATCTCTTCCTAAATTCTGACTTCCACACCCTGTGTGTGTCTCTCAGTCAGAATAGCATGTGCTTCTGCTCAAAACGTTCAACAAACTTGAATGTTTCATAAAAGGCGAACTAATTTTCTAAAACTTTTTTCTTATTTTCAGCCACGGATGTGGCACAAAAAGTACAAAAATGGTGAATGCGTAATTGACTCAAAATAAAGAACAGCCCCCAGGTGCATTGTAAGTAAGGAACATGGTGTGTGTGTGTGCGTGTGTGTGTGTGTGTGTGTGTGTGTGTTTAAGCCCCTATGACACAGAGGAATAAGCGATAAACCATCAGTCTTTGGCCCCAGAAACAATATTTCAATCAGGAGAGAAAGAAGAATGGTGAAGGTAAAATATAATGTTTAATACATGAGTGTACAGATTAACAGATAATTTGTGCTGATTAAGGTTTTACGGAAGTCTTTGGAGCTTGGACATCAGAGGGTGATATTTTGTGATTGAGGGTCGTCTGTGTTGCAGCAGGATAAATCCCCCCATAGAGTCCAGACACTGATATATATATAAATATATATATATATATATATACATACATATATCAATTTATTATTGGGTTTCATCCTTTCATTGGATTTGAGGACAAAACATATCGCCCGGATTTGTTTGAGTATCCTGCAAAGTTAAAGAACTCCCTTTGTAACAAATCCTGGTGTTTGTGGGTTGTTTTTTTTTTGCGTCCATGTGTTTATGTATGTGGATATTGTCCCCTGTAGCCATGGAGAGTCACGGCGAGTGTGAGATCAAGGTGCAGCTGAACTGCAGCCACTGTCAAACGCAGAGCTGTAAACGAGATGAAGACACTCACCACATCCTCTGTCTCTGCGATGACGATGAAGTCCTGGCCAGCGATAACGTCACATGTGTCGGCACCATAGGTACGTAATTAACCCCAACAAACACTGCCTTTTTCTGTTGGTGTAAACAGCTCATTTTAATGATGATAAATCCCTCAAAATTCTTTCCAATCAAAACACATAATGCATCTCAACTTAATTATTTTTTTAAGTCTGTTCAAGGAAAACTTCACCCACAAAATTGTCATTAGTGTTACAAAACTTCCTTTTCTTCCTTCGTTTTCCTCACATGCCTCAGTGGTGAACAAGGAATCTAAAAACGCAAAAAGCAAATTCTTGATAAATTGAGGTTATAGGGGTCATGTTTAGCAACAACACAACAACAAAACATCCATTTTATTAACTCTCACACAAGTCGTATATTTGCCAGAACCTTACTATTTAGCACACATGGGCATGGGCACATGTTTGATTGAACTCTGCTGGTGCACTCTGTTAAGTTGCCCAGGCCACTACTTGTCTCTGCGTGAGACTGTTTATGCCCACATGTTTTAAGGTGACTGTTTTAGAGATAATGCATGTGTTTGGGAAGAATTTAGCATGTGACTGGGAAAATAAGACGGCTGTTTTTGATAGTTTTTCCATTGATAAACAATAAATAAATTGTCTCTGTTTTTTAATCCTTCGTTCACCATTGGTTAAATAAATTTTTCTTTGCAAATTTACTGTAACACAGGATGAGTAATTGATATGCAAATCATCATTTTGTGGGTGAAGTATTCCTTTATTGGAGCCTCTTCTCCCCTGTCTCCCAGCAGCTCCTCAGGGTCCGGCTCTGCAGGGCCCGATGTCGACATCTTTGATCCTGGCAGTCGTGGTCTCCACCGTCGCGAGTGGCATCGCGCTGATCTGCACTGGCGTCATCCTCAGTAAGAGACTCCTCGAGCTCTGTGGGCAGTCAGTGCCCTCCACCTTCACCCGGCTGTGAGCGCAGCTGGACATACAGATGCTTCCAGATGTTGCTGAACAGAAACAGGAACACCTTTTGATAAGTGTTGGTTTGAATGCCCTCCTCTGGCTGTGCGCCAGATGATTAACAAAGCTGATAGGGCTCTGAATGACACGTTGCTGATACAATATAAAGTGAGCACATATGGACACTTATAATAAGCACTTATTTCAGGTGACTCACCTTTTGCTTTCTGCACGTGGATCCGATTTTTTTTGTGCTAAAAGAGTGTGAAACAAGATTATCCTGCAAATGAGAGGTGAGATAATTGAAGTGATTGCGGTTAAGTACCACATTGTTTATACAGTCTGTTGTATATACAGTATGATTGCTCTAATGGAAGCAGTAGAGATGCACTGTGAGCAAGAATACATCATTGACTATGAAAAGGACAAGAAGGAAGGTTTGGCATTTAACAAGGAAGTTTCTCTCAGCCGGAGATTGTGTGCTGATGAATGAGATTAGACAGCAGTAAATGTCAGGCGTTATGATTCAGTAACTGAAAAAAAACCCCCATAAACAATCATGATTACATAGCCATAAAGATTAGAACAATATGGGGACAAAAGAGAGCTGTGATAAAAGATAAGCCACTCAGTCACTTCAGGAAGCACGCAGTTTATCTGAACCCACGGGCATTGACTCGCTGCGATACGAGTATTAGGACAGAGACTTGAGCTGTGATGCGGCAAAAGGCGATTTACACAAAGCACTGTGATTTGGTTTTGAATGAAGATTTGTTCGATATCTGTAATCAGACAATCTGGCAATCAGACAAGCTGTAAAACGCTTTATGCTTTACTGATGTTTCTTGCACACATAAACTGCTTAAAGTAGGAATAATTAGGGAATTAACCAGTTTGAATTCTACTACGCAGTGACAAAAACACACTGGGAAGGAGAAAGGAAAGACAACCACAATCTAATATTTCATATGAATTATGATTATAACGTTACCTAATGCTGCCTAATGTTGCATTGGTATTTATCTTGGTCTTAAAAGCTGCTATGCAACTTATACTGTTTAATGTTGACAAGGGCTGGGCGATATATTAATATTATATCCATATCGTGGTAGGAGATTTAGGGCTGTTGCGATAACCATAATATTGACAAGAATGACATGGCTCTGAGCCTCTATTCTGAGAGCTTTACGTTTGCTGTTTGTGTTTTGTTTCTGGTCGCCAAGAGTTGGAAAATATTCAATATTTAGCAAAATGTGCAGCTGCTCATCACTTTTTACCCACAGTGGAGAAGGTACGGGACAGTTACCAAAAAGGCCAATCATGAAATCGCTGAATTACAACAACAATGATCGAAAAGTTGATACTTAACCCACAGAGACCAGCAGGTCCGTCCTCTCTCCCTATGTAATTCAGCCCTTCCCTTCATCTGTAGCAAGTGCTCTACCTTGTGCCAACATTTTTACTAATGCGGATATTCTGTATCATAGCAACCAAACACAACCAAAGCATCTCGGCTGACCTCATTGCCCTCTGTGTTCTGCATTTAACAGTGAACAAGTATTCCAGTTGTTTTAAAACTGTTATCTTTGTCATTTAAAAAGCAACAGTATACCTAATAATAGCTCTGCGGACCACCCTTAATCACCGCAGGAGAAATTCCTTCATGGTGACAGCCCTGATGAGACTATATTGTCTTCGATTTTGGATATTTATAATGGTAATACAGCATAAGTGTTCTCTTTTTCTGACTTTAAAGGCTGCATTTCAGTAAAATGATTTAGTTTTTATTTGCCTTTACCAACGTAGTCAATATATACACATTGCTAATTTATCAAAAATCTCGTTTTGCAAATATTTTGTTAGAGCACCAATAGTCAACCCTACAATATTGTCACACTTTTGACATCAGGGTGTTCAAAAATATCATATTTGGCTTTCTCCTTATCGCCCAGCCCTAACATTGACTAATGTACTAAATCTAGCTTTATTAACAACAGACACTTTATATAACTACAGTTTCTATGTGGTTGTAACAACAACATATGCAGTCATTCTGCAGTAATATAGGACAGTGAGGGATTATACCGCTAATAACACTTTTTTATTGCACCTTTGTCACCTTTTTGACAACCATGCGCTGCAGCTAATTAGGAAGGGAATCCTGACATTTTGATAGACCCACTATTCCTCCACAAATGCTGTTTAAAATATAGCAGATTCTCCATCTCTTGGCCTCACGGTAACCTCAGTGAATGTGCTGAATACTAAGTGAAGCTCAACAGTCCTTTCCCACAACTCTAAACTTTGTGTAAGGGCCTCTGGAGAAATCTGCACAGAACTATCTTCCTGTAAAATATCAATTACACTTTCAGTTTTCTGGGCTTGTTTGCTGCCTGACAGGACAACCAGGCATTGCAACAGCAGTCTGGGGATTTGACTGAAGTCATACACACGATAAAACTCCTGTAAGGAAAGTGATAAATAACAACTCTGACAGATAGAAGAATACTGAGAATTTTCCCCCCTGTGGTAGTGAGACCTGAGCAAGGTGATGTCAGTTTTACAGCCAACCCTAAAACAAAATAGCATGACAACTTTGGGGCAATGAAAAGATTTTGTATTATTTTCATGGACATTAGAAAAAGATTACTAATAAATAAAGTAAGACCCATCCTGATGAACTTTAAGGGCACCTTTGGTAATTTTGAACCTGGACCCTATTTCCCATGTTTTTGTGTCTAAGTGATGAATGGAGTTTGGAAATTGGCTCTGTATTGAGGGTGATTGCTTTAGCAGCACTGGCAAAAAAAGGTTGCAATGTAATCCCTGCAGGCAGTTATGCACCAGTAATTTACATCCACAAAAATCTCAGAATGTTATTATAAGCGTCTGACAGTAGTACAGAGAGCTAAACATTCAGCCATGACATAGAAAATCTTTTCAGATAACAATCAGAGTCAACCACAGTGGACGTACATTAACAGTGCATAATTGACACAAACACAAGGGAAAATACAGCCAAAGTTTCCATTGAAATCTAACACTACTGTTGGACCATAATTTCCCCTTGTTCAAAGGAAATTAAATTGGCAGATTAGACAGACATGACATCCTCTGACTCCACTGTCATGCTCCCCAGAGGATACTCCTCCACTTTGCATAAAAGATATCTCACGATCACCCTTGATCATCATCAGAGTGCTGTTTGCTCAAACACTTACAATCTGGAGTGAAATTGAAGCCTTGAGGAAGAGACAGAACAACCTCTTTAGATCATCAGACAGATCAGCTCTCCATTACTTTATGATAATACGTACTAGTAGCATACCCTCATATAATATGTATATAGTGCTCCAGTGATGACGTTTTTCTGTAGGCTGACACCAAAGTTAGACTTGCCCTGGTTCCCTTATCAAAAGGCTAATGGGATTTTTCCACTGGATTTTGGATTACTGCAGAAATAAGCTCTGTGGGAAACAAACAAAGGCTGGCAAGTACAAGTCATCAGATATATGACACACTCTGAACAGAAAAGACAGAAAACAAATGAAAATGTCAGTTGGTGAAACAAACATATAAAAAGTTTGAGTTTGGTTAGTGAAAGCTAAACATAGATGCACGCTGTGTCATCAGACAGATATTAATTGCAGATGAGATGGTTGTTAAGCTATTTATAAGCAGTCATTAACAGCTGCAAAGTCGTAACTGCATGACATCGTCCTCATAATTATCAGACAAAGTGCAACACAAGCTGACTTCCCTGCACAACATTATCAGGCAAATCACTTCCTTATGAAATGGATAAGCTATTTAGTGTGACGTCCTCACTAACTGCACTGTGTGTAATTGTGTGAATTTGCAAATGAATAAATCCAGATACTAAAACAAAACCGTGACATTTGTGCCATTACATACATGTTGCTTACCGCTGCAAAAAGCACACCTGCACACACCCTTCAGGTTAACAGTGTCTCTTCACCTGAGCTCTCCCCCATGCAGGGAGGTAGTCTGTTCCCTGGGCACCCCATCTGCTCCTCCTACCCCTCCCCCTCCTCCTCCTCCTCCTCCCCCTCCTCCTCCTCCTCCTTCTCCCACCCCTCATCCCAACCCCCCCTGAGTCCCTAGCATCTGCACCGGGCGATGGCTCGACGACACCTCTTACCTGCACGCAACGCCCCCTCCCTGGCAGACTACTAACCTGCATCGGGGACGTGGGCTGCCTCCACGGCGGGTGAGTCCAAACTCACTTGCACAGACAGTCTAGGAGCAGTAACCAAGAAGAGGACATCCCACATGCATCCAGCAACACATTGTTTTATGGGTGGAAGAAACAGAATTGGGTTTTTACATTGATGAGCATCAACCACTGAGATGCAGCTTGACCCCTCCTTGTGTTACTGCTCCTACAGTTAGCAGACAGACAGGAAGTTGGGGTCCAGTTGGTGTTGTGATTTTTAAAACCCTTAAGACTTTGAAGTAAAACAACTTTGTCTCTTCTTGTCTTTGTCTTTAGTGTGGTACCGCAGGAAGAATGACCTGCATGCAGTCAGGGGGCGTCTGCAGAGTCCAGAGTACAAGCTGAGCAAGATCCGCTCCTCCACCATCATGACGGACTACAACCCCAACTACTGCTTTGCAGGGAAGGCCGCCTCGCTCAATGAACTGAAGGAAGTACCACGCAAGAACATAACACTTCTCAGGTACACGGTGGTGGACTGTAACTAAGTGCATTTACTTAAGTACTGAGGTATTTTTACTTCGCTTGAGTATTTTAATCTCATGCCACTTTTTACTTCTTCTTTACTACAGTTCAGAGAGAAATATTTTTATTTTTACTCCACTACAATTATGTGTAATTGACCTAAGTTAGCAGTTACTTTACAAATTAAGATATTTGCATGCAAACCATATGAAAATACACGAGTGCAGCTGAAACTATTTGTTGATTGATAATCATTTAAGTCATTTTTCACGCAAAAACAGATTTCTTTATTTTATTTTTTGTGTTGAGAATGTTTTCTTTTAATACTTATATACTTTCTTGATTGTTCTTACATACTTTTTCTTACTTAAAGGGATAGTGCACCAAAAAATGAAAATTCAGCCATTATCTACTCACCCTCATGCCAATGGAGGCTCAGATGAAGTTTCAGAGTCCTCACATCATTGCGGAGATCTTACAGCTTACAGCGCCCCAGATTCAAACGTCCAAAAACACATAATTGAAACCACAGAATATCTCCATACTGCTCGTCTGTGGTGATCCAGGTGTCCTGAAACCCCAACATAAAATGTTGTTTGGAAAAACGTCATTTGAACTCTGTTTTTAGCCTCATTGTGGCCTGTAGCTCTAACTGCCTCTCTGGGTTGTGTCGCTACCTCCTCTCCCCTTGGATCTCTGCAAGTGTTGTGAGGACTCTAAAACTTCACCTGAGCCTCCCTCAGCATATGGGTCTGGAGATAATGGGAGAATTTTCATTTTTGGGTGCACTATCCCTTTAACACTTTTAATGCAGGACTAGTAACAGTAATTTTTCTGCTTAGTATTAGTACTAGAGAGAGAGAGAGAGAGAGAGAGATCAGATGGCAGTGTGTATGGGTGTGGTCTGAATTGCATTCTTTTTACTTTTAGTACTGTAGCTTCCCTTAAAATGTACGTATTGCTGTATGTACTGTGCACACATTTTGGGACATACTACTTTCTCATAACTTTATGCCCTGAATTTTTACCCCCTTTATATCCGTTATCTTAGCAATAAAACAAATGCCACTTATTGAGTTCGCCACATGTGGAGATCGACCTGGAGAGCTCTGCTGTTGTTACTTTGTGATGTATGTAGTTTAACTTCAAAGTTATAACTGTACAGATAGTAGATTCTAACATAAAATATTTGCAACAGTGAACTTCTGACAGCGGGCAAGCTGTCATCTGTTTGCAGCTCAATCAATGTGACATACCGTCTGCTGCGCAGAAGATTGTGGGTCAGAATAGGCAGAAAAGCATGCTGGCTTGCATACTGCAAAATCAGACCAGATGGAGTAGAACATCCTGGTATTTTTGGCATTGACATACTATGTATTGAGACATACTAAATCGTTTTCTGGCATACTATATATTACGGTAGTATAGGTATTTTGTAGCAGAAAGAAAAGTGGAGTAAGGCTCGGCAACATAAAAAAAAGCAATTTTTTTTATTTTTTTTATTTTTACATTTGGCGCTCCCCCTAGAGGCCCGGAGAAGATTTGTCTTTGTTGACTGAATATGCAGCTTTTTTTCTTGCATTTGTTTTCATTCATTAGTGTGTTTTTCACTTTGCTTATTTATTTGTTTGCAGTGTGTTTGCTGTTAGTGCTTGTTTTGGCTCTCAGTGGCACATATTCACTGTTTTATTTGTTTTGGATTTCCGTGTGTGTTTTTAAAGCTGCAGAAAGCTTCTCCTAATGGAAATGTTTTAGGTTTTTACAGAAGTTGTCACTTCAGTTGCTGTGTTTTTCACCTTCTTGTTTTTTTTTTTCTTGCTTGTGTTCTTTCTCCCAGGGCTCTCGGCCACGGTGCATTTGGTGAAGTCTATGAAGGTCAAGTTCTGGGAATGAGCAGTGATAACAGCCCGATGCAGGTGGCCATAAAGGTGAGTTTGCACTCTGTGAGGCACATGTTGCACCTAAATGTCAGATGGAAGGTCCTCACCAGCAGTTATGTTCAGTTATGTTCACTACATATGATCAACTCAGCAGCATCCCACAGAGGTGCTCCTACTCTTGAATGTAAAGGTCAGACGCATGAGGGATTTGAATAGACAAGGGTGTTGTCATGCGTTTATTTAAAGCACTGTACATACTGTGAACATGCTGTAAGGTGGTTTGTTGTGTAAAAAATCTGCATAGTGCAAAAATGAAATCCCATATTGCAGAATCATTATGACTGCACAGAATGATTGGTGACTGTGAATTAAAGAAGTCAACGCCTTGATGACTTGGCTTCAAACTGCACAAGGTTAACAAAGAAAAAGCTGAGTGAGCTCCACATGGGTTTGCCTTTTCAATAGTCTGCTGATTAGGTCTAATGATATCTTCCCTCTTGACAATGGCACGCACACACGCACGCACGCACACACACACACACACACACACACACACACACACCTCATACTGCCTCTTTGATTCTTTCTGCTCCACAGACTCTTCCAGAAATCTGCTCCGAACAGGATGAAATGGATTTCCTGATGGAGGCCCTGATTATGAGGTGCACCATACTGCAGTTCACACATTGATTCACCCGATGCATTCTTCTTCTAGCACACTTGATATGTGTGAAGCAGCCGCGAGCTTACATCATAAGGCAACAACTGGCCTCTGAGTTAGAGGACATACTTGAGCCAGATGTGAAACTTTATTCTCTAGAAATCAAGCCATGACTGAAATAAAGCCCATATGTTGACCTGTTTTGCAAGTAGCTGGTTGTTACAGCTATTTATTCGACAGACCAATTAGTCCAAGACAACGGTGTCTGCGGGAATATTTTTTGATCTTAAGTTAATAACTATAATACAATTATAGTCTAACCATTTTTTCTGCATTTTGCACGACTTTGCAACTTCCTCCAATTACTGTCTCTTTTTAACAAATTTGACCAATCATCATAGTTTCCCACGAGTTTTACCAGTCATAGCAGTCCTCCGTTTAATGTCACCAAACTCTTCTTTGTTTTTGGTTGTGAAGATGCACACGTGTGACACACACATCTTACATTTACCAACAAAAGTGACTGCTGAAGACAGTGCTGGGCAACTCCCTGATGTTCTGCACAAAGCGGGGGTAACTGTCTGCACCGCATGTAACGTTGTGGTGGAACACGAACCCTTTTGTAGTGCAAAACACATCAGGCTGAAAGAACCAGACAAGACAAATTGTCATGCATGCAGATCTATTGCACATGCTGCAAAAAAAGAAGAAAAAGAAAGAAAAGTCAGATTGAATACGCATGGTTAGTGGTGACATTCATGTAGTATAATTTACAAAGTCAGAACAGTGTGGACAGTGTCACTAATGGTTTTTGCAGTTTCTGCTTGCCCCTGCTGTTTCATTGCAAAAAATACCTAAAACATTGCAATTTTCAGACCACATCAGCAAATGTAGAATCAGGAGCAAATTCAACATGTTATGACTATAGATTTGAGGGAGGTTCCTTTTCTTGCTATCTTCAAATCCATACGTCATTATGTATGTAGTGTGTATCCCTCACATGGAAGTAAGAGCAGAATAAAACCCATAAGATCTATTAAACTTCCATGTGTGGTCCAAAAGTTTCAACCGTGAAAAAGATATCACCCTCACAGCTGAGATACTGATAAAGCCAGTCAGCAAAAAAAAGTTGATAAGTCCCTTTTCAAATTATCACACTGCTTCAAATCTGCTGAAGCAATTGGAGAGAACATTTCAAACTGAGCATGCACCCAATCGGGATTTTCACTCAAAACTTGATCTGCGTTGGCAGTTCAGGCCCTGTGCACTCCTAAATCTTCACTGCAGACTGCAGCTTTATTTTTTTTGTAGTGGCTCAAGAGTTTTGTGATTAATAAATGAAATGAAAGTTTAAAGGAGATCAGGGACACATACAGTATGACACTGTTTGTTGGCTCCTATGGCAGTGTAGATTTGTAGATTTATTTGTTTAAGAAACAAAACAGGGACAGTGCATATTGATCATAACATTTGCATGTAAATATGAAAGATTATAGCCAGTGGCTAATTTCCATCTTTAGTCCCTGGGGGCAGGTTGGTGTTAAGTACAATAACATTTAAGAAAAAAATAGATAATAAAAGTACAGTAGTCAGACAGATGAACAGTAAGCATAAAAACCGTGTACTCTTGACAAAACCAGAATTTGGGGAGCCATAAACTGCTTGAGTGGTTCCCAAAGTGGGTGCTGAAGATATGTTCATTTTATCGTAACATTTTACTACATAACTCCGAATAAAATAAACTTTTGTGATGTGTTGCAGGCAACAAATTCAGAACAAGTGTATATTAACAACAAATAATATTTATTGGTTTGAACATTAAAAGTCCTGTCTTTCGATTGTATTCAATTGAGTATAAATATATTTAATATTGAATTTAGGTCAAACTTGATTTGTCATGTCTCCTTTCTCGCTCCTGCCCAGTTGTATCAAACACACAGAACATTTTATATAACTAACAAACACAAGTGCACTCCTGCTAACCTAAGTGTTTTTAATGTCTAACTTTGCAGCAAGTTCAACCATGACAACATTGTGCGCTGCATCGGCGTCAGTCTGAACATCCTGCCACGTTTCATCCTGCTGGAGCTGATGACAGGAGGAGACATGAAGAGCTTCCTGAGACAGAACAGGCCACGAGCTGTACGTCTCTACTACACTTTTCTGTGTGTGTGTGTGTGTGTGTGTGTGTGTGTGTGTGTGTGTGTGTGTGCTTGTTTTTGTCTGTGTGGAACTCTAACCTGAGCTGTGCTGCATCCAGGGCCAGCCCTCTTCTCTCACCATGCGGGAGCTGCTGCAGATGGCCAGAGACATTGCCTTCGGCTGTCGCTACCTGGAGGAGAATCACTTCATACACAGGTTCAGATCCACTCTACTGCAGAGAGCTCAGTTTAAATACAAGCTGGATACGGGGATCAGCAGCACAAAAACAAGATGTTGTGGGCTGGGGGAATGCCCTCTCTAGTCCAACAAAAACATGTGAATGCGTATTATAGTATTAGGCCTCATTAGTTTTCATGATTCCATGAATGTACTGCTACATTCAGTAAAAGATCTTTTGTTTTTCAGAGACATTGCTGCTAGAAATTGCCTGCTCACCTGCCCAGGACCAGACCGAGTGGCCAAAATCGGGGACTTTGGGATGGCACGAGACATATACAGGTTTGTCTGTTAATACTGCATGATCACACACTGCTGGGCGATTCACATAGCGAAGCACACAAGATGTCTCTCATAGGAGCTGGAGTTCTGGCAGCACTGGGTTGCTGCAGTAAATGGGGGACCAGTTGAAAAGCGATCTGATTATCCTTGACAGGGCCAGATTCAAAACTTACTTACGGAGTTCATGGCCTTGTGGTGTTTTGCCTCCTCGTCTAAACTGATGATAAATGGACTTCTCTAAATCAGATTTTTTGTTCTGTTTTTAGAGCCAGCTATTACAGGAAAGGCGGTCGTGCCATGCTGCCAGTGAAATGGATGCCACCAGAGGCCTTCATGGAGGGAATCTTCACCTGCAAGACTGATACATGGTATGAATACTAAACACATGATATATGCAGTACCAGTGATTCTCAAATGATGTGTCAGTCCAAGTGTGCCGTGGGATTTTGTGAACCATGTATTATTATTGCAGTATTCAGCTTGGCCTATACAAAAAGTTATGATTGAATTTTTAATTGACTGTATCAGTATGTTGTGTGCACACATTCCCTAATAGCAGTGGCAGCAGCTCAGCAGTGAGAGCACCGCAATTAAGTTTAGCACAGACAATTAACCTATTTGTCACCGTTCACATGTGGGAATTACAAGTGTGTGACACATCCAAATCCCCGATTGGCAGCCAGTGTGAGGGATGATAACATTTAAAAGGAGAAAGACATGAGTGTGACAATGGATCGCTTTATTGTATAGAGCAAATTACAAAAAAGCGCCAGTGAAGACGGCCTAACACCAAAAGAAAAGAGAACAGTAGACAGTATCGTGAAAACTACCTGCCTTATTTTTCCGTATTTTTATTGTCTTATGTGGTGATGAGACTGATGACACGTTATAGAAGCTTTTGTGCACAGATATAAGAGAGATTTTGGTGCCCGTTGATGTGCCTTGGGCACAGCAAATGTGAAACCACTGATATATACAGTAGTTAGAATGAATCCACAAAGAGGAACTGGTCAACCACAGTTTGCTTTTAATCAGTTTAAGGCATCTTATTAGAGGATACTTTAAACTGACACTAATGTGTTAGTCTTTGGCAAATGCTGAACATCATGTGTTCTCTTTGATTGTTGTCACAACACAAGCATGATTCATACATAGTAATAGACATTGCCCATCAGTACACATTTTCTGGACAATAAACAACTAAGACCAGATGTGGAAGGCAAATTTGCATCCAAACCAAGTAATTTGACTCGTAAACAAAACCACACAGCTCTACGGGGGCTCAACATCTAAAGAGCAGCGTATCAAGTGAACAACTTCACAAGGCAGAGCAGAGTCTGTATCCAAGACACTGAGCCAAGTGAACAAAAAACACAGAGAGCAGCAACGTCCAAACCACTTTCCCAATGACAAAAGATGTAGAATTTGTAGCTTGGGCCAAAAGAGGTCAGAATTTCACTTTGCAGACTGGGACAAATATTTATTTGCAGATCAAGTCTGAATTTTATATGAGCTGAGGAGGCAGGGGATTTATACAGCTGTCCATAAAACTCACACCAACTTGGTGGTGGGAATATGCTCATGATACAATTTGACAACTAGAAGTACTCTGATGGGGCGCATTCTTCCCTCCAGCTTAAAGTCATTAAGAAGACGAGTCATTTACCAGCATTGACAGTGAACTAGATTAAACAGGAAAACAAGAGTGCTGGCTTGTGTGGCTTTCCATCCAGTTACCGGAGCTTAACCTGAGTGATCAAATGCAGGGGCAGACTAGAACAAACATTCAGGCCAGGAATTTGACTCCATCCTGGCCCACCCTGTCCACACAAACCACTCATTTCATAGGCAAACCTCACTTGTTGATGCAGTCAGTGCAACGGCTTTCTTGCTTTCCTTGTGTTACCTGTTTCCATAGTTCGGTTTTCATGTTTACACACATATTGAGTGAAACAGAACCTAAGCTTCGTCAACGTAAGTATAACTGTTTATTCACCAGTGTCTTAGTTAAATTAGTTAGTTAGTTAAATTCAACTTTAACTACTAGTTGTTGTTTTTTAAAAAAAGGGGGAAATGTGTTTATGACTGACCTGGCTCTCTTACTGGCAAATGTGTGGCGTGTTTGGCAGCATTATTCTCTCCCCCTCTTCTCCACCTTTCCTTTTCTTCTGACCATCCATTTTACCAGGCAGCTTGTCTAAAATATCATCACTAGAGAAGCAAGTAGATGGTTTCTATAGAGGTAGATTTCAGCTTTTTCTGATTCAACACCTTCTTTTAAAAAAATTTTAAGTAGTTTTGCATTTATATAAGGGGTGGGCGATATGGCCCTACAATCATATCATGATATTTCAGAGTATTTTTGCGATAACAATATTCTTGACAATATGACAAATTAGTAAAAAAAAAAAAAATATATATATATATATATATATATATATTTTATTATTAATTTAAGAGCATAGGATTGAAACAAAATAAGTCATATAGTTTTACAGTTGACCTTAAAATATCCAGTAAAAACTAAACAAAAATGATCTCTCATTCTTTAGTTTGTAAACAACAGCAGTAACTCAGGGTGAGATTCAGATTCTGTATACAATATTAATAGTTCAACAAAATAAAATCTACCACAAATTATACATTTAAACAGCTCCCAAATACAAAAAAAATGTCTGGGATCTATATATATAAATCAACAGGTGATTTCCTTCTTTAAGCAAAATCCTCAATGATTGAGGGTTTTTTTTCCCACCTGGACCTTTATGCTCTGCCATTTCTCCTCTAATCATCACGCTGTAACCAGTGACAGGCTGTTGTGATACCACAACTATCACACATTCACATGTATGTAGTTCATGTCGAGCCGCGAGCGTCACGTAGGTTTACATTACCAAAGGTTTATGACAATCACTTGACTCGTGTGTGTGCACAGTAAGAGAGGAAAGAGAGAGACGCTGAATGAGCTCCTTCTGAGCGGTAACTCACTGAAACAGTCTGAGAAGTCCGGGGCTGTTCATAAAACATTCAGGACGCCACAGTTTATTCCACACTACTGAAGCTGCTCCTCTTTTTGGAACCACCGTGGAGTCTGTAATAGTTTCACTTTCGGCCGTGCTTGTTGTTGCCGTGGGTAACAGTATGACATCAATATGTCAACAAGTCAAAATATTGCGAGTATCACAATATACATTTTTCATACAATATCAAAAATTATACCAGTATCATTATGAACAAGATGATGTGGCACACCCCTAATTTATATACACACATGTACAAACATGTTGGTACTAATTACCCCGCACTGTCCCCACCCCTCATTCCTCCGTACCTTCTTTGAGACCACGATCGTAGGAAGTAACACACATGTAAAGTAAAATGAAATTACAGTGAAAGTAGGAAAATTATCAGCAGGGGAGTTAATAAAAAGTGAAAGAATAAATACAATTGGCTGATAATAAATAAATATTAATAAAAATAAATAATTGAGGGGAGTGTGCATCATTTAGGCCAAGTCCTCTGCAGCGGCACGGGTTAGCTTTCAACCTGCGGCTCCTTGCTGCATGTCGTTCCCCTTCTCTCTCTAACCTTTCCTGTCCATCTTCAACTGTCGTGTCAATAAAGGCCAACAAATCTGCCCCCAAAAAATCTTGCAGAAATAAATATACAATAAATAAATGCGTAGCAAAGAAATGATAAAGTAATAAAAAGTGCATGATTACATTCTGGCACCCTCAGTGTGAGGGACATGACAACAGGCAAGGTTCAACGTGTGATACTCATGACAGAGTCAGCTCAGTTACTGGTCTATCTCTCCCCCTGCAGGTCATTTGGTGTGCTGCTGTGGGAGATCCTCTCTCTGGGTTACATGCCGTATCCCTGCAAAACCAACCAAGAGGTGCTAGAGTTTGTCACCAGCGGAGGCAGGATGGATCCCCCCAAGGGCTGTCCGGGGCCTGTGTGAGTACTGACACAAGATACATCAAAAGAGACGAGCTAGGATGTGAAGGAGAGGCAGGACACAGCTAGTATGACTTTGGAGATAATGGCACAGGTTCTGCTTTGTCCACCAACTTTGATGTGGATCTGATTGAACTTTCTGAAAGTTTTCTCTGCTTCTTTTCTCTGGGCCCCAGAGGGGACACGAAGGAGGAAAAAATAGTTGGGGAGAGAAAAGATGAATACTTTTGCCTTTTCCTCAGAAATTTTTTCTTGCGAGTGGAGAGTTTGGCTCAAGCGCAGCGGACGCAGGACACAGGCGTAACTTTGTCAAAGAGGATGAGGTTTATTAAGAAAACATGAATGGTGGAGATGAGAGCTGGTCCAGGGAATTTCTCTGGTGAGACTTATGATGAAAGGGGAAAGAAGAAAATGTATGTTCCCTGGAGAGCAGCAGGAGAGGGCAGGCTGGTGGACTGGCGTACATGGCGGTAGAAATCCTGTAATGCAGGAGAACAAAGTGAGTGACAGGCACAAAACACAGCAACAGAAGCTTCACTAGAAGAATTAGGAGCAGCCTGACAGGTACACGACCACGACTTCCGAAACAAGAATCTGGCAAAGGTTGAAGAAACTCATGACTGATGGTTGGCAGGAGAGTAGGCAGAGGAGGATGATGAGTTGATTGGCGACAGGTCTATGAAGTAAGAGGAACCAGACATCAGGATCAGGAGAGCCAGGAGAACCACACCCACGCCAAAAATTAAACACAGACAGACAGTGAGGGAGAGGCAAGAAGGAGCTGGAGACACGAGGGAGTGGTAAGCACAAGAAACACGGAGAACTGATGAGGCACGGCCTATGCGTGTGTCACTTTTGTGTTGAGTCTCAGTGCACAGCTCATGCAACAAGCAACGGGCTTCATGAAGGTGAATATATCCAAGATCAGCAGGTATGATTATTAAACACTCAGCCAGTGACATCACTGGTTTCACAGCTCTGAAACAGCTGTGCTTAAGTTATCACGTGAACATGATAATGAGCCAAGCAAACAGAAAGCTTCAGCCCACTTCAGGAAATGTCTGAGTGGTTTAGAGCATCACGACTCAACACACATCATCACAAACCTGCACACAAAGAATCTGTGAAAAGTTTATGATGTCAAAAAAACAGCCCTGTTTTCAGCTTTGTGATGATGGATTTTCCAGCTCATCCAAGAGGGTTTTAAAGAGTTCATTTAGTTTCAGAAGTTGGAGACTTTTCTCAACATATAAAAGAACACTTCCTCCTTTAGTTTATCACTCACATTTAAAATCAAAACATCTTGAGATACATGATTTTTACTGGACAGGAAATGTATGAAAAATAGTAATTTGCAAAGCGACTGAAGCTGTCAGACAAATGTAGTGCAGTAAAAAGTACAACAGCTGCCTGTGAGATGTCGTGGAGTAGAAATATAAAGTCACATAAAAGGGAAATACTGAAGTAAAGCACAAGTACCTCATTTTGTACTTAAGTATAGTGCTTGAGTAAATGTACATTCCACCACTGCAGTCGAGGTCTTCATGGCTCCAAAACAATGGGCTGACCTTGAATCAACCCAGGAAATTTGTTCTGAGATCTGATGGACCTGGCTAATTTATAAAAATCTATAACCTGGCCTTTATATGCCACAGATGTAATACACAAATATAACAAACCTGACCTGGTGCATGTCTGAGGCGAGAGGGACCAGGCACGTCTATCTGCTGGTCTATATTAAGGAACGAACAAACCTGGTAATTAGAATTGCTGCTAAAAATACTGTTGTCTCTGTTGTTGTGAGCTGCACCTGCCTGCCAGTGACCAGCTAATGATAGATAACTCTAAGTGGCTTACATCGCACGTCCAAATATAAGTTGGTAAACTTTTGTAAATATAGACATATTACACATGGTTAGATGAGTTGACCACGTGAGGACCTCCACACTGCATACATCTTAAACAATGTCTGTTACTGTGTACGTAGCTATCGGATCATGACCCAGTGTTGGCAGCACTGTCCCGAGCACCGACCCAACTTCTCTACTATCCTGGAGAGAATCAATTACTGCTCTCAGGTACGCTCCACATCACACCTCTATGTACATACATTACAATGACCTCAGTGTGAAGTAAATGTGATTTCTATTTATGCTTCTTTTCTTCATTCTGTTTTTAATAACTTCTCCCCTCCACTGCTCTCCATCAGGACCCAGATGTGATCAACACACCCCTACCTGTAGAATACACCCCCTCCTCAGAGGACGATGGCGGCACAATTATCCGTCCCTCTGACCACACCTCCACCAGCCTCACTCCACTCCTGGTGTCGCATGCTGTCTCCCAGACCTCCTCCCCCCAGCTGGGTCTCTCCTCTCTGGGCCTGGGTCCGACTCCTCTTCCCCCACAGCCTACCAAACCTCGCCTGCTCCTCCAGAGGACCCAGCCTGTCCACCACGAAGTGACGTCATGCCGCGAGGCTCTGGAGCCGTCCTGGGCCGAGCCTGTTCCCGCTCCTGGTTTGTCAGCAGGGGGCCACTGGCTCCACCCTGAGCCTCCTCATCACCGGCCGTGCTCCAGAAACAGCTCCTCCTCAGGGAGCCAGAAGCTGAAGAACAAGACAAAGAACCTGTGGAACCCCACATACGGTTCTTGGGTTTTGGAAAACTTCCGAGGGAAGAAAACACTCGCTCACACTCAGTCCATGCCGCTCTCAAGCTCTGCTTCCTCCACCTCCAACACACAGGCTCCTCAGACCTGCAACACCACCTCAGACAGCAACCAGGCTGGGTGCGACAACGCCATCAGCACCCACCTCAGCCCTTCCAGCCTCTGCACTTCCTCAACTTCATCCCCGTCATGTCATGCTCAAGCTGCCCAGAGCATGTCCTCCCACAAGACCGCAACAAGTGGCGGCACAAAAGCTGGCATGGACCTGGCTAAGCTCCAGAGCTTCCCCTGTGGCAACGTCAACTATGCCTACGACGAGCAGAGCTACGAGGCAGAGAGCCTGCCCTTGGTTATACCCAAAGCCCCAGAAGCCATCACAAACACCAGCTCTGCTCCCAGTGTCTCCTCAGGGACCAGCCTGGGACTGGTGTTAGGTCTCCATACCTCCTCATCTTGTATGCCAAAACTGCTGCTGAAGCGCCACGCCAGCTACGGACACGAGGACGTGAAGAGACACACCAAAGCTGAGAAACCCACACGTGATCGAGACTCAGGCTTTTCTCTGTCTGAGGATCTCAGCGTTACCCCCATCTAAGAAACGGCTTGCTGTAACAGGGATTTGGATTGATGTGAAACGTCACCCGGAGCTCCTTTTCTCACAACATGAGAACCTCTGGAACAAAAAACATGACCATGAGGGCTCCGCCAGTCCGAGAGCCATAACATCAAATTATCTTAGCTCCTGGAATGCTGGAAAACACAAACACTCCTCTGCACTGTGATACAGAGAGCCTACACTGGACTCAAAGCATTTTCCTGGGCCTCTGGTCGATGGTAGCTGAAACACTGAAGCTGAAACACTGGACGACACGCAGCCCAGCGCTCTCTCAAGGTCCACACTGCTGGTGACGGCTGTCATAAGTTACTGCTGTAGCTGGACTCCTTTTTTACCAATTTGTTTTTGTTCTTTCATAAAAGCTTTGGTAGTTCTTTATGTTGCATTATAGTTTAGCTGGAGTTTGTAGTATTCAGTGTACAGTACGACCATAACAAACCAAAAAATACTGAGCCCCAAGAGAATCTCCAAGCATTTTATCCATTTCTTTTCTTACCTTTCTTTTTTTGTAATTTTTAATTTCAGATGTTACTAAAACAATTTCATTTATAATTGTATACCTGTACATACTTTAGGAACTTACAGTACAACATGATACACATCTGTGATTCTGATTTGCTTTCATCCTAAGTAATGTGAAAACACAAACCCCTAACATACTGCAATAACACGTCTTTGATTTGTCTCAACAAGAATCCTTACATGTGTTTGCATCACTTGCCCAGCAGGTGGAGTTTGCTCAGTTGTTCATGGACATGGTTTAGCTCATTTAGATGACTGTCATTCTATTTCTATGGTTTAGTTAAGTGTGGGATTTCAGTCTTGTGATAACAAGTAGTCATTTACATAAGGAGATCATGAACCCTTCTTTCTTTATTGAGGATGGTTTTGCGTGTCAAATGTGAAGCTTTCTCTTGTCGTCCACTGATTCCTGGTCAGTGACTCCGACCCCTTGCCAGCTGAAGCTGCTGGTTTTGGTCTGGTGATCACAGACAGCCAGGCACAGAGCCAGCACTGGTTTCCTGCAAACTTAAAGGGTTACTTTGGTATTTTTTGACCTGGATCCTCTTTGTGACTAATGGGAACACTCATTTTCGGAATGGGTGTAGTATTGAGAGATTGCTGCAGCAAGCAACCACGAAACAGGCTGTGATATAACTGCTTCATCAGTTTACATCCAGTAAAAGTGCTTGTTTTTGCCACTGACAGGTCCAGATTGGTATTTTAAGTGTCTGACAACATTATGGAAAGCACCTCTCCAAAGGTCAACCTGTATGTTGAAAGTAAAATTCTTTTTAACCAGAAACAACCCCGGAATCGCTGACATCTAAATGACATCTAAATTTCTACAAATATCTACATTTAAATAAACAGTAATTTTATCTCTGTAAAACACACTTAATTCAGAGTTGACAGACACAAAATAAAACTCACAAAAGCTGTCCTGGTTCATCCTCCCACTATTCCAACAGTCGCCAACTCTGGTTTGCTTGAAATTCACCCTTAAATAAATCAGTCAGATGTGGAAAACTTGCTGCTCTGTACACGCTGAAATGACTTGTTGTTTATTTAAATGAAGTCTAGTGAGTATGGCGACGACAATTTTGGATCTATTCCTGGTTAAAATACAGAGAATGTTAATATTTAACGAAAAAGTCTATCTCTAGGGACCCTTCTCCATAATGATGTCAGACACTTAAAATAAACTGGGCCTGTCAGCAGCAAAAACAAGCACTTTTAGTGGACATAAACTGACGCTCAATAGTAGAATAATTTCAAAAATTGTTGTTCTCATTCAACAATTAGACATAAAAACATGAGAAAATAGGGTCAAAGTTGAAAAATACCAAAGTTACCCTTCAAGTTATTCCCAGTTTATTAATTGAGTTTTTGTGCGGTTAAAGAAAAAAAGATATAATGTGTTTACAGGTGCAAGCAGGCAGATATTTTACCTGTGGACAGAGCCAGGCTAACAACTACCCACTGTTTCCAGTCTTTATGCTAAGCTAAGCTAACTGACTGCTGGAAGTAGCTTCAGATTCACTGTACAGACATGAGAGTGGTATCGATTTTCTCCATCCAGCTCTGCAAGAAACCATTCCCTTAAGGTGTTAAAAAGCTTGAGGTGATCACCGACTCCTTGTGAAAATCACTTCCTGTATGTTCTTTAAATGCGTGGAGTTTGTGCTGAGATTTTTTTTTTTGCCAAACCACATAGATCTTGATTATTTTTGACTACTACCTTCCCTCATATCCCAAATATTTACTTCAACTGCAGGAGGTCTCATTAATGTGTAAGCGTGATGAATTTGATAACCATGCAGATGTAAAAAAAACAAACAAAAAAAAAAGATATTTTTGTACTCACCTCGTACACTGGACTAACCCATAGCATATGTAGCTGTTTTATCATTTACTTGTATTAATTTATGTTACTGTTGGATCTGTATTTGTAGTCGATCACTGCCATTAAATACCACCGCGCTGCATCTGCTGATGTGGTGCCGGTAGTACCCATGTTTACTCAGCAGGGGGAGGTATTCAGCTTTGATATACCAAACGTGCTGCTGCAGGTATCTCAGTTCATACAGTTATGATGTTTATTCAGTATTTATGTTTTCAGTTTATTCTTATTTAATCGATTCAGTAGTTGTATTTGATGTGTGTTGTTATTTTGAGCCTGAACATGCTGATAGTTTATTTTTAGTATGCTGAATGACATTTTGTTTAAATGCTCAGGCCTGCTGATGTTAGTGAGTGTCGTCTTGGTTGCTCAACATGTTTTAGAGAAGCTGTTTCACCAAACGGCTCACGTCGTTTTCTACAGATTTTTAGCGACAGATTAGTGCCATTTACTGTGGGATTTATTTCACAGAGAAAGAAAAACAATCATCCTCGTCTTGCTCACAGTGTATATTTTTTATGGCCTGGTGTATTTTATTTCACACTCATTTAAAGTTTCCTGTATTCTTTATGTAGCTGAGGGTGTTTACGCCTCAACCAAAAATGCAAAGACATTCTATGCAATATACTGTCCTTCACACTTTGATCTAACGTACCCGTGCCCCAAATAAAACCACATATATTGATCGTATTTGTGTGAGTTTGATCAGTTACACAGCCTGAACTCTAACCCATTATTAAGATACCACAATAGTGTTTTTACTGTTAAAAAACGTAACAGTATTTGCCCTTTTTAATTCCATATACAGTTTCACTCATTTGCACATCTCTGACCAAAAACCAAGAAATGTGCTGTGACAAAGAAATGAAATAATTACAAGTTTGATTACAGGAATAAAATCAGTGAAAGAAATATAAATCAATACGCAATAAACAAGAGTTTGTCAGAACAGTGACACAGGTAATGCACTCTGATCGTTACACAGTATGCAGTAACATATTGACAGTGTGTTATGTGTTGTAGTCATATGACTGTGAGTTTCATACTGCACAGAATCTCCTTTAATATAACACTTACAGATGTGACGCCCGGTCGCCAGAGGAAATGTTGGCATTGTATGTTTCTGCAAACCACGAGTTTGTTTACAATCAACAGCCTTATGGTAAATTAATGTGTGGTCAGGTTTGGGCTTAAAATGTTTGGTTTTGGTGGCACGATCACGTCTGGAAGTGTCGCAGTGTCTCTAAATACAATCAGTTTTGTTGTTTGTTGGTCTCAAACAGTGGTCTGCAGCTTGGCAGCCATCTCACATTGGTCTCATGCCATTGATATGTATGAATGGATTCCTAAACAGGCCTACTGGACCTAGGCCCAGGGGCCCAAAGTGTCAGGGGGGGCCCTCGCCTTCACTTGCAAAATGTTACTCAAATTTACACATACCGACCAAGAAGAGACTCAAAACAAGCACAAAAAGACCAAAAAGTGAAACACAAAATAACTACAGAAATGGACAAAACAACCATCAAGAGACAAATAAACCAGAGGAATTCTCAGAATGACCACAAAGAGACACAGAAAGACACATAACAACTACAAAAAGACACAAAGTCTGTGTTTCCTGTGTAGGAGAGGTGGTGGGGCCCAGGGGCATATCTGTGCCCAGGGGCCCATTGCCTCATAATCCGCCCACATCAATATGATACACATAAAACGTACAAATGTAACGTATCTTGGTTTGCATGAACGTACATTGCCGACATTTTCCTCTGGCAGCTAGGCGGAGATGTAACATCAGGGCTGAGGGTAACATGGTAACAAGGAGAACTGAGGACTTGTGATTGCTCACTTTGTTTTGATTCGTGTTTCATGAGCATTTCCGTCATGCGTAACACCCTGTCCCTGAAACTGAAATGCAGAATCCATACACTTTCACTTCTGTTCATTTTGCAGGAAGTTGAATTAGTGTCAGTTCATTTGCTCAACCGTTCAGTAACTAGTGACAAATCCTCTGCTCCTCTCTGCTCAGTGTCCAGCGAGTATTTTCTGTCAGTGGCGTTTATAAGGCTCATCTTTGAAATGTTCTTTATTGTCGCATCTCTGTGCTCTTTTCAACATTTATCATCATCCAGCACCCAAAACAACATATCTGAAACCTCCCTCAGGCTCTCTCTGTGGTGTCCATTAAAAATAGTTTGACTTCCTCTCACCCACCTACAGGTCAGAGGTCACTGACCATCTGTTTCTGTAGTTTGGCTGTTTTCTTTGGTCACAGAGCAAAACGTTTCTCCGCTCGTCCCTTCGTCGCTCACAGACTCCAGAGTGTGAATGAGGTTCTCCAGCCCCCACAGGTATCCGTCTTCTCGGTTGCCTTCCTGCCAGGGAATGTCATGTTTTAATGTCTGGCCCTCTGGTAGCGCCGTGGTCTTGCCAAAGTCAATGATCCAGACCTGTGCGTTGCTCGTGTGGTCGTGGATAAAGAGGAGAGAGCTGCCAATGACCTACGGAAACAAGAAGGGTTTCCAATGAGCTTTTACTTTTCCTTCCTCTGTTTCAATCATGCCTACATCCCTGTGACCTTATTTAAGCTGCAGCTTGTGCTTTATTCTGCTTAACTCAGACCAGCTGTCCTTATTTGAGATAAAGCACAATAAACTGGTCAGTGTAAAAACAAAATGGCGGCCAAATCATTCAACAGCTGATCCCGACAAAAGTGGACAAGGTACAAAACCTGATGGAATTGTATCATTAAAACTTGTTCATTTATGCTTAATAATGTTTCTAGTTTGATATGGTATACACATTTGACACATTTTAGCAACAGTAACTAAGCTAGCTAAGACAAAAAAGACATTTCTTACAAGACATAAATCACAAGGCTTTTATGTGTCGCACCGTTTGCAGTTTTGTTTTTGCACAGCCATGTTCAGGCACCGAAATTAACAGTTGTACACTTTATAAGACACTGGTGCCTAGACTGTTATAAATATATATAAGTCCACTGTCCCCACATGAGGACATCTTCAGAATCTACTTCCTGTTTAAAGATGATGCTCAGTTTTTTTTAATACTCATGTCCTACTGACATAGGCTCAGGTCTCAGGAGGAGACGGATGGGTGACAAAAGTTACAATTTGTCAAACTGGTTAGCGAGTAAACAAAGAGTCGGAACAGCTCAAAGGAAAAACAGTTTAAATAGCTACAAGTAATTTTTGGGTGTCCTCCAAGCTGGACGCACTGGCTCAAACTTGAGAAATTGCGTCACTTTAGGTGGCTCCTTTCATAATTTTAAGATAATTTGGAAACCATTTATGGATTCAATTAGAGCCACAGTTTAACCACCCATCTACCTAAATGTATGCCTACAAAGGTATTGAATTATTTTGTCCAAAAATAAGGCCTCAATCAGTTTTAAAATGTCTTAAATCAATCTTAAAAATTATATGACACTGAAAGTACAATTTTATTTATTGCTTTTACTGATGTTGCCAGGTAAAATCTAAAAACAAAACTGTTAAAATCTATTTTTTTGTTAATTATTTACAGAATGCCTCTAACATTAATGTTACAGAAATCAGGATAGAGGAACCAACAACGCTCATATTTTGTTTCCAGCCGGGATGCACAGAGCAGCAAGTTGTTTTTTTCTTCTCCAATTTGGATTATTGTGAAATTGGTCTTCAATTTAATTGTAAGTGGCATTAAAAACTCTCAAAAAGTTTTAAGTTTAACCTGAAGTAAGCTATAGAAACCCTGATAAGCCAATAAAAATATTTTTAAAAATAAATAAATAAACAATCTTCAACGTGATTCTCTTCAAGAATATCTTTTCG